>OX465089.1:52772736-53481809 GCA_949987675.1 Chymomyza fuscimana
AACCCTTAACGGTCGAAAGTCCCGCTACGGGGACTTGTATTTAATGCTATAAAAATCGTTCGATCGTTAAGGGTTAAAATCTAAATTGGCCCAAAATTTATTGAATTCGATTTATAATATACCAGGATGGTAAACGGCAACTGCTCTTTTTGCTTGCCCTGCTTATTAGTGCAGTTGTAAAACTTTGTTTTTAATTAAAGTTAAAGGTATGTAACAGCAAAAATCTAAAATTGGTTGTGGAGTCTAATTGTGTTTTTTCCGAAGATGTTATTTTATTTGGAACACTAGTAGGAAAAGTAACTTCTGAGATAACTCTAAAATTACTATAGTGTCTTGTGATGTTTGCTTGAACAAAATTCGTCGAAAATGTTGGTGAACAAAAAATATTTTAAATTTGATGGTAGTTGGTTGATTTTTTCAAAAGATGTTAATCGCCGCTAAATTATTAATTTCCCCCACTGTGCACTTGGATGACTATGCGCTGACTGAAGAGAAAAGGCAACAACAACGACCAATAAAACTGCACTAGCTACAACAAAAGCAGCACTAACAACAACAAGCCGCAACAAGAATAGAATAAGCCTGTGATCAATATTTAAATGAATGTTTTTTTTTTTAATTTCTGTAGCAAAAATGTTTATTTTCCAGCAAAAAAAAACAAAAATTGTCAATAATAAACAAAAATAATTTTTATAAATTTTTTTTTTTTTTTTTGCATTTTATTTACATTCTGCCTTTATTAGACATTAAGTAAATTTACTAAAATAATTAATACAATTTTAATATAATAGCAAGTTTCCATCGAAACTTACTATCGTGTTATATAAAAATTTGAAATAAATTTATGAAAATAAAAATGCATGTGTTTCATTTAATTTCAGTTTATAACAGCACCCAAAAAAAGTTATACATTTTGACACGGTCAACAGCTTCAAAGATAAAAGAAATCATATAGACCAAAAAAGACAAATATAACCGTTGACACTCCTCCAAACCCCTCTCATTTCATCAACTGCTTTACATTCATAATTCCATACGCACAAATATACACAGTAGCACATTTGCAAGTTGGAATAAGCAGACAAGAGAAACTACGACAAGAACAACAGCAGCAACTAACACCTGCAGCAGCATTAGCCGCACTAACAACAACAAGAAGCACAAAGCAAAACAATTACACAAATGTGTAGTTTTTTTATTTCATTGTTTGAAATTTAAACTTTTAATATTCATAGAGACACATATACATTGTCCCGTCAACGTCTATGAATTTAGATAGCATACATACAAAATATTAACAAGCGGAAAAGATCAAAACAAAAAAAGCATGTTGCTGAAATTTACAACTAAGCGGCTAATTTTTGGGACCAGCCTAAATCGGACTGGAAGCAGCAGTTAAACAATAAAGCAACGGCACCAAAATAACCGTAACATCGTATGTTCTCAACTCCGCTTAGTGCATGCTGTTCTTCGAACGCCCGCTACTGCAGCAACGCATAGCGAGCGCTCGAAGTACAGCATGCAGAACTGACCAGCCAGTGGCAATCGTCAAAGCGAGAGAAGCAGACGTAATTTTTTAAAGCGTCAACATCAACGTCATCAACGTCATCATCATCATCATCATCATCATCATCATCATCATCATCATCACCATCACATCACATTCTTTGTCGGCAGTAGCATATTACTTTAATACTAAATAAATATTGTAAAATAAACCTAAAGTGTTACTGCGGCAAGTGCTCTGAAAGTACGGAAGCGAATTCTCGCAACATTTCTTTAAAAAATTACTAAGACACATTGTTAATTTGCACGTGTTGCATTTGGTTTAAAAATTACTGCATTTCACAAAATTCCGTGCAATTTAATTACTGCCGTTTGTAATTAAGAATCAAATCGCAGTTTCAATAAAAGCCACTCAGCAGAAATTATAATTTCTCAAACGAAAACAACAAACTCACGTGGTGCACTATTACATAACAGCCTGGCAGAATGGCTCCAACTCACAGTTGTAGGTTATGTAACGCGCCCGACAATGAACACATGCTAAAATGCATAAAGTGTTCCAACGAATTTCATTGCACATGCTATGGAGTGGACAACGATGCCACTAGCACGTCCTGGATGTGTACAGAATGCGATCCCAACAATCAAACTAACGAAGCTACGCGTACTGGAGGTGCACTTAACCTCACTTCTCGGCCATCATCGGCAGTCGACGACGACAACGAGTCCCACGTGACCCCAAGCCGCCGTACGGAAGAGTTGGTGTGCGACGTAGCACGGTTAGAGGATCGCTGCAACCAGCAGCTAAAATTGCAGCAACTTGAAGAAGAATTGTGCATTGAAAAAGAATTTTTGCGCCGTAAGTACGCCTTACTAAGCGCACCCGTGCCATTAGCATATTCGACAAGGGCAAATGAGCCAGCGCTCACCACCGACTGGACACAACAACGTACAGCAACAACACATGCGCAGCTTGAAGAGCTCGGCAGCAACGCCACACCGGCAAAAAAGGGTTTTAGCAACGACTTGGCCATAACTTCCCAACAAGCTGCAGCCAGACAAGCAGTACCACGTGATCTACCAACGTTCAGTGGTGACCCAAGGGAGTGGCCACTATTTTTCAGCTCTTACGAATTCAGCACTAAAGTCGCCGGCTTCAGCAAGGAGGAAAATATGATCCGACTGCAAAAATGCCTAAAAGGCAAAGCGCTAGAAGCCGTGCGTGATTGCCTGATGTTTCCGGACATGCTGCCAGATGTCATACGGACCCTGCAGATGTACTTTGGACGACCAGAACATATCATAAAAGTGTTGATAGAAAATGTTCGAAAACTGCCAGCACCTAAAGGCAAACTGGAACCTTTAATTGAGTACGCATTTGCCGTCAAAAATATGAGCGCAACCATGCGAGCCAGTAACATGAGCGCACATCTTAACAACCCAACACTGCTACAAGAACTCATCACCAAGATGGGACCAGACATGATGCTGAACTGGGCAATACACTCAAAAAACATGGAGTGCCCAAACTTACAACAGTTGGCAAACTGGCTCTATGAGCTAGCAGAGGCAGCTTCTCGGGTCTCAACACCAGGAGCAGCCCCTGAAGTCAACACGAAACCAACGCATAGAGCAGGACAACTTCATACTCACTCCAGTGAAATTGATAATCGAGAATACGTCAAATCCTGCCCTGAATGTGATGGACCGCACCATATAACTGGATGTGATGTCTTCAAGCGAATGTCTATAGCTGCTAGATGGGACTTGGTTAAAACCAAACACCTGTGCAGCAAATGCCTTAAACGCCACAACCAGGCATGCTGGAGCAAAACATTATGCGGAACAAATGGCTGTGAGGCAAGGCATCACAAACTACTTCACCAGCAGCCAGTCACTAATAGCGTGCTTCACAATCATCGTAAGTTAGCATCTAATGTCAATGACAGCTATTTTCGTATCCTTCCAGTAACCTTGCATGGCAAGTCCAAGTCGATTGATCTTTACGCATTCATGGACGATGGGTCAACTCTAACACTTCTAGAGGAGGGCTTGGCCAAGGAGCTGACGGTTTCAGCGTTTACATTTGAGTTGCTTTTGTGTGCGTTTGTGAAACGAATAGAATGAAAGAAAATGTAGGCAGTCAGCTGTTGGCTGCCGTTTTTGTTTTGATCTCGTCTGCTTATTCAAATTCGCAAATGTGTGCTGTTGTGAGGGCGCAATTATGAAAACAAAGCAGCAGCAACGCAGGTAAAATATGTATACATTTGTAGGTTGTTAATGCAAAGGCTTGTATATGTGTGCAAGAAGTTGTTCATGAAACTGTTGAAGATTTATTGACGAAAATGTTGCCGTCAAAATGTATGATTTTTATTGAATAAAACCAAATACTTTTTAAATCATGTACTAAAAAGCTTGCATTTATTTAGCTGACATTGTTATAGAAATATAAAGTAAATTTAGTTGCATTATCATACAACTATTCATAATTTTCTATTGCTTCTGCTGCATACCAAAGAATATAGAATTACTATTTGTATGTATATATTCTTTGCCCATATATACATTAAATATATATGTAATACATACATATACATATATATATATGTATGTACCTAGCGGAAGCAAATGACCAATGTTGCCGAATTTCTTATAATGCCTTTGTTAAACAATGCGTATCAGACGAGCAAGGTTGCCGAGTTTCTGCTGCATATGCATGTGGGGAATAGGTACATATACTATGTATGTGCATTCATAGTTTCTGTGCAAGTGTGTATGTGCAAGAAATCGTTGCCAAGAAGCTTGTGAAGCCTTATTTATGAAGATGTGCCGTCGAAGTGTATGATTTTTTTTGATGCTTAAAAAAACTGAAATTGAATAAAACACACGAATTTGTATTTTCATAATTTTAACTAAAATGTTTACTAATACCTCTTATTTTTTAGTATTAACTAATTTTTTCTCTTGCTGAAAAGTATATGTTTGTATTATATGTAATTCCTTTTTTGCTATTATTTTTTGTCACTATTTTGTTTTTGCAGTTGGCTGTGAGTTGAGCAATGACACACGCACACATTGTTGTTGTTGTTGTCCTCCAAACCTTCGGTCGAGAATCTGCAACTGAGCTATCGCAGGCTTGATTGATTTGCTTGCAAAACTTCACATGGAAGCAATAGCGACACTTGGGTATCACACAGTGATACCCTACCATAGAGTCAAAATATTTTTTCAGACGAAATAACCACCTGACAACAGAAACAATAAAAATATAACTACATATTTACTTTTTATTATGTTTAAAAGAATACCAATTAACTAAGGATGAAACAAAAATTATTTCATATATTCAATGTGCGCAAAATGTTTAGAGCTCTATGGTACAGGCGGGCAGAGTAAAAGCGTGAATCTAAAAATAGAGCAAGGATTTCCCGTGAGCTGGCAATTGAAGTCGGCTTTAAGCTTTGTTGTTTAGTTAAATTTATAGATCGTTAGTTTCTCACAATTCAATACTTTCGGAGTATGTGACTGTTTTAACACTTGTAGAACAGATTCACGTATACAACGCAAAAAAGGGTATTTAACTATCGACTCTCATTCTGTTGAACGAAAAATATCTATGCACATTGTACATATATGTATGTATGTAGTTGTATGTGTGGGAAAAAAGGGATTCGCGTGACCGCCGATCCGAGAATAGAGCGCCATGCTGCACAGTGGGTGGAATACCAATCAACTGAAGATTCACTTTAACCCTTAACGGTCGAAAGTCCCGCTACGGGGACTTGTATTTAATGCTATAAAAATCGTTCGATCGTTAAGGGTTAAAATCTAAATTGGCCCAAAATTTATTGAATTCGATTTATAATATACCAGGATGGTAAACGGCAACTGCTCTTTTTGCTTGCCCTGCTTATTAGTGCAGTTGTAAAACTTTGTTTTTAATTAAAGTTAAAGGTATGTAACAGCAAAAATCTAAAATTGGTTGTGGAGTCTAATTGTGTTTTTTCCGAAGATGTTATTTTATTTGGAACACTAGTAGGAAAAGTAACTTCTGAGATAACTCTAAAATTATATATAGTGTCTTGTGATGTTTGCTTGAACAAAATTCGTCGAAAATGTTGGTGAACAAAAAATATTTTAAATTTGATGGTAGTTGGTTGATTTTTTCAAAAGATGTTAATCGCCGCTAAATTATTAATTTCCCCCACTGTGCACTTGGATGACTATGCGCTGACTGAAGAGAAAAGGCAACAACAACGACCAATAAAACTGCACTAGCTACAACAAAAGCAGCACTAACAACAACAAGCCGCAACAAGAATAGAATAAGCCTGTGATCAATATTTAAATGAATGTTTTTTTTTTTAATTTCTGTAGCAAAAATGTTTATTTTCCAGCAAAAAAAAACAAAAATTGTCAATAATAAACAAAAATAATTTTTATAAATTTTTTTTTTTTTTTTTGCATTTTATTTACATTCTGCCTTTATTAGACATTAAGTAAATTTACTAAAATAATTAATACAATTTTAATATAATAGCAAGTTTCCATCGAAACTTACTATCGTGTTATATAAAAATTTGAAATAAATTTATGAAAATAAAAATGCATGTGTTTCATTTAATTTCAGTTTATAACAGCACCCAAAAAAAGTTATACATTTTGACACGGTCAACAGCTTCAAAGATAAAAGAAATCATATAGACCAAAAAAGACAAATATAACCGTTGACACTCCTCCAAACCCCTCTCATTTCATCAACTGCTTTACATTCATAATTCCATACGCACAAATATACACAGTAGCACATTTGCAAGTTGGAATAAGCAGACAAGAGAAACTACGACAAGAACAACAGCAGCAACTAACACCTGCAGCAGCATTAGCCGCACTAACAACAACAAGAAGCACAAAGCAAAACAATTACACAAATGTGTAGTTTTTTTATTTCATTGTTTGAAATTTAAACTTTTAATATTCATAGAGACACATATACATTGTCCCGTCAACGTCTATGAATTTAGATAGCATACATACAAAATATTAACAAGCGGAAAAGATCAAAACAAAAAAAGCATGTTGCTGAAATTTACAACTAAGCGGCTAATTTTTGGGACCAGCCTAAATCGGACTGGAAGCAGCAGTTAAACAATAAAGCAACGGCACCAAAATAACCGTAACATCGTATGTTCTCAACTCCGCTTAGTGCATGCTGTTCTTCGAACGCCCGCTACTGCAGCAACGCATAGCGAGCGCTCGAAGTACAGCATGCAGAACTGACCAGCCAGTGGCAATCGTCAAAGCGAGAGAAGCAGACGTAATTTTTTAAAGCGTCAACATCAACGTCATCAACGTCATCATCATCATCATCATCATCATCATCATCATCATCATCATCACCATCACATCACATTCTTTGTCGGCAGTAGCATATTACTTTAATACTAAATAAATATTGTAAAATAAACCTAAAGTGTTACTGCGGCAAGTGCTCTGAAAGTACGGAAGCGAATTCTCGCAACATTTCTTTAAAAAATTACTAAGACACATTGTTAATTTGCACGTGTTGCATTTGGTTTAAAAATTACTGCATTTCACAAAATTCCGTGCAATTTAATTACTGCCGTTTGTAATTAAGAATCAAATCGCAGTTTCAATAAAAGCCACTCAGCAGAAATTATAATTTCTCAAACGAAAACAACAAACTCACGTGGTGCACTATTACATAACAGCCTGGCAGAATGGCTCCAACTCACAGTTGTAGGTTATGTAACGCGCCCGACAATGAACACATGCTAAAATGCATAAAGTGTTCCAACGAATTTCATTGCACATGCTATGGAGTGGACAACGATGCCACTAGCACGTCCTGGATGTGTACAGAATGCGATCCCAACAATCAAACTAACGAAGCTACGCGTACTGGAGGTGCACTTAACCTCACTTCTCGGCCATCATCGGCAGTCGACGACGACAACGAGTCCCACGTGACCCCAAGCCGCCGTACGGAAGAGTTGGTGTGCGACGTAGCACGGTTAGAGGATCGCTGCAACCAGCAGCTAAAATTGCAGCAACTTGAAGAAGAATTGTGCATTGAAAAAGAATTTTTGCGCCGTAAGTACGCCTTACTAAGCGCACCCGTGCCATTAGCATATTCGACAAGGGCAAATGAGCCAGCGCTCACCACCGACTGGACACAACAAC
Organism: Chymomyza fuscimana; assembly: GCA_949987675.1. Lineage (NCBI taxonomy): Eukaryota > Metazoa > Arthropoda > Insecta > Diptera > Drosophilidae > Chymomyza > Chymomyza fuscimana. The sequence goes on from OX465089.1 coordinate 52,780,447, forward strand.
GTACAGCAACAACACATGCGCAGCTTGAAGAGCTCGGCAGCAACGCCACACCGGCAAAAAAGGGTTTTAGCAACGACTTGGCCATAACTTCCCAACAAGCTGCAGCCAGACAAGCAGTACCACGTGATCTACCAACGTTCAGTGGTGACCCAAGGGAGTGGCCACTATTTTTCAGCTCTTACGAATTCAGCACTAAAGTCGCCGGCTTCAGCAAGGAGGAAAATATGATCCGACTGCAAAAATGCCTAAAAGGCAAAGCGCTAGAAGCCGTGCGTGATTGCCTGATGTTTCCGGACATGCTGCCAGATGTCATACGGACCCTGCAGATGTACTTTGGACGACCAGAACATATCATAAAAGTGTTGATAGAAAATGTTCGAAAACTGCCAGCACCTAAAGGCAAACTGGAACCTTTAATTGAGTACGCATTTGCCGTCAAAAATATGAGCGCAACCATGCGAGCCAGTAACATGAGCGCACATCTTAACAACCCAACACTGCTACAAGAACTCATCACCAAGATGGGACCAGACATGATGCTGAACTGGGCAATACACTCAAAAAACATGGAGTGCCCAAACTTACAACAGTTGGCAAACTGGCTCTATGAGCTAGCAGAGGCAGCTTCTCGGGTCTCAACACCAGGAGCAGCCCCTGAAGTCAACACGAAACCAACGCATAGAGCAGGACAACTTCATACTCACTCCAGTGAAATTGATAATCGAGAATACGTCAAATCCTGCCCTGAATGTGATGGACCGCACCATATAACTGGATGTGATGTCTTCAAGCGAATGTCTATAGCTGCTAGATGGGACTTGGTTAAAACCAAACACCTGTGCAGCAAATGCCTTAAACGCCACAACCAGGCATGCTGGAGCAAAACATTATGCGGAACAAATGGCTGTGAGGCAAGGCATCACAAACTACTTCACCAGCAGCCAGTCACTAATAGCGTGCTTCACAATCATCGTAAGTTAGCATCTAATGTCAATGACAGCTATTTTCGTATCCTTCCAGTAACCTTGCATGGCAAGTCCAAGTCGATTGATCTTTACGCATTCATGGACGATGGGTCAACTCTAACACTTCTAGAGGAGGGCTTGGCCAAGGAGCTGACGGTTTCAGCGTTTACATTTGAGTTGCTTTTGTGTGCGTTTGTGAAACGAATAGAATGAAAGAAAATGTAGGCAGTCAGCTGTTGGCTGCCGTTTTTGTTTTGATCTCGTCTGCTTATTCAAATTCGCAAATGTGTGCTGTTGTGAGGGCGCAATTATGAAAACAAAGCAGCAGCAACGCAGGTAAAATATGTATACATTTGTAGGTTGTTAATGCAAAGGCTTGTATATGTGTGCAAGAAGTTGTTCATGAAACTGTTGAAGATTTATTGACGAAAATGTTGCCGTCAAAATGTATGATTTTTATTGAATAAAACCAAATACTTTTTAAATCATGTACTAAAAAGCTTGCATTTATTTAGCTGACATTGTTATAGAAATATAAAGTAAATTTAGTTGCATTATCATACAACTATTCATAATTTTCTATTGCTTCTGCTGCATACCAAAGAATATAGAATTACTATTTGTATGTATATATTCTTTGCCCATATATACATTAAATATATATGTAATACATACATATACATATATATATATGTATGTACCTAGCGGAAGCAAATGACCAATGTTGCCGAATTTCTTATAATGCCTTTGTTAAACAATGCGTATCAGACGAGCAAGGTTGCCGAGTTTCTGCTGCATATGCATGTGGGGAATAGGTACATATACTATGTATGTGCATTCATAGTTTCTGTGCAAGTGTGTATGTGCAAGAAATCGTTGCCAAGAAGCTTGTGAAGCCTTATTTATGAAGATGTGCCGTCGAAGTGTATGATTTTTTTTGATGCTTAAAAAAACTGAAATTGAATAAAACACACGAATTTGTATTTTCATAATTTTAACTAAAATGTTTACTAATACCTCTTATTTTTTAGTATTAACTAATTTTTTCTCTTGCTGAAAAGTATATGTTTGTATTATATGTAATTCCTTTTTTGCTATTATTTTTTGTCACTATTTTGTTTTTGCAGTTGGCTGTGAGTTGAGCAATGACACACGCACACATTGTTGTTGTTGTTGTCCTCCAAACCTTCGGTCGAGAATCTGCAACTGAGCTATCGCAGGCTTGATTGATTTGCTTGCAAAACTTCACATGGAAGCAATAGCGACACTTGGGTATCACACAGTGATACCCTACCATAGAGTCAAAATATTTTTTCAGACGAAATAACCACCTGACAACAGAAACAATAAAAATATAACTACATATTTACTTTTTATTATGTTTAAAAGAATACCAATTAACTAAGGATGAAACAAAAATTATTTCATATATTCAATGTGCGCAAAATGTTTAGAGCTCTATGGTACAGGCGGGCAGAGTAAAAGCGTGAATCTAAAAATAGAGCAAGGATTTCCCGTGAGCTGGCAATTGAAGTCGGCTTTAAGCTTTGTTGTTTAGTTAAATTTATAGATCGTTAGTTTCTCACAATTCAATACTTTCGGAGTATGTGACTGTTTTAACACTTGTAGAACAGATTCACGTATACAACGCAAAAAAGGGTATTTAACTATCGACTCTCATTCTGTTGAACGAAAAATATCTATGCACATTGTACATATATGTATGTATGTAGTTGTATGTGTGGGAAAAAAGGGATTCGCGTGACCGCCGATCCGAGAATAGAGCGCCATGCTGCACAGTGGGTGGAATACCAATCAACTGAAGATTCACTTTAACCCTTAACGGTCGAAAGTCCCGCTACGGGGACTTGTATTTAATGCTATAAAAATCGTTCGATCGTTAAGGGTTAAAATCTAAATTGGCCCAAAATTTATTGAATTCGATTTATAATATACCAGGATGGTAAACGGCAACTGCTCTTTTTGCTTGCCCTGCTTATTAGTGCAGTTGTAAAACTTTGTTTTTAATTAAAGTTAAAGGTATGTAACAGCAAAAATCTAAAATTGGTTGTGGAGTCTAATTGTGTTTTTTCCGAAGATGTTATTTTATTTGGAACACTAGTAGGAAAAGTAACTTCTGAGATAACTCTAAAATTACTATAGTGTCTTGTGATGTTTGCTTGAACAAAATTCGTCGAAAATGTTGGTGAACAAAAAATATTTTAAATTTGATGGTAGTTGGTTGATTTTTTCAAAAGATGTTAATCGCCGCTAAATTATTAATTTCCCCCACTGTGCACTTGGATGACTATGCGCTGACTGAAGAGAAAAGGCAACAACAACGACCAATAAAACTGCACTAGCTACAACAAAAGCAGCACTAACAACAACAAGCCGCAACAAGAATAGAATAAGCCTGTGATCAATATTTAAATGAATGTTTTTTTTTTTAATTTCTGTAGCAAAAATGTTTATTTTCCAGCAAAAAAAAACAAAAATTGTCAATAATAAACAAAAATAATTTTTATAAATTTTTTTTTTTTTTTTTGCATTTTATTTACATTCTGCCTTTATTAGACATTAAGTAAATTTACTAAAATAATTAATACAATTTTAATATAATAGCAAGTTTCCATCGAAACTTACTATCGTGTTATATAAAAATTTGAAATAAATTTATGAAAATAAAAATGCATGTGTTTCATTTAATTTCAGTTTATAACAGCACCCAAAAAAAGTTATACATTTTGACACGGTCAACAGCTTCAAAGATAAAAGAAATCATATAGACCAAAAAAGACAAATATAACCGTTGACACTCCTCCAAACCCCTCTCATTTCATCAACTGCTTTACATTCATAATTCCATACGCACAAATATACACAGTAGCACATTTGCAAGTTGGAATAAGCAGACAAGAGAAACTACGACAAGAACAACAGCAGCAACTAACACCTGCAGCAGCATTAGCCGCACTAACAACAACAAGAAGCACAAAGCAAAACAATTACACAAATGTGTAGTTTTTTTATTTCATTGTTTGAAATTTAAACTTTTAATATTCATAGAGACACATATACATTGTCCCGTCAACGTCTATGAATTTAGATAGCATACATACAAAATATTAACAAGCGGAAAAGATCAAAACAAAAAAAGCATGTTGCTGAAATTTACAACTAAGCGGCTAATTTTTGGGACCAGCCTAAATCGGACTGGAAGCAGCAGTTAAACAATAAAGCAACGGCACCAAAATAACCGTAACATCGTATGTTCTCAACTCCGCTTAGTGCATGCTGTTCTTCGAACGCCCGCTACTGCAGCAACGCATAGCGAGCGCTCGAAGTACAGCATGCAGAACTGACCAGCCAGTGGCAATCGTCAAAGCGAGAGAAGCAGACGTAATTTTTTAAAGCGTCAACATCAACGTCATCAACGTCATCATCATCATCATCATCATCATCATCATCATCATCATCACCATCACATCACATTCTTTGTCGGCAGTAGCATATTACTTTAATACTAAATAAATATTGTAAAATAAACCTAAAGTGTTACTGCGGCAAGTGCTCTGAAAGTACGGAAGCGAATTCTCGCAACATTTCTTTAAAAAATTACTAAGACACATTGTTAATTTGCACGTGTTGCATTTGGTTTAAAAATTACTGCATTTCACAAAATTCCGTGCAATTTAATTACTGCCGTTTGTAATTAAGAATCAAATCGCAGTTTCAATAAAAGCCACTCAGCAGAAATTATAATTTCTCAAACGAAAACAACAAACTCACGTGGTGCACTATTACATAACAGCCTGGCAGAATGGCTCCAACTCACAGTTGTAGGTTATGTAACGCGCCCGACAATGAACACATGCTAAAATGCATAAAGTGTTCCAACGAATTTCATTGCACATGCTATGGAGTGGACAACGATGCCACTAGCACGTCCTGGATGTGTACAGAATGCGATCCCAACAATCAAACTAACGAAGCTACGCGTACTGGAGGTGCACTTAACCTCACTTCTCGGCCATCATCGGCAGTCGACGACGACAACGAGTCCCACGTGACCCCAAGCCGCCGTACGGAAGAGTTGGTGTGCGACGTAGCACGGTTAGAGGATCGCTGCAACCAGCAGCTAAAATTGCAGCAACTTGAAGAAGAATTGTGCATTGAAAAAGAATTTTTGCGCCGTAAGTACGCCTTACTAAGCGCACCCGTGCCATTAGCATATTCGACAAGGGCAAATGAGCCAGCGCTCACCACCGACTGGACACAACAACGTACAGCAACAACACATGCGCAGCTTGAAGAGCTCGGCAGCAACGCCACACCGGCAAAAAAGGGTTTTAGCAACGACTTGGCCATAACTTCCCAACAAGCTGCAGCCAGACAAGCAGTACCACGTGATCTACCAACGTTCAGTGGTGACCCAAGGGAGTGGCCACTATTTTTCAGCTCTTACGAATTCAGCACTAAAGTCGCCGGCTTCAGCAAGGAGGAAAATATGATCCGACTGCAAAAATGCCTAAAAGGCAAAGCGCTAGAAGCCGTGCGTGATTGCCTGATGTTTCCGGACATGCTGCCAGATGTCATACGGACCCTGCAGATGTACTTTGGACGACCAGAACATATCATAAAAGTGTTGATAGAAAATGTTCGAAAACTGCCAGCACCTAAAGGCAAACTGGAACCTTTAATTGAGTACGCATTTGCCGTCAAAAATATGAGCGCAACCATGCGAGCCAGTAACATGAGCGCACATCTTAACAACCCAACACTGCTACAAGAACTCATCACCAAGATGGGACCAGACATGATGCTGAACTGGGCAATACACTCAAAAAACATGCAGTGCCCAAACTTACAACAGTTGGCAAACTGGCTCTATGAGCTAGCAGAGGCAGCTTCTCGGGTCTCAACACCAGGAGCAGCCCCTGAAGTCAACACGAAACCAACGCATAGAGCAGGACAACTTCATACTCACTCCAGTGAAATTGATAATCGAGAATACGTCAAATCCTGCCCTGAATGTGATGGACCGCACCATATAACTGGATGTGATGTCTTCAAGCGAATGTCTATAGCTGCTAGATGGGACTTGGTTAAAACCAAACACCTGTGCAGCAAATGCCTTAAACGCCACAACCAGGCATGCTGGAGCAAAACATTATGCGGAACAAATGGCTGTGAGGCAAGGCATCACAAACTACTTCACCAGCAGCCAGTCACTAATAGCGTGCTTCACAATCATCGTAAGTTAGCATCTAATGTCAATGACAGCTATTTTCGTATCCTTCCAGTAACCTTGCATGGCAAGTCCAAGTCGATTGATCTTTACGCATTCATGGACGATGGGTCAACTCTAACACTTCTAGAGGAGGGCTTGGCCAAGGAGCTGACGGTTTCAGCGTTTACATTTGAGTTGCTTTTGTGTGCGTTTGTGAAACGAATAGAATGAAAGAAAATGTAGGCAGTCAGCTGTTGGCTGCCGTTTTTGTTTTGATCTCGTCTGCTTATTCAAATTCGCAAATGTGTGCTGTTGTGAGGGCGCAATTATGAAAACAAAGCAGCAGCAACGCAGGTAAAATATGTATACATTTGTAGGTTGTTAATGCAAAGGCTTGTATATGTGTGCAAGAAGTTGTTCATGAAACTGTTGAAGATTTATTGACGAAAATGTTGCCGTCAAAATGTATGATTTTTATTGAATAAAACCAAATACTTTTTAAATCATGTACTAAAAAGCTTGCATTTATTTAGCTGACATTGTTATAGAAATATAAAGTAAATTTAGTTGCATTATCATACAACTATTCATAATTTTCTATTGCTTCTGCTGCATACCAAAGAATATAGAATTACTATTTGTATGTATATATTCTTTGCCCATATATACATTAAATATATATGTAATACATACATATACATATATATATATGTATGTACCTAGCGGAAGCAAATGACCAATGTTGCCGAATTTCTTATAATGCCTTTGTTAAACAATGCGTATCAGACGAGCAAGGTTGCCGAGTTTCTGCTGCATATGCATGTGGGGAATAGGTACATATACTATGTATGTGCATTCATAGTTTCTGTGCAAGTGTGTATGTGCAAGAAATCGTTGCCAAGAAGCTTGTGAAGCCTTATTTATGAAGATGTGCCGTCGAAGTGTATGATTTTTTTTGATGCTTAAAAAAACTGAAATTGAATAAAACACACGAATTTGTATTTTCATAATTTTAACTAAAATGTTTACTAATACCTCTTATTTTTTAGTATTAACTAATTTTTTCTCTTGCTGAAAAGTATATGTTTGTATTATATGTAATTCCTTTTTTGCTATTATTTTTTGTCACTATTTTGTTTTTGCAGTTGGCTGTGAGTTGAGCAATGACACACGCACACATTGTTGTTGTTGTTGTCCTCCAAACCTTCGGTCGAGAATCTGCAACTGAGCTATCGCAGGCTTGATTGATTTGCTTGCAAAACTTCACATGGAAGCAATAGCGACACTTGGGTATCACACAGTGATACCCTACCATAGAGTCAAAATATTTTTTCAGACGAAATAACCACCTGACAACAGAAACAATAAAAATATAACTACATATTTACTTTTTATTATGTTTAAAAGAATACCAATTAACTAAGGATGAAACAAAAATTATTTCATATATTCAATGTGCGCAAAATGTTTAGAGCTCTATGGTACAGGCGGGCAGAGTAAAAGCGTGAATCTAAAAATAGAGCAAGGATTTCCCGTGAGCTGGCAATTGAAGTCGGCTTTAAGCTTTGTTGTTTAGTTAAATTTATAGATCGTTAGTTTCTCACAATTCAATACTTTCGGAGTATGTGACTGTTTTAACACTTGTAGAACAGATTCACGTATACAACGCAAAAAAGGGTATTTAACTATCGACTCTCATTCTGTTGAACGAAAAATATCTATGCACATTGTACATATATGTATGTATGTAGTTGTATGTGTGGGAAAAAAGGGATTCGCGTGACCGCCGATCCGAGAATAGAGCGCCATGCTGCACAGTGGGTGGAATACCAATCAACTGAAGATTCACTTTAACCCTTAACGGTCGAAAGTCCCGCTACGGGGACTTGTATTTAATGCTATAAAAATCGTTCGATCGTTAAGGGTTAAAATCTAAATTGGCCCAAAATTTATTGAATTCGATTTATAATATACCAGGATGGTAAACGGCAACTGCTCTTTTTGCTTGCCCTGCTTATTAGTGCAGTTGTAAAACTTTGTTTTTAATTAAAGTTAAAGGTATGTAACAGCAAAAATCTAAAATTGGTTGTGGAGTCTAATTGTGTTTTTTCCGAAGATGTTATTTTATTTGGAACACTAGTAGGAAAAGTAACTTCTGAGATAACTCTAAAATTACTATAGTGTCTTGTGATGTTTGCTTGAACAAAATTCGTCGAAAATGTTGGTGAACAAAAAATATTTTAAATTTGATGGTAGTTGGTTGATTTTTTCAAAAGATGTTAATCGCCGCTAAATTATTAATTTCCCCCACTGTGCACTTGGATGACTATGCGCTGACTGAAGAGAAAAGGCAACAACAACGACCAATAAAACTGCACTAGCTACAACAAAAGCAGCACTAACAACAACAAGCCGCAACAAGAATAGAATAAGCCTGTGATCAATATTTAAATGAATGTTTTTTTTTTTAATTTCTGTAGCAAAAATGTTTATTTTCCAGCAAAAAAAAACAAAAATTGTCAATAATAAACAAAAATAATTTTTATAAATTTTTTTTTTTTTTTTTGCATTTTATTTACATTCTGCCTTTATTAGACATTAAGTAAATTTACTAAAATAATTAATACAATTTTAATATAATAGCAAGTTTCCATCGAAACTTACTATCGTGTTATATAAAAATTTGAAATAAATTTATGAAAATAAAAATGCATGTGTTTCATTTAATTTCAGTTTATAACAGCACCCAAAAAAAGTTATACATTTTGACACGGTCAACAGCTTCAAAGATAAAAGAAATCATATAGACCAAAAAAGACAAATATAACCGTTGACACTCCTCCAAACCCCTCTCATTTCATCAACTGCTTTACATTCATAATTCCATACGCACAAATATACACAGTAGCACATTTGCAAGTTGGAATAAGCAGACAAGAGAAACTACGACAAGAACAACAGCAGCAACTAACACCTGCAGCAGCATTAGCCGCACTAACAACAACAAGAAGCACAAAGCAAAACAATTACACAAATGTGTAGTTTTTTTATTTCATTGTTTGAAATTTAAACTTTTAATATTCATAGAGACACATATACATTGTCCCGTCAACGTCTATGAATTTAGATAGCATACATACAAAATATTAACAAGCGGAAAAGATCAAAACAAAAAAAGCATGTTGCTGAAATTTACAACTAAGCGGCTAATTTTTGGGACCAGCCTAAATCGGACTGGAAGCAGCAGTTAAACAATAAAGCAACGGCACCAAAATAACCGTAACATCGTATGTTCTCAACTCCGCTTAGTGCATGCTGTTCTTCGAACGCCCGCTACTGCAGCAACGCATAGCGAGCGCTCGAAGTACAGCATGCAGAACTGACCAGCCAGTGGCAATCGTCAAAGCGAGAGAAGCAGACGTAATTTTTTAAAGCGTCAACATCAACGTCATCAACGTCATCATCATCATCATCATCATCATCATCATCATCATCATCATCACCATCACATCACATTCTTTGTCGGCAGTAGCATATTACTTTAATACTAAATAAATATTGTAAAATAAACCTAAAGTGTTACTGCGGCAAGTGCTCTGAAAGTACGGAAGCGAATTCTCGCAACATTTCTTTAAAAAATTACTAAGACACATTGTTAATTTGCACGTGTTGCATTTGGTTTAAAAATTACTGCATTTCACAAAATTCCGTGCAATTTAATTACTGCCGTTTGTAATTAAGAATCAAATCGCAGTTTCAATAAAAGCCACTCAGCAGAAATTATAATTTCTCAAACGAAAACAACAAACTCACGTGGTGCACTATTACATAACAGCCTGGCAGAATGGCTCCAACTCACAGTTGTAGGTTATGTAACGCGCCCGACAATGAACACATGCTAAAATGCATAAAGTGTTCCAACGAATTTCATTGCACATGCTATGGAGTGGACAACGATGCCACTAGCACGTCCTGGATGTGTACAGAATGCGATCCCAACAATCAAACTAACGAAGCTACGCGTACTGGAGGTGCACTTAACCTCACTTCTCGGCCATCATCGGCAGTCGACGACGACAACGAGTCCCACGTGACCCCAAGCCGCCGTACGGAAGAGTTGGTGTGCGACGTAGCACGGTTAGAGGATCGCTGCAACCAGCAGCTAAAATTGCAGCAACTTGAAGAAGAATTGTGCATTGAAAAAGAATTTTTGCGCCGTAAGTACGCCTTACTAAGCGCACCCGTGCCATTAGCATATTCGACAAGGGCAAATGAGCCAGCGCTCACCACCGACTGGACACAACAACGTACAGCAACAACACATGCGCAGCTTGAAGAGCTCGGCAGCAACGCCACACCGGCAAAAAAGGGTTTTAGCAACGACTTGGCCATAACTTCCCAACAAGCTGCAGCCAGACAAGCAGTACCACGTGATCTACCAACGTTCAGTGGTGACCCAAGGGAGTGGCCACTATTTTTCAGCTCTTACGAATTCAGCACTAAAGTCGCCGGCTTCAGCAAGGAGGAAAATATGATCCGACTGCAAAAATGCCTAAAAGGCAAAGCGCTAGAAGCCGTGCGTGATTGCCTGATGTTTCCGGACATGCTGCCAGATGTCATACGGACCCTGCAGATGTACTTTGGACGACCAGAACATATCATAAAAGTGTTGATAGAAAATGTTCGAAAACTGCCAGCACCTAAAGGCAAACTGGAACCTTTAATTGAGTACGCATTTGCCGTCAAAAATATGAGCGCAACCATGCGAGCCAGTAACATGAGCGCACATCTTAACAACCCAACACTGCTACAAGAACTCATCACCAAGATGGGACCAGACATGATGCTGAACTGGGCAATACACTCAAAAAACATGGAGTGCCCAAACTTACAACAGTTGGCAAACTGGCTCTATGAGCTAGCAGAGGCAGCTTCTCGGGTCTCAACACCAGGAGCAGCCCCTGAAGTCAACACGAAACCAACGCATAGAGCAGGACAACTTCATACTCACTCCAGTGAAATTGATAATCGAGAATACGTCAAATCCTGCCCTGAATGTGATGGACCGCACCATATAACTGGATGTGATGTCTTCAAGCGAATGTCTATAGCTGCTAGATGGGACTTGGTTAAAACCAAACACCTGTGCAGCAAATGCCTTAAACGCCACAACCAGGCATGCTGGAGCAAAACATTATGCGGAACAAATGGCTGTGAGGCAAGGCATCACAAACTACTTCACCAGCAGCCAGTCACTAATAGCGTGCTTCACAATCATCGTAAGTTAGCATCTAATGTCAATGACAGCTATTTTCGTATCCTTCCAGTAACCTTGCATGGCAAGTCCAAGTCGATTGATCTTTACGCATTCATGGACGATGGGTCAACTCTAACACTTCTAGAGGAGGGCTTGGCCAAGGAGCTGACGGTTTCAGCGTTTACATTTGAGTTGCTTTTGTGTGCGTTTGTGAAACGAATAGAATGAAAGAAAATGTAGGCAGTCAGCTGTTGGCTGCCGTTTTTGTTTTGATCTCGTCTGCTTATTCAAATTCGCAAATGTGTGCTGTTGTGAGGGCGCAATTATGAAAACAAAGCAGCAGCAACGCAGGTAAAATATGTATACATTTGTAGGTTGTTAATGCAAAGGCTTGTATATGTGTGCAAGAAGTTGTTCATGAAACTGTTGAAGATTTATTGACGAAAATGTTGCCGTCAAAATGTATGATTTTTATTGAATAAAACCAAATACTTTTTAAATCATGTACTAAAAAGCTTGCATTTATTTAGCTGACATTGTTATAGAAATATAAAGTAAATTTAGTTGCATTATCATACAACTATTCATAATTTTCTATTGCTTCTGCTGCATACCAAAGAATATAGAATTACTATTTGTATGTATATATTCTTTGCCCATATATACATTAAATATATATGTAATACATACATATACATATATATATATGTATGTACCTAGCGGAAGCAAATGACCAATGTTGCCGAATTTCTTATAATGCCTTTGTTAAACAATGCGTATCAGACGAGCAAGGTTGCCGAGTTTCTGCTGCATATGCATGTGGGGAATAGGTACATATACTATGTATGTGCATTCATAGTTTCTGTGCAAGTGTGTATGTGCAAGAAATCGTTGCCAAGAAGCTTGTGAAGCCTTATTTATGAAGATGTGCCGTCGAAGTGTATGATTTTTTTTGATGCTTAAAAAAACTGAAATTGAATAAAACACACGAATTTGTATTTTCATAATTTTAACTAAAATGTTTACTAATACCTCTTATTTTTTAGTATTAACTAATTTTTTCTCTTGCTGAAAAGTATATGTTTGTATTATATGTAATTCCTTTTTTGCTATTATTTTTTGTCACTATTTTGTTTTTGCAGTTGGCTGTGAGTTGAGCAATGACACACGCACACATTGTTGTTGTTGTTGTCCTCCAAACCTTCGGTCGAGAATCTGCAACTGAGCTATGGCAGGCTTGATTGATTTGCTTGCAAAACTTCACATGGAAGCAATAGCGACACTTGGTATCACACAGTGATACCCTACCATAGAGTCAAAATATTTTTTCAGACGAAATAACCACCTGACAACAGAAACAATAAAAATATAACTACATATTTACTTTTTATTATGTTTAAAAGAATACCAATTAACTAAGGATGAAACAAAAATTATTTCATATATTCAATGTGCGCAAAATGTTTAGAGCTCTATGGTACAGGCGGGCAGAGTAAAAGCGTGAATCTAAAAATAGAGCAAGGATTTCCCGTGAGCTGGCAATTGAAGTCGGCTTTAAGCTTTGTTGTTTAGTTAAATTTATAGATCGTTAGTTTCTCACAATTCAATACTTTCGGAGTATGTGACTGTTTTAACACTTGTAGAACAGATTCACGTATACAACGCAAAAAAGGGTATTTAACTATCGACTCTCATTCTGTTGAACGAAAAATATCTATGCACATTGTACATATATGTATGTATGTAGTTGTATGTGTGGGAAAAAAGGGATTCGCGTGACCGCCGATCCGAGAATAGAGCGCCATGCTGCACAGTGGGTGGAATACCAATCAACTGAAGATTCACTTTAACCCTTAACGGTCGAAAGTCCCGCTACGGGGACTTGTATTTAATGCTATAAAAATCGTTCGATCGTTAAGGGTTAAAATCTAAATTGGCCCAAAATTTATTGAATTCGATTTATAATATACCAGGATGGTAAACGGCAACTGCTCTTTTTGCTTGCCCTGCTTATTAGTGCAGTTGTAAAACTTTGTTTTTAATTAAAGTTAAAGGTATGTAACAGCAAAAATCTAAAATTGGTTGTGGAGTCTAATTGTGTTTTTTCCGAAGATGTTATTTTATTTGGAACACTAGTAGGAAAAGTAACTTCTGAGATAACTCTAAAATTACTATAGTGTCTTGTGATGTTTGCTTGAACAAAATTCGTCGAAAATGTTGGTGAACAAAAAATATTTTAAATTTGATGGTAGTTGGTTGATTTTTTCAAAAGATGTTAATCGCCGCTAAATTATTAATTTCCCCCACTGTGCACTTGGATGACTATGCGCTGACTGAAGAGAAAAGGCAACAACAACGACCAATAAAACTGCACTAGCTACAACAAAAGCAGCACTAACAACAACAAGCCGCAACAAGAATAGAATAAGCCTGTGATCAATATTTAAATGAATGTTTTTTTTTTTAATTTCTGTAGCAAAAATGTTTATTTTCCAGCAAAAAAAAACAAAAATTGTCAATAATAAACAAAAATAATTTTTATAAATTTTTTTTTTTTTTTTTGCATTTTATTTACATTCTGCCTTTATTAGACATTAAGTAAATTTACTAAAATAATTAATACAATTTTAATATAATAGCAAGTTTCCATCGAAACTTACTATCGTGTTATATAAAAATTTGAAATAAATTTATGAAAATAAAAATGCATGTGTTTCATTTAATTTCAGTTTATAACAGCACCCAAAAAAAGTTATACATTTTGACACGGTCAACAGCTTCAAAGATAAAAGAAATCATATAGACCAAAAAAGACAAATATAACCGTTGACACTCCTCCAAACCCCTCTCATTTCATCAACTGCTTTACATTCATAATTCCATACGCACAAATATACACAGTAGCACATTTGCAAGTTGGAATAAGCAGACAAGAGAAACTACGACAAGAACAACAGCAGCAACTAACACCTGCAGCAGCATTAGCCGCACTAACAACAACAAGAAGCACAAAGCAAAACAATTACACAAATGTGTAGTTTTTTTATTTCATTGTTTGAAATTTAAACTTTTAATATTCATAGAGACACATATACATTGTCCCGTCAACGTCTATGAATTTAGATAGCATACATACAAAATATTAACAAGCGGAAAAGATCAAAACAAAAAAAGCATGTTGCTGAAATTTACAACTAAGCGGCTAATTTTTGGGACCAGCCTAAATCGGACTGGAAGCAGCAGTTAAACAATAAAGCAACGGCACCAAAATAACCGTAACATCGTATGTTCTCAACTCCGCTTAGTGCATGCTGTTCTTCGAACGCCCGCTACTGCAGCAACGCATAGCGAGCGCTCGAAGTACAGCATGCAGAACTGACCAGCCAGTGGCAATCGTCAAAGCGAGAGAAGCAGACGTAATTTTTTAAAGCGTCAACATCAACGTCATCAACGTCATCATCATCATCATCATCATCATCATCATCATCATCATCATCATCATCATCATCATCATCATCACCATCACATCACATTCTTTGTCGGCAGTAGCATATTACTTTAATACTAAATAAATATTGTAAAATAAACCTAAAGTGTTACTGCGGCAAGTGCTCTGAAAGTACGGAAGCGAATTCTCGCAACATTTCTTTAAAAAATTACTAAGACACATTGTTAATTTGCACGTGTTGCATTTGGTTTAAAAATTACTGCATTTCACAAAATTCCGTGCAATTTAATTACTGCCGTTTGTAATTAAGAATCAAATCGCAGTTTCAATAAAAGCCACTCAGCAGAAATTATAATTTCTCAAACGAAAACAACAAACTCACGTGGTGCACTATTACATAACAGCCTGGCAGAATGGCTCCAACTCACAGTTGTAGGTTATGTAACGCGCCCGACAATGAACACATGCTAAAATGCATAAAGTGTTCCAACGAATTTCATTGCACATGCTATGGAGTGGACAACGATGCCACTAGCACGTCCTGGATGTGTACAGAATGCGATCCCAACAATCAAACTAACGAAGCTACGCGTACTGGAGGTGCACTTAACCTCACTTCTCGGCCATCATCGGCAGTCGACGACGACAACGAGTCCCACGTGACCCCAAGCCGCCGTACGGAAGAGTTGGTGTGCGACGTAGCACGGTTAGAGGATCGCTGCAACCAGCAGCTAAAATTGCAGCAACTTGAAGAAGAATTGTGCATTGAAAAAGAATTTTTGCGCCGTAAGTACGCCTTACTAAGCGCACCCGTGCCATTAGCATATTCGACAAGGGCAAATGAGCCAGCGCTCACCACCGACTGGACACAACAACGTACAGCAACAACACATGCGCAGCTTGAAGAGCTCGGCAGCAACGCCACACCGGCAAAAAAGGGTTTTAGCAACGACTTGGCCATAACTTCCCAACAAGCTGCAGCCAGACAAGCAGTACCACGTGATCTACCAACGTTCAGTGGTGACCCAAGGGAGTGGCCACTATTTTTCAGCTCTTACGAATTCAGCACTAAAGTCGCCGGCTTCAGCAAGGAGGAAAATATGATCCGACTGCAAAAATGCCTAAAAGGCAAAGCGCTAGAAGCCGTGCGTGATTGCCTGATGTTTCCGGACATGCTGCCAGATGTCATACGGACCCTGCAGATGTACTTTGGACGACCAGAACATATCATAAAAGTGTTGATAGAAAATGTTCGAAAACTGCCAGCACCTAAAGGCAAACTGGAACCTTTAATTGAGTACGCATTTGCCGTCAAAAATATGAGCGCAACCATGCGAGCCAGTAACATGAGCGCACATCTTAACAACCCAACACTGCTACAAGAACTCATCACCAAGATGGGACCAGACATGATGCTGAACTGGGCAATACACTCAAAAAACATGGAGTGCCCAAACTTACAACAGTTGGCAAACTGGCTCTATGAGCTAGCAGAGGCAGCTTCTCGGGTCTCAACACCAGGAGCAGCCCCTGAAGTCAACACGAAACCAACGCATAGAGCAGGACAACTTCATACTCACTCCAGTGAAATTGATAATCGAGAATACGTCAAATCCTGCCCTGAATGTGATGGACCGCACCATATAACTGGATGTGATGTCTTCAAGCGAATGTCTATAGCTGCTAGATGGGACTTGGTTAAAACCAAACACCTGTGCAGCAAATGCCTTAAACGCCACAACCAGGCATGCTGGAGCAAAACATTATGCGGAACAAATGGCTGTGAGGCAAGGCATCACAAACTACTTCACCAGCAGCCAGTCACTAATAGCGTGCTTCACAATCATCGTAAGTTAGCATCTAATGTCAATGACAGCTATTTTCGTATCCTTCCAGTAACCTTGCATGGCAAGTCCAAGTCGATTGATCTTTACGCATTCATGGACGATGGGTCAACTCTAACACTTCTAGAGGAGGGCTTGGCCAAGGAGCTAGGCGAAGAAGGTGTTGCCAGCCCACTATGCATAAGCTGGACTGGAGACGTAAAAAGGTTTGAGCCCACATCCAAACGGCTCAATCTACACATATCAGCAAGAACTCCAGGCGCCAAAATGTTTAAAATAAACGATGTTCATACTGTGAAAAGCCTGGGCATGTCTGCTGAAACAATGATGGCGGATCATGTAATGCAAAAATATCCGCATCTCAAAGGCCTACCTTTGCAAAGCTATGTAAAGGCAGTCCCAACGATAATTATTGGCATAAACAACCCAAATTTAATCGCCTCGCTTAAGGTACGCGAGGGCAAATGGCAACAACCAATCGCTGCCAAAACCAGATTGGGCTGGACATTATACGGCGGTTCGCATCACAGACCAGGAATGGTCCACCTACACAAGTGTCACTGCGACCGTGAGCTACATGAGATGGTAAAGGAACTCATGGCAGCGAACGAAAGTTCCCCGCAAAGGAGCATACATACAGCAGATGAGCAACGTGCGTTGCGTATTCTGGAAAACACCACAAGCTTTGATGGCAGGAAATATACAGTTGGTCTACTATGGAAGTATGATCAACGCAAATTTCCAAATAGCTCGCCCACAGCAAAGAAAAGACTAACATGTCTTCAACGAAAAATGGCAAACAATCCAAAACTTGCCACAGAGCTAAATGCTCAATTGAAAAATCTCATAAACAAAGGATACGCTGAAAAGTTAAGCGCTAAAGCAATAGCGAGCAGCTCAGATGATGCGTGGTATCTACCAACATTCACAGTTCGAAACCCACACAAACCAGACAAGGTGCGATTGGTGTGGGACGCAGCAGCCAAATCAGATGGATTATCTCTAAATGATTACCTGATAAAAGGACCTGATCTACTTGTACCTTTGCTGCGTATAATGTACAATTTTCGAATAAGAGCAGTTGGCGTATGCGGAGACATAGCTGAAATGTTTCATCGCATAGCTGTAAACCAAGCAGACGCTAAAGCTCAACGCTTTCTCTGGAATGACCCGGAGACAGGCCAGGTAGATGCGTATCAGCTCAACGTACTTACATTTGGAGCTGCATGTTCACCTTGCATTGCGCACTATGTGCGCGATCAAAATGCTGCTGCGCATGCCAACGAGTTCCCAGCTGCTGCAAAGGCGATCACCAAGTACCACTACGTAGATGACTACATAGACTCGTGCCACACGCCAGAGCAAGCAATCGCTTTGGCTACCGAAGTAAAAGAAGTTCACTCACGAGGCGGATTTCACATGCACAAGTGGTCATCAAACTCCAAAGAAGTCATAGCAGCGCTAAATAATACAATGTGTCAAAATGAGAAGAGATTTTTCAACAACGACGAAATTCACTCACATGAGAAGATTTTGGGTATGCAATGGAACCCAAATCAAGATGCATTCACATATGCTCTCAAATTTGTTCGACTTAAGCGCAACCTTATTTCGAGCAACCAAGTGCCGACAAAACGAGAAGTCCTACAAGTACTAATGTCAGTCTTTGACCCTATGGGCTTTGTGTCGTGCCTAATGACAAATTTAAAAATACTGCTTCAACATATTTGGCGCACAAAAATTGACTGGGATGAGGAACTCACAACAGAACTGAACGATAAGTGGCGCGTTTGGCTGTCCTACGTACCAGTTATAGCCGAAACAAGCATACCAAGATGCTACTTTACGCAATGCAGGCCAGAAGATTGTCAAATACAACTTCATGTGTTCACCGATGCCGGAGAAGATGCCTACGCTGCAGTTGCTTACTTTCGAATCCAATTCGAAGGAAAGATTTTTCTTCGTCTCGTTTCAGCCAAGTCTAAGGTAGCCCCGTTGCATCCACTTACCATACCACGCCTTGAGCTGCAGGCCGCAGTCACAGGCGCCCGTTTATGTGACACCATCAAACGGGAACACGAGTTGCAGTTCCAGCAATGTCACTTGTGGACGGATTCAGCAACAGTCCTGTCGTGGCTCAATGCCGACCCACGCAGATACAAGCAGTTCGTCACGTTTAGAGTGGCCGAAATTCTGGAGCTCACAAATAAAGATGACTGGAGATGGGTGCCCGGCAATATGAATGTGGCTGACGTCGCCACAAAATCCCAACGAGGTCCAGATGCATACACGCAATGGTTCGCCGGGCCCGATATTCTCAAACTGGCTCCATCCGAGTGGCCAAAACCAGCTGCAAACCATGAAGACATCAACGATGAGCTTAGACCTAGATTTTTGCATATGAGAGCAGAATCCAAACAGTGCAACTACGAGTACTACGGTGACTGGAACCGTTTGGTCAAAGCTGTCGCGTATTGGTTTCTTTATAAGCAGAAACTTAAAAATAAAGTAAACAAGACTGTGGACGCTATTCGTCTAACGGTGGATCACATCACCAGCGCCCAGATGTATATATACAGAGAAGTACAACTGGAAAATTTCGCAGACGAATATGCCACCATCAGCCAAGGAAATCCTGTCTACCGCAGCAGCCCGCTGTGGAGACTGCAACTATACATCGACGGTGACGCCGTAATAAAAGTATGCGACCGAGCAAGGCGATACATCGGCATGTCCAAGGGTCTCGTCGTACTTCCACCAACACATTGGGTATCGAAATTGATAGTACGTCACTATCATGTAAAATATTATCATGTAAATCATGAGACCGCAATAAATGAGGTGAGACAATATTACTACATTCCCAAATTAAGACCTCTATTTAAAACAGAACGCCGCAATTGCCAACACTGTAAGCTCCAAAAGGCTCAACCTGTACCCCCACAAATGGCAGCACTGCCCAGAGCCAGGATGGCAGCATTCCAACGACCGTTTACATACGTAGGCGTCGACTATTTTGGACCGCTTACTGTAACACACGGGCGACAGGCGTTAAAGCGCTGGGGCATGATTATCACATGTCTCACGATGAGGGCAATTCACATAGAGATTGCCTACAATTTAAGTACGGACTCGTGCCTAATGGCCCTCCAAAACTTTATTGCCCGCCGAGGAGCACCGCTAGAAATTTATAGCGATAACGGAACGAACTTCCGTGGGGCAGAAGCATTCCTGCGCGAATCATGTAACCTCGACGAAGTAAAAATACATCATGATCTCGCGCTTAAAGGGATCAAATGGAAATTTAATCCGCCAGCCGCACCTCACATGGGAGGCGCCTGGGAGCGTCTAGTGCGCTCAATAAAAACTGTACTCTACCGTATATCACCACATCGAAAGTTTACTGACGAGAGTCTACGTACGGCTCTCATGCAAGTGGAGATGACGGTCAACTCACGCCCGTTAACATTTGTGTCCCTTGATGACGAGGATCAAGAGGCTATCACGCCCAATCACTTTTTATTGGGCTCATCAAACGGAGCAAAAACTTTCTGCGATACTGACCAAATTAATTACAGGTGGTGCCTACGCCAAAGTGAGACGTTTGCAAATATGTTCTGGAAGCGATGGGTGACAGAAGTTCTACCTATAATAACCAGAAGAGGCAAATGGTATCAAAAGGTCAAACCAATCACAGTTGGCGATGTCGTCTTAATAGTCGACGAAAATCAACGCAGAAATACCTGGCTGAAAGGAAGAGTTATTGACGTGGTCACCGCTGACGATGGCCAAGTCAGACAAGCAAGAGTACAAACTTCAAACGGCACGTTACTCCGCCCAGCCGTCAAATTAGCAGTTCCTTCTCCTGCGTTTGCTTACTGGGGGGAGAATGTTGCTGAAATTTACAACTAAGCGGCTAATTTTTGGGACCAGCCTAAATCGGACTGGAAGCAGCAGTTAAACAATAAAGCAACGGCACCAAAATAACCGTAACATCGTATGTTCTCAACTCCGCTTTGTGCATGCTGTTCTTCGAACGCCCGCTACTGCAGCAACGCATAGCGAGCGCTCGAAGTACAGCATGCAGAACTGACCAGCCAGTGGCAATCGTCAAAGCGAGAGAAGCAGACGTAATTTTTTAAAGCGTCAACATCAACGTCATCAACGTCATCATCATCATCATCATCATCATCATCATCATCATCATCATCACCATCACATCACATTCTTTGTCGGCAGTAGCATATTACTTTAATACTAAATAAATATTGTAAAATAAACCTAAAGTGTTACTGCGGCAAGTGCTCTGAAAGTACGGAAGCGAATTCTCGCAACAAAGCAGCTAACAGCTATCACATTTTCTTTCATTCTCTTTAACTCGAAAGCAAAAGCTGAAAACATCATGATTTTTGCAAGCCAACAGCTGACCGCCTACATTTTCTTTCATTCTATTCGTTTCACAAACGCACACAAAAGCAACTCAAATGTAAACGCTGAAAACGTCATGATTTTTGCAAGCAAGTACTTTTCAGAAGTATCGAGTGTTCGTCTCTATTAGTTTGATACTCCTTGATTCTGAGCCAGAATAGCGGAATGTTAAATTCATGTTAGGTGTTGACTTTAACATTCCGGCATTCTGGCTCAAAAAGTTAGCTGGTTGGTGTTTGCATATGAGTAAAGAGGATGGAAAAAAACCGAGAGACGCTGTCGGCACTGCTCTAAGCTGTTAAGTTGTGCTGGCTACATTTATTTTGCTGGAAACATGTGCATGTGTGTATGTGTATGGAACCGCTGCGTGTGCTTAGCATTGTGGATGTGTGCGGTGCATGGGGGGTGTTTTTCACCCACAGCATTTTGAGACGATATAAATATACATGTGCACATACATACATACATATATATGTATATACATACATACATATTTTTAACATAAGATTACAATCATTGGACACACATAATATTAGTGAGGCAATTACTAAAACTATTTAATTAAATAAAAATAGTTTTATTTTTATTTCATTTATTTTTTTTTTTTAACTTTTTTATTTGTAATTTTGTGTAATACTGATAATAATTGTATAATAATAATAAATATAATACAAATTATTATGATAGAATTAAATAAATAAAATTAAAAACTGTAAATTTTTTATTTGCTTTGTAACTGCTTTTTTTTTTTTTGTTACTGCTGCTGTTCTTGTTGGTCTAGCTGTTGTTGTACAGCTTGCTTTTATTGTTGCTGCTTTGCTTAAGTTGCGCGCCTGATTTTCTCTCGCAGAACAAACGTTTGACACAATTTGCGTATTTTCAGCATCAGCCAAGTTTCTAAATTTTAAGTTTTCGAACTTTCATACCCTTTCGAAGCATTTGACTTGTATGACATTTTATAACCATGTTTGCCTTCGCACTAACAAATGGATACATAAAAAGCAAAAAGGGTATTTTCCTAGCGACTTGCATACTGTTGAACGGTTTTGCGGCGTGCATACAGAAATAGTATTATGTACTTGCATTTACATCAGAGAGAACTAACTAGATTTTTTCGACTTATATATTGATTTTGTAAAATGGCAAAAAATAAATTGCAAACTAATTTAAATAGCGAAAAAGAAAGAAGTCAAAAATTATGATTAGCCAAGGCCGGCAGCCCAAATACGTTATAAACTCTCTAAGAAGTGTGCGGGCGGGCAGAGTTAAAAAGGAAAATCTAAAAATAGCCCACACAATTCTCGTGTACTGCAATTGAACTCGGCTGTAATCTTCGTTGTTGGCTGTCGGCAATGTCCACAAATTCAGCCGCAACCAAATTTGTAAATTTTTAGTTTCTGAGCATTCATACCCTTTCTTAATATGTGGCTGCTATGACACTTTGCAATCGCGTTTGCTTTTTTTTTTTTTTTTTGTATTTATTTTGCAAAATTATCAAAAATACATATATTTTTATGAATTGCAGGTTTCTTATTTTATGATCGCCAATCCAGCTTGTTTAGTTAGATATGTCTTAGGAGTGTTAAGGAGTCCTGTCAATCAGGAGGCCATCATCAAGGTGCGGGCGGGCAAAATTAAAAAGGAAAATCTAAAAATAGCCCATAAAATTCTCGTGTTCTTGCAATTGTGCTCGGCTCTAAACTTCGTTGTTGGCTGTCGGCAATGTTTACAAATGCAGCCGCAGCCAAATTTGTAAATTTTTAGTTTCTGAGCATTCATACCCTTTCGTACTATGTGTTTTTTGTAAGAGTATTTATCTATGGCCTCCCATTCTGCTGAACTGTTTTGCATTGTGCGTTAATAATTTTCACTTCTTCTATCTTTGCAAATCAGTTTTCACTAATATAGTCTGTATCAATATGTCAGGGTCACGAAAATAAACAGTCCTTATTTAAACCCTGTACCTATAGGTCCAAAGGGTATACTAGATTTGTATAATGTATTTAACGTGCAGAAGAGGCCCCAAGTCCTTTACACCAAAATTCTTATCATAACATCGGGTAGCGATTGAGCCATGTCCGTCTGTCCGACAACTAGCAACTCATAGGTAAAGCCCGAACCTGTATTCTAGCAAAAAAGCACCTGCATGTATTTTTGCTTCCTAATTACAGTGATGGAGACAACACAGCTGCGAGCCTGGAGCTGAAATCCAGCACTTTAAGAATAAGCTCCTGTTATATGGCGCACAATCAGAGTGATCCTCCTTCGCAGAAAACCCGTCGCCTTGTGAAGGATAGTGAGGACGAGAAAATCGACCTGATCATTCGGTGCGACGCCAACGCACACCACACTCAGTGGGGAGCACTGAGTTACTTCTCGACTGTATTTTGGTTACAAATATGCTACTATGTAATAGAGGTAACGGCCCTACCTGCATTAATAAGAATAGGAAAGAAGTCCTAGATCTTACCTTGGTATCAAACTCTCTGTAACGTAGGGTCCAAAGGTGAAGAGTCCTAAACGACCACTCCTTTTTGGATCACCGGTACATAAAGACGACGATAGCCTTAGCCCCATCCATTATAGGGAAATTTAGAAACCCCCGCTCAGCGAACTGGGAACTCTTTGCAGAGATAATGGGTAGAACACTACCTGTGGACCCTCCAAGAGGTCCCGATTCGGCATTTTTCAATGACCCTAGTTGTAACGCTAACAGAAGCTTGCAACTATGCTTTCAACAAATCGTGTAAACTAACAACATCAAGAGGGAAAAATAAACCTCCTTGGTGGTTGTTCGAAATTGGGAATCTCCGGCACAATTCCCGTAAGCTTTTCAATATTGCTAGAAAATAAAGTTAAATAGAGTGAGTCCAAGAAGGCGGTCCGTAAAGCAAAACGTTCCTCATGGCAGCTTTTTTGTTCTGAAATTGAAAGTACCACTGATGCTGCATGGCTGAGGAAAGTGCTTTCTAAATGTCCATCGACTCTGGGATACTTATAGGGATCCAATGGTGAATGGACCACTTCAAGCGAGGAATCGCTGAAACTACTTACACACTCACTTTCCGGATTGTTCTACCACCCTTTAAATCGCCGGGGCCAGACAAGATAATTTCAACTCAACTACAATAAGGGGGGAATCTGTCGTAAGATGGTTGAAGGAATTCCTCAGAATCCTAGCAACTGGGATCATCCCGGAAGCGTGGCTTATATCTAAAGTAGTCTATATTCCCAAAGCAAGGAAGGCTACACATACACTTCCCAATGACTTCCGGCCCATAAGTCTCTCTTCGTATCTTCTCAAATCGATGGAAAGGCTGATTGGCCTACGAATTAGGAATACAATTCCTCAATCCCAAATGTCAGACTCAAAGCATGCTTACAAAAAAGACAGCTCCACGGAGACGGCCCTGTATTCGGTGATTTCTAGAGGTGAGAAATTACTCCAGCTTAAAAAATTCTCACTAGTTGCCTTTCTAGACATTGAGGGGGTTTTTAATAATGTCACTTCCAAGACAAGCACTGACGTACTGAAGGAACTTAGGGCGGAATCAAGGCTAATCAGCCTCATTGAACAAATGCTTAACTGCAGAGTCATTCAAGTATCTCTGGGTAATTCCAGTATCGTAAGATACGTAAGCAGAGGAACGCCTCAAGGGGGAGTACTCTCCCCTTTCCTCTGGAATGTTGCCATAAACGGTATTCTGCACACCTTGGAGGGTGTCGGATGCAATATAACTGCATACGTTGACGACGTTGCAGTTGCTTTCTCGGGTAAATACCCTCAAACTCTCTGCGAGCGTATGACCGACGCCCTACACACACTCTCAAAATGGGTCACGACCAGCGGGCTAGGAGTAAATCCGAGCAAAACAAAGCTCATGCTTTTCACCAGGAGTTATAAAATACCATCTCTCATTAATCTCATAATCAATGGTATTACTTTACCCTTCAGCGAAGCAGCCAGATATCTTGGGCTAATACTTGATAGCGAACTAGACTGGAACCTTAATACAGAAGATCGAAGGAAAAAGGCCACGATCGGCCTGTACACTTGCAGGAAGGCCATGGGACTTAAATGGGGCATGTCTCCAAACATAGTCCACTGGCTATATACTGCTATTGTTAGACCAATTCTTCTCTACGGAGTCACAATTTGAGGGCCTTCACTGCATGAAAAAACCAACCTAAATAAGCTGAGTAAGGTTCAACAGACCGCAGAAATTCCCATCAACGGGGCACTATGACCCCAAACGAATCATTATATGCCAATTTAAACCTCCCGCCTCTGGACAAGGTGGGATGATCAAGACTTTGGTTTCTTAAGGGGAACCCTCTCATTCCTGCGAGTACGGACTACTGTACACCCCCAGGAGTACTTCATGACAAAGTTCAAAACCCATAATCCAACCAGGGATGAGTGGAATGTTGGTGTATAGGGCCCAGGGTAGACGACCGCGTCGGCGGAGTTTCGACTCCCGGATCACTGCAGTGTTTTTCACTGCAATCCAGGAGGCTCTTATAACAAGAGGAGATGGCAGAACAGTCACCCCATCTGGGTCCCGGGACACAGGGATATTGAGAGAAACTGCATTGCGGACGAACTGGCATGACAAGGAACTACCAGCTTCAGGACAAGGAGCGTCTGCGTTTGGTACTGCAAAGCAAACGTGGAATCGAACATCCAACACGTGCAGGATCTCACGGCAAACTAAAAAAAAAATAAAACGATTCAAAAATCAAATCGTTAACAGGAAAGCCATTGATTTAATTAAGATGTACAGCACAACTAAAGGATTTGAATTTTGTTTCATCCCACATAGAGCACCACATTTTGGAGGCCTCTGGGAGGCAGCGGTAAAATCCGCTTGAACAGTTAAATTCTTTTTTACAGCCGTCGTTCCTGTAGTTGACAAATTTACCAAGATTTGGAAACTTTTTGATTGTGTGTGTGTGCGAAATAATGCTCACGCAATATACTCTGCCGCTTAGCACTTCCTTTTTTGCACCTTCAAATTGGTTATTACAAATAAAAACAATAAAAGCGGCTCCTTTTTGTTTGTTTAAAAAGTGCGCTAAATTGCCTGCTGACCAACTGGCCACCTATCGATAAGTTCACATTGTAGAGTTGCCACAAGTTTTCGAGCAACTAACTAAATAATTTATTTTTCTTTTTGCCATCATCTTTCAAAGAGGGAAACATTTTTTCTTTATTTACAAATTTTGTACAATTTATTTTATATACATATTTTAAGACATCCATTTATAAAATTATCTTCGAATTTACTTGTGCAACACGACAACGCACTTTCGAAGACAAAACCGGTCTAAATCCGGAACACTTTACTTTCATTCCAACAATTTTAATAGAAAAATTTTGCAATAAATATATTTTATGAAAGTTAACGTCGATTTGTTCAACTGAGCACATCTAAATTTTCTTAAAACATTAAAAAATAATACAAAATTAATTTTAGTGACGTTAATGCGTTATTTAACTAAACGAAGCAAAATACTTTTCATTTCGATAGCTGAGAGCCAAACTTTTCAAAACGATTCCGCCTTTGTCGGAATCGAAATCCAGAACACCTTTCATTTCGATTCCGACAGTTTTTGTCGGAATCGAAATCTAGAACACATCTGATTATTTGTTTCTTGTTATGCTACAGGATATCTCAAATCCGGTCGAGCTTGACCTTATAGTTAAGAATTACGGAAGACCAAGATAATCAACACTGCATACGAAATGAGAAATACCGGTAATTAATCTAGGCCAAAAGCGATAATTTTTGCCAGTCATCGAATACTTCGCATTTTCTTGTTCAATAATCTTTTCCACATTGTTTTGCGCATGCCTCGATGCTCAAGTTTTATTAGGTAGCCGACAACCAACCAATTAATGACTGTCAATTGTTATTGTTTTATAAAACATTGTTAACATTATAAAATTAAAAAATATAAAAATGGAAAAAGAATAGTATGTTCATATGTGTATATTTAGCATTACGTCCATTTTGTGTACCAAAAATAATATGATTATCTGTGATACCATATTTTCGTATAATTTGGAAAAACAACATGTCAGATAAACACTTAAATATTTTTCCCCATATCAAAGTTAGCCATGTGAATACACTAATGAACAGAATTTCTTATATAATATTTTGTCGCTTTGTCATTTCGTTTAGTAAAATTACTATTCTGTTAGTTATATTATCATTAATTGCTGACGTGAATACAATCCCACCAATTATTCGAGTGGGTAAGTCTCGCATTTATATATTGGTTATATAGTGGCAATAAAATTAATTGATTTTTAATTTTTTTATAATCAAGGTGCAATATTTACAGAAAATGAGCGGGACAGTAGTATTGAGTCAGCCTTTAAATATGCGATTTATCGTATTAACAAGGAAAAGACGCTCTTACCAAATACACAGCTAGTTTATGATATCGATTATGTACCGAATGACGACTCTTTCCGAGCAACAAAAAAAGTATGCCGGCAACTTGAAGCTGGTGTTCAAGCAATATTTGGACCAACAGATGCCTTGCTTGCCAGCCATGTGCAATCAATATGTGAAGCCTTTGATATACCGCATATGGAAGTTCGAATTGACCTAGAAACAACTGTAAAAGAGTTTTCAATCAACTTGTATCCTTCCCACCAACTTATAAATATGGCTTATCGCGACTTAATGGTTTATTTGAACTGGACAAAAGTTGCCATAATATATGAAGAAGATTACGGTAAGTATTGACAAATACCAGGCATTGTGGATTTTTCCAACATAAATCGTATTAAAAACAAATTAAAATTGAAATATGTACATACATTATGCTGCCCTGAATTTTTTTACGTTTCTAGAATTTCTTTATTGTAATTTTTCACATAAATTTTGAAAGCCGGAATGTAAAAAAAATTGTATACAAATTATATGAAAGTCGAAAATTCTCTGATACATAATTAAGTTTTTTAACGCGAAATTTGTTTAATGCCTTTTCAAAGATCGAGCAGTTTATTCAGGCATTGCCGTATAATGAAATCCATTTCAATTTTATGTATGTATATAAATTATGTAGAAAGATGGCGTGCGTTAAAGTTGGGCGCGGTCGTCTTAGCGATTGGAATAAAAAAAGCCACATTCTACTAAACCACATCAACACTGGGTGAAATGTTTCAATCATTTTCAAAATAATAATGTTCCGTAAACTCGCTTCGCACGAATCATTGAATTTATATTTTGTTTGCCAGCAACATCTGCAAGGGTAAAACGTGTGTTTTCATTAATCACGAAATTATGGACAAAAGAAAAATCGCAACTTAAGATAGATACTTTGAAATATGTATATGCTATTTGTAAAATATAATTTAAAGTACGAATGCGTTGACTTACAATTTTTTGAAAGAACAATCCGACATTGCTTATCCAAATATCATCGCAAGATAAATACGACTTTAAACAAAGAGCAACAGAAAAATAAATTCAAATTACATATTTAGAAGACGAGTATATTTGGTTGGCTTATTGTTCTTCTTCTATTGATTGGTTTTAACTGTTTATTGATTTATTTATTTGCGGACAAGCGAAACACACTGTATTAGGCCACGAGCAATCATCGACTGACTCCTCGATCTTTTCTGTACGCAGACCATTTTTTACCAATTTTTAGTTTCGTTGCGACTGCGCGTGAGGAGGGTTGTTTTCACGCATATTATTTTAATATGTTTGCGTTCTCTCTCTCTCGCTTTTTCTTGCTCTCACTAAAATTGGTGACGACGCCAGCAGCATTACTCTACCTTAAATAAGTATACCTTGGGAGCATGGTGGAATAATTCCACCATGGGCCGGAGTGTGCTACTTTGTATAAGTATACCTTGCGCCCAGACGGGCACTTTTACTTCGTGCATTTACACCAGTGGTCGGCACAAAGTACACTCACATTTTTTTCTTGCGAATGTATTGAAGTTTTCTCTGCCGTAGTGACGTATTGCGACGCTGACGTTTTTAAGCAACAGACACGAAGTTGATGGTGTGTGGCATCGGCTCTTGTTGCTCTGCTTTGCTGCCACTGCAGCAGAGAAAACAATATCAGTTGCTTATGAGTAGTCAGTAGTTTAAATAAATTCTTTGACGTAACATTCTAGTTTCATCAAAATTGGTAAAAATTTAGGGAACTTATAGATATAAATAACGAATTTCACCAAAAAAAAAAATCCAATTGGAAAGTTCTTAGAAGGAATATGCAGGAAACATTTTTTCGAGGCAAAAGGTACAGGGTATTCCACTGTTCGGCACCGCCTCGACTGTATTACATTTTTATTTTTAGCTGAGCGAAAAATGTTTAATAAAGAGCTTTTTTTTTTTTATTGTTTTCTCTGGTGCAGTGCAAGGTATACTTATTTAAGGTAGCATACTGCCGCCGAAGGCTCTCAACGAAAGTTACCAATTTTTAGTTTCGTTGCGACTGCGCATAAGGAGGGTTGTTTATATTTGAACGGGTGCGAGCAACAGCTACGATTTTGGTGTGTTCACTCTCTCGCTTTTTCTTGCTCTCACTAAAATTGGTAATGACGCCGGCAGCATTACTTTACCTTGTATAAGTATACCTTGGGTGCAGTGGCAGTCAAGCAGAGCAACAAGAGCCGAAGCTCAACTTCGTGTCTGTTGCTTA
The DNA here is from genome assembly GCA_949987675.1 of Chymomyza fuscimana. Taxonomy (NCBI): domain Eukaryota; kingdom Metazoa; phylum Arthropoda; class Insecta; order Diptera; family Drosophilidae; genus Chymomyza; species Chymomyza fuscimana. Next base: position 52,810,298 of record OX465089.1, read on the forward strand.
GCAACGTCGACCAACGTCGGCGTCGCAATACGTCACTGCGGCAGAGAAAATTTCAGTACAAAAACCACGCACACATGTATGCGTTTTTTGAATAACATATGACGTGTATCGACGCGTCGCGACGTCCTATGCAAGCGAGATAGGGCCGTGCCGACCACTGATTTACACAGACACGAGGCCGAAGCAAGCCGAAGTCGTCAATTTGAGCACAGCAGAGAGCTAAATTATTACTCATGTCAACTCAACTATGGCTTTGTACGTTTTGTGCACTGAGGGAAATAAATGATTAAATGCGTCGCTTGACCTAATGTGTTTGTTACATGCTTGGTGGCTATGTATTAATATTTACAGTTATGTGTTCTATGTTAATATTGAGTAAATCATTAAAAACATCTTCCTATACAGCTGGAGAACTTTGACACACTGGAGTTCAATAGATTCGTGAAAAATATAAGGCATCGCTTGAAAGCCTTTACAAAACCCAAAAGCAGCCTTATTAAACATGGGATATTGGGATATCCCATTAGGGATTTTTTTTTTTATATGTTTTTGTCATTCCGTGCAAAATATTTTTGCATTCTGCGTATAGACCTTAAAGCTTAACGTGCGAGGGGTGATCTAAAAGTAGGTGAGTTTGACCGAACAAATTTTGTTAGCAAACAAATTTTGTTTTTTTTATAATTTATGTTTATTAAGGCTGCTTTTGCGTTTTGTAAAGGCTTTCAAGCGATGCCTTATATTTTTTACGAATCTATTGATCTCCAGTGTGTCAAAGTTCTCCAGCTGTATAGGAAGATGTTTTTAATGATTCCTTGGGTGTTATTTAGTGCTACCTATATATTGTTTCAATCAAAACCAATGGGATGTTAGTCCGGAGCCTGGAGTAGTGCTATTAAATGATATGCATTTTTTATTTAATATTCTTAAAATATATACCGATTATTTAAATATCTTATTTCGTTTCAGGGCTATTTAAGCAACAGGACTTAATGAACTCGTCCATGGAAATGCGAACGGAAATGTATATAAGGCAAGCAAATCCGGAGACATATCGTCAAGTTTTGCGAGCAATCCGACAAAAGGAAATTTACAAAATAATTGTTGACACAAATCCAACAAATATAAAACAATTTTTTCGCTCAGTACGACTCTTTTATTTCTTTTTCTACTCTTGCATCTATATATATATGTATAATATGTTTTCGTATGTATTGATTGAAGACCACTTTAATTTATCTTTGGCTATAACGCACATTCATAAATAAAAAAATTATTGTTCATTCGATTTTAAGTAGACCAGACGATTTAATTAAATTATGAATGGGATGATACTTGCAGGAATAGAATTAGACATTTTTGAATATTTTGTTATTTGTTGCTCTATGTTTTTTCTTTTGTTTAATTTCGTACGATTTTTTTGCAAGCCATAATTTGCAAAAACGCTACTGTAATTTTCAGAATATATGTAACGCGTAGAAGGCGGATTTTCCAACCGCATAAAGTGCATACATTCTTGATCAGTGTGAAAAGCCAACAAGATATAATCCTGTTTGTCTGTCTGTCCGTATAAACAAAAGGATCTCATAGACTTTAAAAACGAAAGGACCAACATTGATCAAAAGATGGGCATTAGCTAAAGGTAGATCCAGTTCATGTCGCTATCTTGCCACGTTCCTTCTATGAGAGTTTTGGGGTACACTCATGCTATTATAGCCACCCAGTCAAAATTTGGCACAATTATACCTTGTAGCTAAGAGTGGGGGAGCTTTGGGAGTTTTAGTAAAAAATTACAAAATTGTAACCATTTTCCCTAGAAGATTCTTTAAATACAAATGTTTTTAATCACGTTTTGAGAAGAAGCTACATTCATTAAATATTCAAAATCTTCTTACTCTCTTGTGATTGATAGCACAGGAGCAATGATACATCTAAACGAGTAAAGAAACGTTTAATGATTTCAACTCGGAATTGCAGTTTCAATGGCCGCTTTTTGGTGATCTCTGATTAGGCTTTGCATTATTGGGAACGAATTCAAATGGTGTTGATACAATGATATCTTAACCAAATATGGCAAGCATCGTAAGAACTATGATGAACTTTATCGAAACCAAGTAATTTATTTATTGCTGCAATCTTAAAGTCGTCCGTACCATTTTTTTATCCTGCTAAGCGGAACATAGCTGTGCCAAATTTCGTCCGACTTTCAGTTAACTGCATCATTGGTTTTCAAAAATCGCTGGCGGCAGTTTCTAGTACCTTATCCAGCTAGACCATTTGTAGGGTTTTTGTCGAAAGAATGGTAATTTGTGGTGTTTTTTTAAAGGATCGTTAAAATAATTGTTACAAAAATTTAAATTGATACCTAACACAAAAACTAAGGTTGTTAAGGAAGTGTTATTAGTTGATGTACAATTCAAATTATCAATCAATTTAATATAAATACAAATTTAACTATATTCTTTAACAGATAAAATTAACGCATATTACAGAACTTGTAAGATGTTCCAACATTAATTCAAGAGTAAATTTAAATCACTAAAAATTAGTAGTTTTTTAAACATGGTTGGCTAGATCAACACATTTTTTTTATTTAGTGTAGTTTTGTTAAAGGCTTATAAGGATGAATGTTATTTGTTCAAAGTTGTTCTTTCAATGCAATATCAATATCACAAAATCTAAGAGATTTCACAAATCAACATACTTTCTTATGTACAGTACATATTAATAACACAATTTAATGTATAAAATTTAAATTTTATAATTTATTTATTTACAGATTTTGCAACTTCAAATGAACGATCATCGATATCATTACATGTTTACAACATTTGTAAGTATGAAGAGTTTTATTTTTTTATGCAACACTGTTACCAAATACATGAATCGGCGAAAATAAGAGAAACGGCCACTTTTTTGACGACCGCTTCGATTTAGATGATTTTTACCAAAGAGTATATATTAAAGCAGGGGTGCCCGGGCCCATGTAGCTCTTTTTGTTTTTATAATTGCTCGTAGGCATAGGCAGCAATGCGGGTATACATGCACGGCCCTTTCCGTATGCCAGTAGAGGAACGGGCTTGAGCCCAGTGCCCAGTTTTAGCAAAGAGATAACGAGTCGCTAGAACTCATTTTTTTCTTTAGTTATTATATCTTCTATATTATTATGATTCCCGCCGTCCACCCCCTCACAAGCCGCGCGAGGTGAGGTCATTTACCCATTACGACGGCAGTTCAACTTCAAGTCTCTTCATATCGTTTGTTTTATTATTTTTTATTTAGTATTATTATTAATTTATAATTAATTATTTGAACTATTAGGTAACAAATTTTCTCACTATATTGCATGTTTTTAAAATAGCCGCTTTTTGAAGGTTGTAGTGAAGATTAGTGTGTAGGTTAATGTCACTAAGATTTGTTAATAATAATTTGTGTTTTTATGTTCCTGTTGCGGAGATAATGATAGGGATTATTTTTACATTTTTTTGTTTCCATATTCGTTTAATTTCTTCAGCTAGTAGGCTGTATTTATGAAGTTTATCTAAGTATTTCTTGTGTATATTTTTGTCACATGGTACACTGATTGAAATAGGGTGTGTAGTTTTGTCTATTTTATTTAGAAGTTTTATGTCAGGTCTATTGTTTGTTGTTGTTTTGTCGCTGAGAATTGTTGTGACCTAGTAGAGTTTGTGTGTTTGGTCGTCGAGAATTTTATCTGGTTGATATTTATAGTATGGAATTGTTAATTAATATTAAATTTAATTTATGGGCTAGTTGTTGATGAATTATTTTTGCTAGGTTATTGTGTCTTTCAGCGTATTCGGTACCGGCAATGACTTGGCATCCAGATGTTATATGTTCTATCGTTTCTGTCTGTTGGAGGCATTTTCTACATTTGTCGTTTGGAATATTTGGGTCTTTACATCTATGTTTTAAGTAATTTCGTGTGGCTATTACATGGTCTTGGATGGGAAATAAAAATCCATCTGTTTCGGACTGGAGGCCCCCAAATTTAAGCCATGAATATGAGTTTAACTTATCAACATTACTATCGCGCTTTATGTATTTGTGTTTTCCATGGAGAGATTTTTTGCACCATTTATTTATCTTTTCTTGGCTATTATTTTCTTGTGTGGTGAAGGTTAAGTCTTGCATGTTTAATGGAGTGTACTGTAGATCAGCTTTGGTTATTGATTTGTGTAGATCTGATGGATGGTGGTGGAAATATTGCCTTAGATTAGTGATTTGTTTATTGTGTAAGTTGTGTATGTCAATCATTCCTCTAATCAAAATACTTTCCAAACACTAACTTACTCAACGCTGTATCTGTTCCAAAACATACAAACATTTACAATATCATTAAATTTTTAAAAGAAACTAATTTAAACAACTTAATTTAAATCCATATTAGTTAATCCAGAATTGTATTATATATTGTTCGCGTAATTTATAGTAAAATAATTAGCCGTGTTTTTAGACTTTATAAACTTTATTAAACAATAAATATTTAGATTCGCGATGATTATAATCAGCGGTGGGCACGCCTTGGCTCTTTTTGCTCCGAGTGCTCTTTCCGTTATGTCAGACGCACACGAGAATTTAAAAAAAAAACACAATGTGCGAGTTTTATGGCCCTACTCGAGGAGGTTTAGGCGACCGTAACGGGGCTTTTTATTAATGCTCGCTGACGAAAATTTCGCACAAGTACACTGAGCACTGAAATATAGTTTGGCAACTGTAAGACCGAGTAATTTTTTTGGTAATTTAAAATTGTTATACAAACTCATATGACTTCGCTGCGTCTTTGAATGTGTTGCAAAATTTTGTTCAGTGTATCGCACAAGCAGGTCGCCGGCCACGCGAATAGTTTACAATAACAAATTACACACAATGTGGGCCATAGCTCGACTCGCAGCGACTTTATGGTTTCATGGCCCTACTCGAGAATTGCTTGTGGGACCGTAACAGGCCTTTTTTTCTTGATTATAATTAGCGGTGGGCACGCCTTGGCTCTTTTTGCTCAGAGTGTTCTTTCCGTTATGTCTTGAAAGTGACGCCCGCCAGACGACCACGAGAATTTACAAAAAAAAAACACACAATGTGCGAGTTGTATGGCCCTACTCGAGGATGCTAGGCGACCGTAACGGGGCTTTTTATTAGTCCACGCTGACTAAAGTTTCGCACAAGTACACTGAGAACAGAAATATAGTTACTTTGGCAACTGTAAAACCGAGTAATTTTTTTGGTAATTTAAAATTGTCATATAAACTCGTATGACTTCGCTGTGTCTTTGAATGTGTTGCAAAATTTTGTTCAGTGTACTCGCACAAGCAATCGATGGCGATGCGAATAGTTTACAATAACAAATTACACACAATGTGAGCCATCGCTCGACTTTATGGTTTTATGGCCCTACTCGAGAATTGCTTGTGGGACCGTAACAGGACTTTTTTTCTTGATGTTGTTATAGGGCTCTTTCTGTTATTTTTCGTGCCCACCGCTGATTATAATAGTGCAAGTATTGCACACGACAACTTGATCGTGGAGCGGAGAGTAGAATTGAGAGTAACAATATGCTTATCATAAAGCGCCTGCATAGGCCTAGCAAAACATAACATAACCATTTTAGTGCCGCATGCAAGCGAGAGTGGGAGAATTAACATTAGTACAGAGAGTTTAACATACTTATTAGAATTAACATCATGAAATGACCAAACATATATTATATTATATAGCATAAGGCTCTCTCTAAAGCTAAATCGTACTATAATTTTAATTAAGTAGGAGCTGTTTATAGGTTAGGTTAGGTTGATTAGGCAGCTCAGTCAGTAACTGAGATCACCCAGAGAACATGAGGTCCATTGTGTTGCCTAATTGTGAGAAAAGGAGGCCTTGTATCCGGAGCGCTGTTTGCGCCTTAACCCTTGCTGGGGAACCCGGGGCCGATAGATGCTCATTTTAGCACTTCGACTTGTCGTTGAACGGCAGTCAAGCAAGCCCAAGTGCTAGCTTATTAGCCGACATTGACGGGCCAGTGAAGTGAAACTCGCCAATGACGATCTACCCTGTCTTTTGAGTGAACCTTCACTTGGCGCTGTGCGCAATGTGTGGCCAAGAGGTCCACCTCCACATTGGTTTTACTGCAATCGCTGGATGTCGACGCCGTGAGCCTGCTTTCTCACCCCTATCCGCCGCCGGTACTGGGTCTCTGACTCCCAGCACCGTAAGTGTGTTATCTTTCTTGACCTCCATGAAAAGAAAAAGAAAGTCCGTTTTTAACCAAAACGGCGGGTCCGTTTGATATCTGCCCGGCAGGTTGGACTGCCCTTAGTTGCCGCTTCCCTTGAAGCGGTGTAAAGATACAAAAAAAAAAAACGGACTCTTTAAATTAAAACACGGTTAAGTAATTTTAAAGTTAAGTGAGTATGAGTAGAGTTTATTAAAACATATCTTTTTCCGAAATTACAATTTGCTCTTCTCCTTCTTCTGTTCTCTTTCATACGTAAAACCAGAGTGACGCTATAGTCAATAACGCACCAAGCCGAAACTCGGTTTCGATAACTTAGCAATGACAGAGTTGCAACACAAACAGGTGGTGACCACATCATAGATCGACAAACAGTTGGCAGGGCTAAAAGAAGCGACTTATTTGTTCGATTGCTGGAAAACTAGTAATCGTAGAAAAGTGACGGAGGACTCATTTTGTAGATAATTTCAATTACTTTAACCAAATATACGGTAAAATTTCCGAAAAAACCTACCTGTTTTGAAATATTTGCAAACACTAAACACCATTTCAAACTTTTACCTTTAAGCAAGTATTTTGCTTGAACCAATTAACCTACAACCTTGATTTAAGTTTTGTTTGATAGTTAATTTTATTTTCAACAATATTGACCTTTAAACAATGAGTCTAAGTTTTATAGAAAAAAAGATATCATGCAAAACCCGTAGCAACATATAATGTGTGGGGGCGGTGTCAAGCCCCCCACCCACAAATACGAAAACTCGGTTTCAGACTTAGAACAAGGTCCCTAACGATCCCTGAAAGTTTCATCCATTAAGTATTTTTTTCCAATAAAAGCCTGTTTGGAGGCTAGATTTACTGTACTACTGTCCCAGTATATGCCCAAAATTTTGTCAATTGAGTCGATGTCCAATTTAATAGCTGACTGTATAGCGCTGTCATTGTTGCCATTCAAACATTGTTGTACCATTGGCGAGATCGATATGAAGCCTCTCAAATCAAAATTCGCTTTCTTGTGGACCTCCATAACCTGCTTGCTGACTTCATAAGTTTCTTTCTCAGAAGTGAAACTAGCTACATAATCATCCACATAATGCTTAGACGTTATTGCTTTTATTACCGCATCATTGCTAGTGACCGTATGTGCATTTAAGTTTTTTATATATTGTGCACAACACGGTGGGCACGCTGCTCCAAATATCATCACCTGCATCTTGTACACTTCGATAGCCTTGTTCTGATCACCATGACGCCATACATCTCGCAATGAATCTTGATCCTATTTACGTACCCCTACTTGCAAGAACTTTTCTTTTATGTCTGCACAAATCGCCACACTGCCTTGTCTAAATTGGAATAAGATTTTTATTAACGGAGGATTTTCATCAGGACCTTCAAGCAAATGTGTATTCAAAGAAACTCCGTTTGCAGATGCTGCTGCATCGAAGGCTACTCTCAATTTTTCTGGTTTGTTTACGTTAAAAACCCGTAAGTGTGGCAAATACCAATCATCTACAGCCCACAAAAGTCCAGTTTCGTATGATCCTTCTAATTTCTTGGTGGTATCCGTCAATATTTTGCGAGCTCGTACAATACTTTCTGATTCCTAAGGTTTTGAAGATACTTTAACGCCAAAATTCTCAGTAGTAAAATAATCAGCCATCATCTTGTACATTGCTTGTTCTGAATCATAATTTATTCTATGCGAATGAAAACTGCTTGCAATTGTCTACATGATTCCCCTTGTTTGTTGATCCTTATATGAGCCAGCCCAATGGTGTTTTTGCTGCCAACAAACTACTTTCAACATATATGCTTTTTCTTGTTGCTACCAAATGACAGCATTTAAATATCCCTTAATTACCAGCTTTTTCAGTTTACTGTATTTTTCCTGCAATACCTCAAAATCCATAGACTGCAACGGTAACTCCAAATTGGGAACGCTATTCCCAATCAATCGCAACCATTTTTCTGACCCTCCAGTTGGTCTTATTTTCATTTCACATTTCATTGACTTAATATCCGTGGCGTGATTGCCAATCCAATTCAGCGTTAATTTTCTGGTATCTCCATATATACCCAATCCTTTAGCAAGTTTTTCATTAACCCATGTCACCTGAGATCCCTCGTGCCAAAAAGGCACATGTCTGAATTACTCTATTATTTGGACCCTTAACATCGACTGGAACAACGTTAAACAATATCTTTGGCACAGCTGATGCCACTGTGTTAACCGTTGCTTGCTCGTTTATATCCTTCTCTGGCACCGTTTTATTTTTGCGCGATTCATGCAACAATCTATGGTGTGTCATCTTACAGTTATCCACCCTGCAAGCACGCACAAACCTACAAGATGTCAAACTGTGGCCAAAACGCAAGCATCCAAAACACAATCAAAGCCTCTTTGCCATTACATTTGTCAAAATAATGTTCACCCTTGCCATCATCATAACAAATGATCTTCCTTGTTGCTGCTTCAGTTGTCTGCATAACTGACCTGTTGTTAAACCGTTCCGCCTTTACATGCTGCTGAGCACTTGGGATAGTAACAAGTGTTGCCTTCGCGATTGCTCTTGCTAATTTGCTAGCACAAGTATTAAAATGTCTTAAATCCGGACGATCAATTTCGCACGCATACTCTGTCCACTGTATACGACTCCTGATTGGTAACTTCGATACCAATTCCTCAAGCAATATTGGATTTTGTAAATAAGACTCAGCACCTGCTGATTGCAGAAATATAACCAGATTGTCAACTTTTGATGAAGGTGCTATTAATTTTTCCAGGTAATTTTCAGCTATTTGAGGGATATCCTTAGTTTTTTCCAATTGACTTTTAATAAGCAGCTCGGGACGAACATATTTAAAATGCATACGTTCCATTATGTGTTCTACGTTTACAGGATTTATTAAAAGTCCTGCCACTTCTTCCCTAGCTGATCCAATTAAGCTCTTTTGCAGCCTTATTTTCCAAGTTTGTGTAACCATAAGCAAGTGTTGATTCAAGAAACACAGGCCAATCCTCAGGCCTCCGATTAAACTGAGGTAAATCTATTAACTTTCGAGTGGGCATATATTGCTGTATTGCATTAGCCACCTGAGTGCCAAAACCCTAACCGATTTCTGTTGCAACCCCTACCAAAAGTACCAGTACCGAAACCGAAAGATTCGCTCACCTGCGCGTATCAAACAAAACGTGTGTTGCGCCAGACCCTTTTGCATCGCCTGATTGTGGTGCTGTAAGGCATGTCGTTGTCCAGTGCCAGAACCGTTTTTGACGCGTTTCTGTTTGCGTGTAGACATGTTTGTAAATTTTCCCTTTGTACGAATGCGAGCGAGACAACAACAGTACAATCCTTTTTATGTATTTTACAATATGATGAAATTCAATTTCTGAGAAAATCCAAGTTATGCAAGTATGTAGGCATACATTCATTTATCCGTAAATTCCAAATCCACTGCATCCATTGATGCACAAATCCAATGACTCTGTACGACCAATCCAAATAGCGCTCTAAATAGCGCCGAACGCAGCAAATTAACTATGGGCGCCCAAATTGCACCCGATCCGTGAACTCGTATGTGCTCAAAAAATGCACATAAAGTTATAGTTTTAATAAAAATGTTGCCGCTTCCATTGAAGCGGTGTAAAGATACAAAAATACAAAGGACTCTTTAAATTAAAACACGGTTAAGTAATTTTAAAGTTAAGTGAGTATGAGTAGAGTTTATTAAAACGTATCCTTTTCCGAAATTACAATTTGCTGCCTCTTTCTTTCATACGTAAAACCAGAGTGACGCGATAGTGGATAACGCGCCAAGCCGAACCTCGGCTTCGATAACTTAGCAATGACAGAGTTGCAACACAAAAAGGGGGTGATTACATCAAAGATCGACAAACAGTTGGCAGGGCTAAATTATTCAAATATTTCAGTTGGTGCCTGCATCCGCAGGTGACCCTACCTGTAGCTACCTACTAGGTCCTCCCACCACGATAAGGTGGCAATCCTGGGGAGGGAGGAGCTGTTTATAAATAAATAAATAAAATTTTGACAACAAGCGACTTATTCGTTCGATTTATAGATAATTTCAAATATTTACTTTAAAAAAGTATTTTCAAATGTATGTGAAAAATCCTACCAACTTTACTGTAGACACAGATATTGCGAAAAACACCTAAAACGATTTCCACTTTAAAAAGTCATTGTGCTTGAACCAATTAATCAATGACTTTGATTTAAGTTTTATTTGATAGATAATTTTACTGCCAATAATTTTTATCTAAAAAACACGAATCTAACTTTTTAAGCAAAATAATATCATGCAAAAACCACAGCCACCACTTTTTGGCGGGAAAGGGCAACTTGCCGCTTGAAAACTCGGCTTTAGATTTAAATATACAAACAATCTGATGATACTAAGAACAAGGTCCCTAAAGATCCCTAAAAGTTTCATCAATTAAGTATTTTTTTCCAGCTGAAACTCTTCGTTTACTGTACTAAATATGAATTGTAAGAAGTGTAACACACAGACTATGCGGGCGGGCAGGCAGAGCTAAAACGAAAATCCAAAAATAGCCTATACATTTCTCGAGTTCTTGCAATTGAACTCGGCTCTAAACTTCGTTATTGGCTGTCGGCAATGTTCATAAATTCAGCCGCAGCCAAATTTGTAAATTTTTAGTTTCTGAGCATTCATATCCTTTCGCGTTCGCTTTTACCCTTAGAAATGCATGCATAAAAGGCGAAAAATACGAAAAAGAGTATTTTTGCTATCGCCTCTCATTTTGCTGAGCTGTTTTGCATTGTGCGCACACAAGCACAAGTCATTTTTAGCCGAAACAAAACAATCAGACTTTTGGTCAGTGCGTTGTCATTAATAACCAGAGCTCGAAAAAAACTGTCAACCCATTTATCCAATGCGGTCGGCTCACGAACAAAACAGAAAAAATAAAACAAAAACGGTCTCTCACTGAACCGAACACTTTTTGCGTTTAACTTTTCGGTTCTGGTCAGTGTTTTCGGTTGAGCAAAACAAATGTGTCTCTCTCACAAAAACACTTTGAGCGATCACTCACTAAAAAACCCTCGGCAAAAGACCGTTTCGCAAAAAGTTTCCGCGAAAAGTGTGTTTTGCGTGTGTATGCATGCTTGTGTAAGTCGCCTGTGCGACAGCTTGTGTCTGTAACATGCACGAAGTAAAACACAGGCGACTGGCACAAGCGCGCATACATATACAAAAGACACTTTTGCTAAAAGTCTCAAGCAAAAGTGTCCGCGAAAAACACAACCAAAAGGGAAGCGAAAAAATTGGTCTTGGTCTGAGCCGAACACTTTTGAGCTAAAACACAATTGAAAGTGTTTTGTCAATAGCTTCTCTCAGTGCTCGTAAGAGAGCGGTTTTTTTCGGACACTCTGAAAGTGTTGAGCGTTTTTTGCGAGCTCTGTTAATAACTATAGGGATCATCCATAAACTACGTGACGTTTTTTTCGTCAAAATAGACCACCCCCGGACTGGAGCCTACAACAACATCTACAACAAAAGTCCTGTTACGGTCGCACAAGCAATTCTCGAGTAGGGAAATAAAACTCGCACACTGTGTGTATTTTTTTTTTGTAAGTTGCTGCGAGTCGAGCGATGGCAAGCACTGCATGTATTTTGTTTTTGCACAGAAAAGTCATATGAGTTTATATGACAATTTTCATTTGGCAAAAAAATAACTCGGTCTTATGGTTGCCAAATTAACTAACTTCTGCGAGCACTAATAAAAAGTCCCGTTAGGGTCGCACAAGTTGGGCGAAACGCGCACACTGCGTGTATTTTGTTTTGTAAAACTGTCGGCGTTCTGCTTGTGCGTCTGGCTGGTGCCACTTGCAAGAAATAACGGAAAGAGCTTTCGGAGCAAAAAGAGTCAAGGCGTGCCCCCTGCTTAATATATGAATGAAAATTTTTAATTTTTTTATTATTTACTTTTATTTATTTTTTTTTACTTAGACGAATTTATTTTTAATAAAACATTTTGTAGGTCAATACTATTAACCCTCTCATGCATCTGTTGCTTCTGTCCTTTCACTTGGAGTGCGACATTGCACATTTTTTTGGTTGAAATAAAACAAAAACTGAAGTTAGATTCCTTTGCCTGAATTATGTTGGGGAGTTATTTTTACCTATGTACCTATAGGTCCAAAGGGTATACTAGAATTTTCAATGTATTTAACGGACAAAAGGAGACATGGCAGATCCCAAGTCCTTTATACCAAAATGCTTATCATAGCCTCGGGTAGCGATTGAGCCATGTCCGTCTGTCCGTCTGTATGAACGCCTAGATTTCGGAGACTATTAAGAGACACGAAACTGTACCAGCTGGTGCATATATTTCCTCAGAAGATGAAGTTTGTTGAATCATGTCAATATATTCCCAGTTCCCCCGTCTGTGTGTCAAAAATTAACAAAATCGGACAAATACAACAAAAGTTATAGGCAAAAATGTGAAAATTTCACCTCCCCTTGCCAATAAACTACACCAATATTTGACTATACGTAATTTTGGCAATAAGTGGCCTAGAATCACCAATTTATGTTATATGTTATGTTATGTTAGTTATGCCGATTCATGTGGCTCTAATGAACAAATCCACATCCAAATTTTATTGATGCGGACTCTCTTACCCCTTACCCCTTAAAACATATCAACTTGAAACTTGCCCCATATACTTTAAATCAGTGGTCGGCACGGCCCGATCTCGCATTTATAGGGATTAGTGGCGGCAGCGAAGTCGACACAAGTAAACACATACAAACGCAAGTTAAAATGCGAGTGTATTTTTTGCCGACAACAGCTTTAAATAGATTCTTCGACGTAACTTATATAGGTAAATATCGTTCTGCACCAAAAAAATAAAATTTTCCAATTAGAAAGCTCTTAGAAGGAATATGCAGGAATAAAATTTTCTCGCCTCGACTGCATTACATTTTTCATTTAATTTTTGTATGTTTGACTTTTTTAGAATAACGAAAATTTGCAACTTTTAGTTGGAAAAATTATTGACACAACAATAATAGTATAGTAAACGAAGAGTTTCATCTGGAAAAAAATACTTAATGGATGAAACTTTCAGGGATCATTAGGCACCTTGTTAGATATCATGCAAAAACCGTACCAACTAGTGATGAGCGATGCTGTGAATTTTCAGTCACAGCGACAACTGTGACTGTGACAAAAAAATATCAGTGACAAAAGGTCGTGACAGTGACACCGAGTACATAATAAAATTTTTACGAAAGAATATCGCGGATTTTTATTATGCTTTTAAAAACAAAAAAATTATAAAATTTATAGTTTATAAAAAATTAATATCTTACAGCTTTGGGTAATTTACACGTTGGATGCTTCCTCTGAATATACTTTGATAAATTGATTGTTGAAGATCCTATTAACTGTTACAAAATACGCGCCAAGTATTTCCGTACCAATTGCATCTTGCAATATTTGCAAGGCAAAATTATCATCTAAAACACTCAATAATTTCCAAATTTCACATTTCTTTCTATCCATGTTATTATTCACTATTATTTACTCACAAAAATTTTAAAGGTACTTGTCTCTTCAACTACTAGACACTTACTTTGCATGTGACCCTTCTTCATATTGCAACAAATACTTCAAAACTATTGTATTCATTAATACTAGCCACCTATTTTGTAACCGTTCATAAAATAATATGCAAAATGTAAAATACGCGCTAAGTATTTACCTGCAGTATTTACTCTTGCAATATTTTGTTACTATTGGTACGGAAATACTTGGCGCGTATTTTGTAACAGAGCTCGCTAAAAACGCTCAACACTTTCAGAGTGTCCGAAAAAAACCGCTCTCTTACGAACACTTTGAGAGCAGCTATTGACAAAACACTTTCAATTGAGTTTTTGCTCAAAAGTGTTCGGCTCAGACCAAGACCAATTTTTTCGCTTCCTTTTTGGTTGTGTTTTTCGCGGACACCTTTGCTTGAGACTTTTAGCAAAAGTGTCTTTTGTGTATGTGTGCGTGCTTGTGCGAGTCGCCTGTGTTTTACTTCGTGTTTGGTACTTACACAAGTATTTTCCACGAGTATTTTGTCAACTTGGTATGAAAATACTTGGCGCGTATTTTGTATCAGTTCATATACCCACGAGTATTTTGTCACCGTGGGTTGTGACTGTGACAAAATACTCTTACTCTCATACCAATAGCGACAAAATACTTGCAGCGTATTTTGTAACAGCTCATGTTACGGTGACAAAATACTCGTCACTGATACGACTCGTTACATTTTGTCGCCGTGACAAAATACTTGTCACTGATACGACTCGTTACATTAAAATACTTGTGACAAATCACAGGTACGTAAATATTGCTCATCACTACTACCAACATACATATGTATATTCTCAGGGGGCGGTGCCACGCCCCTACCCACAAATACGAAACGTCCATAACGATCCCTGAAAGTTTCATGCATTAAGTATTTTTTCCAATAGACATTATTTTTGAGCCTTCGTTTACTGTACTATAGCGCATTGGTGACTTTTTTCCTTTAAGAAAAAAAGAATGTTATTGAAAAACACTAAATATATAGAATCAAAGAATTAAAAATATAGAACTACTATAGAACTGTAGCTCTATATTATTTGCTACTAACCAGTCAAGTTATTTGAATTTGTTTCGAATTTCGTTTCGTTTGTTAAATATATGCTGCTTCCAAGTCAGTTTTGCGTCAATCGTTATGCCAAGATGTTTGGCCCTATTGCATATTTTTATTTGTCCGTTCTGTAGAGTTTTTATTTTTTTTATTTTTATAATTATTTATTTATTTATTGAATCTCCACTTTTTCCGTAAGGGACTAACAATAATTAATCAAATCTTATTAAACGTAACTTGCTTGCATTTTTGTCCGTTGACTTGTATGCGCCCATCTGCATGCTATCTTTCCACAGATAGTAGGTAGCGAGCCAGTTGAGCTGTTGCCTTTGCTGTGCATCTGGAGCGACTAAGAATCGCCGGTTCATCAGCAAACGTAGAAATCGTAGGCTGGTAGTCTGTGGGAAGTCCGCCGTGTACAGGATGTAGAGGACAGGTCCGAGAACACTGCCTTGGTGCACTCCAGCTTCGATCACGTGATCCTGGGAGGTACTTGCGTTACTCGAGCAGCTTGTGTTTTGTGGCAGCAGATTTGTTATTTTCTACATAAGACCGTCTAGCCAGACTCCCGTTGCCAAAGCCAAATTGGTGCGATGGTATTATGTAGCGCACTTTGATATGTGGGCTAAAGCGTAACAGGATGACTTTTTCAGACAGGTTAGGAGGCTAATTGGTCTATATGATGAAGACTGCGTTTTGTCTTTTCCCGGATAAGGAATCATTACTATGATCGACTTTTTCCATTTATCAGCGAAATACTCAAGTCTTGTTATTGTTTTAAAAAGACGACATACGCGTAAAACCGCACACTTAGGGAGCTCAATGATAATTTTGGGAGTTATCAAATCAAACCCAGGATATTTTCCGGGTTTTAGCTGCTCTTTGATGACTTTTGCAATTTCGCTCGGCCTAAATTCGATTGGTTTTAATGGCTCTACTAGATTGCACGTTCTGTAATGTAAATGGATATTTACTAATATCTCTGACATTAACAACATGTCAATTTTGTTTTCTGTTAAAAAAGTTCATAATTCAAGTAAATGGTTTGTTAATCCATTGGCATTCCATATTGCTATATTTAGTGTATTTTAGTCCATACAATTTTGAAATTAGCATTGTAATGATATTTATCATATTGGACATTTGGGCGATGAGCTGTTTCATTATTTGTTTAAGTTCAAACATTATTTTGGCCGTTTGTTGTGGCTGCGGTTGAGTATTGCTGTTAATTTGTTTTGCTGCTGCTGATTAGGACATTTCTGTTGTTTTGCTTATATTTGTTTGAAGTGGTTATATAATAAAAATTTCCCTGACTGACTATGAGGAATCTCTATTAATAACTGTTCGAAGAGAACAGGGATCTACAGTTTATAGCCGAGTCCGAACGCCGGTGTCTTGAATTAATAGAGATTTTCTTGGGCAAATAGCGTATTTGAGCTAGCAATGCCAGTGCTACTGCGGGGAACCGAACCACCTACCATCGGGTTGCAAAGCGAGTACGCTACCACTATGCTACCGAGGCACAGTGGCACGGCAGCCGCAAAAGCGTTGCGAAAATCGATTTTGCGATTAAACCATTTTTTAAATGTAATACATGCATCTGATCTAGAATTTCCCAGGGATCAAGAAAATACAAATTTTATTCAATTCGGATGAATAGTTTAGTTGCTACAGCCGCTCAAAGTGGAGTATATTGTCAACTTTGAAAAAAATTGTTTTGTGGAAAAACTACGCAACCAATCCCTATTTTCTTAGTTTCTATAAAAAGGTACATTAAATTTAAACATAAAAGAAAAAATGACTTCATATCTTTTCTGGTTTTTTCAATACTTCCTTTTACCTGAACTACTAAATATGGATCACTTTTTCAACTTTGGAAGAAAAGAAAAACCAAATTCCCAGACATTCCCTTTTTGTTTTAACATTAATGCTTTTATTATCAATTTATTTACCTGCTCTATAGAGATTATAGCCATTTGTAGCCATAGCTGGCTGTAAGGTCAATAAAAGTGCAGAAACCTCACTCAAAAAAAAATGATGCCGCAGGTATAAGAAGAAGAACACGCAGCAGATGCATTTACTAAATTAAGAGTTGTTTGCTTATATTTTTACTTGACAACATCAACCTCGAAAAAAATAAAAGGTTTTAGATGGATAATTCGTTTGTTTATGAAGATATCGTAACCAAATTTGGCATTCAGAAGTTTTTTAGAGTACCCAAGCACTGTACCAAATTTGATCGGTTGACTATATTATAGCTCCCATAGGAACGATCGGTCAAAAAAACATTTTGGTTACAAAATTCGTCAGTTTTTGGTTGTTTATGAAGGTATATTAACCTAATTTGGTAATCAAATGTATTTTGGTGTTCTTAAGCCATATACCGGATTTTATTGCAGGCTAGTGGTGCAGGGTATCCCAAAGTCGTCCGCGCCCGACTTTAACTTCCGCTATCTTTTTATTTCTCACGTATAACTCCCAATCTCCCTAGCCTCGCCTGCCCGCGGTGATGCTGCGAACCCCGACTGGAGACTGAATACCTCCAAAAAGAGAAACTTCAGTGGAAGGAAGGGGAACAAAAGAGGATAGGGTGAGAATTCCCATAAGGGAGCTGGGCTTGAGGTCGGCAACCTCATCTCAGCATAAAAATTAACGCCACGAATCCAACAAACCAGCTTCGGATAACACACCCTCAAAGATATCTACCCTCGCAACGTATTAAGGACTATGAGATAAAACTATCAACTTGGAACATTCGCACTATGCTGCAACCTGGCAAAATGGCTGAGATTGCTGATGAATTAAGAGCATACGGAATCACAATAGCAAGTCTTCAAGAACTTAGGTGGAGCGGTAATGGAGAAATAAGAAAGCGTGATTACAGTCTGTTTTATAGTGGGGCAGCACAAAGAGGACACAAAGGAACGGGCTTCTATGTTAATAGCAAGGCACGAAAATCCTTGATGGCTTTTGAGCCAATAAATGAGCGCTTATGCTATATTAGACTAAAAGGTAGATTTCAAAATGTATCGATTCTATCAGTATATGCGCCTTCTGAAGATAGTAGTGACGCTGAAAAAGACATATTCTATGACGATTTATCTCGAGCATGTAATAAGATAAGTAATTACGACTTGACTTTCATTTGTGGAGATTACAATGCGCAGGTTGGTACGGAAAATTCGACAGCAGCAGGAAGGTACTCCTTACACAAAAATTGTAACGACAACGGCACGCGATTGTGTAGTTTCGCAGAATCACATGGATTTTGGATAAGTAGCACTGCCTTTAAACATAAGAAAATTCATAGGCAAACCTGGAAAATACCAGGTCGTCAAAGAGCAAATCAAATTGATCATATCCTTGTAGACAAGCAACATTCGTCAACTGTTTTGGATGTAAGATCATACCGAGGTGCGGACTGCGACTCGGACCACTATATGGTGGTGGCTAAACTGCGCCAACGCATTGCATTAATAAATGACAGTTCTTCCAGTAAAAGAAAACGTTGGAACGTTGAGGAAATAATACTGAATGAGAATAAAAGACTAGAATACCAGGAAAAGATTTCCGAAAAAATTGTTAGCAATAGAAACGTGGATAATGCCGAAGATAATAATAATAATAATGTTAATAATAATAACAATATAAGAAACATGTACCAAAGAATTAAGAAGCATACTAAAGGATTTCAACCTAAAACTAATATCTGCAAAGACAAGCATGGGAACGTAGTAAGCGACAAAAACAAAATATTGAATGTGTGGAAAGATTACTTTAACGAAGTACTGAACGATAACAATGACATTCCGCTAGATCGTGAAGTCTACAGTGCTGGAAATATTATGGAGAGTCCCTCGCTCCAAGATACCGTTGAAGCAATTAATAAGCTTAAAAATTATAAAAGTTGCGGTAATGATGCAATCAACTCTGAACTAATAAAATACGGTGCAGCAGAGCTTCATAAAGATGATACAAATATGGTCTAACGAACGGATGCAAACTGGATGGGAAGAGTGTCTAATCGTACCCATTCACAAGAAAGGCGACAAACCCAACTGTAAAAACTACAGAGGTATTTCCCTACTAAGTATCAGCTACAAAATACTTTCAAACATCCTGTATAAAAAACTTAATGTCTACTCAGAAAAGATTCTCGGAGACTACCAATGCGGGTTTAGATCAGGGAGATCAACAATTGACCACTGTTTTACAATATCGCAAATTTTTGAGAAATGCCACGAATTCAACATCACCCTACGTTGCCTCTTTATAGATTTCAAACAAGCGTTTGACAAGCTTAGCAGAAAGCATATTGAATACCACCTGAAAATGTTAGGTATCCCCTTGAAACTAGTGAGACTTATTAGCATGACATTAGCAAACATACGTGCAAAAGTAATGGTCCAAGAAAACACTACAGAAACCTTTGAAGTAGTCTCAGGCGTAAAGCAAGGGGATGCGCTTTCTACTTTACTCTTTTATCTGGTGCTGCATTCGATTATCACTGAAATAGATCAAGAAGGTACAATCTTTTACAAATCCACGCAAATTTGCGCCTATGCGGACGTCGCGACGTTGCTATAATTGCTAGAAATAACCAAGCCTTACAAGATACTTTTACACGCTTAGAAGAATCAGCAAGAGCGGTAGGCCTTATCATTAATGCTGAGAAAACAAAATACATGGGAAACGAAGCGCATAATGCGAGACACCAAATACAAATCGGCAGTTACAGTTTTGAAAAAGTACACGAATTCAAGTATCTCGGGGTTGTGCTAAGCGCGAGTAAAGATACTTCTCTGGCTATACAAGACAGAATTCAAGCAGCAAATAAATCGTATTTTGCACACATGAAGCTTATGAAATCGAGGCTTCTTACTAGAAATCAAAAACTTCGGTTGTACAAAACTGTCATAAGACCTACACTTACATATGGATGTGAAGTATGGGTGCTGAAATCAAAGGAAGCTGCCCAACTACTACGTTTTGAAAGAAAAATTCTTAGAAAAATATATGGCCCTATAAGACAAGATGACGGTGTGTATCGTATCCGTTATAATGAGCTAGACACTCTCATCAATGGTGCAAACACTATAAAATTTATAAAGGCACAAAGAATACGATGGTATGGCCATGTCCTTCGTATGAGTAACACAAGAACCGCAAAAAAGATATTTGAAACTAAGCCGCAAGGTGGCAGGAGAAAAGGTCGGCCTAGAATGAGATGGACAGAAGATGTACAAAATGATATTAGTGCGATGGGGATATCGAATATCAGAAGAAGTGCTGAGGACCGAACAACTTGGAGGCGTTTTGTAACGGAAGCAATGGTTCACCCCGAACTATGATACTAGATGATGATCTTTTTATTTGAAACTTAACAGAGACATGCATCTGTGTGTCAAAAATTAACAAAATCGGACAAAAACCACAAAAGATATAGTCAAAAATGTACTAATTTCACCCTCCTTTGCCAATAAACTGCATCAATATTGACTATACGTAATTATGGTAACAAATTTTCGTAAGACTACACTAGTTTACACGAAAACTGAACATGCCTAAATAAGTTTTTTTAGGGTAATTTGGGGTCGAGAAACACGAAAATGGCAACTTCTTTTTTTCTGAGGCACCGTTTTCGAGATAGTTTCGAAAAACTTGTTTTTGGGCACTTTTTTCAATTATTCGTCAATATCTCGTGAAAAAAATGTATCGACATGAAAGACAATTAGATCAAAAGGTATTGATGTGCTCTTTCCAGTGATATATAATATGTACAGCTAAAATAGAAATTATCGAAGTTACAGGCAACCAAAGTAAAGGTAGGTAGGTAGGTAGACGTGGTTGCCTTACGACACACCTAGGCCTGTAAAAGGCCCGTTGTGATGCCACTTGGGATAATCTCTCTACTCCCCTGGATCCTCTCTGAACCAACCTGTCGATTTAATAAACGAATTAATCCTATTTATCCTGATTTCTGCTAATTCAGTAACGTTTTTAATAAGTTCGGAGCCCAGTGTGTTCAGTCTTCTCCTGCATAGTGCCATGCATCCACACAGGAGATGCTCCACTGTTTCCTCCTCTTCTACTTCCTGACAACTTCTGCAGTAGTCAAAATGAGGCACCCCCAATCTGCTAGCGTGCCTACCAATAAGACAGTGACCAGTAAGAACCCCTATCGTTGCTCTTACGTCCTGTCTGCTGAGTTTTAGAAGTTGTTTGGTTCTATTTAAGCTCCATTGTGGCCAGGTTTTTCTGCTAGTTAGACAGGTTCCAGTTTGAACCCATCTGTGATTCGCATCATTTGTGATATTTCTATCGATTAATAGTTTGCACGTTGCTAGCGGCATAGCTATCATCGCCTTGTTAGACTGAAGTGATAACGTTGTGCCTCGCCTAGCTAACTCATCTGCCCTGCAATTGCCCTCAATATCTCGATGCCCGGGTACCCAGAGCTGATTAATGGTAAAGAATTTTGCAGCATCTAGTAGAAGCTCATTACATTCCATCACTGTTTTGGATGTGAGCCTTTCTGATTGTAAAGCTTTAAGAGCGGCCTGACTGTCAGAGTATATGTGAATTTCTCTGTCGCTTTTTAATAATGTTAATACTTTCCATTATAGCTATGACTTCTGCTTGAAAAACACTGCAGTGATTTGCAAACGGAAGGATTCGTTAATGCCCAACGGTTTCGAATAGACACCCCCTCCCACCTGATCATTGAGTTTGGATCCATCCGTAAAAATGGTGATTCTGCTGTTACAGTCTAGTATACCATTGTCCCAATCCTCACGAGATGGGAATCTTACACTGAATGGTTTGTCTAGGATTAACTCAGTAGAGTTAGAAAAGTCAGTGGTACTGGGAATATGCGGAAAATGACTCAGAATAGCCGAATGTCCTCTAGAACTAATGGCTAGGTTCGAAGATTCTCTTAGCCTTAAGGCCGATTTCGCTGCTAGCTATTTGCTATATAGGTCTAACGGCAATAGATGCAACATTACGTTTAATGCTGCTGTTGGGGTCGTTCTGAGGGCCCCGCTGATACTTAAGCTGGCCGCCCTCTGAATAGAGTTCATGCATTTCAATGCACTATTTTTGTTAAGCACCGGCCACCATACTAGAACTCCGTAAGTTAGGATTGGCCTCACTATCGCTGTGTATATCCAGTGAACAACATGGGGTTTAAGACCCCATTTTGCTCCTACTGCTCTTTTGCATGAGTAAAGGGCTATCGCCGCTTTCCTTACTCTATCTTCAACATTTAGGTTCCAAAGCAGCTTCCTGTCTAGAATCAGTCCTAGGTAGCGAGCTTTGTCACTAAATGTTAAAGCGATTCCATTTAAAATCGGAGGCCTAACCTCCGGTAGTTTGTGCTTCCTTGTGAACATAATAAGTTCTGTTTTGCTGGCGTTCACACCTAGTCCACATGACTTTGACCACCGATCAACCTCATTCAGTAGCCTTTGCATAATTTCGCAGAGGGTGTTCGGAAATTTTCCCCTTACGATGATAGCAACATCATCCGCATAGGCAACAACTTTATGTCTACTCTCTTCCAGGCTCCGCAGGAATTTGTTCATCGCTAGAACCCACAAGAGAGGAGATAGGACCCCTCCTTGAGGGGTACCCCTTGTGACGGATCTGCGCACCTTCGAATCTCCTAACGTTGAATTCACGCACCTGCTTATCAGCATATGTTCGATAAATTTCACCAGAAACTCGGAGATACCCAGGTCTGCCAACGCAGTCGTTATTGCCCTCGGCTGTATGTTATTAAAAGCACCCTCGATATCTAGAAACGCTACCAAGGTAAATTCTTTATTTTCTAATGATTTTTCAATTTCTGAGATCAGCGTGTTTAATGCTGTCTCAGTGGATTTGCCTTTACAGTACGCATGCTGCGAACTCGCTAGTTGCGATGGTGGAATAGTACCTCTGATGCTCAACTCTATGATTCGTTCAAGCGTTTTCAGAAGAAATGACGATAGACTGATAGGCCTGTAATCTTTGGGACTAACATGAGATATCTTTCCCGCTTTGGGTATAAAAACGACTTTGACTTCCTTCCACAAGGTGGGAATGTATTTCAGAGTTATAACACTTTTATAGATAGTTATAAGCCATTTGACAATATAACCTAGCGAAAATTGAAGTTGCCCCGGGAAGATTCCATCGGGTCCTGGTGACTTGAATGGTTTGAACGTCTTTACTGCCCATTCTACATTGGGTTCAGTGATTAGGTCTAGTAAGCCTTTGCCTGACTCCATTGCTGGCTCTATTCTCCTGTTTTTAATCCCCGCATCAACCGTGGGCTCACTGTTCGAACCCGGGAAGTGCGTATCTAGCAGTAAGTTTAAAGATTCCTCACTAGATTCTGTCCATTTCATATCAGGCTTCTGGAGGTATCCAGTAGTCTGATTTGAGTTCGAAATGATTTTTCTTAGCCGAGATGCCTCGGTAACGTTTTCAATGTCACCACAAAAGGTCTTCCACGAGATCCTTTTCGCTTTCCTCAGCTCTTTTTTATATAACTTAAGATTATCATAGTAACAGGTCGCAGTCCTCTTTCGAGAATTTCGCTCTATTGAACTGTCTTCTACACTGTAGTCGCAACTGATTTAGACCTTCTGTCCACCAAGGCGGTTTCTTTTTCCCTCTGTTTATTTTCCAGAGGCAGGCTTTGTTCAGCGCTTGTTTACACGCTCTAGTGAGTGATTCAACGAGGCAGTCTAATGACTCGATATTATCAGGGTAATAGGGTGGGGTTTCAGGAATATTACCCCTTAATTCGCGCAGATACACTTGCCAATTAGTCCTTTTCAGGTTCCTATTTGTGACCGTGTTCTGCGCTGTTTCTAGCAAATCAAATTCTATGTAGCGATGATAAGAGAATGAATGTTCTTTCGATACCATCCAGTGATCTATTTTCTCAAGCAAAGAGTCTGTGACCAAGGTTATGTCTAAGACCTCCTGGCGATTACGGATTACGAAGGTGGGTTCCTTACCTCGATTACACAGTAGGAGATTCTTACTGATAATATAGTTAAAGAGAGACTCACCCCTTTCGTTGGTGTCAGAGCTGCCCCATATTGTATGGTGTGCGTTAGCATCACCTCCAAGGATGAGTTCACCTTTGCACCTTTCACTTTCCAGTACCAGCTCTCTTATCAGTTGCGTTGGTAATGGTCCAGGATCGTCATGTGGTAGGTAGAAGGAGACAAGCCGATAATTCCTCTGCCTATCTCCCAACTAGTTGTCGTCACGTCTTCATTGCTGTAGTTGTGAATCAAGTAAATATGTAGATTTGACTTTGCCATTATACATGCCCTGATTTTACCTGTACAGTTAGCATAGTACAATTTGTAATTTGCCGTCCTCAAGCCGCAGATACGACCTCCGCTCACCCAAGGCTCCTGAATGAGAACAAAATCTGGCGATGTCTCTCCCAGACGATTCAGGAGCGCAGCCGAAGCTGCCTTACTGTGGTGGAGGTTTATTTGCAGAAAGCGCGTCATTTGTTATTGTGACGTCCGCTTCTTCCTGCGATTCGCTTAGAAGTTCTCTATCACTTAAAAGCTCTCCCTCTGCATACATGTTGTCGAAAATCGATGCGAGATTTGATCCTGTAGAACCAATACTCTCTACATCGCTTATCATATCAACATCAGGTTCACTAGGAGCAGGCTCTTTGGGCGACGCTAACTGCTCAACTGCATCTGCGTCCGTTTTATAGGTTTTTATGACAACTTTTCCAAAACCGTAATTCACTAAGCCGTCGCATTTCGCTAGCGGCTCTATAGTGTCGTCTGATAGCAGCAGGAGCACTTGCATCGTTGCTCTTTGCTTTACTGCTTCAATGTCGGCATTTTCACTACCACTTTCAATTTTTACAAAGACCCATTTATCCACCGGAAGATTCGGGTTGCATGCCTTGAACAATTGCATGATCTTCTCCGGTTCCGACGGGGCGGTTGGTATCCAAACTCTTGCTCTGGGCCTGGAGGGGATATCTTTCTTATCCACAGCTACCAGTTTCGCTCCAGGATAGACCTCACCGACTATCGAGATCGCGTCCTTGTACAGCGACACCGACCTCTCATCGTCACATGCGATTACCTTAACTTGACCCTGGTACCATCCCGCATCTACGCACGATGGCGGTGGTCCCGGGTTGCTACAGATAACCTCCATGGCAACATCCGATAGGGCCCTTTGCACCCATTTCCACTGAGCCTTGGGAATTTTACCCTCCGGGTCATTTTGGTCAAGCACGCCTATTAAAATTCGGTCGCGCGCAACGTCTGCAAAGGACCTGTACGGGTTTGTCCCATGCGTCTTTGCCTTCTTAGCAATTGTTTTAGTCTCCTCAGTAGATCTCTGACGCTTTGATGCAGTTCTCACTTGCGCCTGTTTTGACGCTGCTGCTTGTAAATGCTCAAGGGAGAAATCTGGTATTATGGCATTTGCCCATTCGATGGCTGCCACCAGTTCTTTTGTCTTTTCCTCCTCTGTTGGCGGTTCTAAGTGCACTCGCTTTAGGAGTCTACAGGCAATACGCTTATCAGCATGACCCGCTTTGGCTGGGTCAGTTATTTTAATTATGGGCCATTTGCGTGCACCAGTAACGCCCACGGCATCCTCTTTGGCAGTACCGTCCCCACCACGCTGAGTAGTCGCAGTACGCTGACTAATAGCACTGGCTTCGGTTGCCTTGGAGATTGTCGTTGTGCTAGACATCGGCTTGGCCGTATGTTTAGCAGAGGCATTACTATATGCCGCACCACTTTGACTCGCAGAAATCATTGTGGAGGCAGAAGCACTTGTTGTTGGTTGTTCCAGCTGCATTGAGGAGGTGCTGGTCTCCCTAAAGTTTTTTCTTTTTGTTTCTATGTTGCTCATTTTTGGTCCCACGAGTGTAGGAGAGATGATGTCCGCCTGCGCATAGCTCCCGGTACGCAGGTAAGGCTAAATATTACGGAGGGCGCCAGGTATCCGTAAGCTCACGTTCACGACTGGGCTATTTAGGGGCCCCCAGCCAGGCTGATCATCGGCACGGGTCGCATAACACCTTGATCCAGCCCCTTTACTCTCCATTATGATAAAAACGCAAATTTGGTGTGCTGTACTATTGAAGAGTAGCGAACACACCATATTGCATTTCTACCTTAGCTAGGTGCCTTCTGTCTACAAAGTAGACTGAACGCTGTGGCACCTATTACCAGGCAGCACCCTCGGGGAGGGTTCAGTGGGAGATTTTGCCGCCCAACCAAAAAAAAAAAATAAAAAAAAAAAAAAAAATGTAATTTTTGACCATTTTTCAAAATTACATATTTTTGGTATGCTTTTTATTAACGAAAAAAATTACGAACATTTCGAGTCTAAGATCTTCGAATTCGGATAGGAACTGTCGATGTTATGGAACCATGAACGAAAATTCACGACTACAGCTGCATACAAATTCGTGAAGACGTAACGCAAATGAAAAACTTTGAGTGAAAATTTTTTTTTTCATACAAAAGTGTGATTGAGTGAAGATTGGAACTTCCGTACATGGTTCTATAGCATCTACAATTCTTACCCGATTTTAAAGATTTGGACTTGAAATAATCGTAAGAGAATTCTCTTTCAGCTTAAAGCTTAACATAATTTTTATAAAATTTTTCTCGTTAGTAAAAAGCATACTGATAATGTTTATTTTTGGTCTAAAATTTTTTTTTTCCCATTTTGGTTGCCTGTAACTTCGATAATCATTTATCACTGGAAAGAGCACACCAATACCTTTCGATCTAATTATCTTTCATGTCGATATCAAATTTTGTTCACGAGATATTGAGGAATAACAGAAAAAAGTGCCCAAAAACATGTTTTTCGAAAATATCTCGAAAACGGTGCTTAAGAAAAAAAAAGGTTGCCATTTTCGTGTTTCTCGACCCAAAATTACCCTAAGAAACACATTTTTAGGAAGGTTCACTCGATGAACCTTAAATTTGTAAGCTAGTGTTATTCATGTGGCACTAATAAACAAATACACATCCAAATTTGATCGATACTATATTTTTTTAACGTTTTGGACAAAAATAGGTGTAGGTTTTGGGGAGCTTTTTTATACCCTGTACCATATGGTATAAAGAGTATTTTAAGTTTATGCAAGCCGAGAATGTATGTAACATACAGAAGGAGTCGTCGGAGACCCTCCAAAGTAACCTAAAATATGATCAGGGTGACTAGAGAAGTCGACATTTCCATGTCCGTCTGTCTGTCTGTATGAACGCCTAGATCTCAGAGATAGTAAGAGCTAGAGCAACCAAACTTTCAGAATACATGCGTTATTATGTCAGGGGAGACAAGTTTATTTTATATTTTTGATATCGGGGACATATAATATAATAACACCCATAAGGGTGTTTCAGAGAACCTCTAAAAACCCAAAAAATTTTAGATAAATAATTCGTTTGTTTATGAAGATATCGCAACCAAATTTGGCCATCGGTAGTTTTTTATAGTTCTCAATCACTGTACCAAAGTTGATCAAAATCGGTTGATTATATCATATAGGACCGATTGGTCAAAAAAAAAATGTTTGGTGGAAAATTCGACTGTTGCCTGCTTCTGTTCAGCTAGTGTTTTGAACGTACAGCAGGTCGCGCGAACCTTTTGTTCGCTCAAGAATGCTCCCCATTCCCGTAGGTAGTTTTCGTCTAACTTGCCGATCATCATTGCCAACATCCTCTGTGTGTTGATGAGCATATGGTCAGTGAAGTCCAGAACGGCGTTTATGTTTTGAACACCAAAGTTGAAATTTTCAAAGTCCGACAGTTGATTTACCAGCTTCACTTAGTTTGCTTTTGCCATTAGCTCCAGGGCTATATTTTCCGGACCAGTATAGGCTTTGTCCAACATAGATATGATTTTTTATGGCTCCCTGGCGGAAATGAGCAGCAATGCGACCTTTTCCCTCGCCGCACCTTCGAGTGCCTTTGAGAGACGTTGAACGTTTCCTGGTTTGAAAAACCACCTTGTTTGCCAGTTGTCTCAAACACATTCAAAAAATGTCTCCAGTTCAATGAAGACGAACCGTCGACCTCTAAGTGCTTGTCGCTAAAGTTTTAGCGAGCAAGCAACCTAGACATCAATACTGTTGCATCATCGTTTTGAATTTTGTTTGATTAATGATTTGGTTTTCAGAACTTCTTTCTTACTCACCAGAGCCTCTTCTTCCGCTTGAACGAAGTCCAACTCCCGTTGAAGTATATTTATTTTGTCTTTCCATGTCTTTTTCGGTGTTTGCAGTTTGTTTGGTTGCTAACTCTGCCACCTGACACTTAAGTTGTAGAAGTTTGGCCGCAGTGTCGCACTGTTTTCGCTTTATTTCTAAATTTTTTCTATCAGCACCTTCTAATTGTTCAAGGATTTCGAGTTGATATTCCCGGTCCTTAGCACTTGACCCAGCTCATTGGTATGAGCACATGATATAGCTTTGACAATTTCTGCCGCCATTTTGTGTTTTATTGTAGGTATACCGACTTGGGTTGCCACCTGCACGGGCCTCGCCCGGCAATGCCGGGCCTAGGAAGTGGTCGTCGGGCCGCGGGCCAATGAAAACTTTGCCGGGCCACCATGTGAACTAAGTAAATTCGAACGTAGTTGTCCCTTTTTCCAGCAATCGAGCAGATTATCAAAAAATGGCCGGGTTTAAAGCAATATTTTATCAATGAAGGAGAAGATGTAGTTGACAAAACGATTTCGAGCTTTGTGAAAGATCAAGAGAATGAACTGAACGACGATCTCAACGAAAATTTAACGTTCCCAGAATGATATTTATACTTCGTTCATCATTTTATGCACCACAAGTATAAAAAATCTACACAAAGAAACATTCACACATTCACTGAATTGAGAGATGGGCTGCAAACCAGAATGGATGACAAGTACTTTGGATCCAAAGTCAAGAAAAGTCTACCTCATTTGCCACAGCATCAACGATCGAAATTTGAGAGAGAGGCGTTATTAGTTTACCATCGAGCTCTTAAATATTTGGGAAAATGGTACGATTTTGAAAAATCTCCAGTTCAATACTCTTCAGTGTTGAACCTTGAAGACGAAATAGTAGACCGAAAACTATTTCTTCGAGCGGCTGAAGCGGTTGATCTTGATGTTGACGAAGACGCTCTTTACGACGAAATACTTTCTTTGGCGAAGATTATCCCCAAAATCAAACAAATTGACCTCCCGGAAAAGTTTTATCGATCCCCATCAGCAATGCCTACGTGGAAAAAGTTTTTTCAGTGATGAAGAATGTTTGGACCGATTTGAGGAATCGAATGAGAGTCGAACTGGTGAAGGCAGAGCTTCTGACGAAATTAAATTTCCATTTGCGAAGAATTTGCTCTTTTTTTGCATCGACCGGAACAAGAGCCACTTTTTCGAAAAGCGATGACAAATGAAAAATACATGTGTAAAAAAAAAATAACTATGTGTTCATGTATGTTATTCATTTTGTAAAAATACATCAAGTATGAAAAAATTGGAAATTTTCAAATTTCCCGCTTTTTAGTTTTACATAGGTTATTTAGATTGCTTGTTGGGCTGTAAAAACAGTGAATCGACTTCGAAGGGCAAAGGTCACTAAATTTTCTAATGTTGGACCAAATTCTTGTGGTAGTGGTGAAGGGTTGTATTTCAGATGTGAGCTCGAGCGCTGATTTCTTCTTGCTTTGCTTATTTGTTTGAAGTGTTCGCCAGGCTAACCACGGAACCTTATTCCTAAAGGGTTTCGCAGAAGACTGGTATAGCGTAATGTGCGCTTTGTAGTTTTTATGCATGTCTGGAGAGTCAGGCGGTTGTCTCATTTTGAGTACTTTTTGATTTTGACAATTATTCTAATCTTATCGTTTTTTTTATTTGTCATTACTTACGCACATACTGAATTTGACACGTCCGTTTGCTTCGGTTGTTTGTCAGAGATTTTCATTTTTTTTCTTCATATATTACTTACAATCTGTCTTCATTAAAATATCTCAATTGGTTTAGAAAATATGGAAAAAATAATTACGCATTTTTCAATGGGAAATGTTGCACAGGCAACAAAATCCAACTTCCACAACATATTGCGCAGCTCTCAGATGTCGTATCACAATGTATGGGTACTTATTTTAAAGCTTAAAGATTTTTCTTTTAACTACAATTTAATTCATAAAAATATCTCAATTGGTTTAGAAAATATGATTTTTGCAACGTTTTTTTGGCTTCCGTGCCACTGTGCTGCGGTAGCATTTTTTGCAGTTGGGTTTCTGCACTTCTAGTGGCTTTACAGCCAAAGGTAGATAAAGGTAGACGAAAACTTTATAGAGTAGGTAAATAAATTGATAACAAAACCATTTACGTTAAATTGAAAAAATGTAAAAATATGTAATTTAAAATATTTTCTTCCAAAGTTGAAAAAGTGGTCCAAATATAGTGGTTCAGTTAAACGGAAGTATTGAAAAACCCATAAAAGATATGAAGTCATTTTTTTTTTCTTGTATGTTTAAATTTCATGTACCTTTTTATAGAAACTAAGAAAATAGGGATTGGTTGCGTAGTTTTACCACAAAACAATCTTAAACACGAATTTTTATTCCAAAAATTGCGATTTTTTTCAAATTTGAAAATATACTCCACTTTGAGCGGCTGTAGCAACTAAACTATTCATCCGAATTGAATAAAATTTTTATTTTCTTGATCCCTGGGAAATTCTAAATCAGATGCATGTATTACATTTAGAAAATGGTTACATCGCAAAATCGATTTTTGCAACGCTTTTGCGGCTGCCGTGCCACTGTGCGACGTGGCGATGCTACGATCTTTTTCATCTATCGATGTTTAGTCCCTTTCTTATTTTACAACACTTAATCTAACTTATTACTAAGAAACCAAAATACCAAATTCAAACCGTTAACTCCAACTTAATACTAAGAAACTAAAAATCATTAACTCCAATTCAACTTAATACTAATAAATTCAAACTTCAAATTTATGCACGGGGGCTGTGCAATATTTTAGACCTATTTGTGATGGGGCTAAATAGCTTCGTGGCGGCGGAGCGTCATGATCCACCTCGTCGCTGCTAAGGCAGCCGAAGGGGCTGTCCTCGGTGTTACCACTTTCGTAGTCCTCCAGCTGCGGACTAGCCCTGTGCTCCGACCCGCCATTCTCGTATAGTGGCGTGGAGCCGCCGCTCAAACTCCTCCCTCCAGGCATGCGACTTCCCAAACTCTCGGGGTTCGAATGTTGAGAGACTTCTTCTTCAGCCATCGCTTCACCGGAGGGCTCACCCTCGACTTGGGACTGTCTTCCTTCACCCGATGTGTCCGAGTCACTAATCGTGATGATGTAGTCGTCCATCTATAACGGTATAATAGCTTAAAGATTATTTCTTAAATCGTACTCCTGCCTAGCACAGTTGCGGGGTCCCCCTTAAATCTATGGTTTACAATGCTTTCTCTTAAAACTAACAAAGTTTATTAATTTGTTGCGCCGACGGGCTGCCTCTCTACCTCGCCGGTGACTTCGTCTTCATCGTCGTGTTGGTCATCGGAGTGGAATGCTTTCAACTGTGAAATGTTGGCCACTCTGTGCTTCCTTTCGCCTGGCCTCTGTAATCGCGCGATGTTAGGGGATACGAACTTTACCACTCGATACGGCCCATCGTATTTCGGGGCCAGCTTTGCTGCGAAACCGTCTGCTGCTCGTGACAACCAGTGTTGGCGCAAAAGCACCAAGGAACCCAAGGTTGGCTGCCATTCTCTTCTGCGAAATTGTAGTACCGCCTCTGGTCGTTGGATGCCCGTTGTAGATTGTTACGTACGATCTCGAATAACTCCCTGAGCCTCTGTGCCTTCGCGGTCGGTGCCTGCGGTAAGCTGGACGACCCTGGCGTAACCTCTTCATAAAGTGCGGCCGGTAAACGTGGTTCTCGACCTTGCACCAAATAAGCCGGAGAGAAACCTGTAGATTCAGCTGTACTCGAATTGACTGCCAACGAGATTTCTGGTAATGACTCGTCCCACGAGTTCTGCTGGCCGTCGATAAATTGCGCTATCATCGTCTTTACGGTGCGGTTGGTCCTCTCAGTTGGGTTTTCCTGAGGGCAGTAGGGTGCCGTGTACTGTAATTCTATGCCCAAATCTTTTATAAACGTTTTGAAGGCTCGGCTGCTGAATTGCGCTCCGTTATGGCAGACGAACTGTTTGGGCACTCCAAAGCGTGCCAATATGCGTTCCCTGAACGCTTTCTGCAAGGTTGCTGTCGTTGCCCTTCGCAGGGGCACTAGTTCTACCCATTTTGTGAACACGTCGTGAAAGACCAGCAGCATCGTGTTTCCCTGCTTGGACCGGGGCAGAGGTCCCACAAAATCTGCGCACAAAATCGCAAATGGCTCGCTGACCCGCCTTGTCAGCATCTTGCCGGCTAGCTTCGCCTGCTCGCACTTGTGTTTTTGGCAAACCTCGCAACACCTCACGTGGCGGCTTGCGTCACGGAACATACCAGGCCAATAATAACGCTGTGTGAGTCGGGCAATTGTCTTCCGCACTCCTAGGTGCCCAGCGGTAGGGGCGTCATGGCACTCCTGTAGTACTCGACCTCGTAGCGCAGTAGGAACGCACAATTTCCACAGGACGTGATCCTCGTCGTCAGCTCTATAACCCAAGTTTCGGTACAGTTGGCCATTTTCCAACGTGTAATCTGAGTATTTTTCCGGCTCCTCGGTCATCTTGACGGTCATAGCGGTGATCCATTTACACCTGCTATTATCCTCGGTAATTTGTTGTAATCTCTCGAGGGGCTGTCTGGAGAGGGCGTCGGTTACTACGTTTAACTTACCTCGACGGTACTGCACGTCGAACTGGAACTGTTGCAACTCTAGCGACCAGCGCGCGACGCGCCCAGATGGACTCTCAATAGAGTTCAACCATTTGAGGGCCAGATGATCGGTGATTACCTCGAACCGATACCCCTCCAAATAACATCGCATCTTCCTGATCGCCCACACGATAGCCAGGCATTCCTTTTCCGTCGCCGTGTAATTTTCCTCAGCCTTCGTCAGTCGTCGGCTAGCATATGCGATGACTCTTTCCTTTTCGTCGCCCTCTTGTGTCAGTACGGCTCCCAGCCCGTAGTCGCAGGCGTCTGTCTGTAGCTTAAATTTGAGACTGAAGTCCGGGCAAGCAAGTACTGGGGCCGTGGTCAAACTCTCCTTTAGGCTGTCCAACGCCTCCTGCTCCTCGTTCCACGTCCATTTTTTTCCTTTCTTTAAAAGCGAGGCCATTGGTTGTATCATCGAGGCGAAGTTGGGTACGAAACGTCGATACCATGATGCCATGCCGATACATTGCCGCAGCTCTTTCAAATTGGTGGGCGCCTTCAAGTTCTGGATTGCCTCTATCTTTACCGGATCAGTACGGATTCCCTCGCCTGTCACCACGTGACCCAGGTAGACTAATTCTCTCCGAAAGAACGAACATTTCTTCCGATTGATTTTCAAATTGGCCTTACGAAGCCGATGTAGTACTTCTCGCAGGTTCACTACGTGTTGCTCCTCTGTGGCACCTACGACGATTATGTCATCCAGATAGGCGAATGCGTACGGCTCCATGTCAGGCCCAATCACAGAATCCGAAGCTCTTTGAAAAGTAGCGCTGGCCGAGTGTAATCCAAATGGCATCACTCGCCAATGGAATGGGCCACGCCCGGGCACTGTAAAAGCGGTGTACTCTTTGCTGTCAGCGGCCATCGGGATTTGCCAATACCCGTTCTTGAGATCCAATGTTGATATATAACGAGCATTACGCAGCTGTTCGAGTATATGATTAATCCTGGGAACTGGATAAGCGTCGGGAACCGAGTTCGCGTTTAATACCCTGTAGTCAATGCACATCCGCTCGCTTTTGTCCTTTTTAGGTACCATCACAATCGATGCACTATGTGGACTGTGAGATGGCTCAATGGCGTTTGAACTCAGCAGTTCATCCACCTGCGCGTTAATGGCGGCTTGTTTCGCTGGGTTTTTGGGGTAGTACCTCTGCTTCATAGGTCTGTCATCCTTCAAAACGATCCTGTGTTCGGCTATGTTGGTTAAACCTCGCATAGCCTTAAACGGCGCCAACTCTCGCCGCAGAAATTCTTTTAATTCCGGTTTAAGGTCGGCGGGCCATGGGGAATCTTCACCAGCATCTACCTCCCTTGCTGCTTGTGCAGTAATCTTCGCACACTCTATGACGGTGATCGGTGTCAGCGCGACGCGTGCTGTCGGGGGAGTGGCCTCGCCTATATCCCCCGCCGCCTCCAGATTATTGCCTTGGGTTTCGGATGCGGCCATAATCTTCGCAATCCTCGAACCCTTGGACGCCGTTGATGTAGATGATGAGGCCTCGCCTGCTCTTTCCATCGACGGCGCTACTTGTCTCTTAAAATTCTTCGCCTTCCGTGCTGTGGTTGACGGTGGGGATATCGCCCCGCCTGTTCCCCTCGCCGTGTCTAAATCCTTCGCGCTGGCTGTCTCCCTTTGACGCGGTGCCTACGTTCTCATGGACGGCCATTGCCGTGCCTTCTGTTGCTATGACCTGGGTCCCAGACCTCAGGGCTGCTCGCTTTTCCGTCGTGCCGCTTAACTGTTCGGCCTTGGGCTTCTCTGCCTCTATCCTGCTCCTCGCTTGTGTTGGCGGGTTTAGCGTCCCACCTGGTGACGTCTCTGGCCCCAACTTCAGCACCGTTGGTCGCAGTCGAGGGTCTTCCTCTAGTAACGCAGCTGGTCTCAACTTCAGCTCTGCTCCTGTGCATCGTATCCTAGTACCGACTGCGCACAAAAAATCCATACCTAGGAGTAGGGGGTCTAACATTGCGGGCATGACGAGCATTGGCATGATGACTAGCGCGTCTGCCAATCCAACTCTCAGCCTCAACACCTTGTTCACCTCCACTCTCGTTCCGTCTGCCAACCGAATACGTGTCTTTACTTTTAGCAATTCGCCTTCTCTCGCCAAGGCTTCGGCTATCTCCTCACTCACGAAGCTCCGTGAGGCTCCAGAGTCGATCGTCGCGGTCTGCAAGTGCGAACCAATCTGCACTGTCGCGATGATGCGACCCTCATCCATCTTCAGTATATCGTTTAATTCCGGGTTGCTGGTGTCTGCGCCGCTACCTGTCCCCGGGTTTGGTAGGGCGGCTGGCCGTTTCCCTGGGCTGCGCGCTGGCAACACTCCTGAATACTGCGTCCTCGTCGTCCACATACTCGACAGAACACCACCAAGGCATTGGGGCATTCTCGGGCCATGTGTCCGGGCTGCGCGCATCTGAAGCACGCGTCTCCGCTGTCGTATGGTCGTCGGCTCGCCTGGCTGAGCGTCCTGTTAGTCGCCTCTACCTCGGGCGGCCTGGCGCGCGATGGTATCGGTGCGTTCTCGTATCCTAAACCTGCCACTTGTCGCGGGGTGCTTCTGCCCGTGAATCTCGCCGGTGGTGTCATTGTTGGCTCCCGTGGGCGCCTACTGCTGCTTGCCCACACGCGATGCTGCTCCCTGACCACCTCATACTCGCACTCCAGTTGGGTAAGTTGCGCAATGTCCACAAATTCATGGCGGCGAATATGCAGTCTGTAGTCTGGTGCGGCGCTGACTCTCCGTGTATCCAGCGCGGTGCATCATCGTTCCAATGGCAATAGAGTACGTCTTAAAACTCTCTCGATCTTGTTGATGGCGTGCTCGTATCTTGTCCTCCAAGCGCTCCAGGTAGTGCGGGGGTAGAAAAAACTCTAAAAATACACGCCGGAACTCAGCCCACGACGCATCGCGTAGCTGGCTCATGCGGAACCATTGCGCCGCTTCGCCTGTAAATACCTCTACCATGGCTGCGGGTAGGTCGTTGATGTTGATACGGTACGCTGCTGCTTTATCCTCCAACTCTTCGATGAGGGCGAGCGCGTCTGTGCGGCCGTCGAAGTGTACGCCCCGTTTACGGACCTGGTCTGGTACGACAAAACGGTGTCTGGTTTCCGTTGGGGGCGGTAATTCTCGTCCGGGGACTGGCCAGTGAGCATCCGAGTCCAACTAGGGTCGATATTCGCGATGAGGATAGCTTTGTTGGATTGGTCGATCTGCAGGGTCTGCTGAGGGATGACTGATACGATGAGTGGGTGTAATAAGGGGAACTGCCAACGACGATTGAGGCAACAGGATGCTGCTTACATGTTGGGGGGACGGTGGTGCGGGGTTCGCGCCTCTGCTTGGCGACACGCCTGTACGCCCTGGCTCTGCCAGCTTGGCATAGCGGGCCTCGTGCTTCGCCAACCTTGTCCAAATCTCTGATGAGTGCTCGCCTTTTGAGACGGACGTTGCCAGCGCCCTTCTCAATTCTTCCACTTTGCCGTCGGCGGGCAAGCCCAACTCTGCGAGGATGTTGCTTAGTTCCTCTTTGCGTCGATATGCTATCCAGCGTACGCCGACGCCTGGGTTTTTTATTTTTCCCGCCCATTTTGACTCACCCGTATCCTCCGTTTTGCTTGAGGGTACCTGCGTGTTGCTCGTTAAACTTATCGTGGTGTCTTCCATTTTGGCCTCCATCATTTATCGTTGGCTTTTCTCGTTTGGTTGTATATAATTATTTCTTTAGTGTGATTAAGTTCCTTTTATTTTATTTAATTAGTTTAATTTTTTTATTTAGACTTTAGTTAATTCAATTTTTATTTAAATTTTAATTAATTTAAATTTTAATTAATTTAATTTTTATTCACTATTGAGCTTTATTTAATTTGCGGGGCTTTTTTTTCCTTTCCTTATTTTATTTCAATTCATTATGATCGTAAAATTTAATTTAGTTGAAATTCATTCGATTTTATTTTATTTTATTTCAATTTAATTGATTTAATTTATATTTTTGCTTTAAACTATTTAATTTTATTTTATTTTATTTTATTTTATTTTATTTTATTTTATTTTATTTTATTTATTTCAAATTGATCTTTATGTCATTTCAACCACTGTCACCTTCTATGCTCTCCTTTCGTAACCTTTGTTCGACCTTCTTAAATTTTCTTTTCTCTTTACCATTGTCACATTTTATCTTCTCCCACTCCTTTTCCTATTATTTTTTTTTACTTTCGTTCAAATTCTTAATTTTATTTTCCACTTCGCCACCGTTCACTTCGTTGGCTTTCTCACTGTTTTTTTCTTTTGGTTATTCTAACCAAATCTGCTCTCCATCTTTTTTTCTCCACTTTTATCACAAATTTTTACTTAATTTTTTTTTTTTTTTTTTTTTTAGTCCACTTTTATTTTATTTAGCTATGATAAATTTTTATTTCGTTTTATTTATAATAGTTTTATATTTTCAACTTCATTCGCTCTTATACGATTTTATTTTATGCACTTTATTCTCACTTGGCTTTTGTTTCCGTTGCACTTTGTTACTTTTTAATTTTCTTTATCTTTCGATTTCCTTTTCGTTAACACGTGGCTTTTGCCCACTGTCACCTTTTAGTTTTGTTTCGTGTAAACCGTCGCCGGCCCACTGTACTTTTATCTACGGCCGTTACTCGCGATCCGTTAGGCGCAGCCCGTTATGTGCGCAAAGCAAAGGCACAACACCACGCCGTTGCGTATATGCACACGCACGCACGTTTTCGAACTCGACTGTACTTTACATGCGGTTACCGCCGTTCTTAAACCGTTTTACTTTTTGTCTTTCCTGTTTTGTCTCTATGTTCGTTTATAGCCTAACTTTGTTGTAATTTTGCACGCGCCAAATAACTTGCTGCTGCTCAGTTTTACTTGTTTCGACAATTTTTCTATACCCTTTTTTTTTTCTTGAAACCAAGCTGCTGCTGTACCTATTTCTTTATATATTTATGTATGCGGCTGGACTCTATATACCCTAACGGGGCTTTAATCCGCTATATACTGATTCAGAGATGTTAATATATACCTACTTATGCCTCAGCGTCCCTGCTCGGGCGCCATTTGTAAGGAAGTTCTGGTGCTGGGGTATAACTCAGTTTGCCCCAGGGCCAACTTACAACTAATTTGTAAATTTGCTGAGACACTGGGCAGCGTAGGGGGCCTAGAAACTGTCCTTGCCGTACCTCCACGATTGCTTCCCATACACTCTGAAAATGTAGTTTGTGTGTGTGTCGCGCTGTTGTTGTGGCTGGCGCGCTCTCAGAACGTTTACCAACAGCGAGATCGTTACAGACTACGTCGCTGAGCGAGGCTCTCGCGGCCGTATCCACATACGAGGGGGTTGCGGGCGTATCCCACGCTAACCTACAGCGAGTCCGTCACAAACTGTACCACTTGAGCGGGGCTCTTTAGGGCTGCGTTTGGGCACGAACGGAGAATGGCAGGAGGGGCGTTGTGGTGGCGGGCGAGGCTCACGCGTACCTACAACAGGGCCAGCGCATATATATAATACCAGAGAGGCGAGGCCTACTCGGTTGCTTATATGTGCGCGGCAGGAAAAAGGAGAATAGCGAAACGCACTAATGCACTCACACACACCGCGGCTCTCTGTGCTACTCCCGTGTGTCTCCCACACGATTTTTAATGTTTAATAAATGCAAACGCTTGCTGCCTTACTTCACGTTATAATTTTTATTTTATTATTCCTTCTTTTATTCTTCACACTTTGTTTGGAGCAGGGCACTGAGCCCACAAATGATCCCCAGAACTCCGACCATGTGCAAGCTTTGCAAGTTTAGATAAATAAAAACTGTTCTATTGAAAAAAGGTGAATTTAAAATTGCCGAAATTTCGCAAATAAGAGCACTTCAGCTCCGGTCAGCGACAAATAAAGTTGATTTAAATATTACGCGCAACTTCTTTTTATTATTTGACCCAGGGGGTGCAAAATAGTATCTCCTCGAAATACACTTATTAAATAAATCCCGCAACTGAGTCACCTAACCTCTATTCTCTTTATCCCCTAACCTTTTTTCCCGCTAATGTTTTCTTTACTCTTTTTCCTCCTTACGCGTCGAACCGCTGCACTTCTTTTCACGATGCCGTCCAAAAACCAACTCCTCTTGTTCTATTTTCTTATCGCCCACGCCGGTTCATACCACAGCCTGCCGATAGCCG
Source organism: Chymomyza fuscimana (assembly GCA_949987675.1). Classification (NCBI taxonomy): domain Eukaryota; kingdom Metazoa; phylum Arthropoda; class Insecta; order Diptera; family Drosophilidae; genus Chymomyza; species Chymomyza fuscimana. The sequence goes on from OX465089.1 coordinate 52,849,333, forward strand.
GCGATCGCCGATAGCGATAGACGGATAGACTGCCTGGGTTGGCAGTCCGACGTGGCGATGCTACGATCTCTTTCACCTATCGATGTTTAGTCCCTTTCTTATTTTACAACACTTAATCTAACTTATTACTAAGAAACCAAAATACCAAATTCAAACCGTTAACTCCAACTTAATACTAAGAAACTAAAAATCATTAACTCCAATTCAACTTAATACTAATAAATTCAAACTTCAAATTTATGCACGGGGGCTGTGCAATATTTTAGACCTATTTGTGACGGGGCTAAATAGCTTCGTCACAACATAACATTGACTGGCAGAGTTGGTCCTATAACGAAACTCTTCCATAAAATATATATATATAGGTATACATTTATAAGATTCTAAAATTCATTTAATTTAAAGGACTTGGAGACCTATGACCTGGAAGATTTCAGATACAATAACGTAAATATTACTGCATTTCGATTGATAAACGTCGAAAGCAAGCGTTATCGAGAAGTAATAGATAAAATGCAAAATTTCCAACACAGCGGATTAGATTTAATCAATGGAATGCCATACATTCAGGCAAGTAAAAACTAACTTAACTTAACAAACACGTCTCCAAAAAGAATTTACAGACCCAATCTGCTCTCATGTTTGATTCTGTATACGCTTTTGTATCTGGCTTGAAGAATCTAGACACAAGTCACACACTTACTTTCCGAAATCTTTCCTGCAATTCTGACAATACGTGGAGCGATGGATTATCTTTATATAATTACATTAATTCGGTGAGCCCATTACCATATAAGAAATATAATTATGAATGCTTCTATAAAGAAATAACATTTCAATAGGCTTCAATTGATGGGCTAACAGGCAGGGTTAACTTTTTAGAGGGAAGGCGAAACCAATTTAAAGTTGACATACTAAAATTAAAGCAAGATCAAATAAAAAAAGTTGGATACTGGAAACCCGACGAGGGAGTTAACATATCAGATCCTACAGCATTTTACGATTCCAATATTGCAAATGTAACGCTAGTGGTAATGACCAGAGAGGTGAGTTCAAACTATCTAATTATTCAAAAATATCTCAGCAAGCATATCTCAAATCTATAAATTCATATTACATGTTATATTCAGGCATGTTCCTGATTTCGACGTGTTTTGAAAAGTCATAACGAGTGCATTCCACAATTGGCGCTCTGGATTTAGACTGAGTTTTCATTCAGACCAGAAACAGCTGTGTTGTTTATGTTTGTTTATGTGGCGCAAAATTTAAATGGCTGCGACATCATACTAAAATTAAACTGCTTGTAGTTCGCATTTTCATTTTATAAGTATAACACACAAATTTTCGCCAACTTTATAAGTTGTTTATTTTATTTTATTCAACAAACTATTTTGAGCAGAAGCTTCAGAGTCGCCTTCAGTTACTTTTCTGCTATATCCTCATTTTTCCTGTAATGTTTTTTGCCCCATAACCATTTCACACATCCTTAGGCCATGCGGTTAATTATATCAATCTGATGCAAGCAGGTGACTCCCAAGCATTGCTCGCAAATAACAGTCGACCGTTTTTTCCTTTGCGGTCTACACGCAAACATAACCGAAAAAACCATGCACGCTTGCTTTCTCTCTGAGCATAACACTTCACTTCGCTTTATTTCGGTTTTCAGCTGAGTGTTAACCGTTGAGCAATTCTTGTTACGCTCTTTCGATAACATCTTATTGAGTCTTTTACGTTTTAATTTGCTTTGTTGAGAATGCTGCACTTTTTGTGTCGGCCCATTTATCTCGAATTCTATAAGTCGTACAAAATAACTTTCAATGGTAAAAATGATCAAAATTGAATTTCGAATTTTATTTGTATTGGAAGGCATACCCAGAAGTTCACATTTTCGGCGGTAGATGGCGTGTAGATCTGAAAAAAGTACACAAGACTGGTTTTTAAATCGTATAAGTATCTCTAGTAGTTTCCAAGTTATAACGCTTTAAAATCTGCCCGTGCTTTGAAAAACATACATATGTTACTGACAAGCCCAAAAAGACGCCTCACTCACATACACGCATACAAACGCAAAAGACCTTTATTTTTTCGCTCGCGACAAAACGGTTGGCGAATAACCAGAGCAAAAGTAAAACAAAAAAATTTGTTGTTCGCAGACCGATTCACTAAAATGTGAACGGTTGCTCTCTGACACGTTGCTCAACTTTTTCCTGTTGAGTTTTTGAGAAAGTGTTGCACAATATGGTAATTCACTGCCTTTTCAGCACTGCTCGCATTTGTCATTTTTTAGCTATTTCGTGATATGAAAAGCAACGAGTTACCGTCGAATTTTGCATGCGGATCTGCATTTACAAGGTTACAAGATTCCAATAACGCAACAATTGAGGCCCACAGAATCACCAGATGAGTTTTCATCAAAACAAAAGTCTTAGAAAATTACTATGTTCAATGTACATAAATGAGTAGTTTCAAACTTGCATTAGGTACATACATTTGCCCAATTTCGTTAGAAACTATACGAATAAAATGCAATTAACAAACAAACCAACAGATGGCCCACCCTACATAACTTTTTCGAATCCTGATTTTGAGAGTATATAACCTTTGGAGTTGCAAAGTATTGCATAGCTTTTGTTGCAAAACACATAAACTAATCAATAATATTTTTAGGAGCGACCGTACGTAATGGTAAAAAATTTAAACCTTACGGGTAATGCAAGATTTGAGGGATTTTGTATTGATCTACTAAAAGCAATCGCCCTCCAAGTTGGCTTTCAGTATAAAATTGAATTAGTTCCTGACAATATGTATGGGGTGTATGTACCGGAGACAAACTCATGGAATGGAATTGTTCAGGAGTTAATGGAAAGGGCAAGTTTACTGGACACATCAAATTTATAAGTAGTGGTAACAATTATCTTTCAGCGAGCGGACCTAGCTGTCGCGTCAATGACAATAAATTATGCACGAGAAAGTGTCATTGATTTTACAAAACCATTCATGAATTTGGGTATTGGAATCCTATTTAAGGTATGTTACGATATGTTTTCACAATATCCGCTGCTACTCTTTCTGCTAATCATGTAATTATTGGTATACAACGTTGTAGCACAAAAAAAGTAACTTCAATAGAGTCTGCTGTTTATACCATGATTGATGCCTGTTTATCCATCCGTCCGTATGAGCACTTAGATCTAAAAGATCGAGTGAGATCGTCTCAGGCCTTAAAATAAATACCCACCAATATTTTTTTAATTTATTCTAAGCTTGAACAGAATTTCAAATTTTGTAAGAAATACTAGTACAATTACAAAATGGTACAAACATTCAATACTAAAAAATGTAAAAATTCATTTAAACGTAGTAATTAAAGTACACAATAACTTCGGCTCTCCGAAATTAACAGTAGTTTACACCATTTTGTATTTTAAAGACTTTTTATTTATTAGTGAAAAATGTTAGATGTCACTGGAGCTTTCAATTTTTTTATGCCGAAATCCAATAGGTGCCGACAAGTCAACCTACTCGTCTCTTTTCCTTTATGAACCCATTGGCTATGGAAATTTGGTTGTATGTGCTAGCTGCTTATATCCTTGTTGCATTTGCGCTCTTTGTGATGGCTCGGTTTTCTCCAAACGAGTGGACAAACCCCCACCCATGTTACAAAGCTACCGATATTGTGGAAAACCAATTTTCCATATCAAACAGCTTCTGGTTTATAACAGGAACATTTCTACGTCAAGGATCAGGACTAAACCCGAAGGTAATGCTGTGCTTAGTACGCTTTTATTTAAATTTTTAAACTAGTTAAACTAATTTAGCTTAATTTCTAGTTACAATAAAAATATTTTCACGTATATGAGCCACCAAAACCAATAATCCACTAACTTAAGATTGTTCTTTTCAGAAATCAGATCGAGCGCAGACGAAGTTTTTTTCCTTTATGAACCCGTTAGCTATTGAAATATGGTTTTATATAGCTTTTGGATACATTATTGTTTCGCTAACTATATGGATAGTTGCACGGTTCTCTCCAGACGAATGGGTTGACTCCAAGCCGCCGTGCTCAATGGCTTGCGAGCATATATTACAGAAAATTAATAATTGTTCCTATACCAACGATGCAATTAATAAAAGTAACCAAGATTTGTGCTTGGATTGTGGAAATCGAGGCTGTAATATAAGCTTTGATGGGAAAATGAGCAATGCTGACTGGACCTGTAAAGTTGGCGATACGGAGAATAGAGTAAATAAAGAAGAATTAGACGATGCTGCGCTGGAATTCGTTAGCATACAAAATGATTTTACTCTAAAAAACAGTTTTTGGTTCGCTATTGGTGCTCTTATGCAACAAGGCTCCGATTTGTACCCTAGGGTATGGATTTTTACTCCGTCTATTGTATATTGATATCTTGGCTATTATTGTTGCTCATGGAAGCATTTGTTGTTGATTTACTACAGGCCCCGTTATATCCGGCTCGATCGACCAATTTCGATCGCGACTCTCGGACTCTTTTTTTCGTCTAAGTGCGAAATGAGCAAATTTTACACACTATCCTTTAAAATAGCTTTATATATATATATATATATATATAAATATTAGGGTGGGTCAATTTTTTTGCCAATTCGCGGCGCCCCCTAGCTAGCGTTTCTAAACGCGTTTTAGAAGAAAATTGAGAAAGTATTATGACAGTGACATCAGAAAGCCGTGCGAAATATCCCAGACTTGATAGCAAGAGACTTTCAAACATAACTCCTTGTCGCTTTTCTTCTCTTACTAAATCCTTTTCTTTATTTTTCACATATTTTCTTATCGTTTAAGTTGAATTTGTGAAGAAAAAAATAAATTGAAATAAGAAAAAATATGCTTTGTTCGTTTGGTCGATTTTTATACCCTGTATCGTATGGTACAAAGGGTATATTAAGTTTGTGCAAGTCGAAAATCTATGTAACATACAGAAGGAGACGTCGGAGACCCCCAAAGTTACCTAAAGTATGATCAGGATGACTAGAGAAGTCGATATACCCATGTCCGTCTGTCCGTCTGTCTGTATGAACGCCTAGATCTCAGAGATGGGAAGACCTAGAGCAACCAAATTTTCAGATTAGGTGCGCTATTATGTCAGGGGAGACAAGTTTATTTTATTTTTTTGATATCGGGGTTATATTCCTCCCATAGGGGTGTTTCAGAGGACCTCGAAAAAAACCAAAAGTTTTAGATGGATACTTCGTTTGTTTTTTAGAGTACCCAAGCACTGTATCAAATTTGATCAAAATCGGTTGACTATATCATATAGTTCCCATAGGAACGATCGGTCAAAAAAACATTCTTGGTTAAAAATTCGTCTGTTTTTGGTTGTTTATGAAGGTATCGTAATGTAATTTGGCAATCAAATGTCTTTTGGTGTTCTTAAGCAATTTACCGGATTTTATTGCAAGCAGTGGTACAGGGTATCCCAAAGTCGTCCGCGCTCGACTTTAACGTACGCCATCTTTTTAAATCGATTTTTTTTTTTTTAGACACAGGTCGTTTAACCTAGTTTTCAACGCTGAACATTTTTGGCTAATAAAAATTTGGATTGCAATACCGGAAAGTCAAATTTTTCTCAATTTTCCCAAGAAATTCGTAATTTTTCTCGAAAAAGAAGCGAAAAAATGGTTTTATTTAAGTAAAAATAAACATCAAAAATGAATTCCTTGACCTCCAAAGCCCCCCATATACACATAAAAAGATGACAAATTTTGGTTTACAATTCCAAATGTTGAATTAAAATGTTACATTTTGTCGCTATATGGAAAGAACCTTTTTCTAAAAATCTGCAGGCTCGAAATTTAAGATAGACCTATGGTTTCTTCGGCAAAGTTGCTTAGCATTGTCCGCAAAATACTCCTAGGGGGTTCGCGAATCGACTTTTTCGGCTCCATACAAATTGACCCACGCTAATATATATGCTTTTGAGCGTTGCATACAAGTTTATACATATTCTTCACAACTGACACCCGGAACTTTTCTGTATCGATACTAAGGTTGATTAAATTTTCTTTACGATTCTTTCAGTTTATATTCAAATTAAAAAAATAATTCACAACAGATAATATGCCATTTTAATTAAAATTTAATTGCCCGATTAAAATAGAATGCGATAGTTTTTTAAGGTTGGCTGCTGTGTAGAAATATATACGTAATAATTATGATTATTTTTTTTTTAGGCAACTTCAACTCGTCTAATAAGTGGAATATGGTGGTTTTTCACTCTCATACTAATTTCATCTTATACTGCCAACTTAGCAGCATTTTTAACGGTAGAGCGCATGATTACACCAATTGAGAGTGCATCTGATTTAGCAGAGCAAACTGATATATCTTACGGCACTTTAGAAGGAGGCTCTACAATGACCTTTTTTAGGGTAGTTATTTTTCCTACACTGTAAACGAAACCTTAACAATAAAATCTTGTACTAGGTTAGTAATGCAATTTTTTTTAAATTTATAGGATTCCAAAATTGGTATATACCAAAAAATGTGGCGATATATGGAAAACCGAAAAACCTCTGTGTTTGTAAAAACCTATGAAGATGGAATTAAGCGTGTTATGGAAGGAAACTATGCATTTTTAATGGAATCGACAATGCTTGATTATGCGGTTCAAAGAGATTGCAACTTAACACAAATAGGCGGCTTACTAGACTCCAAAGGTTCGAGTCAGCCAACAATAAATTCCTTGCTAATTTAATTAACCTATTCATTATACCCTGTACCTAAAGGTACAAAGGCTATACTAGATTTGTGCAATGTATGTAACGGACAGAAGGAGGTGTGGTAGACCCCAAGTCCTTTATACCAAAATGCTTATCATTACCTCGGGTACCGATTGAGCCATGTTCGTCTGTCCGTCCGTCCGTCCGCATGAACGCCTAGATCACGGAGTTTATAAGAGCTAAAGACATGAAACTTTACCAGGTGGTGCGCATATTTCCTGAGCAGATGAAGTTTGTTGAATTATGTCAATATCTTTCCCCGTTCCCTCGCGGTTTTTAGCCACACCGTTTAATATTTTCATCTGAAATTTAACATGCGTTGTGGTTACATGCCTCTGTGTGTAACCAATGGACAAAATCGGACAAATACAGCAAAAGTTATAGTCAAAAATGTACAAGTTTCACCACCCCTTGCCAATTGCCAATGAACTGCGTCAATATTTGACTCTACGTAATTATGGTTACAAGTGACCTAGAATCACAATTTTTGGTAAGCTGATTCATGTGGCTCTAATGAACAAATCCACATCCAAATTTTATCGCTTCGGTCCCCCCACCCCCCGCAATCGATTTACCGTGTTTTCTCCCACACACCTCAACACTTGAAACTTACCCCATATACTTTAAATAACTTCTTTGACGTAACATTCGAGTTTCATCAAAATCGTTAAAAATTTACGGAACTTATAGGTATAAATATCGAATTTCACAAAAAAAAAAATAAATTCCAATGGGAAAGTTTTTAGAAGGAATATGGAAGCAACATTTTTTCGAGAGAAAAGGTACAGGGTATTCCACTGTCGGGCACCGCCTCGACTGTACCACATTTTTTTAAGCAGTATTTGTGATTTTGCAATAACGTGACTGATATAACTATATTGCGCGCATAAAGGTGCGTGCGTAATAGGCCATTCAAACTAAGTAGAAGTAAGTTTGAAGAAGTGAAACAGCAAATCACATTGATAACATCTAATATCTTGACACCATTCGGAAAGGTATCAAAAATAAGCAGTCGTTTTACAGCATCATCATAAAATCCAACTAGAACGGAATATGAAAACACATCTTACTGCTTACAGGAACCAAAACATCGCAGTTTTATAGAAGAAGAGGTCTAAACATTTAAACTTTTCACAAATATATAAATTTTATACTATCCCATCCTATTGGTAAAGTTGCTCTATTCCAAATCTGAAAACCAAAATTTAACGGGAGTGGTATGTTTCGTCCAGGTTCATTTTAATACTCTATGCAAAGGGAATAATAAGTTCGTGCAAATGTATGTAACGGGCTGAAGGACGTGACAGACCCCATAAAGTATACAAATTCTATCTTTTCTTCTCAACAGCCGAGTAGATATAACCGTGTCTGTCTCTCCGTTCGTAGCTACACAGCCCAAAAGTGCGCATAATAGTCAGGCAGATGAGGATTATTGATTCATGTCGCTATCGGACCCCGTTCTTCGTAGGTGAATTTGGCTGCTTACACCCACACTATAAATGCTATTGGATAGTGCATAACACTATGTTTCTAAGTAGTATGCTGCAAAAAATTAAAAATATATTTTTCAGACTCCCCTCCCTAAAAAACTGGACTAGAATCTAGTTCGTAAAACGGTTTGTAAAGAAAATACAGTCAGCAAAACCGGTATGGAGACTCATGGGAGTTATAATATAAAATTGGTTTAAGTTTACAACACCCCAGTTATTAACTGTTTACTCCAAAACCTTTTTATGTGGCAAGTTAAAAATCGCCATATATTCTCCTATATTTATTTCTTAACCGTGTATGCTTTATTAAAATCGGAACTTCGGAACTTTCCCTAGAAGATTCTTTAAAAACTGCATGAAATTCGTTCAAAGAAATTAGGAAAATTGCAGAGGATGTAATTTTCGGAATAGCTTTGTCGAAAATGTTCATTCCAACATCTTGTGGAAATGTTCCTACTCGATAATTTTTCTGTGTTATTCCCCGCGAAAACGTAAACAATGTCAACGAACAAGACTGGCAATGTTCAATTTGGAAAAAGGCGCCAAAACCTCAGGAACAGCTCGTCGTCCCCATTAATACTCCCGTCTAATTAATTGTTTCAATCTAAATTCATCCCTCATCATATGAAAATATTGATAATTTAATTTTCAAAAGCATTTTTAACATACTTTTATAATTTGCATATTTTTGCTAACTTTTCATTGCAAAATGTTAGAACGTTGCCAGTTTGAATCGCCTTCCTCTAAAATGCCCTCAGTGTGAATAGCCTATTACCAGTGGTTTTGTGTACTCTCTCTCTCTCTGTTTTATACTAGCAGGGTTTTTCGATTAATTGATATAATTTATTTGTAGGTTACGGAATAGCAACACCGAAAGGGTCTCCATGGCGAGATAAAATTTCGTTGGCAATTTTAGAGTTACAGGAAAAGGGAATTATTCAGATACTGTATGATAAATGGTGGAAGAATACCGGAGATGTATGTAACAGAGATGACAAAAGCAAGGAATCGAAAGCGAACGCACTAGGAGTTGAAAATATAGGTAAGGCCAATTCGAATTGATAATATTTTACTTAACAGATTTATTTTATATTTTTAAGGAGGAGTATTTGTTGTGCTTCTTTGTGGGCTTGCTCTGGCTGTAGTAGTAGCAATCTTTGAATTTTGCTGGAATTCCAAGAAAAACTTAAATACTGATAATCAATCACTTTGCTCGGAAATGGCAGAGGAACTCAGGTTTGCTATGCATTGCCATGGTTCCAAACAACGACCAGCACAAAAACGTCATTGTTTAAAATGTTCTCCCGGAAATACTTACGTTCCCACAAATTTGGGCATGTCAAACATGGGGGTTCATTATAATGTTTTTAACTGAATAAGATGTTTAAATATTTGGTCTAATAAAATCTATGTCATATATGTACATTTTTTTTTCTGCTGTTTTAGATTTCGATACCAACAAAAGTGGAATATCGTAACTAAATTTGGTTTTTGATAGTTTTTTTTTGAGTTTTCCAGCACTGCACCAAATTTGATCAAACCCGGTTTACTATATCATATATAAATGCGTTTTTGACGCCCGACTTTTTTTCATTATGTATTTTTTCTATTAAAATTGTATGAATGGTCTCTTACAGGAAGGTTTGCTGCGAATAAGCGAGAATTCTTGCAAATAAGCAGTTCCGAACAGGCAGCGGAAGTACAGACGACCGCTGCACTGGCGAGGGGTTTGGGTGCCGCCTACGAAAATAGAACTTCACACAAATTCCTTAAACATTAACCTGTCACTCTCCTATCTCCCCACAACTCACACCTGGCTGTGGCTAAGGTGTCAACCAAACCGTGCCAAAAGCCGGCCAGGCTGAAAGCCCAGGTCTAACAAAAATAGTTCAGTCACTAACGAGTGGGCTCCGGCACTTGGCGACCGCCGGTTCTATTCAGCCTTACCCCTACATGCTGATCTGTGTACGGGTGAACCTTCAATTCTCCGCCACTCGTGGGAACAACGTGGACAAAAAATTAAATATAAATCCTCTTTCGCATAGAATTTTGAGGAAAAACTCCTCGATGCCGAGCGACCAACAGCCGTAAGGCTGTTCTTTTTCCTAGGGAATCCCCCTGAGGAGTCCTGTAAGAAGGCCAATGAGCACAGGCGAAACGCCGCTATGCACACGACGCAGACAGGCCTCCCGTCTCTCAACGTGACGAGTGAATCATACGCGCACGTGGCCCAGGTGGTTAAGGTGGCAATCGTCCCTGTGGAATTCACACAGGTGACGCTTACCACCCAAGATCAAACCAAGATAGAGGAGGCCATCCTGTTGGAAGCTGCCAATGGATGGAGCGCGGCGTTGCGCCTAGTTGGCATCAACTTTTCGCCGGGATACCTGGTAGTGGATTGTCATGGCGAGGAGCAAGCAGAATGGTTCTTCAATGTGTCGTCGAGGCTCTCGGGTTGGGGTAGCTCTTGAGGCTAGGAAAGGTGACGATATCCCTAGCGCCCACTTCATCACAATGTTTCTTCCACGCAGTGCGGGAAAGTCTGAGGAATTCCTCATCCGTCTGCTGGAAAGTCAGACCAATCTGTACGCAGACCTCTGGAAAGTGATGCCGCTGCGTACACAGGGACAGTGTGTCCTCATGACGATCGGCATTGACGAGGCGACGGTTAGGATGATTGTAGCCCATGGCTATAAGTTGTTCTTCCGGTTTGGCACCGTACCAGTTCATGGACTGCGGAAGAGCCAACAAGTGGTGGTTTCAGATGCAAAATTCCTAGTAGCCTCACCGGCTTACTCTGGCAAGCTGGAAGAGCAAGCCCAAACTGAGGTGGTAACCCCCACTCCCACATCGAGCTACGTGCCGGCACATAACCCAGACAACCTTGGGGAATGTGAAATGGATGTGGACCCGAGGTCGTCCCAAAGAACATCTAGAGCTAGCGCTTGTGCAGGAGCCATTTTGCAATAAGGGAATTAAAGGTCCGCACACCAGTGGCTCATACGTAGTAGGTGCATAGTAGTTATAAAATGTATTAATTATGACATACCATCCAAGGAGGTCATCGGTCTAGCTGAGCACTGCTGCAAACAAGGGGTGACGCTTCTAATAGGATGTGACGCTAACGCCCATGACATCCTTTGGTGCAGCTCAAATGTTAACAGACGAGGTGAGTACCTATTAGACTTTATCTCTAAAGTAGACGTACATATAAAACCGACATACGTCAAGTTCAAAACTGCTCAATTTTAGTCATTTATCGTTTAACAACCGAACAACGCGTAAAAGTGGTACAGGCCTACTATGAAAATGGACGTTCTGTGAAAAACACATAATACATTTTTTTTTTTTTTTTTTTTTGCATTTTTTTTACAATCTGTCTTTATTAGACAATAAGTAAATTTACTAAAATAATTAATACAATACAAATATAATAGCAAGTTGCCATCGAAACCTACTATTGTTTTTAGCATACATAATACATGATGCAAAGAATTTTACAAGGTGACGCAAGCAAGTGGCGACTCCGGGTTCACTTTTTGTATGGTAGCTATGTGAAATAGTTGACCAATTTTGATCACACAATTGTAAAGACTTATGCTTAATTAAACTGACAAAAATTTGGTTGCGATATTTAAAAAAACAAAAAAGTTTTTCTAACAATAACTATTCTCATACAAAACGTTTGTTTGGCAGCAGCTGGCAGCAGCATGTTGTATTGAACTAACATGCAAATGTTCATTTACAGCAGTGGTGGGCAAAACTCATACCAGAGAGTACCAAATAGACAGAGGCGAAAATTCTCTCCGAGTTCGAAAATGTTAAAAGTTTATCACTGACAAAGCTCGCAAACACAATGCAAAGCAAACGAAACAAAATTCGAAGTGGATCTTGCGTTTTGTTTATTTACCCTTTGCTATTATTTTTCGTTTCTGCTTTTACTTTATTTGCAGCGCCGCAGCGTAAATCGGTTTATTTTGAATTGCAAAGCAGCATTGGTACATGCTTTTTCCTGGAGTATGTCCATTTCAGACTGTTTGTGTGAATTTTGTCTGTATGCATGCTGGTTTATAGTTTATAGATGATTTTTGGCCAAATATTTTAATTTTATTTTAATCAGGCATGTTCTAGATTTCGATTCCGACAAGAGTCGACTCGTTTTGAAAAGTTTGGCTCGTAGCTGTCGAAATGAAAAGTATTTTGCTTTGTTTACTTAAGAAAACGCTTTAATGCCACTAAAATTAATTTTGTTTAATTTTTTTAATGTTTTAACAAAAATTTAGATGTGCTCACTTGAACGAATCAAGGTTAATTTTCATTATATATTTTTATTACAAAAAATGTCTATTAAAATTGTGTGTACATTCAAAACCAAAACGAGTGGAATGAAAGTAAGGTGTTCTGGATTTAGACTCGTTTTGTCTTCGAAAAGTTAAGTGTAAATTCGAAGATAATTTTATAAATTGATGGCTTAAAATATGTATATAAAATAAATTGTACATATAATGCGTGAGCATTATTTTGCACGCCAACACAATCCAAACGTTGCCAAATCCTCGTAAATATGCAAACATTGACGTCATCTGCAGCTGTTAGAAAGAATTGTACCTGTTCAAGCGATGACTAGAAAGTATCTGCTTGCATCAGATTGGTATAATTAACCGCATGACCTTAACAATTGTGAAATTCTTATGGGGGAAAAAAAAATACAGGAAAAAGGAGGATATAGCAGCGAAGTAACTGAAGGCGACTCTGAAGCTGCTGCTCAAAAAAGTTTGTTGAATAAAATAAAATAAACAACTTATAAAATTGCCGAACATTTGTGTGTTATACTTATAAAATTAAAATGCGAACTACAAGCAGCTTAATTTTTGCTACGTTTCCATTTTTAAAAGACGGCTTCTGTATGATGTCGCTGCCATTTAAATTTTGCGCCACATAAACAAACATAAACAACACAGCTGTTTCTGGTCTGAATGAAAACGATTCGAAATCGATTCGAACTCAGTCGAAATCTAGAACACCATTTGTCGGAATGCACTCGTTATGACTTTTCAAAACGAGTCGATCTCGAACAGGCCTGATTAATTTGTTAATAATAACGTAACAAAACTATTTTTTTTTTTAGATTCAACTATTATTCTATATTATTATAGAATGTGCATCTCGGCCAAATTCATTTTAGCGCTTGTTGGTACGGGTGGGCTTCGAAAGGGTATGAAGGCTCAAAAAGTAAAAATTTATAAATTTGGCTGTTTGTTCTCTGACCGCCCGCAAACCAAAAAATTCAAGATCAAGGACAAGAACGATGTTGGAACGAATGAGAAGCGTGTAATAAGGAACCAAAAATTCAAGATCAAGGCCAAAAACGACGTTGGGACGAATGAGAACGCAACATTAGGCTAAATGCATGAACATCACATCAACACAAACACATCCAGAGCCAATGCTTCATATCGCCTTGCTTTGGCTGAGCCCAAGTCCACGCAGAAACGTCACAACACAACACAGACCGAGCCAATGCTTGCTTTTGCTTAGTTATTGTTGTTCAATGCAGCTTTTCCTTGTATACGCATATTTGCAAACGCAATATAATATTGGCTATGGATTAGAGGAATGCGTGTTTGCCTCCCAACCAATGGAACAGAGATCAATCCCATAAATTTTGACTTCTTTCTTCTCCATTTAAAATAGTATGCAATTTATTTTTTGTAATTTTAGAAACACAACTTTTAATCATTTTATATGACAATTTTAGGGAAAAAATGGCGTACGTTAAAGTCGTCCGCGGCCGACTTTGGGATACCCTGTACCACCATATTGCAATTAAATACGATATATTGCTTAAGAACTCCAAAAGTTATTTTGTTTGCCAAATTTGTTTATGATATTATAAGCAAACAAAAATAAACATAGTCTTTTGAGTACCAAATTTGGTTACGATATCTTCATAAACAAACGAAACACAACAAATTTTGTACAAAAAGCGTTTTTTTGACCGATTGGTCCTATGGGAGCTATATGATATAGTCAATCGATTTTGATCAAATTTGATACAGTGTTGAAGATCTTTAAAAAACTTCCGAATGCCAAATTTGGTTACAATATCTTCACAAACAAACGAAACACAAGGAATGTTGTGCAAAATAGGATTTTTTGACCGATTGGTCCTATGGGAGCTATATGATATAGTCAACCGATTTTGATAAAATTTTGTACAGTGGGGAAGATCTCTAAAAAACTTCTGAATGCCAAATTTGGTTACGATATCTTCATAAACAAACGAATTATTTATCTAAAACTTTTGGGGTTTTTCGAGGTACTCTGAAACACCCCTATGGGAGCTATATAATATATTCCCGATATCCAAAATATAAAATAAACTTGCATCCCCTGACATAATAACGCATCTAATCTGAAAATTTGGTGACTCTAGCTCTTACCATCTCTGAGATCTAGGCGTTCATACAGACAGACAGACGGACCGACGGACATGGGTATATCGACTTCTCTAGTCACCCTGATCTCAGAGATGGTAAGAGGTAGAGCAACCAAATTTTCAGATTAGATGCGTTATTATGTCAGGGGATGCAATTTTATTTTATATTTTGGATATCGGGGATATATTATATAGCTCCCATAGGGGTGTTTCAGAGTACCTCGAAAAACCCCAAAAGTTTTAGATAAATAATTCGTTTGTTTATGAAGATATCGTAACCAAATTTGGTACTCAAAAGTTTTTTAGAGTTCCCAATCAATGTACCAAATTTTATCAAAATCGGTTGACTATATCATATAGCTCCCATAGGACCAATCGGTCAAAAAAAGTTTTTTGCAGAAAATTCATTGTTTTTTGTTTGTTTGTGAAGATATCGTAACCAAATTTTACGTTCAGAAGTTCTTTAGAGATCTTTAACACTGTACCAAATTTTATCAAAATCGGTTGACTATATAATATAGCTCCCGTAGGGCCGATCGATCAAAAAACCGTTTTTTGTACAAAATTTGTTGTGCTTCGTTTGTTTATGAAGATATCGTAACCAATTTCGGCATTTGGAAGTTTTTTAGGGTTACCCAGCGCTGAACCAAATTTGATCAAAATCGGTTGACTATATCATATAGCTCCCATAGGAACGATCGGTCCATAAAACATTTTTGATTAAAGATGGCGTACGTTAAAGTCGGGCGCGGACGACTTTGGGATACCCTGTACCACTGCTTGCAATAAAATCCGGTAAATTGCTTACGAACACCAAAAGACATTTGATTGCCAAATTAGATTATGATACCTTCATAAACAACCAAAAACAGACGAATTTTTAATCAAAAACTTTTTTTCGACCGATCGGCCCTATGGGAGCTATATGATATAGTCAACCGATTTTGATAAAATTTGGTAAAAAACTTCTGAATGCCAAATTTGGTTACAATATCTTCACAAACAAACGAAACAACGAATTTTGTGCAAAAAACGTTTTTTTGACCGATCGGCCCTATGGGAGCTATATGATATAGTCAACCGATTTTGATAAAATTTGGTACAGTGTTGAAGATCTCTAAAAATCTTCTGAATGCCGAATTTGGTTACAATATCTTCACAAACAAACGAAACACAACAAATTTTGTACAAAAAGCGATTTTTTGACCGATTGGCCCTATGGGAGCTATATAATATAGTCAACCGATTTTGCTCAAATTTGGTACAGTGTTGAACATCTCCAAAAAACTTCTGAATGCCAAATTTGGTTACAATATCTTTACAAATAAACGAAACACAACGAATTTTGTACAAAACACGATTTTTTGACCGATTTGTCCTATGGGAGCTATATGATATAGTCAACCGATTTTGATAAAATTTGGTATAGTGCTTGGGAACTCTAAAAAACTTCTAAATGTCAAATTTGGTTACAATATCTTCACAAACAAACGAAGCACAACGAATTTTGTACAAAAAACAAATTTTCGACCGATCGATCCTATGGGACCTATATGATATAGTTAACCGATTTTGATAAAATTTGGTACAGTGATGGGGGTTTCTAAAAAACTTCCGATTACCAAATTTGGTTATGATATCTTCATAAACAAACGAATTATCCATCTAAAACTTTTGCTTTTTTTCGAGGTCCTCTGAAACACCCCTATGGGAGCTATATAATGTAGTCCCGATATCAAAAAAATAAAATAAACTTGTCTCCTATGGATAAATAACGGATCTTATCTGAAAGTTTGGTTGCTCTAGCTCTTACCATCTCTGAGATCTAGGCGTTCATACGGACAGACGGACAGACGGACAGACGGACAGACGGACATGGGTATATCGACTTCTCTAGTCACTCTGATCATACTTAAGGTAACTTTGGGGGGTCTCCGACTTCTCCTTCTGTACGTTACATACATTTTCGGCTTGCACAAACACAATATACCCTTTGTACCATACGGTACAGGGTATTAAAATTTGTCTGTTTTTGGTTGTTTATGAAGGTATCGTAATCTAATTTGGCAATCAAAAGTCTTTTGGTGTTCTTAAGCAATATACCGGATTTTATTGCAAGCAGTGGTACAGGGTATCCCAAAGTCGTCCGCGCCCGACTTTAACGTACGCCATCTTTTTTTAATATTTTTAACACCGACTAAACAAAAACTAATGTTATAAATAACTTAGCATTAAGGAAAAAATTTAGTTGCAGCAATGCACATATGTATAATTATTTGTCTTGGGTAGTTATTAAGAAAACCAATTTAATTCAAAATATGCTGATTTAATTAAAAATTATAAAGAAAATAATATAAGGCTCCTTTTTATTTATTTTGCAGTCAGGGTCAAGACGATACAGTCTACATTTATATAAAATTCTTATAAAAACCAACTAACTTTCCTACATAAACATCAACACAAAAGCAGCGACAACCAATACTTCATATCGCTTCGCTTTGGCCGAGCCCAAGTCAACGGAAAAACATCACAACACAACACAGACCGAGCCAAGAGCCAATGCTGCCTTTTGCTTTTGCCATTCATTCGTCTACCATTGCTGTTGCTTGTTGTTGTTGGTGCGTGACTTTATTTTGTGTTTGATGTTGCTTTTACCCCAGACGAGCCCAAGTCGTTGGATAAAGTTTCAACGGCACTTTCGAACTCGGAGAGAATTTTCGCCTCTGTCTATTCGGTACTCTCTGCACTCTTGAAATTTACATAATCGAAGCCAGGCGTGTGTTTTTTATCGCTCCTGTTCGGCCCACTATTTTGTACAAAGTTGCATTGTGCTACATATGTAGGCACACCAAACTCAATCGTTTATAAATTACGAATAAAATGCAATTAACAAAAATACCAACAGATTTTGAGAGTATATAACCTTTGGAGCTCCGAAGTTTTCCATAGCTTTTGTTGCAATCATGTAAACTAAACAATAATATTTTTAGGAGCGACCGTACGTAATGGTGCAAAATTTAAACCTGCAAGATTTGAGGGATTTTGTATTGATCTCCTAAAAGCAATCGCCCTCCAAGTTGGCTTTCAGTACAAAATTGAATTAGTTCCTGGCAATATCTAAGGGGTGTATGTGCCGGAAACAAACTCATGGAATGGAATTGTTCAAGAGTTAATAGAAGGGGCAAGTTTACTGGACACATCAAATTTATAAGAAGTGGTAACAATTATCTTCCAGCGAGCGGACCTAGCTGTCGCGTCAATGCAACTTAACACAAATAGGGGCTTACTAGACTGCAAAGGTTCCAGTCAGCCAACAATAAATTCCTTGCTAATTTAATTAACCTAGTCATTATACACTGTACTAGTGCTGGAAGTAACATCGATGTTATATCGATGCATCGATGTTTTTTATTTTTTTCCGCTCATCGATTTTTTTTATTTCGATTTTCGATTATCGACCATATCCTATTACGGACAAAATATGGGCAATCAACGGCATCCACGTCGCAGACACTTTTCGCTTTTTTAGAAAAAAAAACAAATCTCAAAAGATCCGTAATAGTGGGGCTGACTCAATTTTGGCACTCCGACAAGCATGTGCCCGTTGAATTACTGGAAGGTAATACATTTTAAAGTTTAGCAAGGCTGGCAATCTCGTGAGCGACAAGCGGAGTTCGCTTTAATCAAAAAACGTTGACATGATTTTATTTAATAACCATAAATTATAGTCCATAATGAATGGATCTCAAATTAGTTTAAAGATTGTGAGACTGCAATTCTGGCTGGAACAGTACATGTTATTGTTATAACTCACAGGCTCACAAAAAAAAAGTGGTGTAAACTTTACATGTGACAGAGGCAACTTATGAACTTTGGGCAGCTGAATCCGAAGTCCAAAAAACCCCGATCCAAGGGTTCTTAGATAAAATCCAAATTATCTCGTTTTATGGGATTTTTTTGTGAGTTTTTTGGACTTCGGATTCAGCTGCTCAAAATCCATAAGGGATGCCTCTGTCTTCTGTTAAGTTTACACCACTTTTTTTGTGGCCTGTATTATCTTTTGTTTTCGTTGTATAAGCTTTTGGATTGTTATTTATTATTTCTTTGCTTATTTTTCTATGAAATGTAATTAATTTTGAAATATATATTATGAAAATATTGTTTGTTAATTCCATTTTATTATTTGAAAATACTTCTATAACCAAACCAACAGATCGCCCACTCTGAATTAATTTAAGCATTCAAAAAATGGCCTCCACATGTACTCCGATGTATTGAAACATCGATGTATCGAAGTTAAGAAATATCGATAACATCGATTTTGGCCAACATCGATGTTTCTCCAGCACTACCCTGTACCTATAGGTACAAAGGGTATACTAGATTTGTGCAATGTATGTAACGGACAGAAGGAGGTGTGGTAGACCCCAAGTCCTTTATACCAAAATGCTTATCATTACCTCGGGTAGCGATTGAGCCATGTCCGTCTGTCCGTCCGTCCGTCCATATGAACGCCTAGATCTCGGAGACTATAAGAGCTAGAGACATGAAACTTTACCAGGTGGTGCGCATATTTCCTGAGCAGATGAAGTTTGTTGAATTATGTCAATATCTTTCCCCGTTCCCTCGCGGTTTTTAGCCACACCGTTTAATATTTTCATCTGAAATTTAACATGCGTTGTGGCGAAGAATATAGAACTATATAGAATGCGCATCTCGCTCAAATTCAGTTTAGTGCTTGTTGGTACCAAACGAAGCGAAATGTTGCTTTTATTTTTAGAACATGCAGACTCTGTTAATTTGCAAGTTGAAAGTTTTTGTCCTTCCAAAAAGTACAAGAGACTAATTTCAACCCGGATTGCGAGTTAGTGTCGATGGGTCAGTGGTATGCGTGCCTGAATGGCGTGAAATTATTTTGAGTTCAAATCCAGAATTCGGAATTGTTAAAATTTTTTTTTTTTTATTGTAATATTTTTCCATCGGTTTCACATTTTTAATTTTTGATTTTATATATTCTGCACGTGTTCAATGTTCGATTACACGTTTGGTTTGCAAATAGTGCGAAGTAATTTCGTATTCTCAGTTAGCAGCTAGCCATGGGTATACCCAGCCCAGGCCCTCCTTGTCCTGAAGGAGGATGCTGGTAGTTCCGTGTCTAGCCAGTTCATCCGTAATACAGTTGCCCTCGATATCCCAATGTGCAGGGACCCATATGAGGTGGATTGAAAACTGCTCAGCCATCTCCTCAAGAGATAAGCGGCAGTTATTCAGTGACTTCATGCTCGATGTCAATGAAGCTAGGGACTTAATAGCTGCCTGGCTGTCCGAGTAGATACAGATATCCTTATTCCGTACTAGTAGGTTCCTTATTGTTGTCAGAGTCTCCTGGATTGCAGTGACCTCTGCCTGAAAGATACTGCAGTGATCCGGTAGTCGGAAAGCTGTTCTTACGTTGAGTTCCTCAACGTAGACGCCTCCACCTACACGGTCGTTCAGCTTGGAACCATCCGTAAAAAAACCTTTATCGAGCCAGCTGGGCCGGATACACCTATACTCCACTCCTCCCTGGTTGGAATATGGGTTTTGAAATTGGTTGTGAAGTGTTCCTGCGGGATGCAGCATTCTGTACTCTTGGGAATAAGTGGGTTTCCCTTGAAAATCTTTACGTGACCAAAGTCATAGTCATTCCATTTTTTCGCCTCTCTCATGCGTAACACTGATAGAACGGCTTGTTGTTTACCCACCTTGTCCAGAGGCAGGAGGTTTAGTATAGCATATAGTGCTTCGTTTGGGGTGGAGCGTAGAGCTCCGTTTATGGTCAGTTCTGCGGTTCGCTGAACCTTACTCAACTTTTTAGGTTGGCCATCTTATCCAGAGTTGGCCACCAGATCGAAACTACATACATGAGGATCGGTCTGACAATGGCAGTATACAGCCAGTGAACTATGTTTGGAGACATGCCCCATTTAAGTCCAATGGCTTTCTTACATGTATATAGGGCGATCGTGGCCTTTTTCCTTCGATCTTCCGAATTCAGGCTCCAGTCCAGTTTGCTGTCTAGGACCAAACCGAGGTATCTAGCTGAATCGCTGAATGGCAAGGGGATACAATTTAGCTTGGGATTAATAAGAGCAGGAACTTTGTACTTCCTGGTAAAGAGCATAAGCTTTGTTTTGTCTGGATTGACTGCCAACCCGCTGGCCGTGGCCCATTCTGAGAGCGTGTGGAGGGCGTTGGTGCGATGCGCTCGCAGAGAGTTTATGGGTATTTGCCCGAGAAGGCAACTGCTACGTCATCGGCGTACGCAGTTATATTGCAACCACCCCCCTCCAGGGTGCGCAGGAGACCGTTTATGGCGACGTTCTAAAGGAAGGGGGACAGGACTCCGCCTTGAGGTGTTCCCCTGCTTACGTATCTTTCGATACTGGAAGTGCCAAGAGATGCTTGAATGACTCTCCATTTAAGCATCTGCTCAATGAGGTTGACTAGCCGAGATTCCACCCTAAGTTCCTTCAGTGCGTCTGTGATGGTCGTAGGTGTGACATTATTAAAGGCTCCCTCAATATCTGGGAAAGCCACTAGTGAATATTCTTTATAATGAAGGGACTTCTCGATTTCCGAGATCACCGAATGTAGAGCCTCAGTGGAGTTGCCTTTTTTGTAAGCATGCTGTGAGTCTGACATTTGGGATGAGAAACGATGAAAGACCTATGGGCCGGAAGTCATTCGGAAGTGTGTGAGTAGCCTTCCCTAGGTATATAGACTACTCTGGATCTAAGCCAAACTTTCGGAATGACCAGTGGCCAAAATTCTGGTGAAAATTTCCGTCAACCAACGTATTTCCTCCCATGTTGTAATTGCGTTGGGATAATATTGCGTAGTCCCGGTGATTTATAAGGTTTGAAACTGTGAATGGCCCATTCAACCTTGTCGTGGGTAAACAGGTTTGTGGAGATACAAGTCGTGTCTGGCATTGGGCTGAGTATTGGTCAGTAATTTTAGCGATTCCTCGCTAGAAGTGGTCCAATTCCCGTTGGATCCTTGTAGGTATCCAAGTGTGGATGGACATTTTGACAGCACCTTCCTGAGCCTTGCAGCGTCAGTGGTACTTTCAATTTCGGAGCAGAAGAGCTGCCACGAAGACCGTTTTGCCTTCCGGAGCACCCTTTTATATTCTGAAAGGCTGAGTTTATAATCATTCCATGAGGTCACGTCATCCTTTATTTTAGCAATATTGAAAAGTTTGCGGGAATTGTGACGGAGTTGCCCAATTTCTGATGACCACCAGGGATGTTTAATTTTCTCCCTTGGTGTTCTTAATCTACAAGATTTATTAAAGGCATGGTTACATCCTCTTGTTAATGTATTGATTTGGGAATTATTAAACTCTACCGAATTTGGTCCTCTTGGAGTATCCGGGGGGAGAATTCTACCCATAATCTCTGCAAAGCGACCGGGGGTTCCTGAAACTCCCTATAGAGGGTGGGGTTAGGGACATCAACGTCTAGGACCTTCGTGGTCGTTTCTTCTTTCCTATTCTTTATGGTAAAGGTAGGGTCGTTACCTCTATTGCATATCAGCATGTTAGTGGACAAGATGTAGTCAATACGTAACTCACCTCGTACATTTATGTCAGTGCTTCCCCACTGAGTTTGATGTGCGTTGGCGTCGCAGTTCATAATCAGGTCAATGTTTTTTGGTCTCACCGTCTTTATGAGGCTCCGCGCCAATTGCGGTGGTGGATCGCTCTGCTCATAAGCCATGTAGCAGGAGCGTACCCTTAGATTGCCGGATGGCAGCTCCAGACTTGCAGCGGTGTTGTCACCATCACTATAATTTGAGAGGAAAAATATGTGCAGGTGCTTTTTTGCTAGAATGCAGGTACGAGCTTTACCTGAATGTTGAGTTGCTATTAGCTTGTAATCTTTAGTCCTCAATCCAGAAATCTGGCTTTTGCTGAGCCACGGTTCCTGGATGAGGACGACATCAACTTCGCCTTGGCTTAGGCGAAGCAGTAAGGCAGCCGAAGCTGATGTGGAGTGGTGGAGATTAATTTGAAGAAGTCTTATCGACATCCTCCTCCACCACCGTGCTATTTGCCTCATCCTCGCCTGTTTCCTCAAGGATGGAGTCATTGTCCGTGTGGCCTAGAAAGCTCCCTGGCGAGCTCTGATGACTCCAAGGCGTACCTCCAGGATGCCTTCTCCCTCGCTCATCTCTTCAATGATGGGCTCACAGCCTTTTTGTAGCCATACCTGACGGTACCTTCGACTTTGGCCAAGTCTTCTGCCGACTCTTTGTTGATAATGAGCATTACCTGTCGAGATGACCCCACCTCATATTCCACCTTGGCAATCCGCCAATCGTTAGTTTTCAGGTGTGGGTTGCACACCTGAAATAGCTTGAGGATCTTGTCTGGATCCTCCGGCTTGGCTGAGACCCAAGCTCTGGCTTTGGGTCTGAAGGGGACATCCTTCCAGTCCACCGCCACTAGCTTAGCTCCTGGGTAGACCTCACCGAGGGCTGCGATGGCTCTTTTTATGCCTCCGTCGAGCGGCTTTCGTCACATGCGATAGTTTTCACAATACCGAGATGGAGTGGTAAGATTCCTTTGGAGAATCTCTCCTGCCCGTCTACAATCTTGGTAAGACGATTTGGTTGGTAGTGGCATCCTAGGAGTTGCCGGCTCTGAAGAGTTAGCAGCCACCCCCGCCTTGGACGAAGAAGCGAAACTGTCTTGTTTCATTCTTGCGTCCGAGGATGGGTTGGACAGCCTTCCTCCAGAATCTAGTGAAGACGGTGGGTTTGCCGTCTTACCCGTACCGGCACAGTCCGGGATGGGAAGGACACCTACCGGTTCCTTCCTCACCGTGCTTTTTGTTGCGGGAGCTTCGTCCCTTCCGTATTTTGGCGAGTTACGTTCTCATTTTGTTTGTTGTTTTTGTTTTTATTGGAAGAAAAGTTCATATTTAGGACCCACGAGTAATCGGGAAGAGGTGTGTCACCCGCGGAAAACCATTTATTAAAACTGGAGGTCGGCAGGTATCCAGAGTCCGCAAAGTAAAGACTGAGATCCCCTCAGCCATGCATCCCTCGGCCTTTGCTGTTCCACCTTAGATTGGCGTAATTTTATCGAGTTTTCTTCTCTCGCCCGAACTACCATTCGTCAGCACCCATGGCAGAGACATGACCATGGGCCTGCTTCCAGCCGCCCCCACGAGGAGAGTGTAGTCGCACTTCCAGAAGTGTGTCACAATTACGGCGCGTACCACCGAGGTGGTTACACGTGAGTCCCCTTGTGACACCTACTGGCTGACGGCCAATATAATTAATAACACAACTTTAAATTATTTGTCAATCTAATGCAGACGAGCGCATATGTTTGCGCCTAAAATGTTTTTTCTTCATTAACTGAAGAGCATGTCTGAGTTGACGTTCTGGGGGGCTGTTGTCCGACGGATTCAATATGCCCGACTGAATTTGTATAGCTTCTGTAAAGAGTTTTTTTAACATATGCGTATATCTTTGTGTTTCTTAATGTATGCTTACCTAATAAAATGCCATACAATTTCTTAAAATGGCTCAGGGACTTCTTTCCATGAGTTCCAAATATATTGAAATCCATCACAAGGTCCTCGTGAAAGACCTCACACAAATTTCGAAAGACCGAATGGCGCAGCTGATTCCTCATAGACATCAACTAATAGTTGAAAGAAATAATAATTACTAATAACTAATAACAAAATCCAAATAGTTTTAGTATGACTAATAAATAGTTCGGACTATTACACAACGAATTGAATAAAAATTCTAGCCCAATAAAAATATAGTTACTGTTTTTTATTTTTAACTACAACCAGTTAAAAAAATTATTTTATCGTGTTTTAAATTTTTCTCTATAGAGAAAAAAAAACAATTTAGAAGAAAATATGTACATACATGCATTTCTTAAATTTGCGAATCAGAGACAATATTATTGCAATTTTTACTTACCTATGTAAGTTGGTGGGCGTAGGAGGTAGGAGAATTTAACTGCAGATAAAAAATGTAAATATTACTTACAACATTATTTATTCCATGCAATACAATTATATGTATGTATGCATAAACATAAATAAGAATTTTACAACTCACTTTGTTGTTTGACAACTTTTGTTTTTATTATTATTTATTATATTTGTATAATTGTTTTTCGATGCACTTTTAGGGGCTGATAACACTGATTGGACTTCTTATTTATTTTATTTAAACAATTGTTTTTTAAAAAACATATGGATTAGTGATGTCGTCTTTTGCTTCGAAAGCTGAAACTATTTGGGGCTATAACTTCAAAGCCATTCAATATTTTGGGTATAGGCTATTTTTTCAATGTATGAGGAGCTCATATCTACCTCTGTGTGAAATATGCTCCAATTCCAATAAACCGCTTTTTTTTTTATTTAAGTTAAACATTTTTTTATAATTTTTTCCAATTTTGGTTTAGATTAGATCGTCCTCCATCAAACTGTAACTTCAGGTTACATTGAAGCCTTATCACGCTTTCCAAAGTCATCAGACGTAGCTTCTTCAATTAAAAGTCTTGTAGAACTGGTAGACAAGCTTCAATTTGAAGTTAAAACTCTCAAGGAATCGCGTCCGAGTTCACGTTCTCTCTCTTCCAATGGCAGTTCAAGTATCGACGGAAAAGACCAGCGCGTATTGTGCTGGTATCACAAAGAATTTGGCAGCAGCGCACGCAAATGCCGCGACGGCTGCCCGAATTGGAAGTCGTCAAACTAAAACAGCTGCCGACATCGCTGGTTGGCGGCAGCTGCATGACGACCAGCAACAATGCCGACGGTTCTTTGCAAAGCAACGAGCCACGTTTGCACATAAACGATCGCATCTCAAAATTACGTTTTCTTGTGGACTCTGGCTCCGTGGTATCCGTTATACCACGTACGGCAGTTAGGTACAAGACGACGCTTAATAAGTTAAGACTATTCGCTGCTAACGAAACGATAATTAAAACGTATGGTGTGCATGCCATGCATCTTGATATTGGCCTTCGACGCTCCTTTAAATGGCTGTTTATCATTGCGGATGTGCAGTCGTCAATACTTGGAGCCGACTTCTTAGCCCATTACCATTTGCTTATTGATCTAAAAGCTAAGCGGTTAATCGACGCAACCACTAATCTCTACACTTTTGGTGTAGTGCTCAATACAACGACCACGTCAATTTCAACAATTAACGAAAATAATGATTTTCGAGGTTTGTTGAAACAATTCATCGCAGTTACAAGAGTTCCAGCAAAACACAACAATGCAAATACAGCACACGCTGTAGAGCATCACATCGAAACAACTGGAAACCCCGTAGCTGATCGCCCACGGCGCCTAGCCGGAGAAAAACTAGCAGTTGCTAAAGCTGAAATAAATTTTTTAATTGAGCATGGTACTTGCAGGTCGTCTAAAAGTCCATGGTCTAGCCCTTTGCACATGGTCCCGAAACGAAAGGGTAGTTTTCGCGCTTGTGGTGATTACCGTAAATTGAACGATATCACGGTGCCCGACCGTTACCCAATAGCGCATATACACGATTTTGCCGATAAACTTCATGGAAAGACCATGTTCACCACATTGGATTTGGTACGAGCTTACTATCAGATACCCATGGCCAAGGAAGATATTCCAAAGACAGCTGTATGCACGCCGTTCGGCCTAATCGAATTTTTGTATATGCCTTTTGGTTTGAAAAACGCTACTCAAACATTCCAGCGATTCATGGACGATATATTCAGAGGCATCGACTACGTCTACTGTTATATTGACGATATATTGATAATGTCTACATCTGCTGATGAGCACGAACAAGATTTACGAACTGTGCTGTCTATATTGCAAAAACATGGTTTATGTATTAACGTCAGCAAATACCAAATTGCACAATCCGAGGTGAAATTCCTCAGTTACACTATCAACAGCGAGGGGATACGTCCACCAGATGATAGAGTTAAAGCCATCGTCGACTATAAAAAACCCGATACGATCTGTGAGCTCGGCAGATTTCTCGGTATAGTCAATTATTATCGCCGTTGTATTCGTCATGCATCTGCGATTCAAGCACCGCTCAGCGAAATCTGTAAAGGCATTAAGAAAAACGACAAACGCAAAATCGAGTGGACTGCTGATGCCACCAAAGCTTTCGAATTATGTAAGCAATCTGTGGCAAGCGCTGCACTAGTTGCTCATCCCGCAGCCAATGCAAAACTGGCGCTCGTATGCGA
Source organism: Chymomyza fuscimana (assembly GCA_949987675.1). Classification (NCBI taxonomy): domain Eukaryota; kingdom Metazoa; phylum Arthropoda; class Insecta; order Diptera; family Drosophilidae; genus Chymomyza; species Chymomyza fuscimana. Next base: position 52,876,286 of record OX465089.1, read on the forward strand.
CGCTTCGGATGCAGCGATTGGCGCGTCACTGGAGCAACAAGTCGACGGTGTTTGGCAGCCATTGGGATTTTATTCTCGAAAACTCTCTACCACAGAGAAAAATTACAGTACATACGATCGCGAACTTCTGGCTATTTATGACGCAATACGATATTTTAAGCACATGTTAGAGGCACGTGTTTTTGTCATCAAGACTGACCACAAGCCGCTAGTGTACGCATTCTCTCAAAAATCTGAGAAAGCATCGCCCCGCCAGTTACGCCACCTCGATTTCATACCGATATTTTGCACGTTGCTGGACCTGACAACGTAGTCGCCGATGCGCTTTCTCGCATAAGTGCCATCTCAATGCCAACTACAATTGCACACGAGAGGATCGAAAGTGCTCAGAGCAAAGACAGTGAGCTAACGCAACTGCTACAAGGCAGCACTTCTCTCAAACTTCAACCTGTTCAATTTAAAAACCAAACAATTGTATATTGCGACATATCAACCGGCACAGCTAGAGCGTACATTCCCAAATCACTACGCTATGAAATTTTTGAATCTGTGCACAGCCTTTCGCATCCAAGTGGGAGATCGTCGCTACATCAAGTTACGTATGGCCGTCCATGAGAAAAGACGTCACTGTATGGGCTCGAAATTGCTTACCATGCCAACGTGCTAAAATCCATCGTCACAACACTCTGGTTCCAGACAAAATCCGAATGCCAGATAATAGATTCGACCACGTACACTTGGATTTAGTCGTTATGCCTCAAGTGGATGGATTCCGATACTGCCTTACAATGATTGACCGTTTTTCCAGATGGCCTGAAGCTATTCCTTTGAAAGACATGTCTGCTGATGCAGTAGGTTCGGCTTTTTGGTCTCACTGGATTACACGTTTTGGTTGTCCTCAAACCATTACGACAGACCAAGGCGCCCAATTTGAGTCTGCTTTATTTAAGGCACTTACTGATTTAACAGGAAGCAAACACATACATACGACAGCTTACCATCCCCAATCGAACGGCTTAATAGAAAGATGGCATCGTTCCCTTAAAACTGCGCTCATGTGCAGTCCAGGTACTCCTTGGATTAGCTTGCTGCCTACCGTGCTTTTTGGTTTGAGATCGTGTTTTAAGGAAGATCTGGGTACTTCGGCTGCAGAGAAGCTATATGGTGCTCACATTCGGCTCCCAAACGAATTTTACGATGACATGTCAAAGCCTTTTCATCCGAAAAATTTCATCGAAAAATTCCGTGAGCATATGCGTCTGGTTCGACCAGTTCCAGCAGCTCATCATATCAAAAAAAGCATGTTTTTTCTGAAAATATGCATGATTGCTCCCACGTCATGCTGAGGACAGACTCCGTTCGGCAGCCTTTGGAGGCTCCTTATTCCGGCCCTTACGAAGTCGTGGAACGCTCAACCGATCATGTATACATCATCAAAATCAATGGAAAAGATGTAGCTGTTTCTACTGAGCGACTTAAACCAGCATTCACACTTAGAGAGATCGAGCCTTCATCGTCTGGTGATACTGCGCCACGTACTTATGAAAGAAGTCGTAAGGTCAGATTCGCTCCCGACTTGGTCACTGGGGAGGGGGTAGCTGTGGCAACACCGAAGCAGTATTGCCGATAGGCGAGAGTGCGATAAACTCATCTTTTTGTTGCTATCGGCACGAGCCTTAATCGACGCATCTGTCATCACACTCTCTCTCTCGTCTCGCACCGAAATTCATTCATCATTACTCTGTACTTATTAATATTAATAAAGATATAAGTTATTATTAGCAATCAATGCGTTTGATTGCTAAAGATACCCGATGCGTCAAAAAATCGCCTGTCTTAACCTTATAAATCGCCTTGCCAGCACACGAGTTTGTTTGTTCTACAGTTTTTTCGCCAATTTTTTATAAAATGCTGTAAGGAAGTTCCATGGAAATAGATAAACGGCAGAAGCAGAGGCGGACCACGTTAGTTCGTCTGCCAAAAAAACTGAAAGACATCGACTATAGTGATGTTCAAATAGAAGCCAACTCTAGCTACGTGATTTGCAATTTTTTGTTGATTTTCAACGCGTTGAGTGGGTTTCTCGTTTGCAAGACTTGTTCGAGTGCAGTTAAGTTCGGACGCATTTAAACTCATTGCGGACTGATCGTGCGATAAGCGCCAGTTATTATCATCCCCGATGTCGCGAAATGTGTATGATATAAACCGGCGACTTTTGTTTGCTTTTCGCGTTCTCGGGTGCGGGGTACAAAGTGTCACGACATTTTGCTCATTGTTCGACATAAAAAACTCATTCAGCAACACCATGTACTACAACTTCCTGGACAATTTGCACGCCGCATCGAAGACTGTCTTTGAAATTGTTCAAAGAAAGGCCGTGCGCGAAGAAATTCAAGCCAACTCTGACTCTCTCTCACTTGTCTGTTTCCGGTGATAGTTCGTGGAAAAAGCGAGGATTTTCGTCGCTTTTTGGTCTCGTCTCGCTTATCGGCAAGTACACCGCGAAAATTATAGATGTCATCGTGAAATCTTTCTACTGCCAAGCCTGTCACAATTGGGCATCGAAACAAGGGATGCCAGAGTACGAATCACACCGGCAGTGCGGGCAAAATGGAGAAAATCTTCTGGGAGTCAAGTATAAGAATTATATCAGCGACGGGAACACGAAAACTTACAAGGCTCTCTTTGATTTGAACCTTTGGGTCACGTCCAAAAGAGGATGGGGAGTCGACTTCGGAAGTTGTGAAAGGACACGAAGGGGCTTGGTGTGAATCACATATACATACATACATACAATATTAACATATGCTTTGATAAAAGCTGGATTGCCGCTAAAAATCAAAATGTTCATTTATACATTTGTACATAAGCATAATTATATTTGACATTTCTTTGCACAGTTGGAAAGTTTGCTCTTAGAACTTTTGGCGGCACTTTCTTAACATAAAATTCTGCCATAGCGAAGAGAAAATTGGAGAGACGTTCTTTCTCGCTTTGCTTCCACCCTCATTCGATCCGTTTCGTAGCTCACGCCATGGTGGAATAATAAGGTGATGTCGTGCGAACGCTCACTCTCTCGTTTAGAGCCCTTATCGTCAGTGCAAAACTTGCTGTCAACGAGTATGGTTGGTCGCGGACTAAATTTTTAGCAGTCTGTGTTTTGTTTTCTTTTTTTTTTTTTTTTTTTTTTTATTATAAAAAAGGTTGTATATTATGTAATTAAACTAGTTCCCTACTACCAATCTTGGCAGCTTAACCTAGATGTACATTAAAAAAAAAAATGAAATAAAAACCAATTATAATCTAAGGGTTCTACATACGAAAAACAAAAAAAAATAATATTTACAGGAATGTGTATATACATATTTATATGTGCTTTTAAAACGTTTAAACTTATTTATAGGAATCGCAAAGGAAGGTCCCCTGGATGGCCCCTTTTAAGTCTTCTCTTTCTAGCTCTCAAGGTCAGCCGCCTTGCAAGCGCATTTGGATGTATTTCAAGGCGTTCGACGTATTTTTGAGCTTGTGACTGTATGACGTCGCCAACTTTAGTGATTTTCAGATCCCTTTCAATATCCCATGTGCGCATGTACCAAGGAGCATTGGAAATTTTTCTGAGGATTTTGCTTTGCGCCACTCTAATTTTGCTAATGTGGGACTTCGCAGCAATGCCGTACACTTGCAGCGCATACTTCCAGATTGGGCTCAAAATGGAATTGTATATGGTGACTTTGTTGGAAAGGGATAGCTTATTTTTGGGGGAAAGCAGCCATGTTATTTTCTTAGCTCTGGCAAAAACTGTTCGCTGAACCATCGTTATATGCCTTTTGAAAGTAAGACTTCTGTCCAAAATTACACCCAGGTATTTATGTGCAGGCTCATGCTTGAGAGTGGATCCCAGCATCAAAATTCCGGGGCATGATAGTCGTCTTTTGGCGAATGTTACACATGCGCATTTGCTGCCGTTAATTCCTATGTTCCAATCTAAAGCCCACTTTTCGAAACTACATACGTATTGCTGCAAAGCCTCCGTGGCAATGTCAATTTCCAAGTTTCTCGTCAGCACTGCAGTGTCATCAGCGTAAGTAGCAATGAGAATATTATCCACACCAACTCTTGTAACTGCACCAGACGTAGGCATATCTGCAGTATAAATTGAGTAAAGAGTAGGTCCTAGCACACTGCCTTGGGGAACACCTGCACAGATTGGTCGCTTTCTGGATTTTGCTCCATCGACCACGACACAAAAGGACCTGTCCATTAAAAAGCTGTTGACGAGCTGGAAAAGTTGAGGAGTCAGACTGCTCTTTAATTTGCTAAGCAGGCCATCATGCCACACCCTATCAAAAGCTTGCTGAATATCCATGAACACAGCCACTGAATACATTTTATACTCCATGGCCTCCAATGCAAAATTGACAACACGGTGTAGTTGTTCTGGAGTACCGTGACTTTTACGAAAGCCAAACTGCCACTTTGGAATTGCTTGCGAAACGCTTTCGAGTTGGAGAATTCGGTTTAGAATAACCCTTTCCATCATTTTACCCAGGGCAGGGAGGAGACTGATTGGCCTATAAGCGTCGACTTCAGTGGGCTGTTTCTCTGGCTTCGGTATCATCGTTATTAGCGCAGACTTCCAGATATTTGGAAAATGTCCCAATTTAAGTATGCTATTGAAAAGCAGAACGATGAAAAGAAGCGCTTTTGTTGGAAGAAGCTTAAGTGTCCTGTTATCTAAGCGGTCTTCGCCTGGAGATTTTTTAGCCTTTAGTTTTTTGATCTGCAGTTCCACCTCCTGAAGGGTGACTGGGTTCGTAGGCAACGACATTTGAAATGGCGTCTCCAACTGCATTCGAACATTCGTACGCATGACTTCCGGCGAGAGATTAAGCGGTTTAAATCTTTCCTCTAAGCTGTCAGCAAAGATTTCAGCCTTCTGCAGACTGGAATAACACCAGCCACCTGCTGGGTCCTCAATTGGGGCTTTCGGGATTGCCTGCCTCTTGATGCGATTTGTAAGCCTCCAAAGAGAATAGTTGGCAGATAAATCGGGACTTGCACTATCCAGCAAGCGGTCAAATGAATCTTGCTTGTATTTTACAAGGACCTTTTGAAGACGATTAGACAACCTCCTGTAGATCTGATGGACACGAACGTCTCCCGTTCTTGCGTATTCCCTTCTGACTCGTCGTTTTAGTTTTATAAGCTCGGAAGCAATAGGAGGCAGTGGATCTCTTCGATTCTGACTTGGTAAACACTGAGTCTTGTTAGCGGCGTACGACGCGGCCTGTGAAATGTTGCTCATGAAGATAGAGACTGCATCTTCAATATCGTCTGCGTTGTTAATTTCCATATTAAGATTCAATCTTTTATCCAGATCAGATTTAAAAGCTTCCACAGAAGAGCCGAACGGCAGCATATGTTGCTTCCTGGGCTTAAATTTGTGTTTTGTTTTCTAAACACGAAACTTGTAATATTTATTTATTTTTTTATTTGAGGGGTACAACTACGTACAGTTGACATTATATTATAAAAAAATACATATAATTTATTTAGAAAAGAAAATGGAGCGATATGAACTAATCCGCGTCTCTAGCCCGATGGGTGAACTTTTTAATGATATGCACCAACTCACATCAAGAACTGGCCAGAAACTTGGATTTACAATATTAAAGTTGAAAAAAGGAAGCAAGATAAAAATTAAACATTATATCGCAAAAAAAGCCAATGGATCACCATTGACCAAGTGGGTGACTCATAATATAGGATTGGTTAAGGATGCTCGAAGTGGCAAGTCAAGTTGACTTAAGATAGAAGAAGTGATAGATTGAATAGACCGTTCGAAAGAGAGGAAATTGTAAAAGTTATTATAGTTAGAGCATAAGACACGGAAAGGGTCGTGCAAAGCATAATTAGATCTACAAAATTGTAAGGCTAAGGGTCGAAAATTACGAGTTACTCTGGATGGTATGACCAAAGTAACTTTGCTAAGGAGTACATTGGAATCGATAAGACCGAGTAACAGTTTATGCAAGAATAACACGCCGTGGCATGTTCTGCGATGATTTAAGGAAGGCAATTTTATAAGGCGAAGTCTATCAGAATATGGCGGCAGTCGGATATTTGGGTTCCAGTTTAAGCCACGAAGTGCAAAAAGGAGAAATTGCTTTTGTACGGACTCAATCATGTCCTGATAAAGGTGGTATTGAGGGCTCCAAACGCAGGAACAATATTCCAAAATTGGACGGACGAGAAAAATATAAAGAAGTTTGGTTGTGTAAGGGTCGTTAAACTCTTTAGACCAACGCTTAATAAAAGCAAGAACACCTCTAGCCTTATTCACGATGTTGCAAATATGATTATTAAATTTAAGGTTATGATCAAACAAAACACCAAGGTCAGACACACTCTCGATGCGTTCTAAGGTAGAAGATTCTAAAGAGTAAGTGGCCAAATAAGGAGCAGAACGATAAAATGTCATAACGTTACATTTTGTCTTGTTGAGAAAGAGTTGGTTGATATTGAAGAAGTAAGTACTTATTATTATCGGAGTAGGACATACAGAGTTAAACATCATCCGCATACATAAGAACGTGAGAAGATGAGATAACCTGAGGGAGATCATTTAAAAATAAGTTAAAAAGAAGAGGGCTTAGATGGCTACCTTGAGGTACCCCTGACGTGACCATAATTTCTGTAGATTTGCAGCCTTTAAAAACTACCTTCTGGACTCGGTTGGATAAATAGGACGATATCCAATTTAAAAGACAAGACGGAAACCCCAGACGAGACAGTTTAACAAGTAGAAGACTATGGTTTACCGAGTCAAATGCTTTACTAAAGTCAGTATAAATGACATCAGTTTGTTTTTTTTCCGTAAAACCAAGATTAATAAGAGACGAAAGTTCTAAAAGGTTAGTAGAAGTGGACCGACGTTTTACAAACCCATGTTGGGAATCCGACAATAAAGAACGACAGTAGTGTTGCAATTGTGAAGTTACAATCCTCTTAAAAACGTTTGGAATTGATGAAAGCTTGGCAATACCGCGGTAGTTCTCAATGTTGGACTTGGAACCTTTTTTGTGAATAGGGATAATGAAGGATTCATTCCAGATGGCCGGAAGATAAGAATATTTTAATGAAGTGCGGAAAAGAACAGATAATGGTGTAGAAAGAGAGTGAGCACAATGCTTTAAGACGCAACTAGGAATGGCATCGGGGCCAGGGGAGAAGGATGATTTAATGGACAGTAGGGATTGTAAAACGTCGGTTTCAAAGATTTCTGGATAAGCAATAAGATTTGAATGTGGTAGGTTATAGGGATAGTTAAGGTCAATGCAATTAGGGTTGACAGAATAGGTAGTTTGAAAAAATTTCGCAAACAGGTCGGCGATTTCAGAATTGTTAGTAGAGCTTTCATTTTTTTGAAATATAGCGATGAAGGAAATAAGGAAGATTTACGTTTAGAATTAACAAAAGAAAAACATTTTTTTAGGATCTCTACAGAAGTTAAGCCGACAGCGGGAAAGATAATTATTGTAGCAAATTCTGTTAAGAAGGACGAACTTGCTGCGTAAAATAGAAAACTTATAAAAGTCGACAGGAGATCCAGATTTCTTAAATTTTTTGTAAGAAGACTTGCGATTTTTTAAAGAGGACAGACTAGTAGTAAACCAAGGCGGCTTTAAAGAAGGAGACGGGACAGAATAAGGGACAAAGAGATCAAAAGCAGCGTATAAAACCCGATAGAAATTGGAAATGGATAAGTCAAGGTCATTAGTAGTCAACAAAGGCAACCAGTTAATTTCGGACAAAAATTTATTAAGACCGACAAAATTGGACTTGCGAAAGCAGCGATACCGAGGAGCGTGAGCATGTGGCTGAGTTCGGTAGAGACCATTAAATTTTAAAGAGATTTGTAATGTCGGATGGTACGGATCCTCGGGTACGGAGAGCGGACAGACCCTAGAAATTTCAAAATCAGAATTATCATTGACAAAAACGAGGTCAAGCATTCTATTTGAGCAATTATGTATAAAATTTATTTGGCTGAGAGAGATATCAATCAGTCCTGTAACAAACACATGATTACCAGATGGAAAAAGAAAACTAGAATTGACTGAACTAAGCCAAGATAATGTAGGCAGATTAAAGTCGCCTAAGACAACAATTTGATCCCGAGTACCAACAGAATCAGCCACCATACGAATGGCAGTGAGATGATTCTGATATACACTCAAGTCGGAGCAAGGAGGTATATAGGAACAAGTAAAATAGATATAGGAATTATTAAAAAACACTTTTACCGCAATGAACTCAATGCCTATTGGAAAATTTAGAGATAGTAAATGAGATTCTAAGGCAACATTTACAGCAATGAGTACACCACCACCACGACCGGGAGACCGGTCAAGCCTGTAGGTTACATAGGAGCTAACAAAAATCTCAAAATCATAGACAGACGCATTAAGCCAGGTTTCAGAGAAAGCAATAATATCAGAATCGAAATTTACGCTATTGGTGAAAAGTCTACTAAGTTTAGAGAGGAGACCACGAACATTCTGATATTGAATGGTAAGAACAGAATTTAGTTTTTTGAAGCTGTGTTAACTACACTTATAGAGGAAGCTACATTAGATGCTAAAGTCTTTTTAGGTTTTCTAATAAACTCATGCACTAAAGTATGAGTAGGCCAGAATGAAGGATTAAGTATAGCAGAAAAGAGAGAATCAGGGACACTAATCTTAAACGAAGAGATATCGCGCTTATACTTAAAATTGAACTTAAATACTTCAATTTCATTTGGAGAAATATTAAGCTTCTCGCAAACGAATTGATTAATGCAATTTTCAGTTGCCGATGGCATTAGCCTGGAGACGAAGATTGTCTTTTTGGGAGCCACTCCTACCAATGAGTCCGAGGGGTCAGCAGTTGACGGGGCGGCAGGTATAGGGACTCCACTCAAAATGATGACAGAGGACGGCGCATCAGTCACGCTGTTAGTGGCGCAGTCCGTAGTGGCAGACTCGACAGAAACGGTAGGAGCTGTATAAGCTACAGTCAAACTAGCGCCAGTGTCAACAGCAACAGCACTAGCCGTGTCACTAGCAGCAGCTGAAGGAACTGGTATAGGTGTAGCAAACGAAATAAGCTGCGACGGATGGGGAGTTATAGGCGAGTCCAGCCCTGTAGGGTTAGCATTTATTAAAGTTGGTTCAATGGCTGGTAGGTTTGCCTTTTTGCGCTTAGGTGAAACTCTCATAAGCTGCAAATTGCCAAACATACTTGAAATTGAAGAAAACTTATCTTGTAGAGAACGAAAATCCTTATAAAGGTCATCAAATCCCAGTTTTGTCTGGCGCATAAAGGCTTTCATCTCAACTTCAGCGGAACGACAAATTGGGCAGGTCCAGTTTAGGCCTTTGCCCTCACGTATAAAGTCAAAGACACGGCCGGTCAGACAGGCACATTTTAAATGAGCCATATTGTCGCACATCCAGCATGCAACACAGGCTTCGGTTTGTATACCGCTCCATTGACAAGATGGATAACAAAAAATCTTTAGGTCACTCATGGCGATGATTATTTACAAAAGATGCAGCAGACAGACAGTGTATATGAGTCTGACGGTGTATAAGCGACCCAAAGCACAGCAGTTATTCAGCAACAACAAATACGTATGCTCAAAGCAAAGAAGAGATGCACGCAACAACAAGAAAGCGTTGGTGAGCGCAGCACAAAGAAGAATACGCAAAGCGCCGCACGAAATAAAAGCTCGCACTGAGGAACAAGCAACAACAACAAAAACTAAGCTGAGCGGCTAGGCTGAGCTTAAAATGCAAACAAAAATTGAGCAGCAACAACAAATTGCACTGTTTAGAATTTAAGCAAAATGTTTTAGCAATTAAATTAACACTGTTGCAGTTATTTTGAGTTTGTCACTTTAATTCAGCGGTGGGCAAAACTACTAATGCAATTTTTGAGCCTGTGTGCGTAAACAAAAAAGAGCTTTAGCGAAAACGGAGGTAAAATGGACAAATCATTTTTTTTTTGGCATAGTTGTCATTAAATTCGACAATATCATCGAGTTTTATTCTTTCGGGTCTTGCCATGCGGCTCTGCTTTGCGTTCCATTGTAAAACTAGCTCACACGTACGAGACGAGCTTTTACGGTAAAAAGCTCTTTTCTCGTACGTGTGAAAGCTCTTTGGCACGCGTGCCGTCTAAGTGCCCACCGCTGCTTTAATTAAATGGACCACCACTAAGTTATTAGTCGCTTGCGAACAAAGATTGGTTAAAATTCGTAGGTTTTTTTTATAACAAATAAAAAGTAACCGGAGCGCGGTAGAAACACGACCAACAGAACAAAAGAGCAAAAAGCTTTTTTGATATAAAACCAAAAGCAAAAAATTATGGGCAATAGTTAACTTGTTAAAATTAGGCTATACTATTATTATATCATATATAAAACATATCTGAATGGTTCTTTGTTATTTATTTACAAACATCAAAGAAATATATATCTATCTCATTCACATTCACGAAGAAATGCTAAGAGAGCTTTCCCACAAAAAAGCTTTTGACCTCTCACTCGCACTCACACGCTACATACAATAAGGGATGCCTAAAAAAGGCAACTCGTCATCACATACGGCTTGCCAAAACCTTTTTGGGACCGTTGTTTGCACATTGTATGAAATTTGTACCTCTTTTTTTTTTGTAATGATAATAGAATTAATAAAATGTCTTCTTCGAATTGCTGCTGAGCCTATTACATGCGGCTATGCGACGATTTCTATCGTTAATCTTCTTTTGTTTGTATTCAGTATTACTTTCATTCATTGTAATAAATTCCGCTTTAGTTTTTGTTGCATGAGGCTTCGCCAGCAACGAAAACGTGCAACGAGACGGCAACGAAACGGTAACGAAACGGTACCAAACAACAACGTTTTTCAATTTTCATCAACGAAAACGGTATACGCGAATTCCCGGCTTAAGTCTTATATACATATACATTAGGGTGGGTCAATTTTTTTCGGTATAAAGGCTTTTAGTCCTATAGTTTCTTGGGTTTACTCTCTGGATCGAGCTTAGCTTTGAAGAGTGGTTGCGGTTCTTTATTTTCGTTTGAGATATTTATAACCGTTATTGCTTTCCTTCCAACTTTTAAGCGGATTTGCATAATAGTTTTTAACTGCATCTACAAGGTATTTGGTAACTATATGATGGTCTGGGTCTGTTTGGAGCTGCACTTTTGTTTCGTGTATATTTTCTTTTTTTAAAGAAATTATATGAAATGTTTTGTCTCCAATTAGTGCAACTAATTTGTTCACTAGTTCACTTGAGCTTTGCTCGCGAATGTATATTGGTGGGGTGACTTTTTTTGGTTCTCTTTCCTATGGCTCGGTTTTTTGATCAGTTATAGCGTCTGCCAAAAGGGCAAATTTGTTAGATTCAGGTGTTCGCCTACCACTGTTCATTTTTGAATTATTACCATCGTTTTAGTTTTCTGGGTTGAGTTTGCTCTATATGTGGATGTAGCGATCCATGCCAGTCTACACAGCCGAATCCGCTTTTTTATTTTGTTTTGATTCTTGGTTTTGCATGTTGTTGTTATTGCCGGCATCTAAGCTTGCATTTATTGATTTGATTATATTTTCTGCCTGCGCAGTTGTTGATGCTGCGATTGCAGCATTTTTTTCGATTTGCTCGTAGCACTTAATATGTTTTTACTAATTATGCGCTTGTTTCATACATTTAACAGATATTCAGCGTCTTTTTGCTATTATTGGATCACTCCAATGCACTTTGAAATTTTTCTGGCCCTCGAATTCGTCCAGCCTACAGAGTTTTGCCTGAATTTAAGGATATGAAAATTTATTTGAGAATATTTACCTCATGCGCACATTTTAATTGGGGTGATTTATAAAATCGTTTTATAGATAATTTCAAATACTTTAAGAGTTTAAGGTAGATGCAGGTTTTTCGAAAAACACCAAAAATGATTTCCACTTTTTTAACTTTAAACAGCCATTGTGGTTGAACTAATTTTGTTACGTAAAAGAGCACATTTAACAGCAGATCCCTTATTAATCCATAGGAGACAAGTTTATTTTATTTTTTTGATATCGGGACTACATTATATAGCTCCCATAGGGGTGTTTCAGAGGACCTCGAAAAAAAGCAAAAGTTTTAGATGGATAATTCGTTTGTTTATGAAGATATCATAACCAAATTAGGCAATCGGAAGTTTTTTAGAAACCCCCAGCACTGTACCAAATTTTATCAAAATCGGTTGACTATATCATATAGGTCCCATAGGATCGATCGGTCGAAAATTTGTTTTTTGTACAAAATTCGTTGTGTTTGTGAAGATATTGTAACCAAATTTGGCATAAAGAAGTTTTTTAGACTTCCCAAGCACTATACCAAATTTGATCAAAATCGGTTGACTATATCATATAGCTCCCATAGGACCAATCGGTCAAAAAATCGTGTTTTGTACAAAATTCGTTGTGTTTCGTTTATTTGTAAAGATATTGTAACCAAATTTGGCATTCAGAAGTTTTTTTGAGATGTTCAACACTGGACCAAATTTGATCAAAATCGGTTGACTATATCATATAGCTCCCATAGGGCCAATCGGTCAAAAAATCGCTTTTTGTACAAAATTTGTTGTGTTTCGTTTGTATGTGAAGATAGTGTAACCAAATTTGGCATTCAGAAGTTTTTTAGAGATCTTCAACACTGTACCAAATTTGATCAAAATCGGTTGACTATATCATATAGCTCCCATAGGACCAATCGGTCAAAAAATCGTGTTTTGTACAAAATTCGTTGTGTTTCGTTTATTTGTAAAGATATTGCAACCAAATTTGGCATTCAGAAGTTTTTTAGAGATCTTCAACACTGTACCAAATTTGATCAAAATCGGTTGACTATATCATATAGCTCCCATAGGGCCGATCGGTCGAAAAAAAGTTTTGATTAAAAATTCGTCTGTTTTTGGTTGTTTATGAAGGTATCATAATCTAATTTGGCAATCAAATGTCTTTTGGTGTTCGTAAGCAATTTACCGGATTTTATTGCAAGCAGTGGTACAGGGTATCCCAAAGTCGTCCGCGCCCGACTTTAACGTACGCCATCTTTAATTCAAAATTTGTAATTTAAATAATTATTTGCAGAAGAAGCACAAACTCAAATATGGTTTTTCTGCAATTATTTCATTTTCGCTGCAAAAAAATCAAAAAAAATCGATGTAATACATGGCTACATTAGCTACAGGATTAATTAAAATAGTTCTTATGCTTTGACTCGGCATTTTTAATTCAAGTTTTTGAATTTTAATGTAATTTGTACCAATTTACAAATGTAAACAAACTCTGGAAAGAAGAAGAAAACTCAACAACTCAACTCATAAAACTCTACAGGCCTGTTCACGCTTTGGCTCGTTCTCAACTTTTCTACTCCTCAACTCAACACAAAGCGTGAATACCCTAACTGAAAAAATGAACAGCGATAATGATGTTGACAGCGAAGAGAAACAGCAGCGCGATCGAAGCTTGTAGCCAACTAAATATAAACTGATTTTGTGTTTTCTGCCAAAATGACTAAAATGACAAGTTGAACCGGCAAACCGACCGTGCGAGAAAATCTTCTATAATATCAAACAGGTTAGGGCGAGCTTTATAAAAGCAGCAATTTAAAAAATTTCATTTAATTGTCCAATTTCGTCATTTCAAATTAACAATTTATTGACATTGATTTGGTTTCAGTTTATTTCTTAACTAATTGTTCTAGATTATATTTAAAAAAATTATTTAAATTAAATTTGCAAAAACTTTAAATAATATTTGAAAATTACAAATTAATGTTTTTAACCAGAGTTTTAAAAATAATTATGTTTAAATGGCAAGTTAACGCAGTGCAAGGGAATATATTATTATATCAAGCAGGTTTTTCCGATCTTTTCAAAAGCATCAGTTTCATGAATTTAATTTATGATTTCAATTTCATCGTTTTAAATTATAATAACACTTCATTAACATTAATTTGATTAAAGTTTATTTCTAAAAAAAATTTCTCATAATTATTTTTAAACAAATAATTCACATTAAACCTGCAAAAATGGAAAAAATCAAATCATGGATGAATTTAATTAAGTGTATTGATTCGTATTTAATTACATGTATTTTCATCTAGCCCAACGCCAATTTAAAAATCTCAAATGCGTATCAGGCGTTAATAAGTCAACAACGCTGAGAGGAACAACCATCCATTTGACTTTTTCAAGGCACATTACACTTGAAACACATGTATATAAGTTGTAAATAAATTGTTAATAATTCAATTCATAAAAGTATGAAATTTTTCATCAATGTTTTCTTATGACAGACAAGGATTTTTTATTTATTTTCATTGTTGACTTTATGCGAAAGTTATATATAACTTTCAATATATTTATACCATGTGTTCAGACATGAGCATGTGACGTCACATCGGGGTCAGGGTTGGGCATGAGACTTTGCTGAATAAGCAATAAGCATGGGCCCTGGCGGCGCACATGAATCAGATTGTTTATGATTATGGTTCATGCGAAAAGATATAATTACAATGCTGCTTACCACAGCATTTATTATGTATGTTAGAAATAAGAGCTGAAGAAATTGAATAAAAGCAGAGATCTCTCACTTGAGCGGAGTAGTATCAATCATTACTCATTAAAGTGTGTGTTAATACCATGTACCTTAAGATAAAAAAAGGGTATACAGTCGAACTTTCAATAACAAAATGCTCTACAACGAACTTTTCTCTATTAAGATTTTTAAGACTTCATGTATTTTGATCTCCTTATGACGAAGTTCTATATGTTGAATTTTTCTGTGTGGCGGAAAAATGTTTTATCATGTGTTTTGTTCAAAGTAAAATGATTTTTCTTCATTGAGCAGTTAGAGACAATGCAAATGGTTATACTGAATGCTCTGACACCCGAGAACACATATTCATACTTTCAAAGCAAATACAGCGCTCAACTACCTGTTTTAGGAAAATATTTATTATATGCCTATTATTAAATGTAAAAATATTAAAAATTAAAGTGTATCGAATATATTGAAAGTAATGTTTCTTCATTATTTTAGATATGACCCAAGGTTTGGAGATGCTTTTTGGAACAGCTCGAAGTTTTCAATGATGCAGTATCTTTATATGATGATGACTTCTTGGGCAATTGTATGTGATGTTTGGTATCTACCACCCATGTATCGGCAAGAAGGAGAATCGGCTATTGATTTTGCAAGCCGAGTTAAAGGGGTTATTGCAAAGCAAGGCGGCTTAATTGACTTAGTGTGGGATGGACAGCTCAAAAGAATGAAACCAAAAAAAGAGTGGAAAGAGATGCAGCAAGTGGAATTTGCGAATCGGCTAAAATCGGATTAATAATCAAAATAAACAAATTTGTACTTCACACTTAAGTTTGTTACTACCTTTTTGGTTCCACAGACACACATTAATTAAGAAATTCACTTTCTCTAAATTGTATAATTTGGATGATGAAAAACCATAAAATAAGTATAAAGGTAAATCGATTTATATTTTAATTAAATTATTACGGAAATATTTTAGAAACATATTTTCTTGGCTATGAAGAACAAGTTTTTTTCCGCAATACATGCACAGCCGATGCAACAAGTACAAAAAACAAATCATTTAAGACTTCTCTCTTGTAAAAGTAAGTAGTAAAAGCGAGGAAGAACAAGGAAACCTAGAGGAGATAAATTGGCACCTCTGCTTGCACTGCTTGGTAAAATCTTACCGACTATATTACCCCCTTTCCCCCTCTCTCGACGGGCCTGATGTTTACGCTCCAATTCTCGATTTAATGCGTTATACATTCCATGGTGTGGCGCTGGCAGTCCTAACTTGACTTACAAACTGCCGCAAATGAGATAACACATTCGATCAGTAGCAAAGCCTGGTTATGAATCTCCTCATTCGCCTCAAGTAAGGAATTTCTTGAAATGACACGAACTTGTTATGAAAGGTCTTCTGGCATGTTATCCTTGTATTTATTCCACAGGTCACGTGGATTCGATGGGAAGCATGTCGAAATGATAATAGCAAATAAACTGCGTATCTGACATGTAGTTGCGGAAAATAATGGCTTCAGCGATTGTCGTTTCCCAATGAGTATCATTTTCAAACAAATTAACTCTTGACATACAGCACGATATGTTTGGCACACTATAAAATTAACATTTCGTATTGATTTTAATGATGTTGGGCCACGAACGTTCACCAACAACAACCGTAAATAGACGCATTCATCATTCTTCGGATGAACTGTATAAATACGACCAAGAACATGTGTAGATCGCACATTCGGATGACCAGGAACGGATCGCCTTGATTGCGACGTTAAAATGCCGAGTCGGTATAGCCATATCTGACTGTCAGGATCTCAGAGACTATTAAAGCGATGGAGCTGAAATTTTGCGCAGATGAAGATTCTCGATTTACATATGTCGATATCTGGCCCCTGCCTCCGTAAGAGAATTTCTCGGTTTACTTCTTTATATATGATTTTTTTTTCCAATATTTTATACGTTACTCTGTTAACCAGTGCGGAGACGAGTCCAACAAACTATAGATCATCAAAATCGGCCCAGCCGTTCTTGAGTTATAAATGGTGTAACTAACATAACTTTTAACTCTCTTTTATATATATCGGTGAAAATAAGTGTAACGCACACTTTTTCCCCCGACCTTCTCCGATTGATGATTTTTACAGATTTGGTAGAGCTACTAGCCAACAGTAACCACGTAAAATTTTATTGCAAAATTCCGATTATTTATCGAGTTATCGATAACTGAAAATAACTCCACACACAATTCTTTCATTAACATTGATTTAACTTTGGTCTCAGCTCGTTTACTTCCGTTCTGCAAATGGCCGAATGGCAAAAACTTACACGGCAGGACCTTCAATTTGGTGAAGTCTTTCATGACCATCTGTGTTAGAGTAAATAACACCCTATCTAATTTTCATAAATTACATAACGGCATCCCCTAAGGGTCGCCCCTCTCGGTGGTATTATTCTTGATTGCCTGCCAATCTTTCAACAACATTATTTTAAAATACAAAAAAATTGATTTCTCATTTTACGCTGATGATTCAATTATATTTAGTAAAATGAAAGATACCAATTCCCTTTTCTGTGCCTTTAAGAATATACTTAACGATGTTGATCAATGGGTTAAATACTCGGGAGCTAATCTAGCTTTGGAAAAAACATCTTTGCACATACCCTACATTATCTGCGAGTAATATAGCAATAGAATATGTAACATATTTAAAAGTGCTTGGCCTAACTTTCGACAAACGACTTACGTTTAAGCAACACTTACCTTACACCTTAGAGATAATTTAAATAAGCGCCTTAATATTATAAAATTCCTAACTTCCAAACGATCTCATATCCAACCAACCTCTCTTATACATGCTACAAGGGCCTTACTTTTAACCAAAATCGAGTATGAGTTGCCAATATATGGTTGGTGCGCCCCCAGCAACTTGAGGATATTTTTCCCGCCATATTACGCAGCGGTGCGACAAAGCATTGGTGCCTTCCCAACGGCACCAACCAAATGCCTACTTGCCGAATCAGGACTTCCGGATATTCCAACGAGAGTTGCCCAAACGACCAACCCAATACTGCTCAACGACTTCCAGACCACTTGTAATCACCGAAAAAAAATTTAAAATTATATCCACTATTCGGAGATGTGCGAGTTTCAGCAAAAAACATGGAATAGAAACACCCTACCGTTGGAATAGACTCAGCCCATCTCCTCCTTGGCGAATACAGAACGACTCGGTAAAAACACACACATTTAATAAAGCCGTAACAAATAAAACAGTTTTTTAGAGAATTACTCCAACTGGAAATAGCTTTATACCGACGGGTCCAAAACAGTAGACGCAACTAGCTTTGCGGTGGTCGACCCGGATTGTTCTGTTGTTTCTTGTGGTCTTCTTCCTGTTCACTTCTCAATTTTTACCGCTGAAGCTACAGCTATTTTTAAAACTAACAAGTACGCTTTAGAAGTTAAAGGATAACATGTCATCTGTAGCGATAGTTTATCCACCCTGCAAGCGGTATGCTACAACTACAACAACTTGATATCCGAGATCCGACATCTATGCTTTCAACATGCTACGAAAATAAAGCTACTTTGGGTCACACTTTACTTTGCGGCTGCCAAACTTGCAGGGCGATCCCCTTGCATAACGGTTATCCCCGCCGTCAAACAAGACATTTGGCGAAATATCAAAAACAACGGAATTGTCAGAATGGCTTTCGTTTTCCCACTGGTATAAGCTTCACGTCATAGAAGGCTATGCAAAACTATTACTCGGCTTAGGACCGGCCACACAACTCTTACCCACAACTATCTATTAAAAAATGAAAATAAGCCAACCTGCCCAAAATGCGCGGGAAAATTATCAGTCAAACACATACTGGACGACTGCACGCAACTCCAAAACACTAGGATTTCTCTCTTTGGTCAACTTCAACCACAACACGTAATACTAATCTAATATTTAAGTTCCTCCAAAAAAAAAACCTATTGAGCTACATTTAATACTTATGAAACAGTCGAGTCGGTGGCCCTATTATTATATTAGAATAATTTGTTATGTATAATAGTTAATATGTATAAATAAATAAATAAAATAAATAATTAATGGATGGGCCCAGATTCTCATATTTTGGCCACAACCCTGGCATTTCCATAATAATTTTTTTAGAGTGATGAAATTTTACATACGTGTTCGTAAAGGATTGAGCTATTTTTTATTATTTAAGTTTGAGCCTCCTCAGATTTTTTTGAGATATAGATAATCCAAACCAAAATTGGAAAAAAATTTCTAACTTAATCAAAAAAAAAACTGTTAATTGGAATTGGACCATATCTCATAAAGAGGTAGATATGAGCTCCTCATACATTGAAAAAATAGCCTATAACTCTTGCTCTTTTAATTTCCGAAAAAAAATTTCTAAATTTACATTTTTACGTTTTTTCTTTGCGCCTCTGTAAGTATGCTATAAAATTTTCAAATTGAACATTTTTCTTACATTTAAGTACCACTTTTGAAATGAAAAAAATAAAGCATACTTTTAGGCAGATAAGAAATTAAAAAAATAGTACAATTTCCTGGAGGTCAATTTTTAAAATTCAACTTTTAGATACAAAATTCAATTTCCGAAAATCGGGAGGAATTACATTATGTTGTAAAACATGTAAAGAAATTTATAAAATTTTTTTCGATTGGTAGTCGGAGGCACCCTTAAAGCCAAATGATGAAAAACCAACAAAGTCTTTATAACTACTCGAATATATTTAAAACCAAAAAGTTTTTAAGCTCAATTTTATTTTTTCTCTGAAGTAACAGATATAAATAATAAAGTGAATGAAGATTTCTTAGCTACATGTAAAGTCTTTATAACTACTCGAATATATTTAAAACCAAAAAGTTTTTAAGCTCAATTTTATTTTTTCTCTGAAGTAACAGATATAAATAATAAAGTGAATGAAGATTTCTTAGCTACATGTATCATAGTAAATGAATGTTTTTTTTTCTGTGAATTATCGCAAAAGTTAAAAAAATACAAAATTTCATCTTTGATGTCTAATAAGTTAAAAACCACTAATTAAAATTTAATATTTTTATTTTGCTCTGGATACCTTAATATGTGTTAAATCATATTACATTGTCATATTTTCCAAATTTTGAATTTCGTCTGGAGGGCTTTTGGCCAAAATCTAGCCATGCGGGCCCATTGTGCACTGTATTGAATAACAACAATTCTTCTAGCTGGAAATTCACAAGGGGTTCGGCGCTTTGGACAAAATATAACCACCCTCTAGTACGGCTGGTATGCGGTAGTGGTGATATCACCAATGATTGTAACCAGTGAATTCACCAAGCAGTGGTATTGCAGAGGGTAATGCATATTTTGTTCAAATTTTCGTCTTACTTGTTTATTCGTCTTAGAAAAAAGAACAAAGCAATTTGCAAATTTGTTTTCGCTCTAGTTGTGCTTTTTGTTGTTGTTGTTTTTTTTGTTGATCGTTGTGAAATCACTGGTGAACGGTAATGCAGAAGGTTTCGAGGCATTGCCGGCAATGACATGCACGTGTTAAATTCACCAGTGATGTATTGCAGAGGGTAACCAGTATTGGTGAGTGGTATTTGGTGAACTCACCAAATACTCACCAGTGACCAGTACTGGCGGGCATAGACGCGTATAACTTGGAAGTTATCGACCAGTTTAAATATCTTGGTTCGTACATCAACTCCACGAACGACTGCTTAAGTGATATCAGAGAAAGAATTAAATCTGCGAACTCAACATTTTTCCTTCTTTCAACGTTCCTCAAGGCACACCTTCTCAACAGAACCCTAAAGCTCCGGATGTATAAAACAATGATCCGACCAATATTAACGTACGAATGTGAGGCGTGGACTCTGAGGAAATCAGATATAGGCATCCTAGAGAGGGCAGAGAGAAAATTTTTACGAATTTGTCAGATAAGGATTGATGCTACGTGAGATATTTAACGACACAAGTCTAGCTGCCTATGTCAAGTCACTAAGACTTAGGTGGGCCGGACATGTTGCGAGAACGCGAAACCCAATTTTGAAAAAACCTGCTTCAATCAACCAGATGGAAAAAGAGTAGTTGGGCGACCCCGAGCACGCTGGATAAATGAAGTGAAACATAATTTGGAAAAATTAAACGTCCTAAACTGGGAGAAAGCTGCAAATGATGGAGATTATTGGGGAAATATTGTTCGAAGGGCCAAAGCTAAATTACAGCCGTATGATGACGAATCCGCGTCTCTTGCCGGGTGGGTGAACTTTTTAACGATATGCACTGACTCACATAATGAATTGGCCACAAAGTACGATTTACAATACGAAAGATGAAAAAATGAAAAGAAATTAAACACTATATTAGGAAAAAGCCAAAAGAGCACCGTTGATCAATTGGGTGATTCACAATTCAGAATTGGTCAAAGATGCTCGAAGAGGCAATTCATCAATTTGGGTCTTCAAAGTTGCAAGGCTAAGGTGCGAAAATTGCGGGCTAATCTAGAAGGCACTGTAAATGTAACTTTAATAAGAAGTTCGAAAGAATCTACAAGACCAAGTAGCAGTTTATGCACAAATAGCACGGCGTGGCATGTTCTACAGTTGCTTAAGGAAGGCAACTTTATAAGACGAAGTCTGTCAGAATAACGTGGCAGCCACGAAGTGCAAAAAGGAGAAACTGCTTTTGCAATTTGCAGCGACTTTTGATAAAGAAATACCAAAATTGGTCAGCATTTCAGAGCAGTAATGCAAAATTCAATAAAACATCTTTAAACTAACATTTAGAAACAAATTCTTCAATTTTTTTTTTTTTGGTGTAATATAAGGATACAAAACCCCTTAAGTTTCGCCTTTTTTTAGCATATTTATTTTGAATTTTAGCTTATTTTAGCAACTTTTTTTAAAATCTAGCTTATTTTGTCTCCCAAATTCTGGCATCACTGTTACTCTACCTTAAATTAGTATACCTTGTGCTGCGAGTGCAAAAATTATGGTGCTGCTGCGGCTCTCAATTTTGCACAGCTGTGTGCGGTGAGCTTCGATCGGCTCTCTCCGTTTTTCTCTTTTCGGAATGCTACCGCAGATATTGAAAATTTAGCCGAAGCAGCAGCGGTAGCACAAATCATGCGATTTTGGTAGCCGCATTTGAAAAGTTTAATAGTTAGGATAGACAACTCCAAAAAACATTTAATTGCCAAATTTGGTTTCGATATCTTCATAAACAAACGAATCACAGCGAATTTTGCACCAAATACTTTTTTTGACCGATCGGTTTTATGGGGGCTATATGATAGTCAACCGTTTTTCGAATAATTTGGTACAGTTCTTGAGAATTCTAAAAAACTTCAGAATACGAAATTTTGTTACGATATATTCATAAACAAAAGAATTATCCATCTAATACTAATAAGTGTTGGACGGACATGGGTATATCGACTTCTCTTGTTACCCTGATCATATTTTAGGTAACTTTAATGGATCTCCGACGTCTCCTTCTGTATCTTACATACATATTTGCCTTGAACAAACTTAATGTACCCTTTGTACCATAAGGTACAGGATATAAAAAAAATGTGGTACAGTCGAGGCGGTGCCCGACAGTGGAATACCCTGTACCTTTTGTGTCAAAAAAATTTTTCCTGCATATTCCATCTAAGAACTTTCCAATTGGAATTTTTTTTTTTTTGGTGAAAATCGATATTTATACCTATAAGTTCCCTAAACTTTTACCCATTTTGATGAAACTCGAATGTTACAACAAAGAATTTATTAAAAGTATACGGGGTAAGTTTCAAGTTGGTATGTTGAGGGGTGTGGGAGAAAACACGGTAAATGGATTGGGGGGGTGGGGGGACCGCATCGATAAAAATTGGATGTGGATTTGTTCATTAGAGCCACATGAATGAGCTTACCAAAAATTGTGATTCTAGGTCAGTTGTAGCCATAATTGCGTAGAGTCAAATATTGACGCAGTTTATTGGCAAGGGGAGGTGAAATTTGCACATTTTTGACTATAACTTCTGTCGTATTTGTCCGATTTTGTTCATTTTTTACACATAGATGCATGTAGCTACAACGCATCGCTCTGTTAAATTACAGGTGAAAATACTTAACGGTGTGGCTAAAAACCGTGAAACTCTACTGCGGGGGAACGGGGGAAGATATTGACATGATTCAACAAACTTCATCTGCTTAGGAAATATGCGCACCAGCTGGTAAAGTTTCGTGTCTCTAGCTCTTATAGTCTCTGAGATCTAGGCGTTCATACGAACGGACGGACATGGCTTAATCGCTACCCGAGGTTATGATAAGCATTTTGGTATAAAGGACTTGGGGTCTGCCACGCCTCCTTCTGTCCGTTACATACATTGCACAAACCTAGTATACCCTTTGTACCTATAGGTACAGGGTATAATCATTAAATACTGAAGTTTTAGGTTCTTACGGTCTCCATTTATAATTATCTGTCAATGCTGACACGACTCCTGCCTTTAGAAATCAATTTTTTTTTTTTTGGGTACAGGGAATAAAAATGGCAATAGGCCA
Organism: Chymomyza fuscimana; assembly: GCA_949987675.1. Classification (NCBI taxonomy): domain Eukaryota; kingdom Metazoa; phylum Arthropoda; class Insecta; order Diptera; family Drosophilidae; genus Chymomyza; species Chymomyza fuscimana. The sequence goes on from OX465089.1 coordinate 52,899,492, forward strand.
AACAAAACAACAAATCAACACCCTTATTAAAAATAAAGTTTGATTTGTATCATCTGAAATGCCTCATGCTTTATTTATTTTTACAAAAAATAAATTCTATTCTGCTGGAACATCAATAGAACCATTGTTTATGTCATCAATGACATCATGAGGTGGTCTTCCATCCACAGTGCAACCAACACTTTGGGCAGTTCCCAAGACTTCCTTGCAAGTTCCTTTTAACTCGCGAGCCATCGATCTAGGTCTCATAGTTCGTGCAACTGCTAAGATATCATCAAAAGTAATGTTTCCACTGTGCTTAACTGCAAATAGAGTAAAGAAAAAACAATAACTTACATAAATATACGTATGCATAAATAATTAATTAAAAAGGTTATATCTGCCTTATTTATTTAAGTTAAGAAGAGTATGACCAGACTGGGTGGGTTGGTTTGAGGGATTTCATCATAAACGTATCAAATATAGTCGCTTTAGCTTATATATCTATATAAAACATAGTCATGCCTTTTGTTTACGGATGTTTATGATCCTCACCCATGGAAAATTTATACCGGAAGTGTGGAAATTATGAAAACCAAGAATGACCTACTTTTTATTTTGCTCTACTCTAGAGCAGGGATGTGCAAGAAGAGAGCGGCCAAAATTGTAAATGTATTGGTAAAGTGCGCAACTGAAAAGTGAATATAGCTTTACGCGCCACTACAGCTATTCTGTCAGTGCACGCTAGCATTTTTCGTTTTGGCTTTTTACTTCGGCAAGTGCTCGGCTCGTTTCTGTGTGAATACTCATTTTCATTCGGGCCCCACGGGCTATGGGTGCACATCACTGCTCTAGAGCAGTGGTCGGCAAAATATACATGTGCATTTTTTTTTGCGTTTGTATTGAACATTTTCTGCCGCTGTGACGTATTTCGACGCTGACGTCGCAAAGCAACAGACACGAAGTTGCTTGTGCATGACTTCGGCTCTTGCTTAGAGAGCGTGCTTCCTTTTTTACTCTCACAAAACTAAAACATATACAAAATGTTTTTTTTGCTGATGCTTGCAACTACTGCGGCTTATTTTATGCAAAGCAAACATTAAGAATTTTTGTGAGAGTGAACTTAAGGAATAGACTACCACGTTTATTCTAGCATGTGCTGGAGCGCTTTAGTTTTGTGAGAGTAAAAAAGCAAGGACGCTCTCTAAGCAAGAGCAGAAGTCATGCACAAGCAACTTCGTGTCCCAGCGGGAAATCGTAGAAGCGCTGAGATTTTTAAGCGATGAAAGTAGCGATTACTTTCCGGCAGTTTTGTGTGCGCTGAAAGTCTCGCTGCTCCCCCGGCAGTTTTGTATGCTCAAAAACATCGCTTAACTGAGTTATTCAGTTTTGCATATTGCAGTTACTTTTCTTCTTTTAATGCTTTGGACGCTTGTTTGTTTTTACCAAAATGATACACAAAATACAAAAACAAACATATGATCATTTCAAGTCGCGCTATATTTTCTTCTTGTCTGTTGTACATACTCGTTTGTTTTCGCATACAAAATTCTGATTTCATCAGAATTTAGTTGCTTTTCAATAGTGCCAGTGAGAGGTACATATGTAAAATTGTTGTGTAATTACAAATTACATTTATTTTTTGCCTATATATATGCTTTATGTTTTAGTTTGTGTACTTTAAAATTATATTTTTGTGGTACTTCATGTTTTAATGTTGTCTGCTTTTAAAGTGCAGGTTTTTGATTATACTTCGTGTTTTAAAATAAACAAATTATGAGAAAGGCCGGGTTCAGCAAGCGACATTTTCGTCGCTTAACCGCATCAATGGGAAAAAATCCTTAAAACAATTTAAAAATCTAACCCAAGTATTATTTGGTGAGTTAGTAATAAACAGTGATGATGTATATTACCGTATTTATTTTATTTGTCTTTTTGCAGATAATGTTAAACGAAATGGCTACACGGAGACGGAGTTTGTCAAAGAAATTCGAGGGGCTTTCCGGACTCACAAAAATCGATTTCACAAATCGAAATATGATGCAAAAAAGAAAATTGAAATTAAAAAAATCAGCCAAATGAAGATCCCTAAGACTAAAAATAATTATAATATACAATTTGCTCTATTTGTTAATAAAAAAAAATTATAGTTTAAAAAAACTAAAAAACACGCTTTAATAGTAAACCGAACTAAAAAGTAGAAAATATTTTTGATGTATCAAGAGTTTGTATTACAGCAATAGAAAATTCCGACAATCAATTACGACTAATTAATTTGGAATAAGATTAAATTAGAAATTAAATTAATAAAATAATACAATTATAGTAAAAAAAGCGTGGGGTGCTTAGTAGCTTCAGTAGAAGCTATTTTTAAAATTAAAGTTATGAAAATATAGTAAATTGCACCCCACGCTTTTTTTACTATAATTGAATTATTTTATTAATAATTTAATTTCTAATTTAATCTTATTCCAAATTAATTAGTCGTAATTGGTTGTCGGAATTTTCTATTGCTGTAATACAAACTCTTGATACATCAAAATTATGTTATACTTTTTAGTTCAGTTTACTATTAAAGCGTGTTTTTTAGTTTTTTTAAACTACAATTTTTTATTTTAAGACTAAAAACAAACATGGACTTTTGTCAACAAGCCTACTAATTATTTTGAAAACTGTTGTATGCTTTTAGTGTACATTTTATATTTTAAATCCTGATGATCCTAGTCCGGACATTAGAACAAAGTTATTAAATAATTGTATTGTCATCAGTCCTTGACGCCTGTGAAAATTTTCAAGATGATCAGACTTCTTGAAATTGGTGAAAATTAAGCTGAAAGATTTTGTTACATACATACATACATACATACATACAGGGGAAGCTAATAAAAGCATGTTAAAAAGAATAAAAGTATAATGTTTAATTGAATAAATAATTTTTGTATATCTAATAATTTAAAACGGTTTTTGTTGATTACAAAGTAACTTACTTTATTAAAAAAGTGGGCAACTAAGTAAGCGCTTACAAGCTGCCTTAATTTTTATAGAATAATATATAGCAATGTAAGCGCTTACGACCTTTTAGGAAAATTGGGAGCTAATGTATGCGCTTACAATATGCATTATTTTTTAAAATAAGTTGACAGCAATGTAAGCGCTTACAATTCTGTGTACATGGTAATACAGATAGTGGACCGACCACAAGTCAGAGTCCTATATAGTGAGAAGCGCTTACGGCTTCTAAGTAAGCGCTTCGTAAGCGCTAAAGTAAGCTGGATTTTTCCAGCTGGGGTCTGTTGCTTTGCAACAAGAGCGTAGCAACGCCAGAGAATTGGCTGAGAGAATTTCAGTACAAAAATCACGCACACATGCATGCGTTTTGTGTACAACACAGTACGTGTGAACCATAGGCCCATGAGATAGGGCCGTGCCGACCACTGCTCTAGAGCCCAACAAACAAAATGTTCCCAAACATAATTACTAACCACAAAAAATACAATTGGATGAGTGAACACAATTTTTTAAACTCATTGGGTAGATTCTAGATTGCTACTGCACAATTTGTAACTAAGGATTAGCTCAATGATGATAATTTTTTTTAAATTCTTTTGATATCTAAAATATGGTTTTTTCGAGTTCATAAATGACAGTAAATCACCAAAACTCTGCTGAGGCAACGCCAGATGATATCGATGGTTTCGTTACTAACAGATTCCATACAACGTCCACACCAATACTCGGATCAATAAATTAAAAGTTTCTGAATCTACGATTTTATACGATTACGATTTAAGCTGTATATATCTAAGTACGCATTATTATTAGGGATCGTTTTCTTTTCTGGCTTCCTTTACATTTTTATTTTGTCTGCGCACTATGTGAGCCAAAATGCACGTGTGCGTATTTATTCATTTTTATTAAATTATTTTTGGAGCTATGTATTAATTGGGCTTGCCTCAATTGCGAAGAAATTCAAAAGATGCTACCAAAAACAAGTTGTGGCAAGCGCCTTTTTTTTTTCCTATGACTAACAACAATATTTTAACTATAAATTCAGAAACTGTATTTAAATTAATGATATGAATGAATAATCTTTAAAGGCCTTTTAAATTTTTTGATTCCATCTGGGTCACAAGATATGGAGATATGAAATTAAAAGTATGAACCGCCTAGAATAAGTTTAGGCGGAACCGCGAAAAAAAAAAAACATTCAACTCCCCGGCGGCTCAAATAATCAACAATATTTGTAAACTTTCTATTAATGGATAAAAATTATTATAAACTTACTGTTCTTCTGCTTCTTTCTATCCCGTGGAGGCTCCTTCAATGCTTTCACAATTAAAGATGCTGCGGATGGGACCACAGAGATGGTGGCTTGTCTGTTTTGTATGGTAAGACATACAGTAATTTTAAGGCCTTTCCAGTCAGAAGTGGCCTTAGCAATGTCATCACCAACTTTTTTTGGGGACTAAACAAATCATTTTAGTAATAAAAGAAAAACATTTTGGAAGACAAAAAATAAACTAACCAATCCAAGAGGACCAATTTTAGGAGCTAGCGAAGAAGTTGCTCCAACCTCCCCACCAACACATCGTAAGTAAACTATACATAAAAAAAAAGTTTGCATTTATCAATTTATTGCTAAAATTATGAAAACATACCTAATTTTACTTCTGTAGGGTCAAATTTTGGAGGCATTATCTGATGTATTGATTTCTGAAACACAAAGATGCAATATAATTATGCAGATTTATTATCGACATAAGAATCCGTTACCACTACTCAGTAAGTGAAAAGGAAAAAGAACCGGGCCATGAAGTGTGACCAGCATTATTGAAAATTAAGATATTGTCGATAAACATTCTGAATCCACTTCACAAAAAAATTCTTGGCAAATTGCAATACTGTGTTTGACAAATTTATCGAATAAGGTTTTTGAAATGCGGCCTGCACAAAGAGACCACAATTTTTAGCAATGTTTTGGCTACATGGACAAGATAGAAAGCGATTTATTATTTTGTCGCTGCACCTTATATATAAATAAACGCAGTTGTATTTGTAAAAATTGTTTATATGGTGAATTTGAATTCAGCATCATCGTCACATAAAATACTGTTTATTTTACTTATGATTGGAAAAATTTAGAAATATTTGACTTTCGCGTATCGCAATCCAAATTTTTATTAGCCCAAAATGTTCAGCGTTGAAAATTAGGTTCAACGACCTGTATCAAATAAAAAAAACAACCAGGTTGGGGGCGGGGTCTTCTCGGAGCATCTAAATATTCGGCAGTCTTTCCGACTTCCGGACCACTGCAGCGTTTTTCAAGCGGAGATCCTTGCCATAAATGAGGTTCTAACCTGCTTACGCAACACTGGCTTAGAAACCGGTGCAATAAATATATACTCAGATAGCCAAGCAGCCATTAAGTCACTTCAAGCGCTATCCTCCAACTCGACGAAAATCAACAACTGCCGCAAATCTATTCAATGGCGAAGCAAATATTAGCCTTATTTGGGTGCCGGGGCACCAAACATAAAATGCAATGAAATAGCAGACAAATTGGCTAGACACGGCCCGACCTCTACCCTTCTACCGGATAAGAAGGATATCCGTATGCCGTTAGCCAATACAAGCTACAAATAAGGGAAAAATGTAGTTCTCACGCCCAAAGAATGTGGAACAATACACCCCATTGTAGACTCATTTGCCAAATATGGGCAAAAATTTACGCAAAACGCACCTCCAGGCTTTGCGGACTAAATCGACCTAAGTGGTCGGCGGTTGTCAGAGAGATCACCGGACACTGGCTTGTCGGAGTACATGCAGCCAAACTAAATATTCTGAATAAAGGCCTATACGCAGCATGAAATATTTCGTACGGAATCGCAAAACTTCATATAAAAAAAAATATATGGTTTTGTCATTCCGTGCAAAATTTTTTTGCATTCTGCGTAGACCCCTTAAAGGGTAAAAAGTTATAGAGATCCGTGCGCTAACACAACGGGCCAGTCTAGGCCTAAGTGTCCTGGCTGCTCAAATAATTTTTTTTTAATTAATTTGGAATAAGATTAAATTAGAAATTAAATTATTAATAAAATAATTCAATTACATATAGTAAAAAAAGCGTGGGGTGCAGTTTACTATGTTTTCATAATGAGCTTAATTTTATAAATAGCTACTACTGAAATAATTGTAACATTTAATATGTATTAAGCATTTTCGGCTATGGGCAATGTTCATTTATTCAACGACAGACAAATTGTAGATTTTAAGTTTTCGAGCATTTTACCCTTTCCGAGTATGTGACTGCTATGAGCTTTATAAACGCGTTTGCACTCCCACCAACAAGTTCATGCAAGGAGTATCAAACTGATAGAGACGAACACTCGATACTTCTGAAAAGTACTTGCTTGCAAAAATCGTGACGGTTTCAGCCCCTCTTTTGTGCTGAGTGTGCCAAACGAAGAGAATGAAAGAAAATGTGTGCAGTCAGCTGTTAGCTTGCAATAATCGTGATGTTTTCAGCCTTTGCTTTTGAGTTAAAGAGAATGAAAGAAAATGTGATAGCTGTTAGCTGCTTTTTTTGTTTTGATCTTTTCTGCTTGTTAATATTTTGTATGATCGTGCGTATACAATACATGTGTTTATTTAAGTTGCTATCTAAATTCATAGACGTTGGCGGGACAATATTAAAAGTTTAAATAAACAATAAAATATAAAAATTACACATTTGTGTTTTTATAAATTTAGTTTAAATTTGTGTTTGCTGCAAAAATTTAATAATACACATTGATTGGAATTCGTATTATGTTTATACATATTCATATATTCTTGTTGCTACTGTTGGTGGTGCCGCTGCTTCTTGTTTTTGTTGGTGCGGCTAATGCTGCCGCAGGTGTTAGTTGTTGTTGCTGCTGTAGTTGTTGTTGGTCGTTGTCGTAGTTTCTGTTGTTGTTGACGCTGTCAAGCCTTCTCTTGTCTGCTCATTCAAACTTGCAAATTGCAAATGTGCTGCTGTGTATATTTGTGCGTGTGCAATTATGAATGAAAAGCAGTTAGGAAATAAGAGGGGTTTGGAGGAGTGTCAACGGTTATATTTGACTTTTTTTGGTCTACATCAGTGGTTGGCAAAATATACATATGCATTTTTTTTTTGCGTTTGTATTGAACATTTTCTGCCGCTGTGACGTATTTCGACGCTGACGTCGCAAAGCAACAGACACGAAGTTGCTTGTGCATGACTTCGGCTCTTGCTTAGAGAGCATGCTTGCTTTTTTACTCTCACAAAACTAAAGCGCTCCAGCATTAGTATGCCGTGGCTTTGGTGCTGTTTAGCAGAAAACACAAATTCAGTTTATGTTTAGTTGGCTACAAGCAGAGATTTTAGGGTAGTTAGCCATTAGCCTATGTAGGAGGAATCACACAGTGGTACTTGTACCTCTGTGCCGTAACTGCTAGGCTAATGGAAGTGCGACTATAACCTCCACGTGGTAACTACCGGTAACGTGGTAACTACCGGTAACACACTTCTCAGTAAGGTCATGTTTCAGCTGAGAGTGTGGCCCATATAGTTGGGCTAAGAGAGAAAACTCTACACAAACCCCAATCCATGGTGGAACAGCGTATGCCGAGGGATGAATGGCTAGAGGGTATCTTGTCGTTAATATGCGAACTTGGGGCGCCCAGGCAAGGCCCCATTTCAATAAGAGCCTTACTGCGCTACCGGGGCACTGGCGTAGTGGACCGTCATTCCCCTTTATTCGTGGGTCCAAAAATGAACACAATCAATAACAAAAACCAATGACAACTCACAACAAGAGGTCACAACACCTCAACAAATGGAGGTAGAGCAGCCTTCAAGTGGCGCGAGCCTATAAGCTGCCCCTCAAAACCCGATAGGCGTTGCACCAGCAACAGATAAGCCTAAAAAACTTAGCGGAGCGGGCAAAAAGAGGTTCACGTACCTCCTCAAGAAGGGGCTCAGCAGAGAAGAGGCATACGCCAAAGCTTTGCTCCCGATGCCAGCCAAAAAGGGTGAAGAACCCAAACCTGGCCCTAAACGTCAAAGGTCAACGGAGCAATCACCTCCAGAGGCCACCAATATCAAGCGTATTAGAGAGGATGGACCATCCACCTCCAAGGCCGCAGCAGCAGCAGAAACACCCCCAGCAAGACCGACTAATGCGGTGAAAATGCCAACAGAAGCCAGCACCACAGCCAAGAAGAGGCAGCCCACTGCCTCCTATAAGGATGTGGTGTCTGGCATCAAAATGACAGTACTAGCAAGGGACTATCCAAATACGCCCCTGACAACGGAGCAAATGAACGCCATCCAGAAGCTCATCCTGGATAAAATAGTAGCAGAAAAAGAACAGGCAACAAAACCTTCATTCTTGGGCGCTACGTACAAAGCAGGATATCTAGTTCTGCACTGCAAGGATGGCGCTTCGACGGAATGGCTAAAAGCGACCATCACGAACGCTCCACTATGGGAAGGAGCCTCACTGTGGGCCACAGAGGAATCTAAAATTCCTCACTCAAGGATTGCAGTGGGGTACTTCCCAAACTCTCAGACCCTAGAAATCTCTAGGATTCTGAATCTAGTACAGGGGCAGGACAAAGGCCTCTACGTCGACACGTGGCGTACACTGAAAAGAGCCGAAAGAGGCTCTAATGTCACTCTGGTCCTGGATGTGCACTAGAAATCAGCAGCCAGCCTGGTTGAGTCAGGAGAATAGGTCAACTTTCGTTTTGGCCAAGTGACTCTGCGGCTAAAATCTGCGCCCGTCAATGCAGACGCACTGGAGGATAAAATGGATGCAGTGGAGTTGGAAGAAGAGGACGAAAGTACATACATAGTAGTACAGAGAAGCAGGCCTCAAAATACAAAACACACAGGTAATCTATGACGTAGGTGCAGTCAAACCAAGGGCTGCACTTGTCATTGATACCAATATTAAATTTCTGCCATTCACTAAATTTATGAATGGCGACACGGCAGCAGTACTAGTTGAGGCAGTTTCAAATGGAAAGCACATAGAGGCTGTCATAGCCTCAGCGTATTTTCCAGGAGACACCAAATAAATACTCTTTTTTGCATTTTATACATGAATTTGTTAATATAAAGACAAACGTGGTCTACAAGTGCTAGTATTGAATTTTAAGAAACTAAAGATCTATAAATTGAACTAAACAACGAAGCTTAAAGCCGACTTCAATTGCCAGCTCTCGTGAAATTCTTGCTCTATTTTTAGATTCTCGCTTTTACACTGCCCGCCTGTACCTTAGAGCTCTAAACATTTTGCGCACATTGAATATATGAAATAATTTTTGGTATTGGTATTTTTTTAAACATAATAAAAAGTAAATAGTTGTATTTTTATTGTTTCTACTGTCAGGTGGTTATTTCGTCTGAAAAAATAATTTGACTCTATGGTAGGGTAGCACCGTGTTGATACCCAAGTGTCGCTATTGCTTCCATGTGAAGTTTTGCAAGCGAATCAATCAAGCCTGCGATAGCTCAGTTGCAGATTCTCGACCGAAGGTTTAGAGGACAACAACAACAACACAGTGTGCGTGTGTCATTACTCAACTCACAGCCAACTGCAAAAACAAAATAGTGACAAAAAATAATAGCAAAAAAAGAATTACATATAATACAAACATATACTTTTCAGCAAGAGACAAAAATTACTTAATACTAAAAAAATAATAGGTATTAGTAAAAATTTTAGTTTAAATTATGAAAATACAAATTCGTGTGTTTTATTCAATTTCAGTTTTTTTAAGCATCAAAAAAAATCATACATTTCGACGGCACATCTTCATAAATATGGCTTGACAAGCTTCATGGCAACGATTTCTTGCACATACACACTTGCACACAAACTATGAACGCACATACATATGTATATTTTCCCCACATAGCAGAAACTCGGCAACCTTGCTCGTCTGATTTGCATTGTTTAACAAAGAATATATACAAATAGTAATTCCATATGCTTTGGTATGCGAAGCAATAGAAAATTATGAATAGTTGTATGATAATGCAACTATGTATATTTATTTTATTATTCTATAACAATGTCAGCAAAATAAATGCAAACTTTTTAGTACAGGGTTTAAAAAGTATATTTGTTATATTCAATAAAAATCACACATTTTGACGGCAACATTTTCGTCATTCATGAACAACTTCTTGCACATTCACATGTACAAGCCTTTGCATTAACAACCTACAAATGTATACATATTTTGCCTGCGTTGCTGCTGCTGCTTTGTTTTCATAATTGAGCGCACACTACAGCACACATGTGCGAATATGAATAAGCAGACGAGATCAAAACAAAAACGGCAGCCAACAGCTGACTGCACACATTTTCTTTCATTCTCTTCGTTTCGCAAACGTAACACAAAAGACTTTTTGTGCGAGTGTTCGTATCTATCAGTTTGATACTCCTTAAAGTTCATGTATAAAATGTGAAAAACGCAAAAAAGGGATATTAAAATATCTACATTCATTCTGTTGAACAGACAAATATCCATACATATACATACATATGTATCTACATATATATATACGCACATGTGTAGTTGCCCAGTGGGCAAAAACGCTCTCGCGCGACCGACAGAAGCAAGAACAAGCAACAGTTGCAGCACCACCAGTCTCAACAACAATAACAATACATAAAATTATAGAACAAAAAGGAATATAATGTGTTTATGTTATTTTTCAGCAAAAACATGATTTTTTCAGGAAGAATAACAACATAATTATTATAAAATTAAAATTAAATAAAATTCACGTGCAGTACAAGCACGTGTTAGAAGTAAAACTTTTTTCGGACATTTTGAATTTGCCACTTTGAAGCCCAATAACTTTTGATGTAGACATGATAGAACAACAATTTTTTTTTTAATATTAAAACGAAATCTGATAGGAGCTATATTTAAAACTCCAAAAATTTCCATCCTAGTAGTAGACCAAAATGTGAAGAAGCATTGTAATACAAAATTTTGACTCAAAAAGTACACCATAAAAGGTACGATGCTATGTTTAAATTGCTCTATGCAAATTGCAAAAGCACTAATTTTGGCTGCTAATGAAAATCGATGGCTAGAATTCACCAAACACCAAAAAAATTACCCGGATTTTATTTGGTAGATTATAACTTTCATCAACAAATCAGTCAATCAAATTTGGTTATTTTTTTTGAGTTTGGTGAATTTTAGATAGAATTAAAATTTTGTTCTATCATGTCTACATAAAAAGTTATTGGGCTTCAAAGTGTCCGAATAATTTGTGTGCTGTCTTTATGTAGTTTTATATTCTTTGTTTGTAGCCAACGAAACAGCACCAAGGCCACGGCATTGCCGGCTGGAGCCGGTTAATTTGTTGAGGATAACGTGCGAGAGAGAGAAGCAAGCAAAACTACGAGCTGGCACACAAACTAATGCTTTCACACTGGCACTGGTATGTATGTATGTACATATGTCGCTTTGTTGTTTTCACGCAAGCATACAAAAACATTTTTTTTCGTTTACACACAAACACATGTTCTGCGTGCTTTAGCTGACCAGCCGCGGCCGCAACGCAACGGCAGCGTCGCAATTCGTCATTGCGAAAGAGAATAATCAAAACAATCGCACCGAAAATCACATTTTTCGAGCTAACAAAATTTCAAAGTTACTCCCATAGAAATTTTTCAATGCTGCCACCACAACGATGCAAAAATCACAACGCCGCCTGAAAAGTTTTACTTCAAAAATTTTTGAAAATTTTAAATTAATTAGTAAAAATACAAATGAATGTGTTTGACATAGTATAGTACTATTTACATTGTTCGTTTACTTTGATTCGCTTAAGAACAAAGAGTCATATAAGAAATTTGGCTCATTTGCTTCTGCTACATATGGCTCTGCATATGCAGCAGAAGCAATAAATAATTATATACTTATATTATAAATAATTTTTTTAATTTTAAATTTATTTGTATTTCAAGTGATTGTTTCCAAAATAAAAAGTGCATACACACATATATTTGTTTAATTAAATTGTAATTTTAAATTAAAAAACGTCAGCCAATAGCTGACGATACACATTTTCTTTCATTTCATTCGGTTCGCACACACACAGACAGCAAGGTTCCAAGATCCGCACACAAAGTGGGAACTGAGTAATTTTCAGAAGTATCGAGTCTTCCACTCTTTATATTTTTATAATCATTGGTACACGCAAAGCAAAAACAACCGGAATGAAACCATGGTGTTCTGCATTCCGACTTATCAGTTGTTTGAAAACCGATGAGTTGCCATGCAGCACAAATTTATTCATGTTTTATAGCCTATTCACACTGAACACATCTTAGCGCAACGCCTTGGTTTTTTTTAAGATGTGAAAAAGATGTTCGCATTGACAACTTCTAACATCTTTCTGTCATATTGACAGGCTGACACGTAAAATCAGCAAACTATGAAAATTTCTTAAAAATGTTATTTAAAATTAATATGTAAATTTTTTAAGCGTTGATTTTCAACATCAACTATTATTATGGAAGGGTTTTATGAATTTATGTTGAAAACATTAAGTAAATCTATGGACAACAAACTTATTCAGGCATGTTCTATATTTCGATTCCGACAAAAACTGTCGGAATCGGAATGAAAGGTGTTCTAGATTTCGATTTGGCGCGCAGCTGTCGAAATGAAAAGTATTTTGCTTTGTTTACTTAAATAAACGCATTAATGTCACTAAAATTAATTTTGTATTATTTTTTAACGTTTTAAGAAAATTTAGATGTGCTCACTTGAACGAATCAAGGTTAATTTTCATTATATATTTTTATTACAAAAAATGTCTATTAAAATTGTGTGTACATGCAAAACCAAAACGAGTGGAATGAAAGTAAGGTGTTCTGGATTTAGACAAAACAGAACTTCGAAAAGTTATGTGTTGTCGTGTTGCACAAGTAAATTCGAAGATAACTTTATTAATGGATGGCTTAAAATATGTATTCTATAGTGACCACAATCTTGTTGTGGGGAACTTCAGGTTATGCGCGGAAGGGATCAGAAGGCAAAACAACTGTAGGCCACCCTTTAACCTGGAAGTCCTTAAGCAGGGGGAAAGTCTACAGCAGTACCAGCAAGAGCTATCCAACACCATCAGTACTCTAGACCACTCACACAGCTGGAGGCAAATCACCGCTGCCTGTTTTCAAGCTGACTACTGTTGGTCGTAAGCGATACAAGCGGAAACCTTGGATAAGCGAAACCACCTAGCAACTTATCGAGGATCGCCAACGATTGAAAGCCGTATTGAATTCAGGCACAGCTTCCGACCGTAACAGCTCGCGCAGCGCATACAAACAGGCTCAGCGACTTAAAACCGCTGTGAAGCGCGATAAGAGGAAATTTTCCGAGTCCATAGCCGGAGAAGCTGAACGAGCGGCAAACAGCAACAACTTGCGCGGGGTGTACACAGCCGTCAAAAAGCTGGCTAATACAAGACCTAACGTACCCAACCTAAAGGCAAGCGACGGCCGTGTATTAACATCGGTCGAAGACCAACTGGACCGATGGAGAGAGTTTTTCGCAGCGTCAGCGCCAGACACAAGTGTGGAAAGCAACTTACCAATCTCCACACCACGCAGAAACCCCGTAAGAAGTATCTCAACCGGATCACCAACACTGGGAGAGATAAAAGCGGCGCTAGCAAAACTTAAATGCAAAAAAGCAGCTGGACCAGACGACCTTCCTGCGGAGCTTTTAAAATATGGGAGCCCTCTCATTGCACAAGCACTTCTCCCCATCATACGCTCAACCTGGGAAGCATCGGCATTTCCAGCGGATTGGAAAGATGGAGTTGTCATTACAATACCAAAGAAAGGCGATCTTAGTCAGTGTAGGAACTGGCGTGGATTAACCTTACTCAACGCCTTTCAAAAAGTCATGGCATCCATCATCCTAGACAGAATCTCGCTTACTTTGAACGGTCAGCTACGCAGAGAACAAAACGGCTTCAGATCGAACCGCTCATGCGTGGACCACATCAACACTCTACGCATAATAATTGAGCAATCTGTGGAGTGGAGATCACCACTGTTTTTGTTGTTTGTAGACTTCGAAAGGGCTTTTGACACTATCAAAAAAAATGCGATGTGGTCGGCCTTGCAAATTCGCGGTGTTCCAGATAAGCTTGTGGAGCTTACGAAAGCCTTGTACGACAATGCCGCTCTGACTGTGCGTTACAAGGGAAAATCAAGCACGAGATTCGCGATCAACGAGGGTGTGAGGCAAGGCTGCGTACTCTCGCCCTTGCTCTTCATCACAGTCCTCGACAGTGTACTCGATCGAACGAACGAACCAAAAACTCACCGACCTCGACTACGCTGACGACATCAGCTTTACGACACATTCACTAGCTGGCGCGGCATCCAAACTTCGTCGCCTAGTAGCAAATGCCAGAACGGTGGGCTTGAAGATCAATTTCAACAAAACAAAGTTGATGCGTCTACAAACTGTAGACTCAGCCCCGCTTCAAATAGAATTGGGCAACGACAGAATTACCATCGAGGATGTGGAAGAATTTTGCTACCTAGGCAGTTACATCACAAAAGATGGTGGTGCCGTAAGCGACGCTGCGGCACGCTTAAGAAAAGCACAGCTCTCATTCCGCAAACTTAATAAAGTCTGTCGCTTAATACCAAATTGAGGATTTTTAGAACGAGCGTTCTACCCATCCTTCTGTATGGATCGGAAACCTGGCTGGTATCAGATCGCATTAAAGGGAGACTGCAGGTCTTTGTCAACAATGCCGGCGGATCATAATCCGCATCTTTTGGCCGGCGACTATAACCAACGCAGACCTGCTGCAGCTAACAAACTCTGATCCCATTAAAACCACCATTAAAAGGCGCAAGTGGAATTGGATAGGGCATACCCTGCGTAAAGACGACGACTGCTTAGCGAAGATGGCATTCCAGTTGAACCCACAGGGCAGCAGACAGAGAGGACGTCCGCGTCATACATGGATCCGCACTATTCGCTCTGAAAGTGTCAGCGCGAGCTGGAATCAAATTAGAGCCCTAGCAAATGACAGACACCGTTGGAGGGACTTCGTTTGCGCCCTATGCTCCTCCTAGGGGCGACTACTCGTAAATGCTAAATTAAGCTCTACAGTAGTCCAGGAATACATATATATAAAATATGTATATAAAATAAATTGTAAAAAATTTGTAAATAAAGAAAAAATGTTTCCCTCTTTGAAAAATGTTGGCAAAAAGAAAAAATAAATTATTTAGTTTTGTTGTTCGAAAACTTGTGGCAACTCTACAATGTCAACTTATCGATAGGTGGCGAGTTGGTCAGCTGGTAATTTGGCGCACATTTAAACAAACAACAATGAGCCGCTTTTTTTGTAGTTACTTTTAATACTAAATTTTTGAAGGGGCAAAATACGAAGCGCTAAGCGGTAGATTATAATGCGTGAGCAATATTTCGCACGCCAACACAATCCAAACGTTGCCAAATCCTCGTAAATTTGCAAACACTGACGTCGTCAAGCGATGACTTGGAAAGCATCTGCTTCCATCAGATTGGTATAATTAACCGCATGGCCTAAGCATTTGTGAAATGCTTATGGGAAAAAAAACATTACAGGAAAAATAAGGATATAGCAGAGAAGTAACTGAAGGCGACTCTGAAGCTGCTGCTCAAAATAGTTTGTTGAATAAAACAAAATAAACAACTTATAAAGTTTGAAAATTTGTGTGTTATACTTATAAATTGAAAATGCGAACTACAAGCAGCTTAATTTTTGCTACGTTTCCATTTTTAAAAGACGGCTGCTGTATGATGTCGCTGCCATTTAAATTTTGCGCCACATAAACAAACATAAACACAGATGTTTCGAACTCAGTCGAAATCTAGAACACCATTTGTCGGAATGCACTCGTTATGACTTTTCAAAACGAGTCAAAATCTAGAACAGGCCTGATTATCTATAAAACAATTTTCTTATCGTTTATGTTATATGATGTGAAGTATGGGGAAGCAGTTCCAAAACTAATTTTAAAAACTGCACACAGCCCAAAAAAAAATATTGAAGATGATATTGAAGCTCCTTTATTATTATCCAACAAAATATTTACATATAAAAGCAAATATTGACATGATCGATAATGTTATATCTCGAACAACTAGAAAATTTAATTTAAAAATCAATGACACTCAATCATCAATGATTACCATATATAACAAATTTTTTTTTCTTTAAATTTATTTTAAAAACAAAAGTTTTTTTTTTTTTCTTTGGACCAAGGTTTTTAAATTTACTTTCCTTCACTACAAAAGACAATACACCTAATTCATAACTTTAAAAAATATTCCTGTCTCAGCTGAAAAGATTTTTACATCAAACTCTGTAATTTTTAATGGCTAGCAAAACTTGCATATATTATAAAAATAAAGCAAATTGTTAAACTTAATTATTTAATTGGGACGACGAGCTGGTGCTAATAGACTATTCACACTGGGGCAGATTAAACCTTGAGCTACACCTTTTCATATGCCAATCACCGTGGAATCATCGCCACTGCTGGAGTAGAAGTCAAAAAACAATATGCTGATCTTTTAATGAGCCACAATTTGCCTTTGTTTATAAAAATGTAATAAATAAGAGTACAAAATAAATCTATAAAATTGGTTTCTACTTTTTCAATCATCAAACTAGAAGCTCCGACTGGAACGCTTGCTGGGTCGTCTCGTACGTTTTTGTTATCTAGTTCAGTGTTCAAGGTACACCTATCAAAACAGGGAATTTTCGAGGCACACCAAAGAAAAAAACGATGCATATTTAATTTTTGTTTATTTCTAAAATCAATGAAAAGATGTTTAGTGAGAAATGTGAGCCTGTTTATCTGAGCACAGGCGATCAAAATTTGGAGCAATCGTTGATAAGGCTGCTCTCATCTCTTCATTGACCATCCTCAGGCGTTCTCTTTTTCCGATTTAATAGTAGTGAGAGTTGAAAATCCCAATTCGCATAAGTAGGTAACGGCAAATGGAAATATAATTGCAACATCACGCTTTGAAAGCAGTAGATAATCATTTTTTATATTCAGCCAAAAATGTGCTAGCTCTACTTCGGAATATTTTAGTTTTAATGTCCGATCAGTTTTTAAATCCATGAATTCTCCCTGCTCGTTTATCGGTAAGTGTCCAAGGGAAATGTTATCTGAGAATCGATTTCGTACCCAGTCCATAGATTGCAGGTCATACTTAGGAACTTCAAAAATAATTAATTCTACTTATAGTTCCAAGTGTTTCACTATCAAAGCTTGCACTTTTTTTTCTGAATCGGCAGCCATGACATTTGGAAACATTTCATTACTACCATTGACAGCGTGGCTGATCCATAACACCAACTTAGCGCGAAAGCTTTTAATTTTGTCCGAAGACGTTTAAATATTAGAATTCCTGCCTTGCATTTTTTTGTTGAGCTCATTTACATGAGCATATATGTCCGCTAGATATGCAAGTTTTGCTAACCATTTTTGTTTTTTAAATACAGAAGCAAAATCTGAACCCTGAGCCTCTAAAAACGTCTGGGTCTCATTTTTTACCTCGTAAATCCGAGATAGCACTTTTCCGCGAGAAAGCCATCGTACTTCTGTATTAAACAGAAATGGCTGATGATGTGCTCCCATTTCCTGACACACTGCATTAAACAGACGAGAGTTCAGCGGTCGCGACTTGATGTAATTGACAATTATAACAACCTCAGTAGGGCCATCAGTGCTTCCCTGTGTAAAAAACAATGTAAATTTGTAATATTAGGTTTTTTTCAGAAGCACTGGTTACAAATCTCCTAATTTTTCCCGTCATGGCTGCTGCTCCGTCTGTACAAATGCTTATGCAATTTTGCCATTCCAAATTATGGTCACTGAAGTACTGGTCTGTTACTTTGAATATTTCTTCTTTTTCTGTGGTATAACCAGGTAGTGGCAAACAAAATAAAAACTCATCTTTTATATCACATCCGTCAGTGTACCTCACATTTGAGATAAGATGCGCGTGACCTCTGATATCAGTGGACTCGTCGACTTGTAGCGTCAAAACTCCACTAAGTCTTAATTTTTCAATTAATGTTGATTCAATGTCGTTAGAAATATCATTAATGCGTCGTGAGATTGTATCTGCTGACGCTGGTATTTTTTCGATTTCCTTAGCTCCTTGGCTCATCATATTCTTGCCAACTTCTTTGCAGACGGGTATAATTAAAGTTTCAGCGAGAGAATGAGGCTTCTTGGATTTAACTAGCATATTAGCGATCACGTAGCTTGCTTTTTGCGCTTTGTCTGATGTTTTGAAAGACAAACTCATGAGAGTTACCTGTTTCTCAGACTTGCCTTTCAAACGTTGAAAGAAGAATTGATCTTTTTTAGCTATCGATGGGTGTTTAGTAGTTAAATGTCGTAAAAGTTTACTGGGCCCCATCGAATGATTGAACAACGATTCTCCACAAACAAAACATTTTGGAATGGGACATGATTTGTCTCCGCAATATGTAAAGCCATAACATATATAGCTCTCATCATATTTTCGATAAACAGGTAGCTTAGGTTTTTTCGTAGTTGACTCTGCTTCTTCTTGGAAATCATTAGTTTCACTTAACAAACTTGCGGTACGTTTAACGAATTTATCCATTATATAAACGTATTATGGGCTATTTATTTGTTATTAAAATGTCTATTACTCTCGCGACGACACAATCACAAACTTGCGGCTAGTTACTGGCAAATTAACAAGAGTAATGCGGTCGTGTCTTTCACTAGCAGGGGCCACAATTTTCATTCTCGTTGTCGCAGGGCATATATACATATGTAACCGAGTGTCAACATCAGCTATTGCTGTTGTGTGCGTGTGCGAACCAAATGGAATAAAAGAAAATGTGTATTACCAGATGTTAGCTGCTATTTTGATTGTTTGCTGTTGTTAATTTTTGTGCGTATGCAACTATTAGAATAAAGCAGAAAATGTTGCCGTCAAAATGTATGCTTTTTTTATCTGCTTTTCCGCGGCACACCAACTGATGACCCACGGCACACCAGTGTGCCGTGGCACATGCTTTGCGGAACACTGATCTAGTAGACTGCCACTCCCGTCGCAGTCGTCGCTCTTCCAGGACCAGCTGTTCAATTTCTCGCTTTGTACCACTGTGGTTTGATATAACAAATTTGTCTTGTGGTGTTGAGACCTTTGCGGCTGATGTCGTCCTTAGTAGTCAGTGTAAGAGTTTGTTCGATGTGTGAGCAAATGTATTTTTTATATTTCAGCCAGCTTGTTCTGTTGTTTGTGATTCTGTGTGGTCGTTCGACAATCTCTGGGTGGTGCAGGAGATTAAAAAGAAGCGGGGAGTGGTCAGACGATAAGTCTGGTAGCGCCTAGGCTGTTATCATGGTACGCGGCATCTTTCTAATGATTGCTGGCCAGTAAGTAAACTTACCCGGAGACACTTGTCGAACTTGTTGAGTGGTTTGATGATCGCGTTGTATAACTGCTTTGCCTTTGGGCTTACAAGACGTGATCACCAATGCGTATACTTGGCTTTATAGTCAACAGCGGCAATAAATTGCTCCCCTAGCGTGTTAAAGAATCCTGTGAATTGATCCTCAGATATCGAAAAGCAAGGTGGGCCGTAGACTGCGGCCAGAGCCACTGGATCGCTGTTGGTTTGCAAATTTATTGATTTAGATTGTAAGTAGTTTGTTTCAAACCTGTGCAGAAAGTGATGCGATTTCTAATTAATATGCCAGTGCCACCATGAGCTTTACCATCTGGGTGGTTCGTTGTGAAGAAGAGATACCCTGGTATTTGCCAGATATATTTGTTTGTGAGGTGCGTCTCTGCAAGTAGCATTACGTCGATATTTTTGTTGTTTAGGAACTGTATAAGTTCTAGTTTGTGATGTGAAATGCCATTTGCGTTCCACAGAGATATCCGTAGGGAAGTCATTAAGATGATTTTGGTGATACAAGTAGTTGCATCAGCATACTCTGGTTACGCATGCATAGTTGTTTGCATAAACGTCATAAAGTCATTAATACTTTTTTGTAGCGATAGTATCGCTGCTTCAATGCCGCTTGGTTCTTGCTGCTCATTATTGCATAAGATTGGCAGTGTCTGCTCTGCGGTTACGGGATGCGAGATTTTCCCCATTGGGGCCGGAGTTTTCGTTCCCGACTTAAGAACGCTTGAAAATGAAATGCCAGTAGTAATGCTAACGGGAACTGCAGACGCAGGAATCGGAGAACTCAGTTGCGAGGGAGTGTAGAAGTGCGAGTTGGAATGGGGTTGCGCCGGCCTAATTCGTCTATTTAGGCGGCTCCTTGTAGACTGCGAAGTCTCTCCAGTTCGCAGTGTGTGTATCTCCACAGTTGCTGCACTTTTTCACTGACCTGTCTTCCTTGCTTTTCGGGCACTTCGCGGAGTCGTGAGATTCTCTACAAACGACACAGACAGACCTTAGAGTGCAAGATGTTATGTTATTTGTAATACTAGTAGGAAAAATAATTTTTACTAATGTGTTTCGTAAAGTGAAACTTCTTAGATACGACTGGTCTATTTTTGAACTGTAAAATTACTAGTGTCTGGTGATGTGAGCTCGAACAAAACTAGTCGAAAATGTTTATGAACAAAAAATAATAATTTTTGGGTTGAGTTAGAAAAAAAATACTTAAAAGTAATTGTCAATAAATATTCATCTTAAAGTTAGTATGAATAGAATCTAAGAATATCGAAGCATATTTAAAAAATTATTTCAATATAAAATGCGTGCTTTTTTAATCCTATTTTGGCGATTCGTTTTAATTAATTTTGCTACAAAACATTCGTTTTCAAACCACTTAAAAAATTCGTATTGATGGAAACGGAAGCACATTCGTTTACAAAACGCAACATTCGTTTTCAAAACGAATCCGAATAAATTGTTCGTATTCGTTTTCCGGAGCAAAAAACAAAAATAGTCAAAAATAAAAAAATAATTTTAATAAAAATTATGAAAATAAAAATGCATGTGTTTATTTAATTTCAGTTTATTACAGCACCTAAAAAAAGTTTTACAATTCGACGAAAACATTTTCGTCAATACGGCCAACAGCTTCATGGCAATGATTTCTTTTAAAGAAAAGGTCTATTATAACCATTGACACTCCTCCAAACCCCTCTCATTTCCTAACTGCTTTACATTCATAATTGCATACGCAAAAATATGCACAACAGCACATTTGCAAGTAGGAATGAGCAGACAAGAGAAGGCTTGACAGCGCCAACAACAACAGGAACTACTACAACGACCAACAACAACTACAGCAGAAACAACAACTAACACCTGCAGCAGCATTAGCCGCACGAATAACAACAAGCAGCAGCGGCAACACCAACAGTAGCAACAAGAATATACATATAAACATAATTCGAATTGTAATCAATGTGTTTTATAAAATTTTTGCAGCAAACACATCAACGAAATTAAATTTAAGAAACATTTCAAGCAAGCAAGTTTCCAAGATCCGCACACAAAGTGAGTAATTTTCAAAATTATCGAATGTTCCACTCTTTATAATTTTGATACTCCTTGATTATACGTATAAGAATTTATCAGACCCACCTCTAATTACTTACGATTTTATCGACTTGGTTACATATTTAGCTATCGTTCTTTTTCGTGTGGTCGCTTATAAGACTTGGGCGTAATGGTAAGAAATCCGCATCGCACAAAAGAATCCTATTACATTTTGAGATTATTCCAAACAAAACGACTTTATTTGCATGTATTATCAAGGCGGCACATAAATCATTTAGAATCAAGCAGAAGCTGGCCAAAAAACTTAAGCAGAACAGGTCAGTTCCGCAATGGGTGCGTTTGCGTACAGGAAATACTATCAGGTAAGGTTTAATCATTTATTTTTAATGGTAAATGGTGTAAACTATTAAAATGATATTGCATTTCTTTAGTTTATAAATTTAGTGTACATACATAGATAGTAATATCGCAAATTTCTATAGCATACAAGTACATGCAGTGGCTTGCACGTCATAACCCATAACTCGTGTGTCAGATAATATTTGAATCTTTGAAAGTTAAATACAGTCAATAATAATGAATTAATTAACAATTAAGTATTTTTTTTGTAATTGACGTAGTGCGGGAGTTTTTCACAACAAAAGGTGTATGTCAATGCCTAGGTCTATTTTGACTAAAATCAGCGTCACGTAGTTTATGGATGATCCCTAAACAAATCTTAAAGAACCCAAAGATTTATTAAAAAAAATGGAAATGTGATTATGAAATTTTATTTGCAACGCATTTATGAGGGTCTGTATTTGCATATAAGATGGAAGATGAAGATTGCCATTACACAGACATATCGAAGTAAAAAGAAAAATTGTTTGCAAATAATTTGCAGTTTCTGGTTATTATGGATAAGCTGCAGAATTGAGTTTCATTTTATTTAGATTAAAATTACAAAAACTGATTAATGTATAAACATTTCATTTTTTTTTAAGGTACAACGCCAAGCGTCGTCATTGGAGGCGTACCAAGCTGAAGTTGTAAACAAATAAAAGTCGCATCTTAATGCTACAAGCTGCTTTTCAATTTTCAAACAAAAATTTAATAAACCATGTTTGTTAAATAATAAATCAGTTTAATTAATTTGTTTTATTTAAAAAGTGTAGCCCGTGCTGTGATGACTGCATGGGAAAAGATTTCTGCAGTGCTCATTTTAATATTAACACATCGTTTTACCTTACAAAGGTATAATATTTTTTGATCAGATGGTTCAGAAAATACTATTATAGTAAAGTCGATAAAGAAAAGAAATTGCGCATAATATTTGAACAACTTTATTATTCGCTGACCGGAGCTGAAGTGCTCAGTCACATTTTTAGAGCGCTAAGTGCAACCTGTGAAGGTATGAGCGAAAGCTTTACTTTTTTAATTGTGTAATTTTTATGCTCAATACAACAGTTATATTATAATTTATCTATTCTACAAAGCTTTCACACACACCCCTCCTCAAGGAGCGGCAGGTTTTATGGACTTGACCCTCGGAAAACTGTTTGTAGAGTTGTTCTATATAAATAACCCCCAGGGGTGTGCACATGGTCGGAGTTCTAGGGATCATATGTGGGCGCAGTGCTCTGCTCCAAACAGATGCATTACCGGAGGAGCAGTTTTTACCAGACTCGCAGAACCTTTTGTTTTACTGCTTCGTCTTGAGGATCGTGTGTTTGATTTTAAGGCTTGTGTTTGTTTTAGATGTTCCTGGTATAGAGTACTAATGAACCCGGGGCAGGTTTTTTTGTCCAAACGTTTGCTTGAGAACAGTCAAATCAAGTCTTTTTGAAATTCGCATTTTCGAATAACTAATACTTAGAACTAATATTTAATTTTATTAAATCTTAGTTTTATTGGAATTGAATTGGATAAAATTGAAAGTGTAACCTTAACTATAGCATTTTATACGCATTTAAAAAAAAAAAAAAGCAGCAATATACCTACCGATGAAAATTGAATCCGGCACATCTGTCATTGCCAACTATGCCAAGTTTGGGCGGGATGCGATAATTAGTCTATACAATGCGTATAAAAGTACATGAAGCAGCGGTGGTCAAAACTACTAATGCAATTTTTTGTGCCTGTGTGCATAAACAAAAAATAGCTTTCGCTAAGACCGAGGTAAAATGGACAAATCATTTTTTTTTTGGCTAGTAGTCATTAAATTCGACAATATCATCGAGTTTTATTCTTTCGTGTTTTGCCATGCGGCTCTGCTTTGCGTTTCATTGTAAAACTAACTCACACGTACGATACGAGCTTTTACGGTAAAAGCTCTTTTCTCGTACGTGTGAAAGCTCTTTGGCACGTGTGCCGTATAAGTGCCCAACGCTGACATAGAGTGGAACAATAGGCCGTTAAGAAAAATATTTCACGGAATGATGACAAGATGTCAGGCACTCCTCGGGTTATGTGAACTGTAGTTATATTGCTTGTATGCAAAGAGAATGGAAGAAAATCCCGAGCGCTGTCGTCTACACTGCTCTAACATGTTAAGCCTAGTACGCAGCAGTGTAAAACCTCGTGAAAGAAAACAAAACTTCATAAAAAAAGATGGCATACCTTAAAGTCGGGCGCGGTCGACTTTGGGATACCCAGTACCACTGCTTGCGATAAAATCCGGTAAATTGCTTAAGAACACCAAAAGACATTTGATTGCCAAATTAGATTATGAGATACGAGATACCTTCATAAACAACCAAAAACAGACGAATTTTTAATCAACAACTTTTTTTCGACCGATCGGCCCTAAGGGAGCTATATGATATAGTCAACCGATTTTGATAAAATTTGGTACAGTGTTGAAGATCTCTAAAAAACTTATAAATGCCAAATTTGGTTATAATATCGTCACAAACAAACGAAACACAACGAATTTTGTGAAAAAACAACTTCTTAATGCCAAATGTGGTTACGGTATGTTCACAAATAAACGAAACACAACGAATTTTGTACAAAACATGATTTTTTGACCGATTGGTCCTATGGGAGCTATATGATATAGTCAACCGATTTTGGTACAGTGCTTGGGAACTCTTTGTGAAAAAACAACTTCTTAATGCCAAATTTGGTTACAATATCTTCACAAACAAAAGAAACACAACGAATTTTGTACAAAAAACAAATTTTCGACCGATCGATCCTATGGGACCTATATGATATGGTCAACCGATTTTGATAAAATTTGGTACAGTGCTGGGGGTTTCTAAAAAACTTCCGATTGCCAAATTTGGTTATGGTATCTTCATAAGCAAACGAATTATCCATCTAAAACTTTTGCTTTTTTCGAGGTCCTCTGAAACACCCCTATGGGAGCTATATAATGTAGTCCCGATATCAAAAAAATAAAATAAACTTGTCTCCTATGGATTAATAAGGGATCTTATCTGAAAGTTTGGTTACTCTAGCTCTTACCATCTCTGAGATCTAGGCGTTCATACGGACAGACGGACATGGGTATATCGACTTCTCTAGTCACTCTGATCATACTTTAGGTATCTTTGGGGGTCTCCGACTTCTCCTTCTGTACGTTACATACATTTTCGGCTTGCACAAACACAATACATATACCCTTTGTACCATACGGTACAGGGTATAAAAAACGCTGTCAAAATTCTTAGCGCCAAGAACAAAATTATTGGCACGCAGCAGCAGGGCTGCATATTTTTGTAGAATTGACGTGTAGATGGCGCTAAAAAATCAGCTGTTCTCTTTGCGCGCTAAAAACGAAACATTAATGTGCTGCAACTTATTTTGATAGCAACAGTAATGGCGCGTAGGCAAAATAGGTGCACAAAATTTACTAAAGAGCAGAAAATTGCTATAATAAAGGATCTTCCAAACTCAGCTCTGCGTATTAAATATAAGTTTCCCCACATTCTTCGTTTTTAATTTTATTTATAAAATATTATTTTATTTTTTTTTATTTGGCAAATAAATAGGCAATAATAGCGTTAGTTGCGAAATAAATACTAAGCAATGTTTTAATTTGGCGATTCATTTTATCACTTTTTATTATTTTATGCACTTGTAAACAGAATGAACAAACAGCTGATTTTTATATTTACTTTTTGGCAGACTTTGGACTTTGGGATACCCGGTGCCACCACATTGCAATTAAATCCGGTACATTGCTTAAGAACTCCAAAAGACTTTTGATTGCCAAATTTGGTTACGATATTATAAGCAAACAAAAATAAACAGTGGAATTTTGTATCAAACACTTTTTTACTGATCGGTCTGTACCCGCATTATTTTTGAAAGTACCAACATTTTTAGGGAAACCCATGAAAATTATATAACAGTCTGATATTTAGTTCACAAGTTACATTGGTTTTAGTGACGCTACTTTTGTACCTTCAGGCCCTTAAGACTGTTGGTAGCATACCTATTTGGCACCACACTGTAAGATACCATCTTGCACTTAATGCATTGTGAAAGTGCCATTAGAAAGAAATTCATGGTACTGCCCTAACTGACCCGTGGAATAGGCCTACTGGGGAAACCACGTTAAAAAAAACGCGCTACTACCTCATAGGTGGCGTGGAAACGTATACATATTAATATTATGACTTATGACGGAAAAAGCCCTACAAGCTACAAGAACATCAAGAAGCCAAGGCCCCGCATTGAACAGCATTACATAATTTTTTTTTTTTTTTTTTTTTTATTTTTTTTGCATTTTATTTACAATTTGTCTTTATTAGACATTAAGTAAATTTACTAAAATAATTAATACAATTTTAATATAATAGCAAGTTTCCATCGAAACTTACTATCGTGTTTAGCATATGTTGTATGTGACCAATTTATCTATCCATGAGATCAAGAATATGCAGTCTTTTAAGTCTTCTTACTGCTGTACTGTTATCGGCTAGATTTAAGGCTAGATTATTTTCGTGGTTGTGAAGTCTGTCAATGTACTTTTTGCTACATTTGATTATTTCTTCTTTTACAAAAGGAATATTTAAATCTTTATGAATGCATGCATTAGACACGTAAAAAGGAGCGTTAACTATGGATCTTAATGTTTTGGATTGATACCGCTGCAGAATTTCAATATTTGAATTACTAGCAGTTCCCCACAGTTGTATAGCATAAGTCCACACAGGCTTTAGAATTGCTTTGTAGAGTCGAATCTTGTTTTCCAGGCTTGTTTGTGAATTTCGGCCTATTAACCAGGACATACGTTTTGTTTTTATAACAAGTTGCTGACGTTTTGCTGAAATATGGTTTTTCCATGTGAGTCTACGATCGAGATGTAATCCAAGATACTTCACACAGTTGCTTTGCGGAATTGCTGATCCATTAAGAGATACTTCTGGGCAGTCACCTTTTCTTAATGCAAATGTTATTTGAGCAGATTTTAGGGCGTTTACTTTTATTTTCCAACGTAGAAACCAGGCTTCAATAAGATTAAGTTGCGATTGCAGTTGTTTTATTTTAAATATTTTTAGTTTTGATTGGTACATAATGTTGCTGCTGCTCTGCTTATTATTATTATAAGAAATGAAATAAAATGAATTCATATATACACATACAATATTATAAACCAAATTAACAATATTATGCTGTTTCATACAGACAAAATTTTACATATAAAATGATTTTAACAATAATAATTACTATTAGTTAATGTTGTTTCTGCTGCTTCTTATGGCGTCTCTTGTATGTCTTTGTATCCAAAGCCAAAGCCAAAGCCAAAGCCTGAGCAGTTGCAAATATGCCTTGTCCGGAAATTCCCATGGCCATTGACCATTTTGGTTTCGCGTCTAAGATATAATAAATTATTGTGTTTATTATTGTATTTACACATTAAAAAAACACTATTTACCCGAAGATAGTTACAGCTCGTCTTGCGCCTAAATGCAAATGGTGCCTCATCTTTACTTTCGGATCCCATTTTATTCCCGTTATGAGCGCTACCGTTAACATAATCTTCGTCTTCACCGTCAAGATTTGACTCATTCGCTGCTGGTGAGGCGCTCTGCCGCTGCAGGTGGTGCAAGTTTGTCAGATGTGCAGTTGACACCCCCGGTGCTGGCGCTATCAGGCCAATGCCTGGCAAATACTGTTGCTGTGGTTGCGGTTGCTGCTTTTCACGCGGCAATTTATGTTTTCGTTTCTTGTATGGCCGCTTCTCCTTCCGACTGCTAATGTTGCCGCTACCGCTGATAGCTTCTGTATAGATTTACCAAGTTAGTGAATTTCATAGTTTATTAGCTTAGAATATACCCATTGTCAGATTCCAGAAGATATCGCGCCAGAAACCACTGCACCACTTGCTGCTGCATTTTGTGAGTATCGATTTGTATACAATGGATTATATGCGGGCCTGGCCGGGGGTAAAAAATAGATGATGGATTATGTGGTTTAAACAATAATATTGCCTCAAAGAAATAGCTACCTCGAATTCTTGAACTGAGCGTTAAGCTCAGAGTACACAGCACCATTAAAGTCGTGCATTTCTACACGCTTTTCAAATATATTCACGCTCACGACGTCGGACCATCTCTAGTATAGTTGTAGCAATATCAGCGTATGTTGCTAAATATGAATGAGTTTTAACATCAAATTATATTCACATTTTTGAATAGCACAGATTGTTACCATTTTTAAGCGCTTATTCAACCAGTATGATATGATATGCTTGTCTCATCATCCTGATTTAGTAGCGTTTTGGCCTCATTTAATGTTACAACGGTTTGGCCTGAGCTCTTCTCTAAGCGATCCATCATTTGTTCAAACTTAAGCTCGGTCAATTCCAACCGCTGCTGCTGACTAAGCCACTCCTCATCCGCACTGTCCATATCATAATCGGGTACTTCAGTGTCACCAAGCGCTGAAATTTAAAGATAGTTAAATTATTGACAATAAATGTTTAATTTGTATTTTCTTACGTTGCATGTGAATCATTTGACGTGGCATTTTGTAATCAGGCGGATAATATGCATCATAAAAGGGCTGATCTGTTTGCAATACCTCTGGCATAGGAATGATTAGAACTGTGCAGATGGCGCGTTGCAAATGATGTTCCTGTTAGAAGAAATTTGCACGTGAATTAACATATCAATAACGGGGCGCGGCAACGAATCCAACTATTTTTATTCTGTCACCGACTCATTTGCGGTACAGCACGGTTTATCGCTGAGTACTCAGGTAGATCCGGCAACTCCTCTGCCAAATATATAGGCATCTGCTTGGACGGATCCAAGTGACGTGCTCTAAACGATAACTTCGACATTTTGTAGCTGTATTACTTAATGGAGTATGGAACGTTTGCTTTTGTTGATTTGATTTATAAGTGGAATTATTTTATTATGCAGCTGAGTGAATATTCTATGTAAACTTGACGAGCTTGCAAACTTGAGGAGGCGTAGGGGCTGCGAACACTAGCTGCAGCCACAGCCACCGCAGCCCCTTTAGTAGTGCAACAGTTGCGATTGCCGGCGATCCTATAGAGGCACAGCTTCTTGGACAGCTAAAACACCTGCCGCGCCCGACCATAGGACTCTATTATCATATCCGGAGGTGGAGCATTGTCTTAACAGCTGCATACTTCCTCCTTCCGGCTTTCATTTGGGAGGCTATTAACAAAAGCAGCACATTATTATTGCTTGAGGCCTGATGACACGTGCTGAAGCTGGCCGGGATGCGGGATGCTGCTTTTGTTGCTATTGCTTCTTGGGTGTTTGTATGCACACTAGTGCGATAGTTTTTGGTGACTTTGGCTGTTATTTTAGTTATTGTTATGAAGTAGTGTCCAACACTGCAGCAACTGCTTATATTGTTATTAAATAAAAGTGTTCCAGGAGTTACAATTTATATGCGGCCTGGGGAGTAAAATTAAAGGTTTTTGTTTATTTTTATTGCCATTTTCGTTTTTGCTTTTTGCTTCATATAAAAAAATAATTAAAGTTATTAATGCATTTGCCTACGCATATTGAAATTAACAATAAAAAAATAAGCGTCTGTATGGTGAATAATTTTGTTGATTATATTGTTGCTGTTGTTTATTATTATTTATTAAACACAAAACACCTTACGATATATGTAAATATCAATTATTTGCAATTTGCAAGACGATTTTTATGAATTTATCAAATTTTTAATTGCAAATTGCACAAACGCACGCACATTTTTGTAGATTTTTTAATTTTGTAGCTGGTTAAAATTTAAAATTGATTTTAATGACAAGCCAACAAAACAAAACAAAATGAAGGCGCGATGGTAAATTTTCTCCTTGTCAAGTCTGGCGATGGTAAATTTTCTCTCAAAGTAGCGCCATCTACATGTCAATTGCCCGTACTGTTAGGTCGCAAACTCTACCCATACAATTTTTGTTTGCGCACAAAATAAGTAGCACTTTTTTCTTTCACGCGTTTTTACATTGCTGCGTACTAGGCTTTAAGTTGGCTGCTGTGCTGCGTACTTTGTTTTGGGTCTTCCTTCATATTTTGATTTGCGGGCAACTACTGCAAGTGCGTGTGCTAACACGTTAGAGCAGTGTAGACGAAAAAAATGTAACGAGTTTGCTTGAAATTTTGTGTTCCCAATGGAATAACGGCAACGGAACCGTTCCAAAGTTTACAAAAGGGTTTGGAGGACTCTACTCTATCGAGAAAGCAAGTATTTGAGTGGCATAAAGCATTTAGTGAGGGTCGCGAAATCGTATCTCATGCAAGTCCAACTCTGTTAACGGCGATAACATCGAAAAAGTGATGGAAATTGCGCTCGAACATCGTCGTGTTGGCGTTAGAGAGATGACAAAGAAACTCAACATATCTTATGGATCGACTCAACATATTTTGGTTGATGTTTTGGGTATGAAACGATTCGCCGCCAGAGAAAAACAACGCCGAGTGGAGCTTGATTATGACGGAGTTTTTGGCCAACATGAAGCAAAAGT
This sequence comes from Chymomyza fuscimana, assembly GCA_949987675.1. Lineage (NCBI taxonomy): Eukaryota > Metazoa > Arthropoda > Insecta > Diptera > Drosophilidae > Chymomyza > Chymomyza fuscimana. The sequence goes on from OX465089.1 coordinate 52,930,001, forward strand.
CATCGTACAATCACCGTATTCACCAGTGTCTTGAAAATACCACGCTTGGTCAAAACGGTCCAAATTTTTACACTACGCTGGGGGGGTCAAAAAGTGCAAAATTTGGGTCACGTAAGTCCGGACTCAATTTTGATCGGTATGTATAAGTAATAATGAGACACTTTTATTGCAGCTATTTTAAATAATTTACTTTTATATAAGCAAAAAAAGGAAGCGCAAAGCGACTGCTATTTTTATGCACATAATTCCAAGATTTAGAAAATGTTGATAATTCTACAAATACTAATGTTCTCAATGAAGGTGGACTACGGCTGTAGGTAAGAAGTGTACCCGGTCAAGCGATGACTTCAGATCAGAATAAAATAGTTAACCACATGGCTTACACAATGGTAAAAGTGCTTGTGGAGAGAAAACCCTTAAAGGAAAATGGACGACATGATAGCGAACAAATTCAAACAAAAAGGACCGTGCAACATTTTTAAATAAAGTTGACGAACATTTATGTGTTTAATAATAAAATGATAAAGGCGTACGAATGCATATACACGCTTGCGAACTGCAGCAACATATTTTTTTAACGCACTTGCATTTGTAAAAATCGACTGCATAATATCGATCGAACTCAGTCGAAATCCAGAACACCAAGCACTGGAATGTCTAAATATCTTCAAACTTAATTAGGGTATTCACGCTTTGTGTTGAGGAGTTGAAAACTTGAGGACTTTTACAAAAACAAATACATTCTGTAAATCAACCCTGCGTTTCGACTTTCAACTCAACGTTTCCTCAACCCTAGGGTCTGGGTCTACTTTTTCCTGTTGAGTTTTTGAGAAAGTGTTGCACAATGTGGTTATTCGCTGCCTTTTCAGCACTAATGCATTTGCCATTTTTTAGCCATTATACACGTTGGAAAAAAGTAAGCGCCAAATTTAAAATAATCAAATTGCATTAACGCAAGTACAAAAAGGTTGGGCCTTTTTTGTGAGAAATTAAGTGAATTAGACATGATTACTTGTTTTTGGAGTTTACGCAAATAGCATTCATGTCCTCTACATAATTATCTAAAACTTCATCAATTTGTGCGTCGCCACGCAGCCCCATAGTCGCTGTATTAAATAAAATTTAGTTTTTATACGATGAATTTGTTTTAGCAGACGAACCTTCAATAAAATCAATTTCATCCAAAGCCACTTTAGCAACAACAACCTCAGTCCAAATACACTTTACGCTTAGTCTCGGCATTTTTACATTAAAATGTTTAATTTAAATAAATTTTTGCTGCATTTCGCAAAACGCAAATGTAAACAAACACACGCAAATAGAAGAAGCACAAAGTCAAATACGGTTTTTTTGCAATTATGGGATTTTTGCAGCAATAAAATAATAAAAATCGATGTAATACATAACTACTTTAGCTGCATGTTTCATTGAAATAGATTTTATGCTTTGACTCGGCATTTTTAATTCAAGTTTTTTAATGTAAATTGTACCAATTTACAAATGTAAACAAACTCTGGAAAGAAGAAGAAAACTCAACAACTCAACTCATGAAACTCAACAGGGCTGTTCACGCTTTGGCTTGCGGACTTTTTGCTCAACTTTTCAACTCCTCAACTCAACACAAACCGTGAACACCCTAAATATTTTTTTTTTCTGTCTTCAGACTATAAGTAATTTTCCAAAATAATAATTAATCAGGTATGTTCTGGATTCGATTCCGACTAAAAATGTCGGAATCGAAATGAAAGTATTCTGGATTTCGATTCCGACAAGAATCGAATCGTTTTAAAAAGTTTGGCTCGCAGCTGTCGAAATGAAAAGTAATTGGCTTAATTTATTATTATTTTTTAATGTTTTAAGAAAATTTAGAACTGTTCAGTTGAACGGATTATGATTAATTGTCATTAAATATTTTTACTACAAAATTTGTCTATTAAAATTGTGTGTATGTATAGTGTTCCGGATCTGGACATGTCTTGTCTTCGAAAAGTTATGTGTTGTCGTGTTGCACAAATAAATTCGAAGAAAAGTTACAATAATGAGCCTCTTTTTTGTAGTTGTTTGTAATAATAAATTTTTGAAGGTGCACAAAAGGAAGCGCTAGGTGGCAGATTATATTTTGCACACCAACACAATCCAAACGTCGCCAAATCTTCGTAAATTTGCAAACACTGACGTTGTCAACTACAGGAACTACGGCGGTAAGAAAAAATTGTACCTGTTCAAGCGATGACTTGAAAGTCATCTGCTTGCATCAGTTTGGTATAATTAAGCGCATGGCCTAAGCATTTGTGAAATGTTGAATAAAATAAAATAAAATAAAATAAAATAAAATAAAATAAACAACTTTTAAAGTTTGAAAATTTGTGTGTTATACTTATAAAATTAAAATGCGATGTAGTTCGCAGCTTAATTGTTTACTACATTTCCATTTTTAAATGACGGCTGCTGTATGATGTCGCTGCCATTTAAATTTTGCGCCACATAAACAAACATAACAACACAGCTGTTTCTGGCCTGAATGAAAACGATTCGAAATCGTATCGAACTCAGTCTAAATCCAGAACAAGAATTGTGGAATTGGTTCAATTCAAAACGATTCGAAATCGGGAACATGCCTGAATAATAAAAATAAGCTTGTCGAGCATGAAAGTTCCGTAGTAGATGATAGTCCTGTTACTCTTAATGAAATTCCATATGTTATTACTTTATTACAGTGGTCGGCACGATCTAAACTTGTAGAAAACTAAACATAAACTAATTTTTTGTTTTCTGCCACACAGCACCAAAGCCACGGCATACTAATGCTGGAGCGTTTTAGTTTTGTGAGAGTAAAAAAGCAAGGACGCTCTCTAAGCAAGAGCCGAAGTCATGCACAAGCAACTTCGTGTCTGTTGCTTTGCGACGTCAGCGTCGAAACACGTCACAGCGGCAGAAAATGTTCAATACAAACGCAAAAAAAAATGCATACAATGTATATTTTGCCGACCACTGCTTTATTATAATAGGTTCCCGTTATTTCAAGTAAGAACATAGGGCCTCGAGCCTACTTTGTGGCTTCTCAAAAATTTTTGAACGCCTCGTCAAAACCACACTCAATCATCACCTGGATGAAAACAACATCATACCCAAGATTCAATTTGGATTTAGATCTAAACTGTATCCAAATCTTTTGATATAACTTGATCAAAGAAAATTTTGGTCAAAAGAGATCTATTGGCTTGCATTGGACACGGTATGGCATAAAATACAAACTAATCCAATGCAATACACCGCTCTATCTAACAATAATTATCTTAAGTTTTCTATCGGGTAGATTCTTTTTTTTTTTAAATGTTTTCGAATACAACAAAAAATCATATCCGCTGGAGTCCCGCAAGGCTTCATACTTGGTCCTATTATGTATAAAAGTGCGGACAATATTGCCTTAAGCGGCCCATACACGAGCAACAAATTGTACAATCGGTTGAAATTCGTTTTGCCACACACTTGTGGATTGGTTGATAAATTTCATTTCTTGTTGATTTTTAACGAGTGAAGATGGAACGTGGAAACTTTTTTAATTTTATGCATAAATTTTTTTTTTTTTTACTTTTTCCACCAATGGCGTCTTTTTTAACTTCCTTGTATTTTCCGCCCTATGCTCCTCCTAGGTGCGACTACTTGTAAACGCATAATTAAGCTCTACAGTAGTCGAGAAATAAATTAATATATATATATTTATCATGCAAAATGTGCCACGACTTTAATCTAAAATTTTTATTTTCATTTTCGCCACTTTTGGTTTCCCACAATGATTTTCTCCGCCGACGTGCACTTGCCGAAGTCAAAAAAGAAATGAGAAAAGTCACAAACACACACAACCGATTGCAAAACACGACAACAAATCCAACAACTTCGCCACTCACACGCAACCGATTGCAAGAAAGACAAAATTTTTTGACAATTTGCAATCTGTTGACAAACTGCGCCACTAACACGAAATTTCGTTGCAATTTCAACCGATTGCTTCAATTTGTTGCTCGTGTATGGGCCGCTTTATACTGCTATAGTGAAGCTTATGTTCACTCCGGTCTTGTAACCCTGGGTCAGACGCTTGACCCTTTTGTAAAAGTCTCGAGCATCATTTCTGCGTCTGCTACATTCTCACCTTTCATGCTCCCGTTTCTTGCGTCTAAAAAGGCGATTTTCCTCTCTTCTCCTTGCCTTGTATTCTGTAAACACAGCCCGCGTAGCTCCAGCTTGGTGTTGAATACCAAGCACTTCCTCCGCAGTAGCTTTCCGATGTGCTGCTTGCTCGGATTAGATCGACACGACGTTTTTATTACACACAGCCGTGTGCAAACCTTAGCTGCCACAAAGTATCGGAGTTGATATTGGCACCCCGAAAAGTTCGCACCTCGAGTATGCTTAGTGTGACCAACTCAATTTTGAGCGAAACCGGACATTTTCTGAAAAAAGTACTAAAATCCGGAACACGAACTCAAAACCGGGCCATTTTTTTTAGGAAAAAAACTTGATTATTCAACTTAAATTTATTAGACGATTACAGTTTTATAGATAATTTAAATCTTTTAGGGTATTCACGCTTTGTGTTGAGTTGAGGAGTTGAAAAGTTGAGGACTTTTACAAAAACAAATACATGATGTAAATCAACCCTGCGTTTCGATTTTCAACTCAACTTTTCCTCAACCCAGACCCTAGTCTACTTTTTCCTGTTGAGTTTTTGAGAAAGTGTTGCACAATGTGGTAATTCGCTGCCTTTTTAGCACTAATGCATTTGCCATTTTTTAGTCATTTCGTGGTATGAAAAGCAACGAGTTATTTTCAGCTGCGAAAGCAAACGGACGTGTTTTACGAAGCTCCTGAAACCATCCATCAACCAATATTAGTGCCAATCAATTTAATTGCAGTGTAATAATAACAAAGCGAAAAGACGCTAATATATATTTATATGTATTATTTTGTTCAAATATTGCAGTGAATAAAAACAAACAAAAAAACCAAAACCAAAATCAACATAATAAGTTATTAAAATAAAATGAGCGTGCCCGCTCAAAAGTGAATAGTGCATACTTCACATATTCACATATATCAAATCACACCAACAACTACAACAGCCTTCACGCGCCAAAAGAACTTAGAGCCAGATCTTGCTCTCCTGCACTCGAAAGTTCTACCAATACAACCAACTGCAACTCGCTACCTTGGAGTGCCCAGTGCATGTCACCATCGACTCCACTTTCCACGCACCTACCAACAACTACCACCGTTACATTCCTCACCACTTTGCCAACTCCATCAAACTACCAGCTCGCTCTCTCTACTCTCCCGCTTACAGCGACATCAACTACCAGCACAACAACGACAGCAAGCAGTACAACCACAACATCAGTATGCTCCCTCTCCCATCTGATCTGCTCTTCGGCAGCTACTTCAACAACGTCCGCAGCATCAGCATCAACACTCACGCAAGTACAAAGCACCAATACCAATACCCATAATGCACTCACTAGGCAAGAAAGCCTAAAACGCAACCGAGACAGACAGTCTCCCAACAGCTCAAACGAACAGACGAACACTAACAAAAAACATAAAAACAAAACTCAAAGTACTACACAAAAAACACTCAAAGAGTACTGGCTGGACAAGCCAAAGTCAAACAACCGTTTTGAGATGCTAGCTCAAGAAGATGATGAGAGCGAACTACTCACTGACAGTGGGACAGAACCGAAAACAAACACACAAAATCAAACACAGCAACGCAAACTTAAACCACCGCCCATCTATGTCCAAAATGTAGAAAACTCATATGCACTAACAACAGCCCTTAAATCACTACCCGATACGAAATATGAACTAAAAGCACTCCCAACAAATGAAATTAAAATACAACCGCAAGAAAGCACTCACTACACAAACATAATAAAATTATTAAAAGATAAGGACACAAAATACTATACATTTAAGCCAAAAGATCAACGAGGCTTCAAAGTAATACTTCGCAACGTTCATTATGCTACAGACACAAACGAAATCATAACTGAACTAGCTGATCTCGGTCACGAAGTGCTAAACATACACAACATTCAACGTTATGACACAAAACAACCTCTTCCCCTATTCACTATAGAATTAAAACAAAAAGATAATAACAAAGAAATTTATAAAATAGTAAGCCTTCTACACTGTAGAGTCACTTTTGAGCCACCTCACCAAAAACGGACAATCCCTCAATGCACAAACTGCCAAAAATATGGACACACAAGAAATTATTGCACAAAAGACCCAGTTTGTGTAAAATGTGCAGGTAAACATAATAAAGTTAACTGCAAAATCAATAACCTTTCCGACAAAAACCAAATAAAATGTGCCCTATGTGGCGAAAATCACACTGCTAACTATAAAGGATGCGTGGTCTACAAAGCTCTGCAAATACAAAAATTCCCCACCCTGCGTAAAAAAGAACTCCAAACAACGCCAACGACACCAGCAGACCAACAGCACAACACCGATATAAACAAACAAGTTACTCCAGAAATATCATACGCACAAGCGCTAAACAAAAATATGTCTTTACCAGCAAGTCACGATCAGCCTCCTCTAACAACTAACACCAACCCAGCACAGCAACAAGATGACCTGCACGAACTAAAACAGATGATGAAACAACTAATTGCCCAAATGACAAATATGATGAACATCATTACCCTTCTTGTAACGAAACTTGACAAACAATAAACTAATAATTGCCATCTGGAATGCCAACGGACTGTTTCGTCACTTACTAGAACTACAATCGTTTTTTACTGAAAATGCAATCGACATCATGCTTATTTCCGAAACCCATGCCACTGACAAGACGTATATAAACATACCGAACTTCGATATTTATTATACAAATCACCCTGACAACAAAGCTCATGGCGGCACAGCAATCATAATAAAAAGAACTATGAAGTGCGTAGAAATGGACGGATATAAAACAGAACATATACAAGCGACTACAATCTGCATCAGAACTTCAACTGGTCCTATAAATATATCAGCTGTTTATTGTCCACCCAAGTTCAATAACACAAAAGACCAATACCTCGCTTACCTAAAATCAATTGGAAATCGGTACTTAGCAGGAGGAGACTACAATGCTAAGAATATAATGTGGGGATCAAGGATTACCAACGCTAAAGGAAGACATTTATACGAAGCCATTAAGGCGAACAACAACTGCATACTAAGCACAGGAGAACCGACATATTGGCCAACAGACACTAAAAAAACTTCCTGACTTAATTGACTTCTGTATTACCAAAAATGTGACATATGAAAACTTAGCAATAAAATCATGCCTTGACTTATCATCAGACCACTCACCAATTATAATAACACTTCAAGATAGACCCGTCGAAAAAGTCACCACATCGCTGTACAACCATAAGACAAACTGGAATATATTTCGTGACGTACTACTAGAAAATATGGAAACAAGAGTCCCTTTAAAATCCACCACGGATCTTGACTCTGCAATTGCATATTTAAATGACAACATAGTAAAAGCAGTAACACAATCGACACCAGCATTAGACACCTCAACAATAAACAAAATCCCTGCTTTTGTTAGAGACAAAATCAGACAAAAACGCAAACTTAGGAATATATGGCAACTCTCTAAACATCCAGACGATAAAACTAAATTAAACAAAGCCACAAATGAACTTAAACAAATTCTCCAAGAAGACAAAGATAATCGACTGAAGAAGTTCCTAAGCAGCCTTGAGACAACTACAGCTACTAACTATTCCCTATGGAAAGCGACTAAAAAACTTACTAAAGCAATCATACACAAGCCTCCAATAAAAACAAAATTCAACACATGGGCAAGGACCAACAAAGAGAAAGCTGAAACTCTGGCTGACCAATTTAAAACAATATTTAAAAATAGCATGGACAATCAAAACATTGAGCTCCCAGTTCCAACTGAAAATCCAGACTACGCAATACAAAACACATCAAAAGCAGAAATAAAGAACTATATGAAGAAGCTTAAAGACAAAAAGACACCGGGATACGACCAAATAAGCGGAAAAATACTAAAGGAACTACCTGACCCTATAATAAGTTATATACGAGACCTCTTCAATGCGATTATTAGACTACAATACTTTCCGAAGGCATGGAAAGTTGCACAAGTTACAGCGATTCCTAAACCAAATAAAAACGCCACTATTGCAAGCTCGTACAGACCAATCAGCTTACTGCCTATCCTCTCCAAATTATTCGAAAAAATACTATTTGACAGAATCGACCCGATTATAAAACAAAAGGACGCTATCCCCTCTCACCAGTTCGGTTTCCGAAAACAACACTCAACTGTCCAGCAGATTCACAGAGTAGTCAACAAAATTACAGACGACTTTGACAATAAGAAATATTGCATTGCTGTATACTTGGACATTGCGAAAGCATTTGACAGAGTATGTCACAAAGGACTTCTACATAAGCTTAAAAACATCTTACCACTTAACATATTTAATATCCTTAAAAGCTACATAACTGACAGATACTTTTTCATAAAATACGACGATGAATGCTCTGAAATCATGACGACGACAGCAGGAGTACCTCAAGGCAGCGTACTAGGCCCCATATTATACCTGATATACACAGCAGATTTACCAACGCCAACTACCCCAGGGTCCATGATAGCTACATTTGCAGACGACACTGTGTTGATGTCAGCTAACAACAGCGAAAAGGTAGCAACAAAAACACTGCAAGATACGCTAACAGCTACAACCCTCTGGTTCGAAAAATGGGGCATTGAGGTCAATAAAGACAAAACGCAACATGTTATATACACTAAGAAAAAATCTGCAAGACATCCAATCAAAATTAATGGAGAAGACATAAAACTACACTCGAGTGCAAAGTACTTAGGGATCACAATTGACTCAAAACTCACATGGAAGCAACACATATTGAACAAAAGAAATGAAATTGTGAGGAGGCGAATTGCCACCTCACAACACGTTCCCTAAAATCTCTACAGGGTAGTTGTTGAGTGAGAGTAGCGAAGAAAGCGCGCGGTTTTCACTCTCAACAACACCGACTTACGTATAACGGCCTCAGAGTTGGCACGCTAATGATGCATTTGTATAGGCGTATACGTAAGAGTGTAGAGTAGGTGATAGGGATATTGTAGGATGCCTCGGACTCTGTTTAATCTATAAGGATAGATATCTAGATAAATAGAGTACCGTTTATATTTCATTTGTATAGGTTTTGGCGGGAATTGAGGGATTTGGCGGCGATCAAGGCCTATATAAGGCGATCAGCAGCCAAATCAGGGCAGTTTTAAATCAGAGGCAGTTTTTGTCAGAGGTCAGTCAGTGAGTTCAGTCAGTGCAGTTCAGTGAAGTAAATCATTGAGTGTGGTCAGTGAGATAAGAGCATCTAGTGAGTAATATCGGGACGACGACTGGAGACGAGAGCCGGCGAATGAAGACCTGAACCAGGGAGGACGTCATTAGGCGGCAGAGGAGACGGCTGGTCGAGTGGTACGCGGCGTTGGGCAACGTGGTGGCGCCCGGACTACATGTGAGCGGTACCGTCGAGGCAGGCAATGGCCAAATCCATGGGATTGGCATTGATGCGCTCGGGTCGGCCCAGAAGCAGTAGTGGGAGGCTGACTATCGTGGACCCAACGTTAGCGGATACCCAGACAGCGTAACAATCTGGCCGGTGAACGCCTTGGGTAAGGTATGGGAGAGAAAATCGGTGAGTCTATAGTTCTAGTTCGTCGTGTTAAGACCAGAAACTGTTTAGTGGGCGAGAAACTGCGGCCCTATAAGTATTATATGACAAGAATATATGTATATGTGCAATAAGCCGAGAAAAGGCGGATAATAAAGACAAAAGTACAAAACTAAAACAAGACTGGCGTTCTCAAAATTATTACAGAGTCTCAGCGAATTTAAATTCGTTGTGACATTTACCCTGGGCATAGCTGAGCTATCCCAGCCGTTGTTCCGGACAAAACCGGAGGTCGTTACAACTGGCGCCCGAGCAGGGACTCTGTAATAATTTTGATCGGTCGGGAAATTTGCAAACGGGTAAATTTCAAGTTTTGTGTTGGCAGAAAAAAATACTCCTCAATAATGCTCGGCTGGCTATTTGGCATAATAGCGCATGCATGAGTGCAGTTTGAGGATAGGAAATCCTTGCCGGGACAGAAAGGCGGGACTACGACGCTTAGAAACACACACAGTAGAAACTAGTATATATATGGAAAAAATTGAGAAAGAAACGAAACTATTTTTTTTTTTCCTTTATTTATGATTATTATTTTAAATTTATTAATAATAACGTTCGCCTTTAGATAAGATTTTTCCCTGTAATTTGAAAAAAAAAAAAAAAACCCAACGAGCTTACGCCAATAACTAAAACGGATTACGTCACAAACTAAAACGTCTTACGTGAGTAAGCGGAGATCTAGTGGTGACGGTAAGCTGTGATTGGTTAAGTCGGGTGAGAGACAAGTTTATTGCGTGTGTGTGTAAGCGAGCATGAGAACGTGTGGAGAAATAAAACACCGATATGCATATGAGTGAAATGTGCGTGGGAGCATGAGAGCGTGCAGAAATGCACCGCTGAAAAATGCGTTAAGCGTATGTGTACGCTGAGAGCACACAATTACGGTAATAGGGACAGTAGTGCAACTACTTACACCCCCATTTTAAGCAATATGCTTATCAAATTTGAAAACTATTCGGCGGGATAACGGATCCTAGCCAAAAGTCGATGTCAAGCCTAAGATAAGGTGATGGCATTCTATTTAATTTGAGACTGTGGCGAGGTAAGTTAGGTCACATGGAGTAGCGGCGAAACATATATATATACATGCAAATGGTAGCAGTCCCATATATGCATATATATATATAAGTTTAGCAAGCTAAAAAAAAAAAGGAAAAATAATCTATATTTTTGTTTACAAAAAAAAAAGGAAGAAAAATATATACAAAGTTATATAAAAAAAAAAATGGAAAATAAAACATGGGCCCAATTGGTGGAGGAGGAGGAGGAGCGCACCCGGACCACGTCGTTGCATGCCGAGCATGCTGAAGCCGCGTCCGGGATGCCGACTACCCGGCCATCCGATTTTGGGAGGGCCGGAGTCCGATTTGGAGGATGTGCTGGACATGGAGCTGTCGTCAGCGCATTCCGCCATAACCTTAAGCTCCGATGATGGGCACGAAAACGGTGTGTCGCGCGACGTGAAAACCACCTACCGGCTGGACGGCAAGTGGTGGGTTTTTACAAAAGTGGAAACCACCGATGTGCGGGTCCGAGCGAACACTTCGGGGTGCGGCGGAGTGCGGCTGACGGAGCTGCCAGGTTCACCACGCCGGGATGCGGAGCCCCATGAGCCAGATTTGGCCAGGGCGGCGGCAACGGCACAGTGGCTGCACCAGCAGCAACAGCAGCAACAGGCGCAACAACAGCAGCAGCAGGCGCAGGCGCAGCAACAGCAACCTGAGCAGCAGCAGCAACAGGCGCAGCAGCAACAACAAGCGCAACAACAGGCGCAGCAACAGCAACCACAGGCGCAACAGCAACAGGCCCAGCCACAAAAACAGACGCAGCAGCACCCACAACAGGCGCAGCAGCCACAACAGGCGCAGCCGCAGCAGCAACAACGACGCCAACAGCCACAACACAGGCGTCCCCGAACGCCAGAGCACCGCTCTCGTGGGCAACCGGCTCAGTCGCGCCTAGAGCGACTGAGGGCCGAGTTGCGACGGGAAGAGGCGGCAGCGTCACGGCGCGCGGCAGGCGTACGCCGCGAACGGGAACTGCACCTCCGGCAATTGGAGCGGGAAGCTCAGAGACGGCTGGAGTCGGTACGGCGGCAGTTGGAGCAGGCGCGCCGCACCGAAACGAATTGGCAGCTGGTCGAGGAGGCGCACTGGCCCGGAGCAGTACTGGCGGCGATACGCAGGCGGATAGCCAGCGGTCACACAATTGGCCAACGCTCCAGCGTGTTGGTGACGGCCCACAGGGTGCGCTACCGTATACGCTGGAGCTATGATGGCGAATGCAGAGTATTCAGAAAAATCTAAAAAAATAAATAATAAACAGTTAATTAAAAAGAAAAAAAGAGTTTAAAGGAAATTTTAGAAAAAAAAAGGAAACTTGCGAATTTTAACTTTACAGGTAGCAATGGTCGAAGCCTTGGTCTCGGGAGGTGTTGCGCCGACTTAGGCGGACACAAACGAGAACTGGAAAAGGCGGAAGAAAAAAACCCCATTAACATCTATCAGAGTCGCAAATATACTTACCAAGCAATTGCAGATGTCCATTTTAATATTTCTTTTTTTTTGCATATTAGCAACAAGCGGCGGTGTTTTATACACGTTGCCTTTATTTACTTTGTTTACGTTATCAAACGTCATGCTTCCTCTTCCAGCGTTGACAATCACTCGCGATCAGCGACAGTGGGTGAGTGGTAGCAACAGGTGGCAACGCCGATATGGGCAGAAAGCTCGTTGCTACAAAACTCGATAACTGGCTGAGAGCGCGAAGTCAAACAGCTTTCAAGAGGAACTATAGATTATTATTATTGGACTAGTTTGAGGTTTTTAGTTGTTTGTTATTATTTTTTCTTATTATTGGGCTAGTTTAAGGTTTTATTTGTTTGTTATTATTTTTTTTTATTATTATTGGACTAGTTTGAGTTTTTATGTGTTTGTTATGTTTTTTATTTTTTTTATTTTACCGAAGAAAGGGGGGAGTGTGAGGAGGCGAATTGCCACCTCACAACACGTTCCCTAAAATCTCTACAGGGTAGTTGTTGAGTGAGAGTAGCGAAGAAAGCGCGCGGTTTTCACTCTCAACAACACCGACTTACGTATAACGGCCTCAGAGTTGGCACGCTAATGATGCATTTGTATAGGCGTATACGTAAGAGTGTAGAGTAGGTGATAGGGATATTGTAGGATGCCTCGGACTCTGTTTAATCTATAAGGATAGATATCTAGATAAATAGAGTACCGTTTATATTTCATTTGTATAGGTTTTGGCGGGAATTGAGGGATTTGGCGGCGATCAAGGCCTATATAAGGCGATCAGCAGCCAAATCAGGGCAGTTTTAAATCAGAGGCAGTTTTTGTCAGAGGTCAGTCAGTGAGTTCAGTCAGTGCAGTTCAGTGAAGTAAATCATTGAGTGTGGTCAGTGAGATAAGAGCATCTAGTGAGTAATATCGGGACGACGACTGGAGACGAGAGCCGGCGAATGAAGACCTGAACCAGGGAGGACGTCATTAGGCGGCAGAGGAGACGGCTGGTCGAGTGGTACGCGGCGTTGGGCAACGTGGTGGCGCCCGGACTACATGTGAGCATTACCGTCGAGGCAGGCAATGGCCAAATCCATGGGATTGGCATTGATGCGCTCGGGTCGGCCCAGAAGCAGTAGTGGGAGGCTGACTATCGTGGACCCAACGTTAGCGGATACCCAGACAGCGTAACAATCTGGCCGGTGAACGCCTTGGGTAAGGTATGGGAGAGAAAATCGGTGAGTCTATAGTTCTAGTTCGTCGTGTTAAGACCAGAAACTGTTTAGTGGGCGAGAAACTGCGGCCCTATAAGTATTATATGACAAGAATATATGTATATGTGCAATAAGCCGAGAAAAGGCGGATAATAAAGACAAAAGTACAAAACTAAAACAAGACTGGCGTTCTCAAAATTATTACAGAGTCTCAGCGAATTTAAATTCGTTGTGACATTTACCCTGGGCATAGCTGAGCTATCCCAGCCGTTGTTCCGGACAAAACCGGAGGTCGTTACAAAATGAGAAACAAATTCCGACAACTCTACTGGCTACTAGGAAAACAATCTAACCTAAGCTTACATAACAAAATAACAATAACATAACAAACATATATAAATCAATAATAAGACCGATATGGACATACAGACTAGAAATATGGGGGACTACCAGTAAATCGAACTTACAACTTATACAAAGAAGTCAATCTAAGATGCTAAGAACAATCAAAAATGCAGACTGGTCATAAGAAATGATGATATCCACCACGATCTTGACGTAGAAACAGTTACGGAAACATTAATGAAAAACAGCTGTAAGCACACTTTGCGACTACTACAGCACGAAAACCTAAAAATGAGACAAATACCGGGAATGGAACTCCAACCAAGAAGACTAAAGCGCAAAACACAAACAGAACTAGCTCGCATCTTAATATAATAATAATCATAATCACACACAAATATACCTTTTATAATAATAAAAAGTAAATCGCATTAAAATTTAAATAATAATGTACTCTTGCGAAGGGAAGGGACATTACAATTCCGAGCCCATTACACCAATTACTTATTGTTAACCTAAACAGATTGTAATTTATAATGGAAATAATAAAAAAAAAAAAACAAAAAAAAAAATTTTAAATAATCAAATAGCATTAACGCAAGTAACAAACGGTTGCGCCTTTTTTGTGCGAAATTAATTGAATTAGACATGATTACTTGTTGTTGGAGTTTACGCAAATAAAAGAGTAAAAATAGATGTAATAGGCTTAATATATGATGGAACTGTTGGGGAGTTATCCTCAGCATTTGAACAACACGCTTGTCGCCGAAGGAACTGCGCACGTTCTGGCCCCAGTCAATTGACTTAGGGATGTGGAAGTGGTCGCCCTGCCGCGAGAGTATTATAGCATTCATGTTAATTATCTAAAACAGTGATGTGCACCCATAGCCCGTGGGGCCCGAATGAAAATGAGTATTCACACAGACACGAGCCGAGCACTTGCCGAAGTAAAAAGCCAAAACGAAAAATGCTAGCGTGCACTGACAGAATAGCTGTAGTGGCGCGTAAAGCTATTTTCACTTTTCAGTTGCGCAGTATACCAATACATTTACAATTTTGGCCTCTCTCTTCTTGCACATCCTTGATCTAAACCTTCATCAATTTGTGCGTCGTCCATCAACCCCATAGTCACTGTATTAAACTAAATTTAGTTCTTATACGATGAATTTGTTTTAGCAGACGAACCTTAATTTCAGCCAAAGCCACTTTAGCAACAGTTTCAATCAAAGTAGACTTTACGCTCAGTCTTGGCATTTTTAAATCAAAATTTTTTTTAATGATTATTTGCAGCAATTTATAAAAGTAAACAAACACATGGAAGAACAAGCACAAACTCAAATACGGTTTTTCTGCTGCAGAAAAATAATTAAAATCCATGTAATACATAACTACTTTAGCTGCAGGTTTCATTGAAATAGATTTTATGCTTTGACTCGGCATTTTTAATTCAAGTTTTTGAATTTTAATGTAAATTGTACCAATTTACAAATGTAAACAAACGCTGGAAAGAAGAAGAAAACTCAACAACTCATCTCATGAAACTCAACAGGGCTGTTCACGCTTTGGCCTGCGGACTTTTTCCTCAACTTTTCAACTCCTCAACTCAACACAAACCGTGAACACCCTATATATTTTTCTGTTGCTTTTGTTTAAAATCGTATTTATCTTGTGATAATATTTGCTTAAGCAATGTTGGATGTTCTTTCAAAAAATTTTAAAATTCAACGCATTCGTACTTTAAATTATATTTTACAAATAGCGAATGTTTCAAAGTATCTAGCTTAAGTTGCGATTCTTCTTTTGTCCATAATTTTGTGATCAATGATTACACACGTTCTACAGTTGCAGATGTTGCTTGTTGAAAAATTCCACCCAGCGTTGATGTGGTTTAGTAGAATGTGGCTTTTTGTTATTCCAATTGCTAATTTTCTCTGTGGTAATAAATTTCAATACGTGACCAAACCCATCAAACAATTCTACATTGTTTTCTTCAGATTTCAACCAATTCTTTTCAACCATAAATTTGATAGTTGTCTCTACATCTTTACAATCGAACATGAGTACATCTTCAAATTGTACTTTCCACTGCCCAACATAATCAATACACGTTGGATAAAATGGAGTAGCAATTTGCATCACACCTTCTTGATCTATTAAATCGTCACCGTTCGCTTTGTTGATATCATCGAGTTCTTGTAGAACGGCTGGTGATAAGTATTTTGCATCCACTCTTGTTTTCAATGATTGCATCAAATCATCTAAAATGTTTGTCATTTCAATTGCGGAAACTTCAACGCTTTCGAATTTAAGAACGGCTTGATTGAAAATTGAAGCCTATAAGAAAATAAATTATTGAGATCATGCAAAATAAATAAAAAATAATTTATCCTTAAATTTTAGAAAATTTAAATTGTTAATTTACTTGATCGCGAAGAAATATGAACCATAATTTTGAGCATGGGTCTTTGCAAAATCCTTCAGCACTCTCGGAATGTTTGGTGTTTCCAAAAAACAGGCTTTTAATCCATCATACACTCTTAATATTGAATTAAAGCACGTGAACATCTCTAAAAATCGCGTTTTTCCATATCGAAGGATTTTTTGATATTCAACATCAACGGATCGACAGAATTCTTTCAAACTTGCGACACGATTAGTAAAACGGTAGAAATGAGAGTAAATTTTCACCTTAATAATCTTATCGTTAAGAGTGCGTGTGGTGGCACACCATAAGCCTAAGAGTGCAACTGACACTGTTTTGTTATTCATGTTCGCACATTTTTTTTTTAATTGAATTTAAAATGAAAAACCAGGTCACCCGGAGGTAATCATCGGGACACCGGGACGTTGATCGATCACAAATTGATCGATTTGGTTGATGCTTTGTGAATGTTAAGTTGACGAAGTTAGGTACTACTAACTACTAAAACTATTTTTTTTACATGGGGTGATCTCAAGTCCTACGCCACAACCTAATTAAAGTATTAGGAACCCCCGCGTACTTTAGTTTGCCATCCAACGGGTGTTAGACGACAATCCAGAGAGAACCACGAGGAGGTAGGAGGTAGAGGGTCCAGGATCGTGTTGGCATTCGCCAGGTTCAAATGCAATCAGACACTTTGGCTAGTGTACTCTCCCCCAATCTCTGGGAACTCCCATTTCAATTAAAAGCTTCTTTTCTCAGAGCATATTAGATAAGATCTACATAACTTTCAAACAAAGTTTTCGATATCTGCATAAACAAACGAATTATGTATGAATACATTTAGGTTATTCACGCTTTGTGTTGACTTGAGGACTTTTACAAAAACAAAATGTATGGCAAAATACAACCCTGTGTTTCAACTCTCAACTCAACTTATCCTCAACCCAGACCCTAGTCTACTTGTTGCTGTTGACTTGTTCAGAAAGTGTTGCACAATATTGTAATTCGCTGCCTTTTCAGCACTGCTCGCATTTGTCATTTTTTAGCTATTTCATGATATGAAAAGTAACGAGTTACCTTATACTCGCTAAAAAAAGAAGAGCGCCAAATTTAAAATAATCAAATTGTATTAGCGCAAGTAAAAAAGGTTGTGGCTTTTTTATGCGAAATTAAGTGAATTAGACATAATTACTTGTTGTTGAAGTTAACGCAAGTAAAAGAGTAAAAATTGATGCGAATTGGAAAATGCTGGGGCTGTACTACGCTTAATATATTCTGGAACTGTTGCGGAGTTACCCTCATCATTTAAACATATCGGTTTTCGTCGAAGGAAATGAGCACATTCTGGCGCCAGTCAATTGACCTAGGGATGTGGAAATGGTCACCACGATGCGAGAGTATAATTGCATTTATTTTTTCCACAATGAATTTGTTTTAGCAGACAAACCTTCAATAAAATTGATTTCATCCAAAGCCTTTTAAGCAACAGCTTCAATCAGCATAGACTTGACGCTCTGTCTTGGGATTTTTAAATATAAATTTTAAATTTTTATGATAATTTCCAGCAATTTACAAATGTAAACAAACACACGGAAGAAGAAGCACAAACTCAAATACGGTTTTTCTGCAATTATTTCATTTTCGCAGCAATAAAATAATACAAATCGATGTAATACATAGCTACTTTAGCTGCAGGTTCTATTAAAGTAGATTTTATGTTCTAACTCTGCATTTTTATTTCAAGTTTTTTAATTTTAATGTAAATTGTACCAATTTACAAATGTAAACAAACGCTGGAAAGAAGAAGAAAACTCAACAACTCATCTCATGAAACTCAACAGGGCTGTTCACGCTTTGGCCTGCGGACTTTTTCCTCAACTTTTCAACTCCTCAACTCAACACAAACCGTGAACACCCTATATATTTTTCTGTTGCTTTTGTTTAAAATCGTATTTATCTTGTGATAATATTTGCTTAAGCAATGTTGGATGTTCTTTCAAAAAATTTTAAAATTCAACGCATTCGTACTTTAAATTATATTTTACAAATAGCGAATGTTTCAAAGTATCTAGCTTAAGTTGCGATTCTTCTTTTGTCCATAATTTTGTGATCAATGAACACACACGTTCTACAGTTGCAGATGTTGCTTGTTGAAAAATTCCACCCAGCGTTGATGTGGTTTAGTAGAATGTGGCTTTTTGTTATTCCAATTGCTAATTTTCTCTGTGGCAATAAATTTCAATACGTGACCAAACCCATCAAACAATTCTACATTGTTTTCTTCAGATTTCAACCAATTCTTTTCAACCATAAATTTGATAGTTGTCTCTACATCTTTACAATCGAACATGAGTGCATCTTCAAATTGTACTTTCCACTGCCCAACATAATCAATACACGTTGGAAAAAATGGAGTAGCAATTTGCATCACACCTTCTTGATCTATTAAATCGTCACCGTTCGCTTTGTTGATATCATCGAGTTCTTGTAGAACGGCTGGTGATAAGTATTTTGCATCCACTCTTGTTTTCAATGATTGCATCAAATCATCTAAAATGTTTGTCATTTCAATTGCGGAAACTTCAACGCTTTCGAATTTAAGAACGGCTTGATTGAAAATTGAAGCCTATAAGAAAATAAATTATTGAGATCATGCAAAATAAATAAAAAATAATTTATCCTTAAATTTTAGAAAATTTAAATTGTTAATTTACTTGATCGCGAAGAAATATGAACCATAATTTTGAGCATGGGTCTTTGCAAAATCCTTCAGCACTCTCGGAATGTTTGGTGTTTCCAAAAAACAGGCTTTTAATCCATCATACACTCTTAATATTGAATTAAAGCACGTGAACATCTCTAAAAATCGCGTTTTTCCATATCGAAGGATTTTTTGATATTCAACATCAACGGATCGACAGAATTCTTTCAAACTTGCGACACGATTAGTAAAACGGTAGAAATGAGAGTAAATTTTCACCATAATAATCTTATCGTTAAGAGTGCGTGTGGTGGCACACCATAAGCCTAAGAGTGCAACTGACACTGTTTTGTTATTCATGTTCGCACATTTTTTTTTTAATTGAATTTAAAATGAAAAACCAGGTCACCCGGAGGTAATCATCGGGACACCGGGACGTTGATCGATCACAAATTGATCGATTTGGTTGATGCTTTGTGAATGTTAAGTTGACGAAGTTAGGTACTACTAACTACTAAAACTATTTTTTTTACATGGGGTGATCTCAAGTCCTACGCCACAACCTAATTAAAGTATTAGTTTGCCATCCAACGGGTGTTAGACGACAATCCAGAGAGAACCACGAGGAGGTAGGAGGTAGAGGGTCCAGGATCGTGTTGGCATTCGCCAGGTTCAAATGCAATCAGACACTTTGGCTAGTGTACTCTCCCCCAATCTCTGGGAACTCCCATTTCAATTAAAAGCTTCTTTTCTCAGAGCATATTAGATAAGATCTACATAACTTTCAAACAAAGTTTTCGATATCTGCATAAACAAACGAATTATGTATGAATACATTTAGGTTATTCACGCTTTGTGTTGACTTGAGGACTTTTACAAAAACAAAATGTATGGCAAAATACAACCCTGTGTTTCAACTCTCAACTCAACTTATCCTCAACCCAGACCCTAGTCTACTTGTTGCTGTTGACTTGTTCAGAAAGTGTTGCACAATATTGTAATTCGCTGCCTTTTCAGCACTGCTCGCATTTGTCATTTTTTAGCTATTTCATGATATGAAAAGCAACGAGTTACCTTATACTCGCTAAAAAAAGAAGAGCGCCAAATTTAAAATAATCAAATTGTATTAGCGCAAGTAAAAAAGGTTGTGGCTTTTTTATGCGAAATTAAGTGAATTAGACATAATTACTTGTTGTTGAAGTTAACGCAAGTAAAAGAGTAAAAATTGATGCGAATTGGAAAATGCTGGGGCTGTACTACGCTTAATATATTCTGGAACTGTTGCGGAGTTACCCTCATCATTTAAACAAATCGGTTTTCGTCGAAGGAAATGAGCACATTCTGGCGCCAGTCAATTGACCTAGGGATGTGGAAATGGTCACCACGATGCGAGAGTATAATTGCATTTATTTCCTCATGATAATTATCTAGAACTTTATCAATTTGTGCGCCGCCACGCAACCCCATTGTCTCTGAATTATAAAAAGTTAGTTTTTCCACAATGAATTTGTTTTAGCAGACAAACCTTCAATAAAATTGATTTCATCCAAAGCCTTTTAAGCAACAGCTTCAATCAGCATAGACTTGACGCTCTGTCTTGGGATTTTTAAATATAAATTTTAAATTTTTATGATAATTTCCAGCAATTTACAAATGTAAACAAACACACGGAAGAAGAAGCACAAACTCAAATACGGTTTTTCTGCAATTATTTCATTTTCGCAGCAATAAAATAATACAAATCGATGTAATACATAGCTACTTTAGCTGCAGGTTCTATTAAAGTAGATTTTATGTTCTTACTCTGCATTTTTATTTCAAGTTTTTTAATTTTAATGCAATTTGTACCAATTTACGAATGTAAACAAACACATGGAAGAACAAGCACAAAGTCAAATACGGTTTTTCTGCAATTATTTCATTTTCGCAGCAATAAAATAATACAAATCTGAGTAATCTATAGCTACTTTAGCTACAGATTCTGTAAGTACAGATTTTACTATTCGACTTGGCATTTTTAATTCAACCTTTTGAATTTTAATCCAATTTGTACCAATTTACAAATGTAAACAAACTCTGGAAAGAATAAGAAAACTCAACAACTCAACTCGTAAAACTAAAACTCAACAGGGCTGTTCACGCTTTGGCCTGTTGACGTTTTCCTCAACTTTTCAACTCCTCAGCTCCCCTTATTCCCAATACCCTTATTATTTATATTCAATGTTAACTAGCAAGGTCATTGTGAATAATTTTTTAAAAAATATGGCGACCGATGCATTGCGTAAAAGTATTTTTAGTAATAAATTTATTACGCCAATCTGGCAACACTAGCATCAACTGGAAACCCGGCACAGTTGTAACACCCAATTCGATTTGTGCGATTGAAGTAGGGAAGAATTTGAAGCAGTATTTATTAAACACCTATATATTACGTTTTGTATTTTAAAGTTTTATAAACTTTGCGGTAAAGATGGTATGTAAATAAAATGTTTTAAGAATTCGAATGACTAAGTATTAATATTCCATACCGCTCTTATGGAAATGTGATAGTACTGATGATTCATAAAAATAAGAATCGTGCTTGGTAGTATACATACATATTTTTTTATATACATACATATGTACCTTAAAATATGTAGCCGTGCTAAATCATTTCTTATGTATAAATGTATATACATTTCATTTAGCATGCATACTAACGTAGTACAAACTTGAAATACAATTCTAAGTATAACTAAACTCTACACATACATAGATAGGTACATAAATATGTACATAGCATATGAGTGCTCTTATGCATTTTTCTTAAAATAATACCAATTCCATAAAATTATTTTTATTTGTCTATGCTTGCTTTCATCGGGTATATTATCTAGGACATTCTAATTTTGTAGACATAAATGTTTATATAAGTATATATATATTAATATACAAATATATAATGTCACATATGTAGGTGCATACATGTGTACTTTTGGTATGCAAGTTCTACGTGAATATATAACTATGTGCGTACATATATGTATATGAATTGTATATATGTTATATATATGCCATTTGTATGAAGTATATATATATATTTATGTACATATGTATGTATGTATGTATTTGGTATTATGCATTTACATATAAATTTATCATATCTATATATATAGAGTTGCCACACTGTGCCATTGAAGTGTATTTGTAAGCCGGCATCACCATAAAGGTATGCATTTTTACTTGTATGTACATCTTAATATGCTGGTTTTTATGCATATGTGGGGGATGAAAATATAGAACATGACCATTCTTAACCGATCGGTGTCGGGAATACATCAAACGAACGCGTCGAAATAGTGCTGCCTTATTAGATTGAGAGTTATCGCTTAATTGCGTTGACTCAGCGTGTATATTGTCTAAAATACTATTTACCGTTTAACCTCAAATTTTTAAGCACGGATCTGCAGCAGAAAACGTTAGATCGCCGAAAAAAGCTAAAGTCTTGTATCGACCCCGAGCCCAACAATTACGAATCAGTTGAACTCTGTACCACAGACCTTCAATTAGTGGCACTGATAGTTACCAGCCTTAAATGTGGATGTAGTAGCTCTACTAAAAAAAATGGTGGTAGTATGCAAAAGACAACTACACATTTGTTGAAATGATACATCACAAAACGCACACGCACACAAATTGACTAGTGTCTTTTTGCGGTTTGTGTTTTTGCGATATATTGATAAAATACTAAATGCGCATTGCTTATCAAAGGTAAGTATTTTTGTGGCGAAAATTTAAAAAACACTAATATTAGTACCGTATTGTACCATGATACAAAGAATTTTACAAGGTGCAGCAAATAAGTGCTCTAGTTTGGCTGCGCAGAAAACTCGTTCAATTTCTGTGTGGCAGCTGTATGAAATAGTGTACCAATTTTGATTAAACTTCATACAAAATTCAACAGTCAATAATTTGGTAACGATATTTTAATAAATATGTGTTTCATATTAGTCTTCATATTTGTGTGATATTTTATCAAAATTGGTCCAGTATTTCATATGGCAAGCATAAAAAAATTGAATCTGTACTAATCATTTCAGCGAGACGGAATAAGCTGCGCATTGCGTGTCCTTCAAATTGTTGGATCATAAAGAGAACAGTTCCTTAATACAAAAGCCCACTTGATTTCTCCTAATTGCTTAAGCATAACTCCATTATATATTCCACTTTATTATAAATTAAAACAGGTTACATGCACGTTTCAACAGAAGCTAAACACCAAAAGTACTATTTATGTATATTTACGGTAAGGTGGCTGCGCATAGAAAAAAAAAATGTAAAGCAATAAGCGAGAAGTATACAGTAGCACCATAGGAAAATAAAGTAAAAAAAATGTGGTACAGTCGAGGCGGTGCCCAACCCTGTACCTTTTGTGTCAAACAAATTTTTCCTGCATATTCCATCTAAGAACTTTCCAATTGGAATTTTTTTTTTTTTTTGGTGCAAAACGATATTTATACCTATAAGTTCCGTAAATTTGTATCGATTTTGATGAAAATCGAAAGTTACGTCAAAGAAGCTATTTTAATTATATTGGGTAAGTTTCAAGTTGATATGTTAAGGGGTGTGGGAGAAAACACGGTAAATCGATTGCGGGGGGTGGGGGACCGCATCGATAAAATTTGGATGTGGATTTGTTCATTAGAGCCACATGAATGAGCTTACCAAAAATTGTGATTCTAGGTCACTTGTAGCCATAATTACGAGTAGTCAAATATTGACGCAGTTTATAGGCAAGGGTGGTGAAATTTGTACATTTTTGACTATAACTTCTGTTGTATTTGTCCGATTTTGTTCATTTTTTACACATAGATGCATGTATCCACAACGCATCGCTCTGTTAAATTTCAAATAAAAATATTAAACGGTGTGGCTAAAAACCGCGAAAATCTACAGCGGGGGAACGGGGAAAGATATTGACATGATTCAACAAACTTCATCTGCTTAGGAAATATGCGCACCAGCAGGAAAAGTTCCGTGTCTCTAGCTCTTATAGTCTCCGAGATCTAGGCGTTCATACGGACGGACAGACGGACGGACGGACGGACATGGCTCAATCGCTACCCGAGGTTATGATAAGCATTTTGGTATAAAGGACTTGGGGTCTGCCACGCCTCCTTCTGTCCGTTACATACATTGCACAAATCTAGTATACCCTTTGTACCTATAGGTACAGGGTATAAAAATGTGGTACAGTCGAGGCGGTGCCCGACAGTGGAATACCCTGTACCTTTTGTGTCAAAAAAATTTTTCCTGCATATTCCATCTAAGAACTTTCCAATTGGTATTTATTTTTTTTTTGGTGCAAAACGATATTTATACCTATAAGTTCCGTAAATTTGTACCGATTTTGATGAAAATCGAAAGTTACGTCAAAGAAGCTATTCTAATTATATTGGGTAAGTTTCAAGTTGATATGTTGAGGGGTGTGGGAGAAAACACGGTAAATCGATTGCGGGGGGTGGGGGGACTGCATCGATAAAATTTGGATGTGGATTTGTTCATTAGAGCCACACGAATGAGCTTACCAAAAATTGTGATTCTAGGTCACTTGTAGCCATAATTGCGTAGATTCAAATATTGACGCAGTTTATTGGCAAGGGGAGGTGAAATTTGCACATTTTTGACTATAACTTCTGTTGTATTTGTCCGATTTTGTTCATTTTTTACACATAGATGCATGTATCCATAACGCATCGCTCTGTTTAATTTCAAATGAAAATATTAAACGGTGTGGCTAAAAACCGCGAAAATCTACAGCGGGGGAACGGGAAAGGATATTGACATGATTCAACAAACTTCATCTGCTTAGGAAATATGCGCACCAGCAGGAAAAGTTCCGTGTCTCTAGCTCTTATAGTCTCCGAGATCTAGGCGTTCATACGGACGGACGGAAGGACGGACGGAAGGACGGACATGGCTCAATCGCTACCCGAGGTTATGATAAGCATTTTGGTATAAAGGACTTGGGGTCTGCCACGCCTCCTTCTGTCCGTTACATACATTGCACAAATCTAGTATACCCTTTGTACCTATAGGTACAGGGTATAAAAAGTGATACAGTCGAGGCGGTGCCCGGTGTAATACCCTGTACCTTTTTTCTCGAAAAAATTTTATTCCTGCATATTCCTTCTAAAAACTTTCCCATTGGAATTTATTTGTTTAGTGCCATTCGATATTTATACCTATAAGCTCCGTAAATTTGTACAGATTTTGAGAAAACACGGTAAATCGAAAAAGCGCAAAATTTGGGTCACGTAATTTGGGTACGGCCCCATATGAGCGTGGCTCAATTGCTACCCGAGGTTATTCTAAGCATTTTGGTATAAAGGACTTGGGGTTTGCTACGCCGGCTTCTGACCGTTACATAGATTGTACTAATCTAGTATACCCTTTGCACCTATAGGTACAGGCTATAAATATATACACACACACAACCTACTAAATCATTTTTGTTGTGTGTGTCTCTGATCAGAACAGTGGTGTCAGAAATTGGGAGACAAAATAAGTCATTTGAAAAAAAAAAGTTACCAAAATAAGCTAAAAATCAAAATAAATATGCTAAAAAAAAGTCCCGTCCCAAAATAAATGTTTCTTTCCAAATGAAAATTCCTTTGTTCATAAACAATATTTGGGACTTTTAAGTATCAAGTAAAGAATTAAATTGATAGGTAATGGTTGTTAAGTTATTAAGACATGAATAATATAGGTTCTAGTGCTTAGATCCTTATAATTTCCCTGACTGACTATTTTGTCAGTCGCCCCTGGGCGGAGCATGGGGATATCTATTCATAACTGTTCGAAGACAACTGGGACCTACAGTTTATAGCCGAATCCGAACGGCGGTCTTTTGAATTAATCAGGCGTGCTCCGGAATCAGAAAAATTCAATCCGAACAATTTTATTCGGATTCGGTTTTGCGTGCTCCGGAATCAGAATTTTTTGTCGATAATTTCCTTTTTTATTCTCGATAAATGCGTAAATTTCCCTCACTTTTTTCGATAAATTGACATATGGTGCGGTGTAACCAGCTGACTGCCTTTTGTTAAGAATTTGTAAACATTGCAAAAATGTAATTTATTTTCTCAATGGTTTGTTTTAAAGCTAAAAGAAGGCGTAAAAAAATTAAAGAATCATGTCCTATATATTGTAATTTTTATTTGTATATTTTTTAGCATTAAATTCTTTTGGTTAAATATGCACCTACATTGTGTTTCTTGGCGCGAAATGTTTTTTGTTTAATACAAAACAGCTGACAAGGCTGCCGCAGTTTTGCACCTTTTTATTAGTACATGTTGTTTAGATTTAATTTTCATTAATATATTGCTAGTTCTTTATTATTTCATTTTTTTTAAAATAAAATTACACAAAAATATTAATTTAGCAACAATGTTTATTAAATTTAAACACGATTTAACTATTTTTGTTACAAGGGAAATTTTTGCATGTTTGATACACATACATGCACCAACAAATCGAAAATTCGGTTTGGCTTGTATATGCTATTTTTGGGTTGGATTCAGGAAAAAAATTATTAAAAATAGTTAGCAGATAATATGCAAATTAAAGTTAGCATAAATAGAATCTAAGAATATCAAGGCATATATAAAAAATGACTTCAATATAAAATTTGTGGTTTTTTAATACTATTTTGACGATTCGTTTTAATTCCACTTGCAACAAAGCAGTCGGTTTCAAAGTACATAAAAAATTCGGATTGGTGGAAATGGGAGCACCAAACATTCGGATTCAAAACGAATCCGCATAAATTATTCTGATTCGGATTCCGGAGCACGCCTGAATATAGATTTTCTTGGGCAAATAGCGTCTTTGAGCTAGCGATGCCAGTGCTAGGCAAATACATCAGGTCTTCTGCGGGGAATCGAACCTCCGATTTTCGGGTTGCAAAGCGAGTACGCTACCTTATAAAATCATAAACATAATCTCAATAGTATGCACTTTAAGTGGCCCATCCACGAGCAACAAATTGAAGCAATATGTTGAAATTGCAATGAAATTTTGTGTGTGTGTGGCAGTTTGTCAACAGATTGCAAATTGTTAAAAAAATGTTGTCTTTCTTGCGATCGGTTGCGTGTGAGTGGCTGGCGAACTTAGAATTGGCTTCGTGTTTTGCAATCGGTTTTTCTCATTTATTTTCGCAAGTGGACGTCGGCGGAAAAAATCATTGTGGGAAACCAAAAGTGACGAAAATGAAAATAAAAATCATACATTAAAATCGTGGAACATTTTGCTTGATAAATACAAGGAAATTAATAAAGTCGCGACTGTTGAAAGAATAAAAAAAAAATATAGGTATAAAAAATAAAAACGAATTTCAACCGATTGTTCAATTTGTTGCTCGTGTATCGGCTGCTTTAGCGAAATTGAAAACAATTTTTTTTGTTAATTATATTCACCGGTGTGCCCACCTTGGCTCTTTTTGCTCCGAGTACTCTTTCCGTTATTTCTTGCAAGTGGCGCCAGCCAGACGCACAAGCAGAACGCCGACAATACACAACACGCAGTGTGCGCGTTTCGCCCAACTCGAGGATGCTTGTGCGACCCTAAAGGAACTTGTTATTAGTGCTCGCAAACGAAAATTTCGTGTAACTATACTGAGCACAGAAATATATAGCTAATTTGGGAACTATAAGACCGAGTGATTTGTTTGGTAAATTAAAATTGTCATATAAACTCATATGACTTTTCTGTGTCTTTGAATGTGTTGTAAAATTTTGTTCAGTGTACACGTACAAGCAGATCGCTGGCGACGCTCCGAATTTACAAAAACAATATACACACAGCGTTTGTCATCGCTAGACTCGCAGCAATTTATGAACAAAAACAAAATACACACAGTGTGCGAGTTTTATTACCGTAACAGGACTTTTGTTGTAGTGCTCAGTCCGTTATTTTTCGTGCCCACCGCTGCTCATTAACGTGGCTGCTAGTTTTTTGTTTTAAGCGCTCGCTTGTGTAAGTTTTTACAGTTACAGCGTGCTCTCAGTTTTGTGGTGAGTTTCTTTGACTTGTGCTCTTCTTTTGGATTTTGTTGTTGCCTTCTCATTTGTTCGTTTTGCTTCTTTTGTACCCAGTAGAAATTGTAGAATCGCTTGTATTATGTCTTGCTGCTTTGAATTATGTATGAGCAAAGATGTTTTTGATGAGGAAAAGCTTCGTTGCTTCGTTCGTTCTTAAGCTTAAAAAGCTGGCTAATCGAATGTCGTCTGAGCTTGATAATGACCTTAAACTGCTTAGCGAATTTAATTTTGCCACACCTCCAAAGCGTTCAGCCCCTCAATTGCGCCTTCCGCTTCCCTCTGTTCCTCCTGCTTCTCCTTTAACTCCAATTCCAGGATCGCCGCTGCTTGCTTCGTTTTTAACTCCGGCCCCTTGTCTTGATTCTTTAAAGACGAAGCCCACGCCACCGCAATCCTTAAATTATTCTATTGATTCGCCTCCGCCTAGACCTACTCTTAAAGTAGTCGCACCGCGTAAACATATTTTTGTGTCTGTCTGGCGGCGGACACTTCTTGTGAAGACTTAGTATCTTATATGGATATTGGCAACAATCCTAACATATCCATTGAGAAATTTAAATTCTCACAGCCTCGTGAAATTTCGTCGTTCAAAATTTCCGTCTCTATAGGTGATTTTGACAGACTATGTGATCGAAGCTTTTGGCCACCACATATAATTGTTCATGAATTTAAATCTAATCAAAAGCCTCGGCCTCAGCCTGTTTCCTTACCCTCATCTTCTGTACCAGCCTCTAGCATTTCAAAAAACTAATTTCTCATCTCTTTTAAATATCAGAATGTTAGAGGTCTTTTAACAAAACTTAATGTTCTGTTTACGAATAGTTTTTTTTTTGACTCACATGTTCTTGCTCTTACAGAAACGTGGTTAAACTCTTCAGTTTCTGACCATGCAATTTTATCTTCCCACTTTGTAGTATACAGGCTTGATCGCTCTGTCCGCCGTGGTGGAGGTGTCCTTATTGCTGTTGATGTAAAACTTTGTTCTAGCTTAGTTAAAGTAGATACTTCGTTGGACATTGAATTTATTTGTGTCAAACTAAGTTTGCATAACTCTTCATGTTTTATAATATGTTCGTACATTCCTCCTTCATCTACTACTGAAATTTATTTGCAACACTTGGCTGCAATTAACTATGTTCATTCGCTTTTACATAATCGCGACAATCTCTTAGTTTTAGGCTATTTTAACCTTCCAACCATTTCATGGGTTTCGTCACCTTCTTCTAACTCTGTTATTTCGTCCTCTTATAACGAATTTCTGGACGGCTTGCTCGATTAGCCATTACTGCAAATAAATGTCGTCCAAAACTGTTTAAATCGAATCCTTGATTTGGTTTTAGCCAATGATCCCGCTATTGTGTCAGTCTCCAGATCTTCCCCGTTATCTATTCCTGAGGATTCATATCACCCTACTTTGGATATTGAAATCCTTATTAGTGCGCCTCAACCACATTTTTCTTCTCCTGCTATTGTCCGTCGCCGCTGTTTTCGTAAGGCTAATTTTACTATGTTAAACGAACTTTTAACCTCCACTGACGGGTCCCGCTTGATGAATTGTGTTGACGTCAATGAAGCTGCATCATTTTTCTATGATACGCTAAACATTATATTTGATGCGTGTGTCCCTTCGACAAATGCTTGTTTTTCGCTCAAACCTCCCTGGTTTACTCGGAATTTGTCACATTTAAAAAATTTGAAATCTAGATATTACAAGAAATTTAAAATGACAGGTTCTAATCGTGATTTCTCTAATTATTCGTATGCTCGATCTGAATTTATCCTTTTAAACAGAAATTGCTATCAAAATTATTTATCCCGTTGCCGTGAGCAATTTACAGTTGATCCGAAACAGTTCTTTAATTTTGTAAATTCAAAACGTAAATCTGATCTATTTCCTTCTACACTCATGTATAATGGTGAAGTAGCCTCTACTGACGCAGGTATATCTAACTTATTTGCTAGTTTTTTTTCAATCTACTTACTCTTCAAAGTCTTACTCTCCTACTTCTTATCCTTTCAATATTTCGTCTGGTAGCGGTCTATATGTTCCATTTATTAGCAATGATGACCTCAATTCTGGTATTTGTTCACTTAATATGTCTTACTCGCCAGGCCCTGATAATGTTCCTACCTGTGTTATCAAAGCTTGTGCACTTGCGCTTCATGAACCCTTGCTGAAACTATTTAATTTGTCACTTGAATCGGCCTCTTTCCCTACCATTAGGAAATCGTCTTTTATTGTCCCACTTCACAAAAAGGGTAATAGATCCGATGTTTCCAATTATCGTGGCATCGCCAAATTGTCATCAATTCCCAAACTGTTTGAACAAATTTTAGTGGTCATTTGCAGCATCTTTGTAAGTCCCTTTTTTCCCCGTGCCAGCATGGATTTATGAAAGGTCGATCTACCTCTACAAACCTACTGGAGTTTACACCCTTAGCATTTAAAGGATTTTCAAATAAACTTCAAACAGATGTCATTTATACTGATTTTAGTTAGGCCTTTGACTCTGTTAATCACAAGCTCTTTATTTTCAAGCTTGGGCTCTTAGGATTTCCGACCAACTTTCTCAATTCGATTTCATCTTACCTTGCTGATAGAACCCAAAGAGTTATAGTTAGCTCTACTGTTTCCAAAATTGTTCAAGTATCTTCCGGTGTTCCGCAAGGTAGTCATCTAGGTCCTCTGTATTTTACCCTTTTTATAAATGATCTGCCAAATGTGGTAAATCATGCCCGTGTTCTTATGTTCGCTGATGATGTTAAACTTTGTTTCTTGTTTAATGATTCCACGTCATATCTTTTACTTCAGGATGATTTAAACTCTCTTTATAACTGGTGTACGGTTAACCATTTGAACTTAAACTTTTCTAAATGTATGTTTATGACATTTCATCGACACAAACCTCACTTGGTTAATTACTCCATAAATGGTTCTCTTTTGGTGCGTATCTCTTTATTTACTGATTTAGGTGTTACTTTTGAGCCTAAAATTACCTTCAATACCCATGTTTCTACAGTTGTGAATAAAGCCAGGTGTGTTTTAGGGTACATTAAACGCTGGTCAAAAGAATTTAATGATCCGTATACGACCAAGGTTCTTTATTCTGCTCTTGTTCGCCCAGGTCTTGAGTACTGTTCCTGTGTTTGGTACCCTCAATACAAAAAATATCAAGCACGAATTGAATCTGTTCAGAAACAGTTTCTCCTTTTTGCTCTACGAAGCTTAAATTGGGACCCAAATATCCGATTGCCTCCTTATGCCAGTAGACTTCTTCTAATTGATCTACCTTCTTTGAAAAATCGTAGGATTGCCCTTAATGCTATTTTTTTTGCATAAACTCATAACTGGTTCCATTGATTCCCCTTTCCTACTTCGGCAGCTTTTGTTTAACATTCCTAGACGCTCCTCTAGAAATTTTGTACCCTTATCTCTTAAGAGATGCACTACAAATTATGCTTTACATGAGCCTTTTAGAGTTTTATGTTCGAATTTTAATGACTTGGCGCGTATCCTCTCAAGTGAACTTTCGCCTTCCAGTTTGATGAGAGCTGTCTTGAACCACCTTGGCTCCAGTTAAAAATTCACCCAACGGGTCGGAGTCCGAATCTTTTCTGGATTGCTGGTTCAACTTGTTTGCTACTGACCACAATTGGCTGTGGGTAGGGGCATAGCTGGCCACCAGGCAAATAAAATTCCCCCAACGGGTCAGTGGCAAACTACCTAATATTAATTATATTATATTATAAAAATTTGTAGAAAAGTTTATTTTTGTATGATCTATTTTAAATTAATCAACTGATCATATTATATGTTGATCTTACAAATAAATAAATAAATAAATAAATAAATAAATAAATAAATAAATAAATAAATAAATAAATAAATAAATAATAATTTAGTTCCCGTAAATAGTGTTTGCAATTTAATATCGCATTAGGTAAATACCTCAATATACCTGGTTTTACTTATATCTTTTGAAGTTTTCACTCGATATAATACTTATTATACCCTTTGTACTTTTTAGTACATACATGGTATAAAAAGTCCAGCAAGTCCCCTGTGATGTTGCTGAGTAGTGCGAATAGATTTTAAATAATCAATAAAAACTAACGGTATGTTTTAATTTGCAGGCTTCTGGTGTAACTGTGTCTGATGTATGCAAAACCACATATGAGGAAATAAAAAAGGATAAGAAGCATCGTTATGTTATTTTTTACATTCGCGATGAAAAGCAAATTGATGTTGAAACTGTTGGGGACCGCAACAGTGAATACGATCAGTTTCTAGATGACATTCAGAAATGTGGACCCGGTGAATGTCGGTGAGTAACATTTGTTGTTACGTTAATACTTAAATTTAACTTATTTGTTGACTGCATTATGATTGCGGGGCAACCAATAAATGTAGCCAGTAGTAGTAGTGGTACTCTATTAGTTCCGTTTTCAAAAATGAATTATAACCAAGTTGGTATAACAGTGTCCAAATTTTATTACAAAGCTTCTTTCGGATGCAGTGCAATTGATTCTATACTTTTTTGACGTGGTTCTTTTTTAATAATATTTCTCCTTAATAAGTGTATAAAAGCTTTTTTTCATACAATGAAGTAACGTTTTTGAAAACCCTGAACTAATATTTGTAGTACAAATTTTATACTACACGCTGTTAACTCAAAGTTAGCTATATAACACAATTAACCGATTTTGATCAAATAGGGTACAGTGCTTGGGAACTATAAAAAACTTTCGAATGTGAGGTTTGATTACGATATCTTCTTAAACAAACGAAATACAAAGAATTTTGTACAAATAACGTTTTTTTGACCGATACGTCCTATGGGGGCTATAATACAGTCAACCGAATGTGGTCAAATTTGGTACAGTGGTTGGGTACTCTAAAAAACTGCTGAATGCCAAATTTGGTTATGATACCTTCATAAACAAACGAATTATCCATCTAAAACTTTTTGTTTTTTTCGAGGTCCTCTGAAACACCCTTATGGAAGCTATATAATATAACCCCGATATCGAAAAAATAAAATAAACTTGCCTCCCGTAGGAATAAGGGATCTTATCTGAAAGATTGGTTGATCTAGCTCTTACCATCTCTAAGATCTAAGAAATTGAGAGACAAAGTATACGAGATTTGAAAAAAAAAGATGCTAAAATAATCTAAAAATCAAAATAAATCTGCCAAAAAAAAAGCTAAACTGAAATGCTCCCAAAAACAAAAATTTTTCGTTATTTTAGTACTTAAATATTTTTTTATACCCGTGCACAATGGTCCCAAAGCCCGAAATTTTGACATAAAATCGAAAAATAAAGCTAGAGACTTCTGATTTGGTATAGTTCATTGTAATGACACATATATGAACTAAGAAAAATTTCAGATCGATCTGACCACGCCCATTCCTACCGCCCATAGATGCTTCGGTATGTTAGCATTAAAATTGTCGTCATTTGATTTTATAACATTATAATTTAGATTTAAATGTTTATAGCGTACATTTTATTAGAATTGACATTTTAGAAAAAGCTTTACTTGCAAATAAAGAAATAATTAACTTCATACATATACATTTAATGCGTTTTTTAAATTATTACAAATTGTTATTAATATCGCTGTCGCTCTCAACTTCACTGCCGCTCTCCACTTCACTGTCATCGTCGCTGTCCAATTTTGTATCATAAGCAATTGTCGGTTCTTGAAGTAGGTCCGTAACCCCTTTGGGAAGCTTCTTCACTTTGTTAGATCGCTTGCTTTCAGCAACGCAAAGGCTCGACAAGAAAGGATCTGATGAATCCATAGCTCTGTGAAATGTGTCTGTAATATTATTCAGTCGGCTATTTTTCCTTGAATGAGATCGACGATCTTTCTTGTAAAACTTATTTCGTGCTTCTGAAGCATTTTCACCTAAACAACCAACAGGAACAACAGAAGTTTCAATAATTTGCGATCCATGGGCTAGTATTTTGTGAAGTGTTGCTGACATGGGATACCACGGATACTTTTCCATGTACAAAGCTGCTGTTTTATTACAAAATTGTTGAAATTTTTCTGAAGAAATTTGATAGTCGCATGATAAGACAATTAATAATGTGTGGAAATTTTCAAGCACTTCTGTATCGAAATTTAAAATTGAGGCACAAGCTGTAGAATTTAAAAATGCTCTACGGGCCGTGTTGCCGTCGTTGGAGTTCCCGCTTCCATTTTGTTTTGGCATGCCAACGACAATGCCTATTTCATCAAATAATTTTTCTTTGATTTGGACTTTTCGTGCTGTCATAAATTCTTTATCCTTTGTATCTTTTATGTGCCATTTGTTCAGTCCAATCCTATATGAAATATTCAAACATGTTCGAATAATCGTATCCATGCGTGCAATGGACTTACACCATATTGAAGCGAACCAGGCTTTACTTTAAAAAGATTTGATTGCAAATTTTTTTCATTTAAAAATTGTGTGGGTGTTGCTCCACATAAAGGGCAACATTGGCTGGACTTTGTTCCAGTTAAGACATTTAGCACTTTTCCATATACTAGAGTCATGCATAATTCATAGTTTATAGTAACCTTTACTTTGCTATCAATGATATGTATGAAAGGAACTAAGTTTTGAATTTGTTTGTCAAGGTCAGTTTTTTCAGAAATTATATGAGCAGCAGTTTCTTTAACGAATTCTATTTTTACAGGCCTGCAAAATCGCACAGACTGTGGTGTCGCATTTACCCATACGTTTCTTTCAAACTTGTCTATGAGTTTTATTGGTATTAGCGACGTTACAAATAGTGACTGTTCAATAAGTGGGTCTTGCGGTACTTCAAATTTTTGCTTTCGAATGCTTTGTCCAGTTGACCCGTCAAAGCCATAGCTAGCTATTAATTTGAGCTCCTGCAAGTCCGGGTACTCCTTCAAAACATCATTTTGCAATATAAGAACACGCTTGGCTGTATGATCCAATAAACATTGCAGAGGTACTTCGGCAACCGTTTCAGTTATTTTTATTCCAATTGGCCGACACTGCGCTTTGGCCGCCAGCAACTTCTTGTAGCTGGGAAATATGTCACTGTTCCGGCTTTTGGCTAGCAACCAAGTGCTAATATATTGCTTTTTAGACAAAGAGTTTTCTAAAAGATATGCCAGCGCTTCATCTGGAGTTATTTGATGTTTTAGTGAGTCACTTTGGCGTGATTTTTTAGCCGAAACAGCTGCAGCATGCAGTAGGAGGTCTGTCTCATGGCCACAATTCTCAGCTACCTCCGAAGCCAATTTTCTTTTCAAGCGATCCCCAGCTTCCATATATGTAAGGGTAGGACGACCTCTTTTTGTAGGTGATGGAGTAACCGTGATGGGTTCGTCGAACAATATAATCATATTTAATGAGAGCCAGTGTAGGTGATTTTTTTTAAAGCGACTTAACATTCGTTTGTATTTCATTTTAATTATATTATTTGTTGCTTGTATACCATTGTTGTTTACTTTTTCCAATATAAAATTGGTTACTGCAGCTTCGTCGCGACAATTGTTACTCCATATATCTAGCAGCTCTGCATGGCTAAACTCGAACTTGACTGGAAATCAGCGATTTCGCAAAAAGGGGCAAAAAGGGGCAAACGAAACTTATTAAATATGAATCTGTATACTATTAGTAAGAACTTAGCATTTTTTGTTGCTTGCGCCATCGTGCGCCTCTACCACACTTAACACAACTACCTTGGTTAAATATTACTATCAAATAGACATGCACAAAACACTGGACAACACAAACGCACATGCAGAGACGACATACAATTCTTTTTGAAATTGATTCTACATACCTTGACGTTTATTTTCCATATTAATACCTTTATATTTAATTAATTGCAACAATTTTGGCATCAATCGAAAGTCAGCAACTAGTTCGCGCCAATTTGCAAATGCCAGGGCTGTCATTAATCACCTGACTTCACGAGTGTGCCAAATTTGCAGGGTTGGCAAAAAACTCGAATAAAATTATGTTTTATTCTAATTGGAGTATCTAGTTTTAAAATTTGAATTCATTTTCCAAAAATGTTTTCATAAAATTTTCTATTTTATGCCGCTTTGGGACCATTGTGCCGTGTACAAAGGGTATATTAAGTTTGTGCCGAAAATGTATGTAACACATTGAAGGAGTCGTCGGAGACCCCCCAAAGTTACCTAAAGTATGATCAGGGTGCCTAGAGACGTCGAAATACCCATGTCCGTCTGTCTGTCTGTCCGTATGAACGCCTAGATCTCAGAGATGGTAAGAGCTAGAGCAACCAAACCTTCAGATTAAATCCCTTATTATTCCATAGGAGACAAGTTAATTTAATTTTTTTGATATCGGGGTTCCATTATATAGCTCCCATAGGGGTGTTTCAGAACATGTTTCTAAACAAGTTTAACCAAATTTGGCATTCGAAAGTTTTTGTAGAGATCCCCAGCACTGTAGCAAATTTGATCAAAGCCGGTTGACTATATCATATAGCTCCCATAGGACTGATCGGTCAAAAAACCGTTTTTGGTGCAAACTTCATTCTGTTTCGTTTGTTTACGAAGATATCGTAACCAAATTTAGTCCTTGGTAGTTTTTTAGAGTCCCCAAGGACTACCAAATTTTATCAAAATCGGTTGACTATATCTTCACTCATCACTTAAATATTTTTCGTTTATTGAAATTAATTTTAAATATTTATGAGGTACATCATAAGTATGGCAACATTTGTCATTTTTGCACAGCCCGTATCTGTGAAATTTAAAACAAAAATAAAGTAATTAAAGAATTTTACATTTTAAAAAACAAACTGTATGCCTAAAATTGCATTCAATGTTTTCAAATGTATTTTGTTGCGCAATTTTGTCTTTATTATATTAACTTGACTGAAAAAACGTTCCACTTTAGTTAGCGTGTTATCCAATTGCGACTTAATTTGTTCAATTTCGGCGCATTTGAAATACTCCAATATTTCTATATCTAAATTTTTTTTTGGCACGCAACACGCTATCCACTGAAAACACACTCATTTTTTTACAGAATTTCAAAATTTTCGGGCAATCTGAAATAGGACAACACATATTAACATGAAACTAAGCATAAACACTTGAAGCATACCTTTTTCTCAGTTGTCTTATTAATTCCTTTATAAAATTTTGGCATCTTTTTCTAATTCTGGGGCTTGTTCCAGAAATTTGAAGTCTTTAATTTTTTTTTCAAAGTCATAGCCTAAGAACATGGGAGTCACAGCAATTTGATCAAAATCATCTTTTAGAACGTCAATTTCTTCCTCGGGTGGTATAATCTTATCTATATACAGGTTATTAGTTCTTCAAGTAGTTTCGAAGATTCCAACTCTTCACTTTGAAATTTTTTGTTTAGTTTCTGCGTATCTGTTAGCAGCTGTTTTAAAAATAAAAATGTAAAATTTACTTCATTGCTGTAAAGCCCATGCAAAATTTTGGCTTTGTAGCAATTTTCAACGCTTGCAGCTAACTCAAAATGAAGCTTTACCTCTGTCCACTGATCCAAAACCGATTTCTGTATATGAGGTATTTTCAAGTAATATGGTCCTTTGCAATTTATTTAGACTAGTTTTTGAACACAACATCAGTCAAGTGGCCGCTCTTATTGGTTACAGCAAAAAATGCCCTTTTTGCTGCGATTTCCATTACCTTTTCGAGCATCTCGGTTGGTATAGCGATGATTTCGGCACGAATGTTTTCCTTAATGGTCTGCGGCTTGCTGGCGTACACTTGCTTTTCAAATAACACCACAAAGGGTCAAATCTGTGGATCTGGGTGGCCACTCAATGTCGCCTCTTTTTCACATCAGACATCCAGGGAATTTTCGTTGCAGAAACTGGATTGTTGGATTCGCAGTGTGGCATGTCGTACCATCTTGTTGAAACCAGTAATCTTCAAGACCTTTTTCGCGCATTTGTGGGCAGACATAGTGAGCCAACATCCACCGATATCGGTTTCCATCGACAGTTTGGTTCTCTTTGAAAAAATAAGGCCCAATGATGGTTTTGGCGCAAACGCTGGTCCAAACAGTAACTTTTTGGTCATGTAATGGCGTTTCATGGATCTCTTGTGGATTCTGAGAGTTTGAAATGGGCCTCGTCAGTCATTAAAATTCGCTTCCAAAAATCAGGTTCGGTGTCAACTATTCGGGCGACTGTTTGGCCGTATTCCAAGCGACGTGGATAGTCTGTGGGTAATATATTCTTTGGGTGAATTGCATTTTATACGGAAACAAATGCAATTCATCTTTTAAAATGCGCCGTAGAGTGGTTCCACTGATGCCGAGATGCTGAGCGCGGTGACGATACGAAACTTTTGGGTTCTGGGCAACGCTCTCTCTGACCGCTTCAAATCAGTTCATGGGAACGTCTTGGTCGTTGATGACCGGGTTGTTCACGATCTCCCACTGTTCCGTGCTCAAAACAATTCGACACCAAACGACGAATAGTGTTGTTAGACGGAGCCTGTTTGCCATGATATTTTCATCGTTGAGTTAACACAACTGAACGACTTTTTTCAATGTACAAAGTAACTACTTCGGCGCGTTCTTTTGGTGTGAAGCGATACATGGTTGAAATTGTACTGAATTGACGTTTCCAAAACATGTGATGTCAAGTCAATCGGTTTTCAAATGTTTAAGTTATTCAATGTTACAATACCGACATAAGAAATGGCGCACCCTGTATGTTAAAAGATTAATTTGGACAAACACAAATGAGAATTTTACTACACACACACACACACTTACATATTTTTATGTGTTGATACCGCTTGTTAAGGGCTTCTTCGCAATCACTCCACAAAGGGATTTTTTTATAATCGAGGTTCTCTTCCCAACGAGAACGGGTTGTTTGGTCAACTTTTGACATAGCCAGATGTATAATCATGGCGTATCCGATTTTTGTATCATCTCCAAGTGATAATAGGGACTCATAGATAGCAGTCACTGTATCTATGAGCGAACGCAATGAAGAAGCGGACGGCTCTTGCATGACAGGCAAATTTAATAATTGGGCTATGCTATCAAAAAATATAAGACAACTGTTGTCGTAGACTCGCTTTAGTGCTGCTAAAGCTTTCGGATAATTACAATCCGTCACTTGGAATGCCTTGACTGTACCAAGTGCTTCGTTTTCTAAGCAGGACAACAAGTGGTTAAATTTTTCCACATTTGAAAGTGTTGGGTCGTTGCCAACGAGACTTTCAAATAGGCCAATGAAATTTTTGTAGTCAGAATACTTGCCGCTAAATATGGGAAGCTTCATTTGCGGCAAGTACCTTGTGTGGGATACTGTTGTGTTCAAGGTTGTGTCGCTCACGCTAGGTCTGTGAGGTCGAGCTCCAACCGAAACAAGCGCTGCCTTAGTAGACACGCATAAATCTTCCAGCTCAGCGCGAGATGCTAAGTCTGGGTTGCAATTATCTACTTCCAACTGAAGTTGGAACGCTCTCAAAATGTAAGAGTTTAGAATATCCAAGCGAAATTCTATCTCCACAGCGTTAAATGAAATAGACTGTTTTCGGACTGACTCTTTGATTCGGGCAATATGTCGCTTTACAGTGTCTAACTGATTAAGCGTTGCCATGGCATCTGAAGCGTCAGATGATGCTTGACGAATCATCTGCTTTTTGGAAGGCATTTTTATTTTATTTATTTATTTGACTGTAGCGCAATGTAATTGTGTGTGCAATGATTTGCAGCGAGATCACAATAAAATGGCTTGCAATGCGATTTATGCCCAAATGAATTTTAAAAAAATGTGGTACAGTCGAGGTGGTGCCCGACAGTGGAATACCCTGTACCTTTTGTCTCGCAAACAATTTTTCCTGCATATTCCTTCTACGAACTTTCCAATTGGAATTTTTTTTTTTTGGTGAAATTCGATATTTATACCTATAAGTTCCCTAAATTTTTACCGATTTTGATGAAACTCGAATGTTACGTCAAAGAAGTTATTTAAAGTATATGGGGTAAGTTTCAAGTTGGTATGTTGAGGGGTGTGGGAGAAAACACGGTAAATCGATTGCGGGGGGTGGTGGGACCGCATCGATTAAATTTGGATGTGGATTTGTTCATTAGAGCCACATGAATCAGCTTACCAAAAATTGTGATTCTAGGTCACTTGTAACCATAATTACGAGGAGTCAAATATTGATGCACTTTATCGGCAAGGGGCAGTGAAATTTGTACATTTTTGACTATAACTTTTTCTGTATTTGTCCGATTTTGTTCATTTTTTACACATAGATGCATGTATCCACAACGCATCGCTCTGTTTAATTTCAAATGAAAATATTAAACGGTGTGGCTAAAAACCGCGAAAATCTACAGCGGGGGAACGGGGAAAGATATTGACATGATTCAACAAACTTCATCTGCTTAGGAAATATGCGCACCAGCAGGTAAAGTTCCGTGTCTCTAGCTCTTATAGTCTCCGAGATCTAGGCGTTCATACGGACGGACGGAAGGACGGACATGGCTCAATCGCTACCCGAGGTTATGATAAGCATTTTGGTATAAAGGACTTGGGGTCTGCCACGCCTCCTTCTGTCCGTTACATACATTGCACAAATCTAGTATACCCTTTGTACCTATAGGTACGGGGTATAAAAATCGTTAATGTTGGTCAGTGTAAATAGGAAATGTTACAATATGTTGCAGTGTAAATGGCCACAAATGTTAAGTTACACTGCTGTAAACTCAATCACTGTTATCTCGACTTGAAGCTTAATGTTAATTGAGAGTTGACAGTGGCCCAGAATGTTAATTTGAATTCAAAAATAGCCGTTGATATGGCGTAAGTATGGTAACAAATATTTAGCCAGCAAATTATGTATGCTTGTGTGTGGGTAAATTGCACACAACATCAGTAATCAAACAAATTTGATGCCTAAAGTTGGTTTGTTCCAAATAAAAATAATTGCATCAATAACAGACAAGGCGGCAGCAGCACTGTAACAATATAAAGTTAACAGAGGTGGCTGGCTGTTAGTGTGTGGGTGTTAACAGCAGTGAGCGAGCGCAGTGAGCGGCGGTGTTCACTTGTATGATTTACTTTTTAAAATGTGACAAATGCGATTTTTTGTACTTTTTTTTTTTATTTATTAATGTTTTAAATATGTTGTGTGTTAGGTATTTAAATATATATGCGTATGCATGTATACATATATCTGATGCTAAAAATTACCACTTTTTGTTTGTTTGATGGTGCAGCTCTGTGTCGTTTTTGTTCATATACGCATATGCAGGTATATGTTTGTGTAAATGTGTAACCTTTTTATTTAAATGTATTTTGTTTGCATGAATTTTGTGTAGTTGTATCGACGTTTTTAATTAATTTATTTATTTTAACAATGCTGATCTAGTTTAAGGTTTTAAACTGTTGTAAATAAATTTTAAATTTGACACTCAGATTTTACTTTGTATAAGTGTAGATGCAAGCAAATTACATATGCCGGTTCACAATAGGACACACGTACACAGTTGATGAGCTGGAGCGGCTTGTCTTTTTATTAATTTAGGCGGATATTTACCTGGCAAGGGCTGTTACCCAATTTGAACCAATTGCAGTTTTGGCAGTAGCTCATGTCCAGAGTAAGGTATAGATAGCCACACAGATATAGTATGTCTCCAGCGACGACCAAGTGTTTTAGATAATGTTGAATATACACATCCAGTCAGACAGCAGGAGCACGAAAACACAGTGGAATATTTAATTTTTGTTTCAAACACACGCGAGCCAAGATCTTTTAGTTAGAATCCACCCGGGGGCGCTAAAACGTTTGCGTATTTTATAAATGTAAGTACACGGTTTAGGTTATGTTTAAATGTTGTATTGTATTCAAGTATATTTCGTGTACAGTGTATGTATTAACGTAAATGTGTAGTTTATAAATGTTCTTTGTATGATTGTTTAATGTTAATTGTTTTATGTATAAAAACGCGTATAATAGTTTAATAACTCGACAACTTGTTCGTGGACAAATTAACAAAGCGTTTTGGCTGTGAGCGAGGTAAACGGAGAGTAATTTACAT
Organism: Chymomyza fuscimana; assembly: GCA_949987675.1. Taxonomy (NCBI): domain Eukaryota; kingdom Metazoa; phylum Arthropoda; class Insecta; order Diptera; family Drosophilidae; genus Chymomyza; species Chymomyza fuscimana. Next base: position 52,972,158 of record OX465089.1, read on the forward strand.
GTTTAGACTAATCAGCATGCATAGGCCTGACTTTACATAACAAGAGCTAATCGCCGCATGCAAGCGGGCGTGAGAGCGTTAACATAAATCGAGAGCTTAACATATATTTTATTTTATCTAAAAAACAAATTAAATATATCATTTATAATGGCCAAAAACATATACATATATATGTATATATATAATTGTTTCTTTTTAGTCATTAATTATCTTTTGTTTTTATATAACTTATAATTTGATCAAGCTGCCTTTTTTAGGTAGTAGCACACAAATTTGATATTATTGTTCAATAAAATACACATTTTTTTAACAAAAAAAAAAAAAAAAAAATAAAACATATGTTTGATATCAACATTTTCGATACTAAATAAAAAATAATTCAATTATTATAAAAGTGAGACTTATAACAATAGTGAGGTGAAAATAATAATAACCAGCGGTGGGCACGCCTTGGCTCTTTTTGCTCCGAGTGCTCTTTCCGTTATGTCTTGCAAGTGGCGCCACCCAGGCGCACACGCAAAAAGCCGAGAATTTTACAAAAAGAAAATACACGCAGTGTGCCCGCTTCGCTCAACTCGAGGATGCTTGGGCGACCTTAACGGAACTTTTTATTAGTGCTCGCTGACTGAATATTTCGCACAAGTACACTGAGCACAGAAATATAGTTAATTTGGCAACTATAAGACCGAGTGATTTTTTTGGGTAATTGAAATTGTCATATAAACTCATATGACTTTTCTGTGTCTTTGAATGTGTTGCAAAATTTCGTTCGGTGTACACGCACGACGCTCCGAATTTACAAAAACAAAATACACACAGTGTGTGCCATCGCTCGACTCGCAGCAACTTACAAAAACAAAATACACACAGTGTGCGAGTTTTATTGCCCTACTCGAGAACTGCTTGTGGGACCGTAACTGGACTGATGATTGTTAATAAGTTTGTTGTTGCCAACAAACCACCAAAGTCTTTTGGCTATCATTTTATCAAGTACTTTTGTAAGACAAGAGTTAAGTGATATGGGGCGGTAAGATTTAAGTAGGGTTTTATCAGAGTTTGGCTTAGGGATTGGTATAATAATACTTAGCTTATATGTTTGTGATATGTAGCACCGAAAAATGTTGTTAAAATGGTTTAAAAGTCTGTTTTTAGTGTTATCAGAAGAGTGTTTTATCATGTCATATGTTATTCTATCTGCGCCTGGAGTTTTTCCTTTCAATTTGTTGAGTGTGGAGATGAGCTACAATTTTGTAAAGCCTTCAATGCTTAAGGCATCTTTATTAACTGGATAATTTATTATATTGTTGTTGTTGAGGGTGGAGTTTTTATGTTCAATGAATCGAATATCAAAATTTGAGTCAGTTGAGTTTTCAGACCAAAAGGAGCAGAATTCATTTGCTATTTCAAATTCATCGACTAGCGGCTGTGAGATTTGTCATTGCGAGTGGATACAATGTATTGGTAGACTTGTTTTAAGACCGCATAATCTTTTTATGTTATTCTAGACAGTGGATGGGTTGGAATTTGGATTTATGTCGGAAGTAAGGGAGTGTAATGCATTGTTTTTGGCAATTCTTAGTTCTCTTTTGAAAAGGTTTGTTTGTTTTTGATTTGGTGTTTTTCGTGCTGCGTTGGAGTATGATGAGCTTAGTTGGTGTCTTTCATTGTAGATCGTCTCAGCGTTTTTCATTGTAGTTTTCTCGAGTACTTTTACTGCCACGATTTCTTTGTTCTTTAAGGGGGGGTCTACGCAGTACGAAATATTTCGCACGGAATGACAAAACTTCATATAAAAAAAAATATCCCATATGAAGTTTTGTCATTCCGTGCGAAATATTTCGTACTGCATATTGGCCTTTAAGTGTGAGGGACATCTGCGGTCAAAGGAGCTATTTCGGTAATTGGTTAGGCCGTTTTCTTTGCAGTTTATGCAGCAATGAAGGTTTTTGCAGGTTTCTGGTAAATCAGGGTTAGGGTGGTATTGGTTGGCGCAGTTAAGGCATAGCTTCTCGCTTCTTGAAGCTTTGGTTTGGTGTCCGAGTCTGCCACAGTTTTTGCATTTTAAAGGTTCCGGTATGTAGGCGCATACAGACACTTTTTGATATCCCAGGTATAAGTCGTGGAGTAAGTTTGGAGTGTTCAATGTGATAATAATCAAGCCGGTTTCTTTTAGAGTGTTTGTTTCGTTGTCCTTTTTTATAATTTTTTTACAGTCAACCACAAATTGGGTTTTCAGCTCACTTGTTATTTCTTTTTCGCTTACTTTATGTAGATTGTTGAAATAGATAACTTCTTTGGACGTGTTAAGGGTATTGTGCTCTGTAACTTCTACTTGTATGGAGTTGCTGAATGATGATAAAGTAATTAGCTTCGCTGTTTGCATAAAGTTCACTGTTTCGACTAATAGAGTGATGTTAACTTTAGGTATTTCGTTTTGTCGAGAGTGAACTGTAGTTGGTTTGTGGTGGTGTTTCGATCGAGAGGGTCTCCCATTGATTTTATTGTAATGCGGCAACGGCCGCTGAAACAATTGCGTGTAACAGCTTTAGTTAACTGTAAGTTGTTTAATTACTTGGAACAATTGTTTTTGTAATGTTTTTGCATTGTGTTTCATTCTGGTTTGTTTTTAGTAAATAAATGCGGTTTGTCTTTGAAACACGTCCGATTCCAATAAGAGTTGGTTTGGTGCTGACTGTAACAATAAGTCCTCTTGTATGCTCAAAAGAGGCCCTATGCTCCAGTGGGAGATAAAGGAAATGATGATGATGATGCTCAAAAAAGTAAGAGCCAATAATTCTTAGCGCTTGTGTTTCGGATTCATTGCAACTCAATAGTGGCAGTTTTGCTTATTTACGTGCCCATTAAGGCGAAAATGAGATTCATCCGAACAAGATGTTGTTAAACGTCCAGAAGCGCTCAATTGCCTGGTTTACGAAGTCAAGCTTATGACGGACATACTGGGATTTTAATTCTTTATGCAAAAGGCGTGATAATGATGGAAAGATTCGGATCCTCACAAACATTCTCAACGTTTTCTGCCGTTCTTGATGACCTTGGCCGCCCAATTTTGGTTTTTCGAATGATGAATGTTCATTTGAGTGGCGTTAACTTTGAATACTGCAGAAGCTTCTACGCGCTACAGTCGCTGAATCCACGTTTTTGTAAAACTCTCACACGCACAGCGGTTCGCTCCTAAGAACGCTCCATAGCGCCCTCAGACTCGATGCTTTCATGCAGTCAGCTAAACAAATGTATACTTTCTTTTGAGAATCCTTGTACTTTTGCAGGAAAAGATTCACCAAGCTGCATGACTTAGAATATTTTTAACTGTGGAGTGTAAAAAATATTGTTTCTTTTTTTTTGGTTGCACAGAATTCGAACATTATTATATTGGCTTTTGTAAAGTAACTCGCCAGTAATAACACCAATATTGACGAAACTGTAAAGGATTGGGAAAGGCCATATATTTTCCCTCTGTGCACACTTTTTTTACAAATTAAAACTAGGGGGCTACGCACGCCAACCCCCATACTCTGTACTAACGCATGTGTGCCTTATCATAGCCAGAACTTTGTTCGTCTCTGATTCCCAAAGCGCAGCAGAAGAGCGTATGTTTTGTTTCTTATTTAGCGCAGTCACACTGTTAACTTTACATAAATAAATTATCACCAAGTTGGGCAAAAACAATTGAATTTATGCCCGCAAGTAGGGATTTCCAACCACAGCAAATTTTAATGTATAGATATAAGAATAGTACAAAATAATGAAAGCTAATACCTTTTTTTTTTATTTTTTTAGATACGGCCTCTTTGATTTTGAATATATGCATCAGTGCCAAGGCACATCGGAGAGTTCAAAGAAGCAAAAGCTCTTTCTTATGTCATGGTGTCCTGATACTGCTAAGGTATTTTGTTTTCTTGATATCCTGAGCCTTTTTAGCATCTTTTTTTTTTTAGGTCAAGAAGAAGATGTTGTATTCCAGCTCCTTTGATGCTTTAAAGAAGTCTTTGGTTGGAGTTCAAAAATATATACAAGCAACCGATTTATCTGAAGCTTCCCGCGAAGCTGTTGAAGAAAAGCTACGAGCTACTGACCGCCAATGAGTTGTAATTGCATTAACCTGCTTACGCGTGCATTTGCATTACATTAAATTACGCTGAGTGTCAGAGTGGTGTCGCCAATTTATAAAAACCTTTTCTACATTATTTGTATTTTCAGTAGAAATAAAAAAAAAAATGAATGGGTAACGTTTATTATAAATCTGTATCTGCAAAAGTGTATAACATTTATTTTAAAACAGAACCGTGATTCTTATAACAAATTAAAGTTATAACAAGTCGTAGGAATGTACCATAAAAAATTAATTGATTATATACAGTTTTCATCTAATTGCTATGAGCCTTGAATTAATAAATTCCTATATTCTGTACCTTAAGGTGCTAAGGGTATAATTAGTTTGTACAAGGCGTCACCTCCAATGTGGTCAGGAGAATCAAAAGAAGTTGATCTATATATGTCCATCTGTATGAAGTCCTGTGTTTTGGAGACTATAAGATATTGTTTAGCCAAACTTGACATTACAATCAGACCAAATAATCTACTGGTTTAAAATTGCAGCTTTAGTTTATATGGGCAAACAACGGGCCTAAAAAAAATCTTTCAATTTAATCGATACCATAAATATCAGATAATCGTAATATAGTATATTGGAGTTATCGGGTTCAGATGCCTCCACCCTCGTGTACTTTCAATTTATTGATGTATTTGTTTGTTGGATGGAAATCTAAAATCCCCAATGGTTAAATCACTGTTGGAGACCAAAGACCGAATTGCGTCAGTATCCGAAGATTACATTAGGGTATCTAAGTTGGAATAGTATTGGCCTTAAAACTTAACGCCGCGACGTCTAGAGACAAATGTTCGATTCCCAGTCCAGACACAGACCAAGCGGTATGAGTTAAAGTGCTGAACGGTGTTTGGCTTTATGGTGTAGGTAAGTACTAGGAAAGGGTTATAGAAAACTCTGCTTCAATTAGCGGAGTACGAAAACAAACAAAACGCCGTGCTGAGAGTAAAAGCCAAACGAATGAAAACAAAAATAAAGTTTGTTTGTACTGTTTGTGGTCACGAACGAAAACGAAACACATGTATGTACAATTGAATTCGTATCTTTTTTACTGGTTCATACAATTGTCAAGTAATTCTTTGCAAAAGGAAAAATCACACAAATTCAACTTAAACTTAAAAAATTATTAACAAAAAATACTTTTTTTAATTAATTTTTTAAAAATACTTTTTTTAAATTAATTTTTTAAAAATACTTTTTTTAAATTTTTTTTAAAAATACTTTTTTTAAATTAATTTTTTAAAAATACTTTTTTTAAATTAATTTTTTAAAAATACTTTTTTGTAATTAATTTTTTAAAAATACTTTTTTGTAATTAATTTTTTAAAAATACTTTTTTTAATTAATTTTTTAAAAATACTTTTTTTAAATTAATTTTTTAAGTGGTATTGTTAAGGTAAGTATCAGTTATTAATTAGTTTAAAAAAAAATGGTAAAAATCTAAATAAAACCTAAAGAAAAACAAACAAAACCAAGCAGCAGCAAATATTGCGCAGTCAATTAATTCTTTACAAAATGTAAACACAAGGCGAAAGACTAAAGAAACAAGCTAACTGTAAATCAGATTCCAAACAAGTGAACACCTGCGTCTTTGCTATGCATTGCGTGATTGTGCTCTTGATTTTTGATGCCTTGGACATTTTCATCCTACGATATTTTCTTCCGATCATCCTATTTTGCTTTGATTAGAGTGGTTTTGTTGGTTGTGCTCTGTTTAACAACTCCCATTTCCAAAGATGGCGTACGTTAAAGTCGGGCGCGGACGACTTTGGGATACCCTATACCACCACATTGCAATCAAATCCGGTATACTGCTTCAGAACTCTAAAAGATATTTATTTGTCAAATTTTGTTACGATATCTTCATAAACCCACGAAATAAAACGAATTTTGCACTAAACACATTTTTTTGACCAATCGGTCCTATGATACAGTCAACGGATTTTGATTAAATTTGGTACAGTGATTGGGAACTCTAAAATACTTCCGATTGCGAAATTTGGTTACAATATCTTCACAAACAGACGAATTTTTAACCAAAAATGTTTTTTTGACCGATCGTTCCTATGGGAGCTATATGACATAGTCAACCGATTTTGATCAAATTTGGTACAGAGATTCGGAGCTCTAAATAACTTCCGACTGCCAAATTTGGTTACAATATCTTCACAAACAAACGAAACAACGAATTTTGTAAAAAAAAGTTTTTTTTCACCGATTGATCCTATGGGAGCTATATGATATAGTCATCCGATTTTGATCAAATTTTGTACAGTGTTTGGGAACTATAAAAACACAATATTTGGTCACGGTATCTTCAAAAACAAACGAATTTTGTTCAAAATATTCGACCGATCAGCCCTATGGAAGCTATAAATTAAAGAAATTAATGTTTTTTATTTGAAAAACTTTTATTAATACTCTAGATCAGTGGTCGGTTGCTGACGTTGGTAAGCAACAGACACGAAGTTGATGGTGCGTAGCTTCGGCTATTGTTGGTCTGATATTGTTTTCTCTGCTGTAGTGGCAGTAAAGCAGACCAACAATAGCCGAAGCTACGCTCCATCAACTTCGTGTCTGTTGCTTACCAACGTCAGCGTCGCAATACGTCACTGCGGCAGAGAAAACTTCAATACATACGCAAAAAAAAAATTGTGAGTGTATTTTGTGCCGACCACTGCTCTAGATCAATCGTTAGCGACGCTCGGTGTCCTGTTCAAGCATGGGCGTACACGTGTCCCATTGAAGTGGGGTCGTCTTGTGTCCTATTCAAGTATAGGCTCACTGTGTTGTATTGAAGTATGGGCTGATTGATACGGGTCAATCGGCTGGCTTTGATTTTACTTACTCGACATGAATCAATCGGTTTATGACTCGAGTCAAGTTGCTTGTGTTGGGCTACTACGGAGTGGTGAGTGATGCAGTTGGTTTTTATTTAGAAATACAATGTGTGTCGTTAACTCCTCCCCACTTGAGCGCGAACGTCCTCGGTCATTATAATGTAGCGTATTTGAGGATCCGACGCTTTGACGTCGTAAGTCCCGCTCAAATTTAATGTCTCGTTGTTGATTAATATGCTGCACTCAAAGTCGCTTAGCAGTGTGTTTCCCGGGCTTATCTCTTCGCAGCTCGGTATATGGCGATTGTTAATTTTAGTACAGCTTGGCGTGCTTCCAGTCAATTGTAGGGTAATGTTGCTTAGTCTGTTTCTTACACACTATCCGTCCACTATTTCGTTATGGCTGTCGCATTTTTCTTTTATTGCGTACAGCGTCTTATAACATTGTAATATATTTTCAAATTTTATTTCATTGATTATTTTGTTTTTCTTTGTTGGCTTTATAATCATAGCTTTAAAAATGTTTTTTTTTTTTTAACTTTGGGATACTTATGACATACAAAATTTTCTTGCCATTTGCAGCAATTTTTATCCGTGCAAGTTACAATAGTTCTTCGCTCAATTTACTGCGTAAACAATGTTTTTTATTTTTAATTCATCTTTCAATTCGACTTGTGCCTTCGTGAAGTGCGGACGTGTTTTTATACTAGTCAGTTTTCTTCGATTTTCAGTGCCGTGAAACAAACATTTCGGGTGCTCCTCTGGTTAATTTCTTTCGACGCGTGTTTTCCTGGGGTGCTCCGCTGAGCCGGCGCGGTTTTGTTTACTAACCTTCACTCGTTTGGGCAAATCCTCCGATTTCGGGTGGGTGCTCCGCTGTCACAACTTCAGTGCGTTTAGCGCTCTTTAATTATCGCGCAATTCCGGGTGCATGGACAAATCCACATATCATCGTGGTAGTGATTTTTAATTACCAAGAAAATTTGAAAAACTAGAAAATTAACTTTGGCTCTACGGGGGTTTGAACTCGCGTCGCCTCGCTTGTTGGGCTTGGTCGTTTCCTATTAAGCCAACGCCTTGTAGTCGCACGAGCCAAAAATAGTGCTTCACAAACTACTTACATTGTGACAATTAAATCTATAAATAAATAAATAATAACTTTTTGCCTCAGTCGGGATACGAACTCTCGACTTTGTGTTTCGAAATCCTAAGCCTTTACTACTGGGCTATAGTTTGGTGGACGCTCGGGCTTCCAAAATAACAGCTTGTGGTCAGTCAGGCCATACAAGTAAATTTATAATTATATTCATCGAATATCCATCACCATGGCCACTTATGACGTCGATTTAACCACGGCCGCAACTACTGCTTCTCCCAAATTCAATGAATCGGTCAATCAGACAGTAGCCGAAAAGCCAAAAAAGCCATCCTGGCAAACTGTGCCAATAAAAAATAAGCCTGTCGCCAGCAAAAGGGCTGCTCCTAACTCTTCCGAAACAACACGAAAGACACTCAAGCCCAACCAATAATCTGTGAGTACAACCATAAACCGTGCAAACCGTTTTGCAGCATTGGATACATCTTTACGTCAAGCCCTCAACGACCCTGAGAAAGACGACTCGGACATTGATATGAGGGAGTCATCCGTGGTGCAACCAAGCGCATCTCGTCTAGAGAAACCTCCGCCAATCATTCTAAAGAGCTGCACAAACGTCCACGAGCTCTTCAATGATTTGTCAGGGATCGACGATGAGAAATTTCAAGCCATAACCGGAGGCGAATCTCTACGAATTAATGCTACTGATGTGCCGACATTTAGAGCTATTGTAAGCAAACGTGAAGCCCTTGGAGCGGAATTTCACGTTTATCAGCTAGCTAGCCAACGAGCATATAGAGTGGTTCTCAAGGGCCTTCACTACTCTACAAAACCTGACTTCATTAAGGAAGAGCTATCCAAACAAAAATACACGGTTCGCAATGTTTACAACCCAAAAAGCAAGCGGCACGGCTCAAGCTTAAATTTGTTTTTCGTAGACCTAGAGCCAAAAATCGAAAATAAAGATATTTTTACAATTACATCGCTTTGCCGCCAAAAGATCTCTGTGGAGAAACCACATAAGAAGAACGATTTTGCACAATGTCATCGTTGCCAAAACTACGGTCACACACAACGATACTGTAGGAGGGCTTATCGCTGCGTAAAATGTGGGGAAAATCAAGCCTCCATTGAGTGTACCAAACCCCTTGACCAGCCTGCCACTTGTGTGCACTGCCATTTACCGCATACTGCAAACTACAAAGGCTGCCGGATCTACCAGCGTCTATCAAAACGGCCCCAGGTGCCATTGCAGGAAACTCCCCGCCAACCAGCAATTATCAGGAGAAACCAGCCAGCTCCCACACATGCAACAAAACCAAGTTTCTCAACAATCACTAATTTTGCCCATGTCCTACGCTGACGCAGCCAAAGGGAGACGCAATGTTGCCACCGAAAACTCGTCATCAACTGACTTTACTAACCAGAATCGGATTCCACAACTGGAGGATAAAATCGATGGCCTCTTCGGCCGTTTTGATCTGTTTCTAGAGACGCAACGAGATATGCAACGAGGCATGATGGAGATGCAACAGCAGATCTTTAAATTACTGTCAATGGTAGTTCAAAATGACTCAAAATATTAAAATTGTTGTCTGGAATGCGAATGGCATTGCAAACAAAGCTCTAGAGCTAAAAAACTGCCTAAAAACTAAAAATATCGACATCGCTTTGTTGTCAGAAACTCATTTCTGCAGCAGAACTTCATTCAAATTATTCGGATATGAGCTATACACAGCGAACCATCCATCTGATAACCGCCGCGGAGGAGCAGCAATCCTTATTAAAAAGGAATACAAACATCACCCAATTCCTGCAATTTGCACGCCGGAGATGCAAGCCGCTATGTTAGAACTTGAGACTGAGCAGCTGACATTACACCATTTCAGCCGTATATTGCCCACCGGGCTTTCTTTGGGGTGCAGTCCTTTTCAGTGTACTCGTTCAGCAGCAAAGCCATCGACTCATTGAAGCAGGGGATTGGAATGCAAAGCACCCTTGGTGGGGTAATTCACGAGCATGTACTAGAGGCCGTGCTCTATGCACTGATATGCAAAACTCGGCTCTCTACATTCTGGCTACCAGTGCTCCAACCCATTTCCCTGGTAACGTCTCTCGAACGCCTAGCGCTCCGGACTTCGCAATCTGTCGCGGTGTCGCGGTAAAAATTATCTTCGAACACATGATCCAGCTGACAAGGCCCTCTACCGCAATGCTGCTAACAGGCTTAAAGAAGCTTTAAATAACTTAAATCAAAGAAGGATAAATACTCTTCTTACAAATGTGAGGCCAAATGAAGATGGAAGCCGCAACCTTTGGCGTCTGACTCGGTATTTAAAAAAACCAGCCATTCCAAGTGCTCCGATTCAATCTACCAATGGCCTCTGGTGTCGTTCTGACCGAGACCGTGCTGAAGCTTTCGCCCATCACCTTGAAGATTGTTTTACTCCTCTCAACCTGAACTCAGTTTCTGACGTCGAAGAAACTCTGGAGGCATTATCTACACCGCTTCAAATGGACCTGCCTGTACGGGACCGTACGTCCTAATGAAATTGTAGATCAAATAAACGCGCTTAAACCCAAAAAAGCACCTGGTCTTGATAAAATTGACGCCAGAGTAGCAAGGCTCTTCCCATGGCGGGCATACTCGCTCTGACCAAGATATTTAATGCGATTATGCGTTTGGCATATTTCCCAAAGCAGTGGAAATGTGCTCAGATTGTAATTATTCTGAAGCCCTGCCAGCCTCCAACCTCAATCTCGTCTTATCGCCCGATTAGCTTGCTGCCGGTATTCGCGAAAATTTTTGAAAGAATCTTTCTGAGCAGAGTTTTGTCACTATCCAGCGTGACGAGCCTAGTCCCAGCGCACCAGTTCGGTTTTCGTCCGAAACACGGCACGCCTGAGCAAACTCACAGAGTGGTGCAGCACATCTTAGACTCCTTCGAGCATTGCCGCTACTGCATGGCAGCTTTCTTGGATGTCAAGCAAGCTTTTGACAGAGTGTGGCACGAAGGGTTGCTACAAAAACTTAAATCAGCCCTTCCTGCTCCCCATTATGAAGTCCTAAAATCATTTCTAGGAAATCGCACTTTCAAAGTTATGGTGAAAGGTGAGCTCTCGGAACGACGGAACATTAAAGCTGGAGTGCCGCAAGGTAGCGTTCTTTCACCATTTTTATTCACCGTTTTTACTATGGACATGCCGAGCTCGACGGGCAGTTCTGAGCTTATAAAGGCAACCTATGCTGACGACACTGCCATACTTTCGTCTTCCTCTAGCGTTCAAATGGCTGCTGATGCCTTGCAGAATCAGTTGGACATTATCGCAATTTGGGCAAAACGCTGAAACATCCAGCTTAACGGTGACAAATCTTCCAGCGTTTTATTTTCGTTAAGGAAAGACCCAAGTCCTGCGCTCACCTTAAATGGGGAGATAATTCCAATTAAGACATCGCACCCATACCTTGGCATTCATCTAGACAAAAAACTATGCTGGAAACAGCACATTAAAATAATAACAGCAAGGTGCAGAGCGAAACTTGGCAAAATGGAGTGGCTACTTGGCAGAACCAGCAAGCTGTCCCTTGAAAATAAAAGCTTACTCTATAAAAGCATAATAATGCCAACTTGGTATTATGGCATCCAAGTCTGGGGAACTGCAGCTAAGTCCAATATAAAAAAAATTCAAACTTTGCAAAATAAAGTCTTGCGCAAAATTGATGATGCCCCATGGTACATCCGTAATCGCAACCTTCACAAGGATCTAGGCATTCCTTTTGTGGGTGACTTGTTAAATAAACTAAGCGACCGATACGCGGATCGCTTACGATCCCACCCGAATTCTCTTGCTTGCGCCCTGGCCGGTCACAGACCGCGAAGACGCCTGAAACGTCTCCACCCATGTGACCTCAGAAGTCGTCATATAATCTAAATCGCTAATATAGCTCGTGCTTCATATTTATATATCATGAGGAAATGTTTAAAGATGTATGAATCTCGCTGTCCTGTGCTCTCTCAGGTTAAAGGCATTTGAATATTAGTAGATTGAATCGAATCTATTGGTAAATTTTGTTTTTGTAAATATTATATAAATCTGTAAATATGTATATAGTAATTTATGCCCTATCACACACTAAATTTCATTTCTTGTGTAGCGAATAATTTTGCCATCAATATTGGATTATAACCAAATTGTATCCGTTGATTGCCAATTAAAACAAAATCCAAAAAAAAAAAAAATGTATCTTTTGGTATTTGCAACTTATATTTTATAATCAAAATTTATTAATTAGATAGGCTTGAATTTTTCCTAATCGAATTTAATATTTCTTTACTAATTTTACTTAAGTAATAATTAATATGCTAGCTTATTATTCTATTTTTTTAATGGTTTTTTTTTTATTGAAATTCTGATTCAATTCTCAATTATTTTATTTGGCTGTTTTTTTTTATTCTTTTAAACTTTTCGTTTTTACTTTTTCCTTTTCTTTATTTATTTTACTTTCATTCTTAGTTTCGATTTTAAATTTTTCTTTTCCCTATTTCTTTATTTTTTGCTCTTCAATTTTTATATTCTTTATTTCTTTACTTATCGCTTACGTTAAGATAATCATTTGACGCATCTTTCCAGAGACTCGAGTGGATGTCTTCCTTTTTGTCCTGGTGTGGCCTACTCGGGATCCAACATCGAATACCTTAATTCGGGTTCGTCTGGGCCCGGAGCTTGCAGAACGAGGCGACGATTTGTTGATTATTATTTTTTCGATTTATTTTTCTCGCCTGTCAAAGACAGGGGTATGCACGTGTTTCTTTTCGTATTTTATTTTACGTTACACGGTTTTTTCTCTTGTCTCGGGCACAGACAAAGTAAAAGGGTTTAGACCGAGTTTTAAAACTTTAACTTCGCCGTTTTAGGTAATATTACTCCACCAATTTCGACCTTGCCTTCATGATTACACCGTTTACGCGAAATTAGTTTTACCCGGTCCCTGCTCGGGCGCCAATTAAAGAAATTAATGTTTTTTATTTAAAAAACTTTTATTAATACTCTAACTTAAAACTATTGTACAAATCGACTGAAATACTGGGGACAGACTACTCCATATTAAAACTGTAAAAAGACTGTCTTGCTCAATCGACTACCATTGGTATTTATAGAAGATCTGTATAGACGCCGCTGTCTCATGTTGGCGTTGGCTGCGCTGCTTTTACGAGATCAATCGTTTGCGACGCTTGGTGTCCTGTTCAAGCATGGGCGTTCATGTGTCCTATTGAAGTGGGGTCGTCTTGTGTCCCATTCAAGTATAGGCTCACTGTGTTGTATTGAAGTATGGGCTGATTGATACGGGTCAATCGGCTGGCTTTGATTTTAATTACTCGACATGAATCAATCGGTTTATGACTCGAGTCAAGTTGCTTGTGTTGGGTTACTACGGAGTGGTGAGTGATGCAGTTGGTTTGTATTTAGAAATACAATGTGTGTCGTTAACTTATATTACATATATTGTCAACAGATTTTGATCAAATTTGGTACAGTGCTGGATAACCCTAAAAAACTGACAAAGACCAAATTTGGCTACGATATCTCCATAAACCAGCGGTGGGCAAAACTACTTATGCAATTTTGTGTGCCTGTGTGCGTAAACAAAAAAGAGCTTTCGCAAAAACTGAGGTAAAATGGACAAATCATTTTTTTTTGGCATAGTTGTCAATAAATTCGACAATATCATCGAGTTTTATTTTTTCGTGTTTTGCCATGCGGCGCTGCTTTGTGTTTCATTGTAAAACTAGCTCACACGTACGAGACGAGCTTTTACGGTAAAAAGCTCTTTTATCGTACGTGTGAAAGCTCTTTGGCACGCGTGCCGTCTAAAGGCCCCTACGCAGACACGAAAACAGCCACCTAGCAAAAAGACAGACTTATTTTGGTCACGAAAGGAACAGTGTGTCTCTAGTAACAAAAAGTGCATTTTATCAAAATTATTATCTATAATCAGCTGCACTAATTGGAGATACATCATTTCATATAATTCCTCTTAAAAAAGGAAATATACATGAAACAAAAGTGCAGATCCAAACAGAGGCGGACCATCCTATAGTTACCAAATATCTCGTAAAAGCAGGTAAAAACTATTACACTTATCAGCTTAAAAGTTGCAGTCCTAAAAGGAATTGAGTCAACAGTGACACCTGAGGAAATCATGACGGCCCTAAAAGATAATAACTTTAATGCCAAAACTGTTATAAATATCTTAAATAAAAATAAAGAACCGCAACCACTCTTCGAAGTTGAAATTAAGTCCACCCCATCTACAAGCTACAGTTCCTATTGCACAGGAGGATCACTGTCAAAACCCAGTGCAAGAATTTGCCAAGAATTTGGCCACACCAAAGCCTACTGCACTCTAAGGTCTGTCTGCGTCGTTTGTAGCGAATCTCACAGCTCCGCGAAATGCCCGAAAAGCAAGGATGACAGGTCAGTGAAAAAGTGTAGCAACTGTGGAGATACACACACTGCGAACTGGAGAGGCTGCGTAGTTTATAAGGAGCTGAAAAGCCGCCTAAGCAAACGTATTGGCTCAATGTAACCCCTTACTAATACGAACTTCTACCCACCTGAGCAACTGAGGCCTCATATGCCTTCATCTTCAGTTCCTGTTAGTATTACTCCATTTCCTTTGCAAACGCTGTAAGAATGGGAAATAATACGCCCACTCCAATGAAAAAACTTTCACAACCCGCACAAAGAGAGCAAACACTTCCGAATTTTTTCCATAATGATCAGCAACAATAAAGCGTCATTGAAGCAGCTATGCTTTCGCTACAAAAAAGTATTACTGACTTTATGACGTTTATGCAAACCACTATGCAAGAACTCATGCGAAACCAAAGTATGCTGATGCAATTACTTTTATCATCAAAATCAACTTAATGACTTCGCTACGGATATCTCTGTGGTACTCTAAAAAACTTCTGAATGCCAATTTTGGTTCCCATATCTTAACAAACAAACGAAACACAATGAATTTTGTATAAAAAACGTTTTTTTGACCGATTGGTCCTATGGGAGCTATATGATATAGTCAACCGATTTCGATCAAGTTTGGTACAGTGCTTAGGAACTATAAATAACTCGCGAATGCCAAATTTGGTTACGATATCTTCATAAACAAATAAACAAACGAATCATCCATCTAAAACTTTTTGTTTTTACGAGGTCCTCTGAAACACCCCTATGGGAGCTATATAATATAACCCCGATATCAAAAAAATAAAATAAACTTGTCTCCCCTGACATAATAGCGCATCTAATCTCTAAGATCTAGGCGTTTATACAGACAGACGGACATGGGTATATCGACTTCTCTAGTCACCCTGATCATAGGTTAGGTTAGGTTAGGTTAAGGCGGCAGTTAGGACGTGACGTCCCAACTCACATAGGCCATAAAAATAGGCCCGTTGTTATACCGCGTGGTGGACTTTCCTCCACCCTTCCCGACTAGAAAGGTGTTCAAAATGCTCTAAATCACGAAAGGCATTTCGGACTTTGTTTAGAGAGATGGGATAAGTCATTTAGGAAGTATGACTTGAGAAAGCGGAACCTTGTTCTGCAAAGTCCCGGACAGTGACAGAAGAGGTGCTCCACCGTCTCCAACTCTTCCTCATCGCCACAACTTCTGCAGAAGTCATAATGAGTAGCGTTTAGCCTTAATGCATGAGTTCCCACCAGCCAATGTCCGGTGATTGCTCGGATAACCTTCGAGCATTGAGCTCTACTTAGACAGCAAAGTTCCTTGGTTCTCTTCCTGCAGTACACAGGCCAAGTTTGCCGTGAGAACCTGTACGTGCTGGAATTTCGATTCCACGTTTGATTAGCAGAGTTAGCGAAATGGGTCTTTACGCTTAGTTTGCAGCTGGCCATAGGAATACCCAGACGCTCCTTATCCTGAAGGAGGATGCTGGTAGTTCCTTGTCTTGCCAGTTCGTTTGCAATGCAGTTTCCCTCAATATCCCTGTGTCCTGGGACCCAGATGAGGTGGATAGAAAACTGTTCTGCCATCTCCTCCAGAGACGAGCGACAATTATTCACCGACTTGATGCATGATGTCAAAGAGGCGAGAGATTTAATGGCCGCCTGGCTATCGGAATAAATACAGATATTTCTGATACCTATTGGTAAGTTATTTATTGTTATGAGAGCCTCCTGGATTGCAGTGACCTCAGCCTGAAAGACACTGCAGTGATCTGGAAGTCGAAACGATATTCTAACGTTGAGTTCCTCTATGTAGACGCCTTCGCCAACACGGTCGTCTAACTTGGAACCGTCTGTGAAAATCTTAGTTGAGCCAGCTGGGCCCGGTACACCAACATTCCACTCATCCCTGGTTGGAATATGAGTTTTGAAATTTGTTATGTAGTGCTCCTGTGGGGTACAATAGTCCGTACTCATAGGAATGAGAGGATTTCCCTTAAGAATACTTGAGTGACCATAGTCTTGTTCATTCCATTTATTTGCCTCTCTCATACGTAGTGCTGATAGAGTGGCTGATTGCTTTCCCACCTTGTCCAGAGGCAGGAGGTTTAAAATGGCATCTAATGCTTCATTTGGGGACGAACTTAATGCCCCGCTGATGGTAAGTTCTGCGGTCCGTTGAACCTTACTCAGCTTAGTTAGGATGGATTTCTTATACAGTGAAGGCCACCAAATTGCGACTCCGTAGAGAAGAATTATTCTAACAATAGCAGTGTATAGCCATTCGACTATGTTTGAAGACATGCCCCATTTAAGTCCAATGGCCTTTCTGTGTACAGAACAATCATGGCCTTTTTTCTCCGATCTTCTGCATTCAGGTTTCAGTCCAGTTTGCTATCAAGGATTAGCCCAAGATATCTGGCTGATTCGCTGAAGGGTAAAGAGTAATACCATTGATTTTAGGATTTATAAGAGGGGGTATTTTATACTTCCTGGTAAAAAGCATCAGCTTAGTTTTGCTCAGATTAACTCCTAACCCGCTAGCCGTAGCCTATTTTGAGAGAGTGTGCAGGGCGTTAGTCATACGCTCGCAGGGAGTTTGAGGGTATTTACCCGAGAAAGCAACTGCGACATCGTCAGCGTACGCAGTTATATTGCATCCGCCGCCCTCCAAAGTGCGCAGAAGACCGTTTATGGCGACATTCCAGAGGAAAGGGGAGAGTACTCCCCCTTGAGGCGTTCCTCTGCTTACGTATCTTATGATACTGGAATTACCCAGAGATGCTTGAATAACTCTGCATTTAAGCATCTGTTCAATGAGGCTGATCAGTCTCAATTCCGCTCTAAGTTCCTTCAGTGCGTCAGTGATTGTTTTGGGAGTGACATTATTGAAAGCCTAGAAAGGCAACTTGTGAGAATTCCTTAAGCCGAAGTGATTTCTCAAATCTTGAAATCACCGAATGCAAGGCTGTCTCCGTAGAGCTGCCTTTTTTGTAAGCATGTTGTGTGTCTGACATTAGTGATTGAGGAATTGTATTCCTAAGCCGTAGGCCAATTAGCCATTCCATCGTTTTGAGAAGATACGAAGAGAGACTTCTGGGCCGGAAGTCATTGGGGAGCGTATGTGAAGCCTTCCCTGCTTTGGGAATATAGACTACCTTAGATATAAGCCACGCTTCCGGGATGATCCTGGTGGCTAGGATTCTGAGGAAGATATCCGTCAGCCATCTGACGACAGATTCCACCTCGTATTGTAGCTGAGCTGGGATTATTTTGTCTGGTCCCGGCGATTTAAAGGGTTCAAAGGAGTTTATGGCCCATTTAACCTTTTCGAAGGTAAACAGATTTGCAGGGACGCGGGTCCTGTCTGACACATGATTGATCTCCACTGACTTGGTGGTAGAGCAACCCGGAAAGTGAGTGTGTGTTAGTAGTTTCAGCGATTCCTCACTTGAAGTGGTCCATTCACTATTTGAACCCTGTAAGTATCCCAGAGTCGATGGACATTTAGATTGCACCTTCCTCAGCCTTGCAGCATCAGTGGTGCTTTCAATTTCAGAACAAAAAAGATGCCATGAGGAATATTTGGCTTTACGAAATGCCCTCTTGCACTTTGAGAGGCTGACTTTATATTCATTCCATGAATTTCCGTCATCTTTAGTTCTAGCAATATTAAAAAGCTTACGTGAATTGTGCCGGAGTTGCCCAATTTCTGACGAGCACCAGGGAAGTTTATTTTTCCCCTTCTGTTAGCGTTACAACTAGGGAGTCATTGAAAACTGCCGAAACGGGACCACTTGGAGTGACCGCAGGTAGCGTTCTACCCATGATCTCTGCAAAGAGTTCCCAATTCGCTGAGCGGGGGTTTCTAAATTTCCCTATAGTGGATGGGGCTGAGGCTATCGTAGTCTCTATGTACCGGTGATCCGAGAAGGAGTGGTCGTTTAGGACTCTCCAGTTTTGGACCCTTCGGTACAGAGAGTTAGATACCAAGGTAAGATCTAGGATTTCTTTCCTATTCTTAATTATAAAGGTAGGGTCGTTACCTCTATTGCATATTAGCATATTTGTAATCAATATATAGTCGAGAAGTAGCTCACCTCGAAAAATGATGTCAGGGTCCCTCACAAGGCGACGGATTCCTTGCGGAGGAGGGTCACTCTGATCGTGCGCCATATAACATGAGCTGATTCTTAGAGTGCTGGATGTCATTTCCAGGCTTGCAGCTTTGTTATCTTCGTCGCTGTAATTAGGAAGAAAAAAAACATGCAGGTGCTTTTTTGCTAGAATACAGGTTCGGGCTTTACCTGAGTTCTGATCTGCTATGAGCTTATAGTCTTTTGTCCTTAATCCAGAAATCTGGCCTTTGCTGAGCCAAGGTTCCTGGATAAGGACGATGTCGACTTCGCCTTGGCTGAGGCGAAGCATAAGGACAGCCGAAGCTGATATGGAGTGGTGAAGGTTAATTTGAAGTAGTCTTAACGACATCCTCCGAATTAACCTCCACCACTGTAATGTTCGCTTCCTCCTCGTCCGTGTCCCCGAGGATGGAATTATCGTCTCGTCGGCCTAGCTTCGAGAGCTCCCTTGCTAGCTCCGATGACTCCGCGACATACCCCTCCAGTATGTCCTCCTCCTCGCTCACCTCTTCTGGGATGATGGGCTCCGGGTCCTCCAGCAGTGGTTCGGGTGCGGTTTGCTTGCCGCCCTCAGAGTCAGTGCGGTACACCCGAATCACAGCCTTCTTATACCCGTATCTTACGGTACCGTCAACTTTAGCCAAGGCTTCCGCTGACTCCTTATTGATGATGAGCATCACCTGCCGTGATTGCCCCACTGTATCTTGAACCTAGGCTATCCGCCAATCATCAGTTTTCAGGTGTGGGTTGCATACCTGAAACAGTTTGAGGATCTTTTCAGGATCCTCCGGCTTTGCAGATACCCAAGCTCGGGCTCTAGGCCTAAAAGGGACATCTTTCCAGTCCACTGCTACGAGCTTTGCGCCAGGGTAAACCTCACCGAGGGCAGCAATTGCTTTTTTATAAGCCTCCGCAGAGTGCTTGTCATCACAGGCAATGGTCTTCACTGTGCCGAGATGCCATCCTGCGTCACTACAGAGAGGAGGAGGTCCACCACTGCTCTCCAAATCCTCCAGGAAACGGTCCTGCAGCTCATTCTTCACCTTGGCCCACAAGTTACGAGGGACAAGACCGTCCTTGTTGCCCATGTCTAGGACACCCAGGAGGATCTTGTCCTTCGTGAACTCGGCGAAAGAGCGGTTCAGGAGTTGAGGCCGCGTCCGTTTTGGTGGAGGAGCAGTTTCTTCGGCGGATCTCTGTCTTCGCTTTTCCACTTGCTTTGCCTGGGGCTGCTGGCTGGAATCTCGGCAAAATTGTTTTGGCCCACTCGACCAACCTCTTGCTCTCTGGAGATTCTTCCAGAGCAGCGAAATTTTTTTGGAGAATTTCTCCTGCCCATCGCCTGTCTTGGTAAGACGGTTTTTTAAGTGGTGGCATCTTCGGAGTAGCCGACTCTGGAGAGTTGGCAACCAGCCCCGTCTTGGACGAAGAGGCGAAGTATGTCTGCTTCGTCTATGCGTCCGAGGATGGGTTGGACTAGGGAAG
Source organism: Chymomyza fuscimana (assembly GCA_949987675.1). NCBI lineage: Eukaryota > Metazoa > Arthropoda > Insecta > Diptera > Drosophilidae > Chymomyza > Chymomyza fuscimana. The sequence goes on from OX465089.1 coordinate 52,992,317, forward strand.
ACGGTGGGTTTGCCGCCTTACCCTTGTCGGCGCAATCCAAGATGGAAAGGACACCCGAAGGTTACTTTCTCACCGAGCATACTGCTGTTAACGGGAGCTTCGTCCCTTCCGTATTTTGTCGAGTTACGGAGTCTTGTCTTTGTGTTTGGTTTAGAAGAAGAAATCATATTTTGGACCCACGAGTAGGCGGGAAGGGGTGAATTACCCGTGGCATAACCCGGGTACCGCGGGAGGTCGGCAGGTATCCAGAGTCCGCAAAGTGGCGACTGAGACCCCCTCAGCCATTCATCCATCAGCCTTTGCTGTTCCACCTTGGATTGGGGTAATTTTATCGAGTTTCCTTCTCTCGCCCGAATTACCATTCGTCAGCACCCATGGCAGAGCCATGCGTCACAATTACGGCGCTTACCACCGAGGTGGTTACACGTGAATCCCCTTGTGACACCAACTGGCTGACAGCCACCTGATCATTGGTAGGTAGGTAGGTAGAAGTGGTTGCCTTACGACACACCTAGGCCTGTAAAAGGCCCGTTGTGATGCCACTTGGGATAATCTCTCTACTCTCCTGGATCCTCTCTAAACCAACCTGTCGATTTAATAAAAGAATTAATCCTATTTATCCTGATTCCTGCTAATTCAGTAACGTTTCCAATAAGTTCGGAGCCCAGTGTGCTCAGTCTTCTCCTGCATAGTGCCATACATCCACACAGGAGATGCTCCACTGTTTCCTCCTCTTCTACTTCCTGACAACTTCTGCAGTAGTCAAAATGAGGCACCCCCAATCTGCTAGCGTGCCTACCAATAAGACAGTGACCAGTAAGAACCCCTATCGTTGCTCTTACGTCCTGTCTGTTGAGTTTTAAAAGTTGCATGGTTCTATTTAAGCTCCATTTTCTGCTAGTTAGACAGGTTCCAGTTTGAACCCATCTGTTATTCGCATCATTAGTGATATTTCTATCGATTAATAGTTTGCACGTTGCTAGCGGCATCGGTATCATCGCCTTGTTAGACTGAAGTGATAACGTTGTGCCTCGCCTAGCTAACTCATCTGCCCTGCAATTGCCCTCAATATCTCGATGCCCGGGTACCCAGAGCTGATTAATGGTAAAGAATTTTGCAGCATCTAGTAGAAGCTCATTACATTCCATCACTGTTTTGGATGTGAGCCTTTCTGATTGTAAAGCTTTAAGAGCGGCCTGACTGTCAGAGTATATGTGAATTTCTCTGTCGGATAGCACGCGCTTTTTAATAATGTTAATACTTTCCATTATAGCTATTACTTCTGCTTGAAAAACACTGCAGTGATTTGCAAACGGAAGGATTCGTTAATGCCCAACGGTTTCGAATAGACACCCCCTCCCACCTGATCATTGAGTTTGGATCCATCCGTAAAAATGGTGATTCTGCTGTTACAGTCTAGTATACCATTGTCCCAATCCTCACGAGATGGGAATCTTACACTGAATGGTTTGTCTAGGATTAACTCAGTAGAGTTAGAAAAGTCAGTGGTACTGGGAATATGCGGAAAATGACTCAGAATAGCCGAATGTCCTCTAGAACTAATGGCTAGGTTCGAAGATTCTCTTAGCCTTAAGGCCGATTTCGCTGCTAGCTATTTGCTATATAGGTCTAACGGCAATAGATGCAACATTACGTTTAATGCTGCTGTTGGGGTCGTTCTGAGGGCCCCGCTGATACTTAAGCTGGCCGCCCTCTGAATAAAGTTCATGCATTTCAATGCACTATTTTTGTTAAGCACCGGCCACCATACTAGAACTCCGTAAGTTAGGATTGGCCTCACTATCGCTGTGTATATCCAGTGAACAACATGGGGTTTAAGACCCCATTTTACTCCTACTGCTCTTTTGCATGAGTAAAGGGCTATCGCCGCTTTCCTTACTCTATCTTCAACATTTAGGTTCCAAAGCAGCTTCCTGTCTAGAATCAGTCCTAGGTAGCGAGCTTTGTCACTAAATGTTAAAGCGATTCCATTTAAAATCGGAGGCCTAACCTCCGGTAGTTTGTGCTTCCTTGTGAACATAATAAGTTCTGTTTTGCTGGCGTTCACACCTAGTCCACATGACTTTGACCACCGATCAACCTCATTCAGTAGCCTTTGCATAATTTCGCAGAGGGTGTTCGGAAATTTTCCCCTTACGATGATAGCAACATCATCCGCATAGGCAACAACTTTATGTCTACTCTCTTCCAGGCTCCGCAGGAATTTGTTCATCGCTAGAACCCACAAGAGAGGAGATAGGACCCCTCCTTGAGGGGAACCCCTTGTGACGGATCTGCGCACCTTCGAATCTCCTAACGTTGAATTCACGCACCTGCTTATCAGCATATGTTCGATAAATTTCACCAGAAACTCAGAGATACCCAGGTCTGCCAACGCAGTCGTTATTGCCCTCGGCTGTATGTTATTAAAAGCACCCTCGATATCTAGAAACGCTACCAAGGTAAATTCTTTATTTTCTAATGATTTTTCAATTTCTGAGATCAGAGTGTTTAATGCTGTCTCAGTGGATTTGCCTTTACAGTACGCATGCTGCGAACTCGCTAGTTGCGATGGTGGAAAAGTACCTCTGATGCTCAACTCTATGATTCGTTCAAGCGTTTTCAGAAGAAATGACGATAGACTGATAGGCCTGTAATCTTTGGGACTAACATGAGATATCTTTCCCGCATTGGGTATAAAAACGACTTTGACTTCCTTCCACAATGTGGGAATGTATTTCAGAGTTATAACACATTTATGGATAGTTATAAGCCATTTGACAATATAATCTAGCGAAAATTGAAGTTGCCCCGGGAAGATTCCATCGGGTCCTGGTGACTTGTATGGTTTGAACGTCTTTACTGCCCATTCTACATTGGGTTCAGTAATTAGGTCTAGCAAGCCTTTATCTGACTCCATTGCTGGCTTTATTCTCTTGTTGTTAATCCTCGCATCAACCGTGGGCTCACTGGTCGAACCCGGGAAATGCGTATCTAGCAGTAAGTTTAGAGATTCCTCACTAGATTCAGTCCATTTCATATCAGGCTTCTGGAGGTATCCAGTAGTCTGATTTGAGTTCGAAATAATTTTTCTTAGCCGAGATGCCTCGGTAACGTTTTCAATGTCACCACAAAAGGTCTTCTACGAGATCCTTTTCGCTTTCCTCAGCTCTTTTTAATATAACTTAAGATTTTCATATTAACAGGTCCAACCACAGTCCTCTTTCGAGAATTTCGCTCTATTGAACTGTCTTCTACACTGTAGTCGCAACTGATTGAGACCTTCTGTCCACCAAGGTGGTTTCTTTTTCCCTCTGTTTGTTTTCCAGGGGCAGGCTTTGTTCAGCGCTAGTTTACACGCTCTAGTGAGTGATTCAACGAGACAGTCTAGCGACTCTATACTATCAGGGTAAAAGGGTTTCAGGAATATTACCCCTTAATTTGCGCAGATACACTTGCCAATTAGTTCTTTTCAGGTTCCTATTTATGACCTTGTTCTGCGCTGTTTCTAGCAAATCAAATTCTATCTATCGATGATCAGAGAATGAATGTTCTTTCGTTACCATGCAGTGATCTATTTTCTCAAACAAAGAGTCTGACCAAGGTTATGTCTAAGACCTCCTGGCGATTACGGATTACGAAGGTGGGTTCCCTACCTCGATTACACAGTAGGAGATTCTTACTGATAATATAATTAAAGAGAGACTCACGCCTTTCGTTGGTGTCAGAGCTGCTCCATATAGTATGGTGTGCGTTAGCATCACCTCCAAGGGTGAGCTTACATTTGCTTCTCTCACTATCCAGTACCAGCTCTCTTATCAGTTGCGGTGGTAATGGTCCAGGATCGTCATGTGGTAGGTAGAAGGAGACAAGCCGATAATTTCTCTTGCCTATCTCCCAACTAGTTGTCGTCACGTCTTCATTGCTGTAGTTGTGAATCAAGAAAATATTTAGATTTGACTTTGCCATTATACATGCCCTGATTTTACCTGTACAGTTAGCATAGTACAATTTGTATTTTGCCGTCCTCAAGCCGCAGATACGACCTCCACTCACCCAAGGCTCCTGAATGAGAACGAAATCTGGCGATGTCTCTGCCAGACGATTCAGGAGCGCAGCCGAAGCTGCCTTACTGTGGTGGAGGTTTATTTGCAGAAAGCGCGTCATTTGTTATTGTAACGTCCGCTTCTTCCTGCGATTCGATTAGAAGTTCTCTATCACTTAAAAGCTCTCCCTCTGCATACATGCTGTCGAATATCGATGCGAGATGCGATCCTGTAGAACCAATGCTCTCTACATCGCTTATCATATCGACATCAGGTTCACTAGGAGCAGGCTCGTTGGGCGTAGCTAACTGCTCAACTGCATCTGCATCCGTTTTATAGGTTTTTATCATAACTTTTCCAAAACCATAATTCACTAAACCATCGCATTTCACTAACGGCTCTATAGTATCGTCTGATAGCAGCAGGAGCACTTGCATCGTTGCTCTTTGCTTTACTGCTTCAATGTCGGCATTTTCACTACCGCTTTCAATTTTTACAAAAACCCATTTATCCACCGGAAGATTCGGGTTGCATGCCTTGAACAATTGCATGATCTTCTCCGGCTCCGACGAGGCGGTTGGTATCCAAACCCTTGCTCTGGGCCTGGAGGGGATATCTTTCTTATCCACAGCTACCAGTTTCGCTCCAGGGTAGACCTCACCGACTCTCGAGATGGCGTCCTTGTACAGTGACGCCGATCTCTCATCGTCACATGCGATTACCTTAACTTGACCCTGGTACCATCCCGCATCTACGCACGATGGTGGTGGTCCCGGGTTGCTACAGATAACCTCCATGGCAACACCCGATTGGGCGCTCTGCACCCATTTCCACTGGGCCTTGGGAATTTTACCCTCTGGGTCATTTTGGTCCAGCACGCCTATTACAATTCGGTCGCGCGCAGCGTCTGCAAAGGACCTGTACGGGTTTGTCCCCTGCGTCTTTGCCTTCTTGGTAGTTGCTTTAGTCTCTTCAATAGACCTCTGACGCTTTGATAAACCTATTATTATTGATAGTAGATGAAGGAGGAATGTGCGAAAATGTTATAAAGCATGAAGAGTTATGCAAACTTAGTTTGACACAAATGAATTCAATGTCCAACGAAGTATCTACTTTAACTAAGCTACAACAAAGTTTTACATCAACAGCAATAAGGACACCTCAACCACGGCGGCCAGAGCGATCAAGCCTGTATACTACAAAGTTGGAAGATAAAATTTCATGGTCAGAAACTGAAGAGTTTAACCACGTTTCTGTAAGAGCAAGAACATGTGAGTCAAAAGAAAAACTATTCGTAAACAGAACATAAAGTTTTGTTAAAAGACCTCTAATATTCTGATATTTAATAGAGAGATGAGAAATTATTTTTTTGAAATGCTAGAGGCTGGTACAGAAGATGGGACAGCTGAGGGTAAGGAAACAGGCTGAGGCCGAGGCTTTTGAATAGATTTAAATTCATGAACAATCATATGTGGTGGCCAAAAGTTTGGATCACATAGTCTGTCAAAATCACCTATAGGGACGGAAATTTTGAACGACGAAATTTCACGAGGCTGTGAGAATTTAAATTTCTCAATGGATATGTTAGGATTTTTGCCAATATCCATATAAGATACTAAGTCTTCACAAGAAGTGTCCGCCGCCAGACGAGACACAAAAATATGTTTACGCGGCGCGACTACTTTAAGAGTAGGTCTAGGCGGAGGCAAATCAATAGAATAATTTGAGGATTGCGGTGGCGTAGAGGGTTTCGTCTTTAAAGAATCAAGACAAGGGGCCGGAGTTAAAAACGAAGCAAGCAGCGGCGATCCTGGAATTGGAGTTAAAGGAGAAGCAGGAGGAGCAGAGGGAAGCGGAAGGCGTGGCAAAATTATATTCCCTAAGCAGTTTAAGGTCATTATCAAACTCAGACGACATTTGATTAGCCAGCTTTTTAAGCTTGAGAAACTCATTTCGAACGGTATTGTACACTCGAGAAAAGTCCCCTTGCATTTTAAAGCATGAAGGGCATGACCACCTAGTACCGCCACAGGTTGGTTTGGACTTACCATATAACCTATCAAAGTCACGGCCAGTCAGCCCGGCGCACTTTAAATTAATAACATTGTCACACAACCAGCAAGTTAGGCAACGAAGCTTTTCCTCAACAAACACATCTTTGCTCATACATAATTCAAAGCAGCACGACAAGATACAAGCGATCCTACAATTTCTACTGGGTACAAAAGAAGCAAAACGAACAAATGAGAAGGCAACAACAAAATCCAAAAGAAGAGCACAAGTCAAAGAAACTTACCACAAAACTGAGAGCTGAGAGCACGCTGTAACTGGAAAAACTTACACAAGCGAGCGCTTAAAACAAAAAACTAGCAGAGAGCTCGCTCACACACAAAACAATAATAAAGTAGCAAAAAGCACTAACAACAAAAACCGCGCAAGCAATGACGCTATTTAAATAATGCAAATAAAAAGTATTTATGGAATGAAATGCACTGCCAATAAGCAAAACACAAGTCCGCTTCAACTTAAAATGTTATAAGTGTTGATAAAAATTTAATATATGATTATTAATATAATATAAACACCAAAAATAAATTTAAAAGCAAGAGCACCGAAAAAACACGTCTTACACTCTCAAGAGAACTTCGTACTAATGCTTCGACTAAGCCAAGGCGAAGCCGACGTGGTTCGCATCCAGGACCCTTGGCTCAGCAAAGGCCACAACTCTGGATTAAGGACTAAAGAATATAAGCTCCTAGCAGCACAAAATTCAGGTAAAGCTCGTACCATTCTTGCAAAAAAGAATCTACGCGCATTTTTCCTCCCAAATTACAGTGATGGTGACAACAATGCCGTAAGCCTGGAGTTGGCATCAGGGAGCATAAGACTACAGCCCCTACCTTTATTATAAAAAATAGGAAAGAAGTCCCAGACCTCACCTTGGTATCAAATTCTCTGTACCATTTGATGGAATCTCGGCTAGTTAGCTTTATCGAGCAGATGCTTAAATGTACAGTCATTCAAGTATCTTTGGGAACCTCTAACCTCGTTAGATACGTTGCCAGAGGAACGCGTCAAGGGGGGTTCTTTCTCCCTTCCTCTGCCATAAACGGACTTCTTCGCACCCTAGAGGGTGGCCGATGACGTAGCAGTTGCTTTCTCGGATAAATATCCCCAAAATCTCTGCGAGAGAGCCCTTTTCACGCTCTCGAATTGGGCCACGGCCAGCGGCCTAGGAGTCAACCCAGACAAAACGAAACTCATGCTCTTTACTAGGAAGTAAAAGATTCCTACCCTTAGGGCAATTGGAATAAAATGGAGTATGTCACCGAACATAGTCCACTGGCTATACACTGCCATCGTGAGACCGATTCTGCTCTATGGAGTCTCTATCTGGTGGCCTACACTAAATAAGAAAATAAACCTAAATAAGCTAAGTAAAGTCTAATTAAATTATTAAAAAAAAAAATTTCTAAATTTTTAAATTTAGGTTCAAAATAGAATTTTTTGAAAAATTTGATGAAAATTGCGAGAAATTTCATATCAATGGATAAATAACGACCAAACCGTAAATTTGACAAAAATATGTTTCAAGTATAATCGATGTGTAATTCAATTATCTACTAGAGTTATTCGCTTTTAAGTAGACACACTTTTTTTATACCCTGTACCGTATGGTACAAAGGGTATATTGTGTTTGTGCAAGCCGAAAATGTATGTAACGTACAGAAGGAGAAGTCGGAGACCCCCCAAAGTTACCTAAAGGATGATCAGAGTGACTAGAGAAGTCGATTCGTCTGCCCGTATGAACGCCTAGATCTCAGAGATGGTAAGAGCTAGAGCAACCAAACTTTCAGATAAGATCCCTTATTAATCCATAGGAGACAAGTTTATTTTATTTTTTTGATATCGGGACTACATTATATAGCTCCCATAGGGGTGTTTCAGAGGCCCTCGAAAAAAAAGCAAAAGCTTTAGATGGATAATTCGTTTGTTTATGAAGATATCATAACCAAATTTGGCAATCGGAAGTTTTTTAGAAACCCCTAGCACTGTACCAAATTTTATCAAAATCGGTTGGCTATATCATATAGGTCCCATAGGATCGATCGGTCGAAAATTTGTTTTTTGTACAAAATTCGTTGTGTTTCGTTTGTTTGTGAAGATATTGTAACCCAATTTGGCATTAAGAAGTTTTTTAGAGTTCCCAAGCACTATACCAAATTTCATCAAAATCGGTTGACTATATCATATAGCTCCCATAGGACCAATCGGTCAAAAAATCGTTTTTTGCACAAAATTCGTTGTGTTTCGTTTGTTTGTGAAGATATTGTAACCAAATTTGGCATTCAGAAGTTTTTAGGAGATCTTCAACACTGTACCAAATTTTATCAAAATCGTGTGACTATATCATATAGCTCCCATAGGGCCGATCGGTCGAAAAAAAGTTTTTGATTAAAAATTCGTCTGTTTTTGGTTGTTTATGAAGGTATCATAATCTAATTTGGCAATCAAATGTCTTTTGATGTTCTTAAGCAATTTACCGGATTTTATTGCAAGCAGTGGTACAGGGTATCCCAAAGTCGTCCGCGCCCGACTTTAACGTACGCCATCTTTTTAATTTCGAAAAGTGTTTTTTTACTACGGAAACGAGTAAAACATGTTGAGGATACATTTTGCTGTAAACTAGTGTTATTAATGATTTTAAATGGCTGCTTCTACACCAAAAAGCATCAGAATTCTAAAGCAGGAAAAAAAAAATAAAAAAGGACTAGCGAGGATGTGGAACAAATAGTAAATTATTTATTGGAGCATAGAAATTTTGAGGTAAGATGTGTACTTATGGAGCTGTTAAGTCTACAAAATATTACCCACAGCGCAGTCGTACTATAAGAAGATGCTAGTGGAACTTAAAAAAATGTGAATTGGACGATGGTGAAGGGAAAGATTCGCTATTTGCCAACGGAGGCCAACGAATGGCGCAACTCCACTGGTGCTTGTCAATCCAAGGTATGATGAATGAAATGTTTTGTTTTTCTTAAATACTATATTAAAAATTTTACAATTACAGCAAAATTGCGAGACATATACCCATATTTCGCACACTCGAGTTGGCAGCGCCGACAGGTACGGTCAAAAAATTTGTCGTGTTAAAAAAAATATAAAAAAAATTGTTATAAAATTAAATATGGACAAGTCCACTTTCGTGGCAATATTGTGTTGAAAAGTTAATATAAGTGCTAATGAAATTAATCCCAATTTGAGCAATAAAAGCACAAAATTATTTTAGCGACAGTGCAAAATTTTAAGAATTCTCTGGCAAAACATTTATAATAACCCTGTTATAAACCTATTCTAGACTTTTCTAAAATAATATAACAACCCAGACTTTTAAAATGCAGGGACGTTACAGCAAAACTATAAATTGACACAAACAAAACAATAGACATACATAAAAAAAAATTATAGTTTAAAAAAACTAAAAAAACACGCTTTAATAGTAAACCGAACTAAAAAGTAGAAAATAATACTGATGTATCAAGAGTTTGTATTACAGCAATAGAAAATTCCGACAATCAGTTACGACTAATTAATTTGGAATAAGATTAAATTAGAAATTAAATTATTAATAAAATAATTCAATTATAGTACGCTCTCGCGTGACATGATACTTTTGTAGTTCTGACATATTATACCGTTTTAATAGACGTTATCACGTCAAAAAAAAAGGATACAAATTGGTGGAGCGCGGGCAAGCTATTATTATATGTTAGCATTATCAATGCCCGATTAATGCAATTTAATTTGTAGGTATCGGTTTACTTATGTAAACATTGGATCCCCAGGTCGATGCAACGATTCCTCAGTGTACCGTTCGTCTGTACTTTAGAAGAAACTTAAAACTACACCGCTGCTAGAGGAAAGAAAGAAAAAGAAATATGCGGCGTAAAAGTTCCAGTTTTGCTAATTGCGGACTCGGCGTTTATATTTTCAAGAAATATGATGCAGCCGTATCCATTCTCAACAGCGACGCCAAACAAGCAAATTTTTAACTACCGTTTGTCTAAGGCCAGACGAGTAGTTGAAAATGCATTTAGCCATTTGAAAGGAAGCTTTCGCCGCATTGGAAAAGGACTGGAATCCCATCCAAAAAAATAGATATATAGAATAAATAGAATAATTGTTTTATGCTGTTGCATTTTGCACAATATTCTTAATGAGCAAAATAATGCAATAAACGATATTTGGAATGTTGCCACAAGTGAGCTTCGTGAGCAAACAAGTGACTCTAATGTTTCTGGTGACTACTCACAAGATGCGGAAGAAGTTAGATCTGCAATAGCAAGATTCAATAACAATGAAGATAATGAATAAGAAAATATGTTTAATTGTTTTACAAAATCATTTATTGTTCATTCATTCATTTATTATTATTGACAGTCTTTTATGAACTTTAGCTTTGAGCTATGGTGCGTACTAGAGGTCTGCATGGCTACATTCACTTCTATTCACATAGTACTATATAGAACTATGTGGTACTCACAAATGCCGTACTCAAAAATTTACAGTACCCCATTTTTGCAGTACCCACAGAAAAAATGTATACTACTATAGAATACATGCCAACAGTGAATATTTATGTATGCTGTCTTTTTAACATAAGCATAGGCAAAGTGTTATGAATACACTGAGTATAGTAGTGTACAAAACGAGCATACATGCATGTACGTGAGTAGCTGTTGCGGCAAAAAAATGGAAAGCAAAAAAAACAAAGCCGGCGCAATGAACATTTTGGAAACTGTGTGTATTTGTTGTAGTAAATTGGCTTAGACAGTTAAATTGACATTAATTTGATCTGTTTTAGAGCTAAAAAATTAGGTGTTGGTTTATTTGTTTGCGTTTATATACTTGTATTTTTTTTTTTTTTTAATTATATGACTTTTTTTCTTTAAAACATATTGCAAATCAATAATGTGTAACCATCATTTTTTTTTTAAATAAATCTATTACTTTAATTGAAGCAAAAAATTTGTTAAATAATATTTATTCAAATATTAAAAAATTATGTGTTAAACCAAAGAACACACAACATAAAACGCATTTCTGTTTTTTTTTTGCACGCTGTAAGAATCGTTGAACAGATTGAAAGCCGATACAAATGTACCGTGAATGTAAACACGACTAACAAGTGTCATAGCAGTTACCTTACTTCGAAAGGGTATACATTTTCCCGTTTACACTGCTCAAGCACGCAAGCCACCCCAATTTGACAAAGAAAATATTTATGCTTTCTCGCTCATGCCTGCTGCATTTACTATGTCATTGATTTAATATTATCTCTTTCATTACGCTCACGATCGCTGCTCTGTCGCTCTCTGCTCTCTGCTCTTTTTCATTTTTTCAAACGTATTTTACTAGAGTATAGTAGAGTACACTACTGTAGTACACCATAAAAGTACTCTACTCACAATTTTGGAACCCATGTTTGTGTGAGTACACCATTCACTTATATTCATTCAAATGGGTACCAAAAAATATGCATATGTTTTAAGGCTGAGCTATTCATTCGCCGTTTTGAACTTTTATTATATTAAATTAAATTTATTATTTATTATTAAATTGGCTGATTTTGTTGAACCTCAGTCAATGCTGTTATGTAATTTGATTATTATTATAATTTACTTATTATCCTCGGATAGATTGTAAATAAAATAAACCAAAAAAAAAACAAAAAAATTATTTATTATTGTCAGTCAAAAAATTCATGACATCTTTTTGAAATTTTTTTTTGGTTTTCAACCAATTGCGCCAACAGTTCTGTCTGCTTGTCACCGCGCTACTCTTGTTTTTCGGCTCGGTAACGCGCCACTTCGACAAGCTCTCCCAAATAATCCCTCTTCTTTGGAGTTCTACCCTCAACACACCTCCACGCAATACACGGCTGTGATTTCTAACGCTGCTGTAATACCATTAAAATTAGTTTGTATACCCTGTACCGTATGGTACAAAGGGTATATTAAGTTTGTGCAAGCCGAAAATGTATGTAACATACAGAAAGAGACGTCTGAGACCCCCCATAGTTACCTAAAGTATGATCAGGGTGACTAGAGAAGTCGATATACCCATGTCCGTCTGTCCGTCTGTCTGTATGAACGCCTAGATCTCAGAGATGGTAAGACCTAGAGCAACCAAATTTTCAGATTAGATGCGCTATTATGTCAGGGGAGACAAGTTTATTTTATTTTTTTGATATCGGATAGAGTGCCCAATCACTGCACCAAATTTTATCAAAATCGGATGACTATATCATACAGCTCCCATAGGACCAATCGGTCAAAAAAACGTTTTTTGCACAAAATTGGTTGTGTTTCGTTTGTTTGTGAAGATATTGTAACCAAATTTGGCATTCGGAAGTTTTTTATGGATCTTCAACACTGTACCACATTTTATCCAAATCGGTTGACTATATCATATAGCTCCCATAGGACCAATCGGTCAAAAAAACGCTTTTTGTACAAAGTTTGTTGTGTTTCGTTTGTTTATGAAGATATTGTAACCAAATTTGGCACTCAATCGTTTTTTAGAGATCTTCAACACTGTACCAAATTTTATCAAAATCGGTTGACTATATCATATAGCTCCAATAGGGCCAATCGGTCAAAAAAACGTTTTTTGCACAAAATTCGTTGTGTTTCGTTTGTTTGTGAAGATATTGTAACCAAATTTGGCATTCGGAAGTTTTTTTAGAGATCTTCTACACTGTACCAAATTTTATCAAAATCGGTTGACTATATCATATAGCTCCCATAGGACCAATCGGTCAAAAAAACGCTTTTTGTATAAAATTTGTAGTGTTTCGTTTGTTTGTGAAGATATTGTAACCAAATTTGGCATTCAGAAGTTTTTTAGAGATCTTCAACACTGTACCAAATTTTATCAAAATCGTATGACTATATCATATAGCTCCCATAGGACCAATCGGTCAAAAAAACGCTTTTTGTACAAAATTTGTAGTGTTTCGTTTGTTTGTGAAGATATTGTAACCAAATTTGGCATTCAGAAGTTTTTAGAGATCTTCAACACTGTACCAAATTTTATCAAAATCGGTTGACTATATCATATAGCTCCCATAGGTCCAATCGGTCAAAAAAACGTATTTTGAACAAAAATCGTTGTGTTTCGTTTATTTGGCAAAAAAATATCTTTTGGAGTTTGCAAGCAATATATCGGACTTGATTGCAATGTGGTGGTACAGGGTTTCCCAAAGTCGTCCGCGCCCGACTTTAACGTACTCCATCTTTTATTTTGATTATATTTAATTAAAAATACTTACATTCATTTTCCAGTGACATCTTCAATGTTATGTATGCTTAAATTACCAAGAATTTCATTATGTTCCGCCGCTGGGCCCTATTTTTCTTTTCTCTTCTCTGAAAATACATAAACATCTTAAGAATTAATTAATTTAATTTGGTTTTAACTCACCTATATTTCCTTGTCAAATTATCAGTCTTGGTCCGCAAGTCGGACCAAGTGCCTACAAATCCTGTTGCTCTGGGTTCGTCCGCCATCTCCGCATAAACATGGGCATTTTTGCGTACACTTCTTAGATGCGATATTTATACCCTGTACCGTATGGTACAAAGGGTATATTGTGTTTGAGCAAGCCGAAAATGTATGTAACATGCAGAAGGAGAAGTCGGAGACCCCCCAAAGTTACCTAAAGTATGATCAGAGTGACTAGAGAAGTCGATATACCCATGTCCGTCTGTCCGTCTGTCCGTATGAACGCCTAGATCTCAGAGATTGTAAGAGCTAGAGCAACCAAACTTTCAGATAAGATCCCTTATTAATCCATAGGAGACAAGTTTATTTTATTTTTTTGATATCGGGACTACATTATATAGCTCCCATAGGGGTGTTTCAGAGGACCTCGAAAAAAAGCAAAAGTTTTAGATAATTATCCATCTAAAACTTTTGCTATAAAGATATCATAACCAAATTTGGCAACCGGAAGTTTTTTAGAAACCCCCAGCACTGTACCAAATTTTATCAAAATCGGTTGACTATATCATATAGGTCCCATAGGATCGATCGGTCGAAAATTTGTTTTTTGTACATAATTCGTTGTGTTTCGTTTGTTTGTGAAGATATTGTAACCAAATTTGGCATTAAGAAGTTTTTTAGAGTTCCCAAGCACTATACCAAATTTGATCAAAATCGGTTGACTATATCATATAGCTCCCATAGGACCAATCGGTCAAAAAATCGTGTTTTTTACAAAATTCGTTGTGTTTCGTTTATTTGTGAACATACCGTAACCACATTTGGCATTAAGAAGTTTTTTAGAGTTCCCAAGCACTATACCAAATTTGATCAAAATCAGTTGACTATATTATATAGCTCACATAGGGCCAATCGGTCAAAAAAACGTTTTTTGCATAAAAGTCGTTGTGTTTCGTTTGTTTGTGCAGATATTGTAACCAAATTTGGCATTCAGAAGTTTTTTGGAGATCTTCAACACTGTACCAAATTTTATCAAAATCGGTTGACTATATCATATAGCTCCCATAGGGCCGATCGGTCGAAAAAAAGTTTTTGATTAAAAATTCGTCTGTTTTTGGTTGTTTATGAAGGTATCATAATCTAATTTGGCAATCAAATGTCTTTTGATGTTCTTAAGCAATTTACCGGATTTTATTGCAAGCAGTGGTACAGGGTATCCCAAAGTCGTCCGCGCCCGACTTTAACGTACGCCATCTTTTTAATTTCGAAAAGTGTTTTTTTACTACGGAAACGAGTAAAACATGTTGAGGATACATTTTGCTGTAAACTAGTGTTATTAATGATTTTAAATGGCTGCTTCTACACCAAAAAGCATCAGAATTCTAAAGCAGGAAAAAAAAATAAAAAAGGACTAGCGAGGATGTGGAACAAATAGTAAATTATTTATTGGAGCATAGAAATTTTGAGGTAAGATGTGTACTTATGGAGCTGTTAAGTCTACAAAATATTACCCACAGCGCAGTCGTACTATAAGAAGATGCTAGTGGAACTTAAAAAAATGTGAATTGGACGATGGTGAAGGGAAAGATTCGCTATTTGCCAACGGAGGCCAACGAATGGCGCAACTCCACTGGTGCTTGTCAATCCAAGGTATGATGAATGAAATGTTTTGTTTTTCTTAAATACTATATTAAAAATTTTACAATTACAGCAAAATTGCGAGACATATACCCATATTTCGCACACTCGAGTTGGCAGCGCCGACAGGTACGGTCAAAAAATTTGTCGTGTTAAAAAAAATATAAAAAAAATTGTTATAAAATTAAATATGGACAAGTCCACTTTCGTGGCAATATTGTGTTGAAAAGTTAATATAAGTGCTAATGAAATTAATCCCAATTTGAGCAATAAAAGCACAAAATTATTTTAGCGACAGTGCAAAATTTTAAGAATTCTCTGGCAAAACATTTATAACAACCCTGTTATAAACCTATTCTAGACTTTTCTAAAATAATATAACAACCCAGACTTTTAAAATGCAGGGACGTTACAGCAAAACTATAAATTGACACAAACAAAACAATAGACATACATAAAAAAAAATTATAGTTTAAAAAAACTAAAAAAACACGCTTTAATAGTAAACCGAACTAAAAAGTAGAAAATAATACTGATGTATCAAGAGTTTGTATTACAGCAATAGAAAATTCCGACAATCAATTACGACTAATTAATTTGGAATAAGATTAAATTAGAAATTAAATTATTAATAAAATAATTCAATTATAGTACGCTCTCGCGTGACATGATACTTTTGTAGTTCTGACATATTATACCGTTTTAATAGACGTTATCACGTCAAAAAAAAAGGATACAAATTGGTGGAGCGCGGGCAAGCTATTATTATATGTTAGCATTATCAATGCCCGATTAATGCAATTTAATTTGTAGGTATCGGTTTACTTATGTAAACATTGGATCCCCAGGTCGATGCAACGATTCCTCAGTGTACCGTTCGTCTGTACTTTAGAAGAAACTTAAAACTACACCGCTGCTAGAGGAAAGAAAGAAAAAGAAATATGCGGCGTAAAAGTTCCAGTTTTGCTAATTGCGGACTCGGCGTTTATATTTTCAAGAAATATGATGCAGCCGTATCCATTCTCAACAGCGACGCCAAACAAGCAAATTTTTAACTACCGTTTGTCTAAGGCCAGACGAGTAGTTGAAAATGCATTTAGCCATTTGAAAGGAAGCTTTCGCCGCATTGGAAAAGGACTGGAATCCCATCCAAAAAAATAGATATATAGAATAAATAGAATAATTGTTTTATGCTGTTGCATTTTGCACAATATTCTTAATGAGCAAAATAATGCAATAAACGATATTTGGAATGTTGCCACAAGTGAGCTTCGTGAGCAAACAAGTGACTCTAATGTTTCTGGTGACTACTCACAAGATGCGGAAGAAGTTAGATCTGCAATAGCAAGATTCAATAACAATGAAGATAATGAATAAGAAAATATGTTTAATTGTTTTACAAAATCATTTATTGTTCATTCATTCATTTATTATTATTGACAGTCTTTTATGAACTTTAGCTTTGAGCTATGGTGCGTACTAGAGGTCTGCATGGCTACATTCACTTCTATTCACATAGTACTATATAGAACTATGTGGTACTCCCAAATGCCGTACTCAAAAATTTACAGTACCCCATTTTTGCAGTACCCACAGAAAAAATGTATACTACTATAGAATACATGCCAACAGTGAATATTTATGTATGCTGTCTTTTTAACATAAGCATAGGCAAAGTGTTATGAATATACTGAGTATAGTAGTGTACAAAACGAGCATACATGCATGTACGTGAGTAGCTGTTGCGGCAAAAAAATGGAAAGCAAAAAAAACAAAGCCGGCGCAATGAACATTTTGGAAACTGTGTGTATTTGTTGTAGTAAATTGGCTTAGACAGTTAAATTGACATTAATTTGATCTGTTTTAGAGCTAAAAAATTAGGTGTTGGTTTATTTGTTTGCGTTTATATACTTGTATTTTTTTTTTTTTCTAATTATATGACTTTTTTTCTTTAAAACATATTGCAAATCAATAAAGCAAATAATAATGTGTAACCATCATTTTTTTTTTAAATAAATCTATTACTTTAATTGAAGCAAAAAATTTGTTAAATAATATTTATTCAAATATTAAAAAATTATGTGTTAAACCAAAGAACACACAACATAAAACGCATTTCTGTTTTTTTTTTGCACGCTGTAAGAATCGTTGAACAGATTGAAAGCCGATACAAATGTACCGTGAATGTAAACACGACTAACAAGTGTCATAGCAGTTACCTTACTTCGAAAGGGTATACATTTTCCCGTTTACACTGCTCAAGCACGCAAGCCACCCCAATTTGACAAAGAAAATATTTATGCTTTCTCGCTCATGCCTGCTGCATTTGCTATGTCATTGATTTAATATTATCTCTTTCATTACGCTCACGATCGCTGCTCTGTCGCTCTCTGCTCTCTGCTCTTTTTCATTTTTTCAAACGTATTTTACTAGAGTATAGTAGAGTACACTACTGTAGTACACCATAAAAGTACTCTACTCACAATTTTGAAACCCATGTTTGTGTGAGTACACCATTCACTTATATTCATTCAAATGGGTACCAAAAAATATGCATATGTTTTAACGCTGAGCTATTCATTCGCCGTTTTGAACTTTTATTATATTAAATTAAATTTATTATTTATTATTAAATTGGCTGATTTTGTTGAACCTCAGTCAATGCTGTTATGTAATTTGATTATTATTATAATTTACTTATTATCCTCGGATAGATTGTAAATAAAATAAACCAAAAAAAAAACAAAAAAATTATTTATTATTGTCAGTCAAAAAATTCATGACATCTTTTTGAAATTTTTTTTTGGTTTTCAACCAATTGCGCCAACAGTTCTGTCTGCTTGTCACCGCGCTACTCTTGTTTTTCGGCTCGGTAACGCGCCACTTCGACAAGCTCTCCCAAATAATCCCTCTTCTTTGGAGTTCTACCCTCAACACACCTCCACGCAATACACGGCTGTGATTTCTAACGCTGCTGTAATACCATTAAAATTAGTTTGTATACCCTGTACCGTATGGTACAAAGGGTATATTAAGTTTGTGCAAGCCGAAAATGTATGTAACATACAGAAGGAGACGTCGGAGACCCCCCATAGTTACCTAAAGTATGATCAGGGTGACTAGAGAAGTCGATATACCCATGTCCGTCTGTCCGTCTGTCTGTATGAACGCCTAGATCTCAGAGATGGTAAGACCTAGAGCAACCAAATTTTCAGATTAGATGCGCTATTATGCCAGGGGAGACAAGTTTATTTTATTTTTTTGATATCGGGGTTATATTATATAGCTCCCATAGGGGTGTTTCAGAGGACCTCGAAAAAAACCAAAAGTTTTAGATGGATAATTCGTTTGTTTATGAAGATATCGTAACCAAATTTGGCACTCAATAGTTTTTTTAGAGTGCCCAATCACTGCACCAAATTTTATCAAAATCGGATGACTATATCATATAGCTCCCATAGGACCAATCGGTCAAAAAAACGTTTTTTGCACAAAATTGGTTGTGTTTCGTTTGTTTGTGAAGATATTGTAACCAAATTTGGCATTCGGAAGTTTTTTAGGGATCTTCAACACTGTACCACATTTTATCCAAATCGGTTGACTATATCATATAGCTCCCATAGGACCAATCGGTCAAAAAAACGCTTTTTGTACAAAGTTTGTTGTGTTTCGTTTGTTTATGAAGATATTGTAACCAAATTTGGCACTCAATCGTTTTTTAGAGATCTTCAACACTGTACCAAATTTTATCAAAATCGGTTGACTATATCATATAGCTCCAATAGGGCCAATCGGTCAAAAAAACGTTTTTTGCACAAAATTCGTTGTGTTTCGTTTGTTTGTGAAGATATTGTAACCAAATTTGGCATTCGGAAGTTTTTTTTAGAGATCTTCTACACTGTACCAAATTTTATCAAAATCGGTTGACTATATCATATAGCTCCCATAGGACCAATCGGTCAAAAAAACGCTTTTTGTATAAAATTTGTAGTGTTTCGTTTGTTTGTGAAGATATTGTAACCAAATTTGGCATTCAGAAGTTTTTTAGAGATCTTCAACACTGTACCAAATTTTATCAAAATCGTATGACTATATCATATAGCTCCCATAGGACCAATCGGTCAAAAAAACGCTTTTTGTACAAAATTTGTAGTGTTTCGTTTGTTTGTGAAGATATTGTAACCAAATTTGGCATTCAGAAGTTTTTAGAGATCTTCAACACTGTACCAAATTTTATCAAAATCGGTTGACTATATCATATAGCTCCCATAGGTCCAATCGGTCAAAAAAACGTATTTTGAACAAAAATCGTTGTGTTTCGTTTATTTGGCAAAAAAATATCTTTTGGAGTTTGCAAGCAATATATCGGACTTGATTGCAATGTGGTGGTACAGGGTTTCCCAAAGTCGTCCGCGCCCGACTTTAACGTACTCCATCTTTTATTTTGATTATATTTAATTAAAAATACTTACATTCATTTTCCAGTGACATCTTCAATGTTATGTATGCTTAAATTACCAAGAATTTCATTATGTTCCGCCGCTGGGCCCTATTTTTCTTTTCTCTTCTCTGAAAATACATAAACATCTTAAGAATTAATTAATTTAATTTGGTTTTAACTCACCTATATTTCCTTGTCAAATTATCAGTCTTGGTCCGCAAGTCGGACCAAGTGCCTACAAATCCTGTTGCTCTGAGTTCGTCCGCCATCTCCGCATAAACATGGGCATTTTTGCGTACACTTCTTAGATGCGATATTTATACCCTGTACCGTATGGTACAAAGGGTATATTGTGTTTGTGCAAGCCGAAAATGTATGTAACATGCAGAAGGAGAAGTCGGAGACCCCCCAAAGTTACCTAAAGTATGATCAGAGTGACTAGAGAAGTCGATATACCCATGTCCGTCTGTCCGTCTGTCCGTATGAACGCCTAGATCTCAGAGATGGTAAGAGCTAGAGCAACCAAACTTTCAGATAAGATCCCTTATTAATCCATAGGAGACAAGTTTATTTTATTTTTTTGATATTGGGACTACATTATATAGCTCCCATAGGGGTGTTTCAGAGGACCTCGAAAAAAAGCAAAAGTTTTAGATAATTATCCATCTAAAACTTTTGCTATAAAGATATCATAACCAAATTTGGCAACCGGAAGTTTTTTAGAAACCCCCAGCACTGTACCAAATTTTATCAAAATCGGTTGACTATATCATATAGGTCCCATAGGATCGATCGGTCGAAAATTTGTTTTTTGTACAAAATTCGTTGTGTTTCGTTTGTTTGTGAAGATATTGTAACCCAATTTGGCATTAAGAAGTTTTTTAGAGTTCCCAAGCACTATACCAAATTTGATCAAAATCGGTTGACTATATCATATAGCTCCCATAGGACCAATCGTTCAAAAAATCGTGTTTTGTACAAAGAAATATCTTTTGGAGTTTGTAAGCAATATATCGGACTTGATTGCAATTTGGTGGTACAGGGTATCCCAAAGTCGTCCGCGCCCGACTTTAACGTACGCCATCTTTTATGTGGTATTCATCGATATAACTTTTATTGTTTTCTCTGCTACTCGTGTCTGTTGCTTACCAATGTCAGCGTCGCAATACGTCAATGCGGCAGAGAAAATTTCAGTACAAAAAGCAAGCACACATGCATGCGTTTTGTGTATAACACATGACGTGTGTCGACGCCGCTAATCCCTAAGCACGCGAGATAGGACCGTGCCGACCACTGCAATAGGCCAATAGATAAGACCAAGTCAAACAGACCAATCAGTCTAACCTCATTCCTTCTGAAAACAGTAATGAGGCTTCTCGACCTGCACATCAGAAACAAACTGCAAACTACAAACGACTCAACTGGAACTCCCATTTAGAGCAAGTGCTCGCCAAAGCTACTCGAGCTCTGTGGACTTGTAGGGAATTCTTCGGCAGCACATGGGGCTTCAGGTCTAATATTATAGAATGGATATACCGTATGTTGGTAAGGCCTATCGTCACATATTCAGTCCTTGTGTGGTGGCCCAAGACGCAGCAAAGTGTAGCCATCAAGAAGTGCAGCAAGCTTTAAAGACTGGTATGCCTATCCCTCTCCGGAGCTACCTGTCCAACAGCTGTCATGGAGTCATTCCTTGGACTAACACCACTGCACATTTTTATCAAAAAGTCAGCCATGCAGACAACGTATCCAGATCCCATCTGGCCTCTTAGCAAATTACACTGGACATGCCGCACTTATAAATTCCCTTCCTGACGTATCGATCTGCGCTAGATCAGATCTTATGATCACGGAATTATTTCTCAATAAAAAATGTAGATCTCTGTTCAAAAGTTGGGAGAATTGGGTTGAAGGCAGCCCCTGTGGAAACCTCCGGTGGCAACAATGGTTCTCGGATGGGTCCAAAACTGAACAGAGTGTAGGTGTTGGAGTCGCTGGACCCAACGACAGAATCTCTATTGCAATAGGTATTTGGCCCAGCGTCTTTTAAGCAGAGATTCATGCCATAGAGATCTTCGCACACAGTATCCTTCACAAGGGAACTAGGGGAGCCAACATTTTTATTTATTCAGATAGCCAAGCTGCCATCAGGACACTATCATCATGGAGCATCTCCTCCATGATGGTTAAAGAATGAAATAATTACCTGCAACTCTTGTATTCCCTAAACAGAGTTGTGCTATGTTGGGTACTCAGGAGTGGATGGAAACGCGATCGCTGATGATCTAGCATGACAGAGTGCCTCCAACCCGACTATATCTCCTGCTCCTTTCTGTGGTATTGGTTGGTCCACAATTAAGACCATGGTAAGCAAATAGGCTGCAGGAGAACTCTCCTACTGGCTCTCCATACCGGTGCTGCGACAAACAAAAGCGCTTTTCAAACCTCTGGATGATCCAGAAAAAAGGTCTTGGCAGAGCGGACTTAAAACTCCTGTTAGCATACCTATCTGGGCAACACAATGTAAGATACCGTCTACAGAAAATGTGCCGATTGGATTCTTCAGAGTGTAGACTGTGTCTCGAAGACGATGAAGTCACCAGACATATTCTCTGTGACTGCCCAGTGTTGGTGTGGGACAGATCCTCTCACTTGGGAAAGCACATTCCTTTCCATCTTAGGTCAATACCAACAAAAGACTTACTGATATTCATGCGGACAGTGGAAAGTCTTTTGCATTAATTAATGGGTACGGAACACAAGATCTTCTAGTCGCGGTGCCCCGCCTCTTTGGAACCCATGCGGGAGAAAAAAAAAATGCTTTTTTGATTGGCCGATGCTTCTTAAATGTTATCAAACTTACACCTAATTCTGTTTTTACAGAAAGAACCATGCAATTACAAAAACAATTAGCTAGATGAGCAATTTTTTTATAACCTATTGAATACGTGGAAGACCCCTTGTAAAAGCTTATATTGCCGTTTTTGTTTGCTTTGCTTCAAACACAGTTTATCCCGAAGTGGTTTTAGACCTTTCTTCTTTTCTCAATGTCTTTAAATGTCTGTTTCATTGGGAGACGTGAACTGCCGGAGAAGATGGTCAGCGACAAAGGGACTAACTTTGTAGAGACAGCAACGCACTGAGTAGGCGTTCCAGCATCTGGTAGACGTAGACGTACTGCTGAATTCACGACCTCTGGAGGCAGTCAGCAGCGATCCCAGCATTGGAGAGGCCATTACCGCATTCCAACCGCTGGTCACTTTGTCGCACGGATAAAGTCAAGGAGGGCCATTGAAAGATGCCTTTTTAGGATATTTGAGGTGGCAGCCTGCTCAGTGTGCAGCAGCAACATCAGTGGGCCGAAGACGAGGCCCACTTGGTACCAGGCGATCTAGGGCTGGTCCACGAGGACAACGCAAGGTAAGGTAAGGTAAGGACCGCGTAACGGGCATAAAAACGGCAGCAGGCGAAATTAGGAGTCCGATAAATGAACTTTTAGTTAATTAGTTTAAGAAAAGCATAATGGGTTTTTGTATTAATTGCTCTCTCTATTTCTATCCCTCTCTCTCTCTCTCTATTTGTAATGTTCAACTTCGACTCGTCAGCATTTCCCGATGGCACGCGAATAATACTTGTTAAGGCACTGATAGATAACATTTGTAGACAAATTGATTGGTTTTGAAGTTTTATTATCTTATTTATTTATTTATTTATTCTCTAAAGTTAAAAATATACATTGTGAGATCTAATATAAATAAAATGAAGAGATTAGGCTTCTAGCCTTTCCTACTTAGATAGTAATAACATTTTTAACAAATTATAGAACAAAATAAATATAATATTTTAGAGGGCAAAAAATTTAACAAAAAACCCATGAAAAAATAACTAAACTAAAAAGTCAATGATGCTGGGACGGTAGACTCGATAACTCGAAAAATGTTGTACTCACTCTTGAAGTAGGCGGAGTTTGCTATTGGTGTCTTACAGAGTCGGGCTAGACCATCCGAGATATTTTCTTTACCAGCCTTGTAGATGACTTTGAATTTAAATGCTTGTAGCCGCAAGAGCCACCTTTCAATCCTTGCTTTGACGTTGGCTTAAAAATCGTCGCTAACCCCAAATATAATAATATCATCGATGTAATTCATTACATTTGTACATGATGCCAGTAGCTCTTCGGGCCTTCGTTGGAAAATTTTGGGTGCAGAATTAACACCAAAAATGAGTCTTTTATATCGGAATAGCCCGCGAGGTGTTATAAACGTTGTTATGTATATACTTGCTTCATCTAACTCCAATTGGTGGTAGACATTTTTAAGATCTAATCTTGAAAAATATTTTGCACCCTTCAGCTTCGTCATAAATGTTTCAAAAATTGGTAAAGGATAATTCTCTCTTAGGATAGCCTTGTTGGCCATTCTCATGTCAATACACATTCGAACGTCCCCATCTTCTTTAAATGCTATGACGAGATGCGAAATCTATGGACTATGACCAACCACCGGTTCTTTTATGTCCCGGCCAAGTGGTTCTTCTAATTTCGCAACTACCCTGTCTTCCAATGCTAATGGTACACGCCTTATTGGTTGCTGGACGGGTCTGGCGTTGTTATCAATGGATGATTTTACAGGTGGGCCTTTCCACTTTGGAAATGGAGCTATGTTCTCAATCTTATTCACTGCCAGCCCCAGGCGTAGTACATTTAGTTTGATGGCCGTTTCTTTACCCAGAAGGGATTGTCTTCCCTTTTTAACAACAAAAAAATGGAGCAATTACTTCTGGATTACGGCCATTAGGTGCATCAAAAACACAAATTATTTATTTATTTACATTAGACTAAGTATATAATACTTAAAGACAAGGTGGCAAGGAAACTCCCACTACCACCAACGATAACATCGACAGATGACATTGAGAAGTCCGTGGAGACATTATGTCATCACCTTACAATAGCTTTTAACGATTCGTGCAAAACGACAGTCAATAGAAGGAGACACAGGCCGCCCTGGTAGAACCTGCGACTGAAGGCACAACGTACCGACTTACAGGATATCTTCAAACTCGCAAAGCAAGCAGATGATGATATTGTATGGGACGAGTATAAGGTCAGACTCCGTGACTTCAAAAAACAGGTCCGGCTGGCCAAGAAAAACTCATGGAGATCCTTCTGCTCCGGCATAGAGAAGGTCACAGCAACCGCAAGACTCAGGAAACTACTATCGAGTCAACCCGCCATACAGAGCCAACTGAATACGAACGGGGGACAGTGGACAGAAAACAGCAAGGAAGCGACTGACGCCCTGCTAGGCGAGCACTTCCCAGGATGTACAGATATCCAGGTCCTTACATCCGACCCAATAACGAACCGTTCCAGCCAACAGGTCATCGTACCTGGGGACGTAATCACACTACACAAGATCCAGTGGGCCATAGACTCCTTCGCGAGCTACAAATCCCCTGGCCTAGACGGTATAATTCCATGCTGCAGAAGACCAAAGACAAAGTCACGCCATGGCTGAACTCCATATTCAAAGCATGCTTGAGATACGGACATGTTCCTGTATCCTGGAGGACAGCACGAGTTGTGTTCCTGCCAAAAGCAGGGAAATGCAGTCACGTGCAGCCAAAAGACTACAGACCAATATGTCTTACCTCATTTCTGCTCAAAACTCTCGAGAAACTCCTGGATCAATATATAAGACAAGGCATGAACCAACTTGTTGAGCCCAACCAACACGCTTACACTAAAGGGAAATCGGTGCATGTATTGCATGTGTTAAATGTCTATTTTTATTTCGTTAAAAAACTTAAACATTTCGGTGATATTATCAGAGGTGGTGTGCTTAAGGAGATCAGAGGGGATATCTGTTGAAAAAAGAGGCTCTAATACTCCCCAGGAATCTAAAAAGTGATCGGTAGATGCTTGGTGGCCACAAAATGGGCAGTTAGGCTGCGTTGAACCGTTGAGTAGATGCTGGTAGGTAAATTTGGTATGCCCTATACGCAGCCTTATGAATAGGCTGTCGTATCTTCGGCGTGAGTTGGGATCCAGCTGTATATTCTTGCAGGACTTGTTGATGGAGGTATATCGGTGGTTGAAAGCGTTCCAGGCAGATATTTTTGTATTGTGGAGGTAACCATTTATATGTTTTTTTATGTCCGTTGCGCTGGTGGGGGTAAACAGGTGACAGGGAGAAGTGCCCATGTGTCGAGCGGCCTGATCTGCCATTTCGTTTCCCTTTATCCCTTTGTGTCCTGGGACCCAAAGTAAGGTGATTTTATTGTGTAGTTGGGAGCAGATTTCGCGAATTTCTTTAATTGTGCTACCGTTGTTCTCGTAGCTTTGGAGAGCAAATATCGCGGACAAGCTGTCTGTGCAAATAAACGACTTGCCTTTAATATTTTTTGCAGCTTGACAGGCTTTGATTATTGCTGTAGCTTCGGCTGTAAATACAGATGAGTAATGTGGTAGTTGCCCACCAGCGATAATGGTATTACAATCATCGACAACAGCAAAGGATGTGACACCATTAGCTTTGGACCTGTCGCTGTATAGCCATTTTCGGCGGCCAAGAGTTTCCTTTTCGTGTAGGAAAAATTTTGTTGAAATTCGGCGGTGGATGTTTCGCTTATTAAGTTATCGTGGAGGCCTATATTAATGCTGGGCCTACTAATTGCCCATGGAGCAGTAGGGTCTATAAAATTATACGGTTTTGGTGGATGTAGCTCGAGGAGCTTGCTATATTGGGCACAGCGGCTTAAAGTAGAAGGATATTTGTATTGCCGTTTTTGATTGTAGGCGCACATGAAGTCTTCGGTGAGCAAACGGTTGGGTGAGTAGTACAACTTCGGCAAGAGGTGCAACGTTGTGGCAATGTTTCTGTCGGGTATGCTGGGCAGCCCCGCCTCCGCAAGAATGCATCTTGTTGGAGAAGTTGGGAAGGCGTTAATCGCGCGGCGGACAGCGATGTGGTACGGGGTTTGGATGTATTTTAAATGTGACTTGGCACACCACCCATAAATGGGGAGGCCGCAGTCGATCTTGGAGAGTATTAGAGCTCTTGTGACGTTAATTAGTGTTCTAATGGGAATGCTAGAGTATTTGGAACTAAGAAATTTAACAATGTTTAGGCGAGATTCTAGTTGTTTTCTTAAAGCTAGACAGTGCGGCTTAAAAATAAATTTATTATCGAAAATTACTCCTAATATTTTGAGTTGTACAACGTTTTCAATAACGATTTTGTTATAATTTAAAGCTATTGGGCTACAATTGCGTTTCCGGCATATATGGAGAATTTTGCATTTTTCAAAAGACAGGGACGCTCCGGAAAAGCTACCCCATTTTTGCAATTTATCTGCAATTTCAGAAAATGTTTGTTTAACTGTACTAATGTTTTGCATTTTTGTGTAAAATATGGCGTCGTCGGCGTAAATGGAAATGCGAATATCTTTATAAATAATAATTTGGTTCAATTTTTCAAACGCTGTCATAAATAGCACCACTGAAAGAGGGGAACCCTGAGGTATGCCATTGAAGAGTTTATAGGAATCGGAAAATACGCTATTGGCTCTAACTCTAAAAGTTCGTTGGATCTTGAAGGCTTTAAATAAGCCTATAGAGCCTCCGACCAACTCCCCAGAGTTGGAGCTGAGAGAGTACAGCATGCGGTCCCACGCGATCAAAGGCCCTTTCAAAATCAGTCGCCAAAATGGAGACATGATTTTTTGTGGAAAGGGCATTTGATACTCCGTATTTGGTTTAGCATGAGCTGAGGTAGTCAGATTTGGCGGCTCCGTCGGCAGTTTGCTCGGTAGCCGAAAAGCTAGAAGCAGCAACAGTTGCGAAGCTATTTTCAGATTTTGAGAGTTGGAATGTAGTTGTTGTTTTAAATGGGCTTTGGCTTCTCTCATGGTACACTTTTTGTTCGTTTTTATTTTTAATATTTCTTTTTGGAGTTTGTATTTAGGGCAGATTGTGGAGGCGGAAGAGTGGTCGCCGTTGCATTTGTCGCAGAATGTGCGTGTGCACTGAGTGGGGGAGTGGGGTGGAAGGTTGCAGTTGACACATTTGGGGGAATTTTTGCAGTGTTTGGCCGTGTGGACTAAGATCTGACATGTTTTGCACCTCATCGGGTTTGGAACGTACTCTCTGACCTTGACAGAATGCCAGCAAATATCGAGTTTGCTAGATAAATTGTACAAGTCAAAGGTGACCAGCAAGACGCCTGAGGGTTTGGCACACCCGTCAATAGTTTTGGTGAACTTAAAAACTGATTGCACGTTTTGCGACTTGAGTTCATCAACGATTTCAGATTCGGGGATGTTATTTAGATAAGGTGCATATATTGTTCCCATAACAGAGTTGAGACTATCGTGTCACTTGCAAGGCTTTGGGGCAAGCGCTAAGACTGGAAAAGCGATTGTCCCCTAAATTGGGTGGCCCAGGGGCCATGGTTATAGATTGTGCCTGGGCATAGAAAAAAAAAATTAACACAAGTCGCACGTGAGAGTTGAGAACAAAAGCGGGAGACCGAAAATAAGCAAGAAGAGAGTAAGTCGGTGACTGAAAACACAAATTATATTTAATAATTGGTACGATGCGTATGCTCTGAACTGGTGTGATGAATTAGGTCGGACATTGAATATTGTTGCCTTTCTATTTTGGAGGATCGACCAATCTGTTTGGCTTACCAGGTTGAAACGAGAACCCTAGTCAATTATTAACGAAATTTCTTGGCCACCCACTCGACATTTGATAACTTCTGTCTCTTCTTCGTCG
Source organism: Chymomyza fuscimana (assembly GCA_949987675.1). Classification (NCBI taxonomy): domain Eukaryota; kingdom Metazoa; phylum Arthropoda; class Insecta; order Diptera; family Drosophilidae; genus Chymomyza; species Chymomyza fuscimana. The sequence goes on from OX465089.1 coordinate 53,020,728, forward strand.
CTCTGAATCTTAAAACAGTTTGCCTTGTGCTTCGAATCGTCTAGGGTTTGTAGTTGTTCCCCCTCTATTAAACGTATATTGGTGCGCTGTCGTTTAGCTAAAAAGTTTTTTTTTGCCAAACTATCTGACTATGTCAGATCGTATTTTCGTTTTAACAGGCAAACTGCCTCTGACTTGGTCAGATAGTATTTTCTTTTTAACTGGCAAACTGCCTCTGACTTGGTCAGATAGTATTTTCTTTTAACTGGCCAACTGCCTCTGACTATGTCAGATAGTATTTTTTTTTACTGGCAAACTACCTCTGACTTTGTCAGATCGTGTTTTCTTTTTTTTTTCTGGCAAACTGCCTCTGACTTTGTCAGATCGTTTTGTATCGGCCCGTACTTGCAGTACTACCCCTGACCTTATTTCAGATATGTATTTTTTTCATTACTCGACACGTACTTACATTCCTACCTGTGACTTTTGGTCAGATATTCATTTTCATTTAAACATGTGTATTTTCCCCGATTCACACATTAAAAAAGTATCTTGAAACAAAAAAAAACAAAAACAAAACTTGTGTGTGCTTTAACGTCTTCAAACTCGCATTTGCGCTTATCTTGTAACGACCTCCGGTTTGTCCGGATCAACGGCTGGGATAGCTCAGCTATGCCCAGGGTAAATGTCACAACAAAATTTATATTTGCTGAAACTTTCGATATTTCAAAGAAAAACACAATTCGCTTTTAAGTTTTAAATGTATACTATCCGCCGTTTGCGGTATTTTCTCACCACACTTAATTTGAGCCGACACGCTCGCTAGTTTTACAAATCACTCTTTTAAAAAATAAATGATTATAAACAAAAGGTTTTAACAAAATTTAGTAAAAGGATAGATAGCAAGATTTTATGTTGGTCTTATTACTCAATACTAAAGCTAATTTCCCCTCCAAGACTTACGGGTCCGCTACCCAGATATAAATCCTGGTAGCAAACGTTTCTCTCTTGTCGAGACGCTTATCCAGATATATAATCTTGATAGCAAAACGTTTCTTTATTGCGGTGATGTTTTTAAGTCTAACGTAACTTAGTTCTACGCCACTTGGCGATACACTCACCCAGAGGTTTGTCCTGGTGGCAAAATGTCTTCTTGGATTAACGTAAGGACGCAGTGACTCCGTGGCGGTCGCACCCGGTGCGCTACTAATTAAAAATGTCTTTATTTCCTTGCTTCTGTGCAAGTATTTTATATGATTAGTTTTTCCGCATACGCCTTAAAACTTCGGCACTGACTATTATTTTATTGACTGGTTTTCCACTATTTGGGATAATTATTTGACATTTTGCCTTTCTTTCAGAATTGTAGTTTATCAAATTCTGTCATTTCACTCTTCTTCTGCACTTTTCTTAAATTCTCTTTGATATTGCTTCTCTTATTGATTTTTGCACTTCGGCGATTATTTCTCGACTCCCCGACTTGGCTGGCGATGCGCCCTATATAGGCATATGATCGCCGCCAAATCATGGAATTCCCGCCCAAACCTATACTAACAACTCCTTAACTGTACTCTGCTTATCTAACTACCTATTTTCCCTAAAAAGACAGAGTACACCCTACCTGAAACTATCCCTATTCCCTACTCTACACTACACACCTACGCACTACTACTTTCTCCTATTCACTAATACTCCTACCTATTAAGCGCGCCAAAATCCTGGACGCTATATTTTCCCTAGTATTGGTGGATTTTTATAAAATACTACCGCAACTCAAGCGCGCCAAAACTGCTACCGCTATTCTTTGGTAGTGTGAGTACTCTCACCAGCCTTTGCTGGTATTGGTGAGACTACATTCACCAAGCAGTCCAAGCAGGTTATCTATGGCCCTATTGGCAAAACTAGCTAACGTTGTGAGGTGGCGATTTGCCTCCTCACACTCCCCCCTTTCTTCGGGAAACAAAAAAAAACGAGTTGAAAAAAAAAACGTGTGGCTCTACCGAGTGGCATGGCGCCCGCGGCTAGTTGCACCGCCCCTGCGGATCCTCCTCGCGAGCTGAGCGTCACTCGCCATGCCTCGTTTGTCCTTACCTGTGCCATAAATCGGCACCAGGTCAAGCGGCGCAACGACCTCCCTAGACCTTCTGCTACCTCCCCTCATTGGGCTCCATCATTCGGAGTCAACGGCCAACGCAGCAAAGGTCATAAACAAAACTATCATCGCTGTGCACTACTTGGGATGCTCCACCAGCCATCCCTAAGCGCAGCTCTGCTCACTTTCATACTCCTAGCGCGTCCCAGTAACCACTCGTCTTCGCCCGCAGCTGCCTAACTACATCGGCATGCCTATTTTACAAAGTCTAACTTTTCCTTGATTTTTTTTTTCTTTTCCTTCCTTTTCCTACCTGTTACAAATACATTTACTAAAACAACTCGCGCTACCTATTTTCCCACCAATATCGCCCTAATCTTTTTACCCTACTAACAATAACATTGTTCCCAGTGTGCGCAATTTAAATATAAGCGGACCTATCGGTCAGCTTTTTGTTGCCCTACCACTAAGTGTTGGCTAATGCCCTTGAGCAGCGTTGCCACTATGCGTCGGCGTGGTTGGCAGCACTGTGTCAGCTGTGTTGTTAGCTAAAAGAAGAAAAACACTAAAACGCATGGCTGCACTACCTGGTAAGTATTTTAAAACGTTAAAAAAACTATTAATAATTGATTATTTCTTTTCAGATGTGTTGAAATTTTATGTTCTTGGGGTCTACTACCTCCCTATGGCCACGGAATCAATGGACTCTATTTATTTTACAAATGGCAGCTATGTGCAAATTTGTCTTTTATGTGGTATGGCTGCTCCGTTTCCCCAGGTTAGTACTTAATTCAAATTTTGAAATTAAAGTACTTAACATTTCCCCTTTTCTTTCCAGTGGCGGTCAAATCACATGTTACAGGGTTCTACTACCCATCTGAAGTTGTGGAGATGACGTCCGCCCAATTTCCTAGCTTTGGCAACTATCTGTAAATTTGGCCTATTTTGGAAGTTAGTACCTACTTTTCCGCCTAAGCACCGCGTTGGACCCGGCAAGAATTAGCTTTGGTTTTCCTTTTAGTTCATGTTTTATTTGTGTGAACTAATTTCCTTTTTACCTCCTTCATTGTACCGGAGCCGTCGCCACTAGTTTCCTGCCTAAAGGACATCTATAGCTCGAACTTTTTCTTTGTGAACTCTGTGACAAAAAAAAAAAAATTTAATAATGTGAATCTAAAAAAAAATGAATTTAATGTTGTGCTATTGTGTTAGTGTATGTGTCTATGTGTAAGCGCACAATAAATTTTTTTTCTGGAACAGATGAACTGACTGCTGTCGATTGTGCCTACAATACATTAAATAAGTTTAAATAATTACAATCAAAAGTTTTCCTTTTGAAGGGGTCTACGCAGCACGAAATATTTCGCACGGAAAGACAAAACTTCATGTAATAACCCAGTGGTTATGTATGTTTTTAGATATTTTATTATATATATATTGGTTCAACAGTAAACGGTTATTTATATATATAGACAATGCGCGCACACAGCGTACGTCTACTTCTTTGGTCTATGGTCTAACGTTGACTAATTGTCGCTCACGCGATTGTCGGACTGCAGCCCTTCGTTAGATTGAGTGCTCGGGTGAGAGCCGCTCTTGCACACCCCTCCTTTGTCTACCAGCCTCAGTTTCATGTCCGGTCCAGACGACGTGCCGCTTCTCTCTGGGGATCCATCCAGTGGGTGTTGTGGTGGAGTCCTTTCTTCGGCGGATGCAGGGCTTAGGATCTCCGTCCTGGTGTCGGCTCCCGGGATTTTTTAAGATGACTGACGTCCCTCAACAGCATTCTTCCTCCGCCTGAGATCTTTAGCATATTCCCCTCTCGTTCTACAACTTCATATGTGGTAGTATCAAAGTTTGGCGTTAGCTTATGGGGGAATACAACATTTTTCATTAGTACCTGGTCCCCTACCTGAATATCTACCTCTTTAGCCCCTCTCTTCTTGTCGGCATCTGTTTTCCCTTCTCTATCGAGTCCGTGTACTCCCTAACCAGGTCTTGAACGTTTGTGATTTTGTCCCGAATCATCCTATTGAACATTAATTCTGTGGGGGCTGTCCCAGTAGTGCCGTGGGGCGTGACATTGTGCATGAGAATAAAATCTTGTATCTCCTGTTCAAAGTTTTTCTTTTTTAAGTACGCAATCTTTAGTCGTTTAACTAATGATCTGTTCATATTTTCTACTTCACCATTGGCCTGTGGCCAATACGGTGGGGTTTTTATCAGATCAATACCAGCTGTGCTGCAATATTGTTCAAATTCTGCGCTTACAAATTGTCTGCCGTTGTCATTCCGTAGGTGCTTTGGGAAACCAAGTCGACAAAATATCTCTTTCATAGCTCCAATGATGGCTGTAGACGATATCGATTGCAAGAACTTTAGCTCCATATATCTAGAGAAGTAGTCTATCAGCACTAGGACGTATTTCCCATTTGGTAATGGACCCAATAAGTCGGTGGCTAGAGACTTCCATGGGCTTGTCGGGAATGGTGTTCTATGCATTGGGGATGGACCTGACGGTTGTGAAACCAAAAGCTGTGGTAAAAGCTGTTTGATGAGCACGAGTCCCAGGAGTCGTTATCCAGACAGGTCATTGCGTCGACCATTTCCTCGTCAAGGCCATTTTCCCGAGATATTTCGGAAATAGTCAATGATGCTGGGACGGTAGACTCGATAATTCGAAAAATGTTGCACTCACTCTTGAAGTAGGCGGAGTTTGCTATTGGTGTCTTACAGAGTCGGGCTAGAGCATCCGAGATATTTTCTTTACCAGCCTTGTAGATGACTTTGAATTTAAATGCTTGTAGCCGCAAGAGCCACCTTTCAATCCTTGCTTTGACGTTGGCTTAAAAATCGTCGCTAACCCCAAATATAATAATATCATCGATGTAATTCATTACATTTGTACATGATGCCAGTAGCTCTTCGGGCCTTCGTTGGAAAATTTTGGGTGCTGAATTAACACCAAAAATGAGTCTTTTATATCGGAATAGCCCGCGAGGTGTTATAAACGTTGTTATGTATATACTTGCTTCATCTAACTCCAATTGGTGGTAGGCATTTTTAAGATCTAATCTTGAAAAATATTTTGCACCCTTCAGCTTCGTCATAAATGTTTCAAAAATTGGTATAGGATAATTCTCTCTTAGGATAGCCTTGTTGGCCATTCTCATGTCAATACACATTTGAATGTCCCCATCTTCGTTAAATGCTATGACGAGATGCGAAATCTATGGACTATGACCAACCACCGGTTCTTTTATGTCCCGGCCAAGTGGTTATTCTAATTTCGCAACTACCCTGTCTTCCAATCCATTAGGTGCATCAAAAACACAAATAATTTATTTATTTACATTAGACTAAGTATATAGTACTAAATCTAATAATTATGGGAAGAGTACGAGCAACAAGGCCATCGATTTGAACATTGGTGCGGGGTTATTGAAGGACTATTGTTAATGGGGGTTTTATATTGTTAACTTATAATTAGTTACATTGCATGTATTGCATGTGTGAAATGTCTATGTCGGTGATATTATCAGAGGTGGGGTGCTTAAGGAGATCAGAGGGGATATCTGTTGAAAAAAGAGGCTCTAATACTCCCCAGGAATCTAAAAAGTGATCGGTAGATGCTTGGTGGCCACAAAATGGGCAGTTAGGCTGCGTTGAACCGTTGAGTAGATGCTGGTAGGTAAATTTGGTATGCCCTATACGCAGCCTTATGAATAGGCTGTCGTATCTTCGGCGTGAGTTGGGATCCAGCTGTATATTCTTGCAGGACTTGTTGATGGAGGTATATCGGTGGTTGAAAGCGTTCCAGGCAGATATTTTTGTATTGTGGAGGTAACCATTTATATGTTTTTTTATGTCCGTTGCGCTGGTGGGGGTAAACAGGTGACAGGGAGAAGTGCCCATGTGTCGAGCGGCCTGATCTGCCATTTCGTTTCCCTTTATCCCTTTGTGTCCTGGGACCCAAAGTAAGGTGATTTTATTGTGTAGTTGGGAGCAGATTTCGCGAATTTCTTTAATTGTGCTACCGTTGTTCTCGTAGCTTTGGAGAGCAAATATCGCGGACAAGCTTTCTGTGCAAATAAACGACTTGCCTTTAATATTTTTTGCAGCTTGACAGGCTTTGATTATTGCTGTAGCTTCGGCTGTAAATACAGATGAGTAATGTGGTAGTTGCCCACCAGCGATAATGGTATTACAATCATCGACAACAGCAAAGGATGTGACACCATTAGCTTTGGACCCGTCGCTGTATAGCCATTTCCGGCGGCCAAGAGTTTCCTTTTCGTGTAGGAAAAATTTTGTTGAAATTCGGCGGTAGATGTTTCGCTTATTAAGTTATCGTGGAGGCCTATATTAATGCTGGGCCTACTAATTGCCCATGGAGCAGTAGGGTCTACAAAATTATACGGGCACAGCGGCTTAAAGTAGAAGGATATTTGTATTGCCGTTTTTGATTGTAGGCGCACATGAAGTCTTCGGTGAGCAAACGGTTGGGTGAGTAGTACAACTTCGGCAAGAGGTGCAACGTTGTGGCAATGTTTCTGTCGGGTCTGCTGGGCAGCCCCGCCTCCGCAAGAATGCATCTTGTTGGAGAAGTTGGGAAGGCGTTAATCGCGCGGCGGACAGCGATGTGGTATGGGGTTTGGATGTATTTTATATGTGACTTGGCACACCACCCATAAATGGGGAGGCCGCAGTCGATCTTGGAGAGTATTAGAGCTCTTGTGACGTTAATTAGTGTTCTAATGGGAATGCTAGAGTATTTGGAACTAAGAAATTTAACAATGTTTAGGCGAGATTCTAGTTGTTTTCTTAAAGCTAGACAGTGCGGCTTAAAAATAAATTTATTATCGAAAATTACTCCTAATATTTTGAGTTGTACAACGTTTTCAATAACGATATTGTTATAATTTAAAGCTATTGGACTACAATTGCGTTTCCGGCATATATGGAGAATTTTGCATTTTTCAAAAGACAGGGACGCTCCGGAAAAGCTACCCCATTTTTGCAATTTATCTGCAATTTCAGAAAATATTTGTTTAACTGTACTAATGTTTTGCATTTTTGTGTAAAATATGGCGTCGTCGGCGTAAATGGAAATGCGAATATCTTTATAAATAATAATTTGGTTCAATTTTTCAAACGCTATCATAAATAGCACCACTGAAAGAGGGGAACCCTGAGGTATGCCATTGAAGAGTTTATAGGAATCGGAAAATACGCTATTGGCTCTAACTCTAAAAGTTCGTTGGATCTTGAAGGCTTTAAATAAGCCTATAGAGCCTCCGAACAACTCCCCAGAGTTGGAGCTGAGAGAGTACAGCATGCGGTCCCACGCGATCAAAGGCCCTTTCAAAATCAGTCGCCAAAATGGAGACATGATTTTTTGTGGAAAGGGCATTTGATACTCCGTATTTGGTTTAGCATGAGCTGAGGTAGTCAGATTTGGCGGCTCCGTCGGCAGTTTGCTCGGTAGCCGAAAAGCTAGAAGCAGCAACAGTTGCGAAGCTATTTTTCAGATTTTGAGAGTTGGAATGTAGTTGTTGTTTTAAATGGGCTTTGGCTTCTCTCATGGTACACTTTTTGTTCGTTTTTATTTTTAATATTTCTTTTTGGAGTTTGTATTTAGGGCAGATTGTGGAGGCGGAAGAGTGGTCGCCGTTGCATTTGTCGCAGAATGTGCGTGAGCACTGAGTGGGGGAGTGGGGTGGAAGGTTGCAGTTGACACATTTGGGGGAATTTTTGCAGTGTTTGGCCGTGTGGACTAAGATCTGACATGTTTTGCACCTCATCGGGTTTGGAACGTACTCTCTGACCTTGACAGAATGCCAGCAAATATCGAGTTTGCTAGGTAAATTGTACAAGTCAAAGGTGACCAGCCAGACGCCTGAGGGTTTGGCACACCCGTCAATAGTTTTGGTGAACTTAAAAACTGATTGCACGTTTTGCGACTTGAGTTCATCAACGATTTCAGATTCGGGGATGTTATTTAGATAAGGTGCATATATTGTTCCCATAACAGAGTTGAGACTATCGTGTCACTTGCAAGGCTTTGGGGCAAGCGCTAAGACTGGAAAAGCGATTGTCCCCTAAATTGGGTGGCCCAGGGGCCATGGCTATAGATTGTGCCTGGGCATAGAAAAAAAAAATTAACACAAGTCGCACGTGAGAGTTGAGAACAAAAGCGGGAGACCGAAAATAAGCAAGAAGCGAAATGAATAACACTGACGTCTGCACTCGAAGAGAGTAAGTCGGTGACTGAAAACACAAATTATATTTAATAATTTGTACGATGCGTATGCTCTGAACTGGTGTGATGAATTAGGTCGGACATTGAATATTGTTGCCTTTCTATTTTGGAGGATCGACCAATCTGTTTGGCTTATCAGGTTGAAACGAGAACCCTAGCCAATTATTAACGAAATTTCTTGGCCACCCACTCGACATTTGATAACTTCTGTCTCTTCCTCGTCGCTCTGAATCTTAAAAAAGTTTGCCTTGTGCTTCGAATCGTCTAGGGATTGTGGTTGTTCCCCCTCTATTAAACGTATATTGGTGCGCTGTCGTTTAGCTAAAAAGTTGTTACGCTTCTTCATTTCCTCACCAAAAAACCATTGTTTTTTTTTTCTTTTTTTTTTTGCCAAACTATCTGACTATGTCAGATCGTATTTTCGTTTTAACAGGCAAACTGCCTCTGACTTGGTCAGATAGTATTTTCTTTTTAACTGGCAAACTACCTCTGACTTTGTCAGATCGTTTTGTATCGGCCCGTACTTGCAGTACTACCCCTGACCTTAGATCAGATATGTATTTTTTTCATTACTCGACACGTACTTACATTCCTACCTGTGACTTTTGGTCAGATATTCATTTTCATTTAAACATGTGTATTTTCCCCGATTCAAACATTCAAAACATATCTTGAAACAAAAAAAAAACAAAAACAAAACTTGTGTGTGCTTTAACGTCTTCAAACTCGCATTTGGGCTTATCTTGTAACGACCTCCGGTTTGTCCGGATCAACGGCTGGGATAGCTCAGCTATGCCCAGGGTAAATGTCACAACAAAATTTATATTTGCTGAAACTTTCGATATTTCAAATAAAAACACAATTCGCTTTTAAGTTTTAAATGTATACTATCCGCCGTTTGCGGTATTTTCTCACCACACTTAATTTGAGCCGACACGCTCGCTAGCTTTACAAATCACTCTTTTAAAAAATAAATGATTATAAACAAAAGGTTTTTAGTATTTAACAAAATTTAGTAAAAGGATAGATAGCAAGATTTTATGTTGGTCTTATTACTCAATACTAAAGCTAATTTCCCCTCCAAGACTTACGGGTCCGCTACCCAGATATAAATTCTGGTAGCAAACGTTTCTCTCTTGTCGAGACGCTTATCCAGATATATAATCCTGATAGCAAAACGTTTCTTTATTGCGGTGATGATTTTAAGTCTAACGTAACTTAGTTCTACGCCACTTGGCGATACACTCACCCAGAGGTTTGTCCTGGTGGCAAAATGTCTTCTTGGATTTACGTAAGGACGCAGTGACTCCGTCGCTGTCGCACCCGGTGCGCTACTAATTAAAAATGTCTTTATTTCCTTGCTTCTATGCAAGTATTTTATATGATTAGTTTTTCCGCATACGCCTTAAAACTTCGGCACTGACTATTATTTTATTGACTGGTTTTCCACTATTTAGGATAATTATTTGACATTTTGCCTTTCTTTCAGAATTGTAGTTTAACAAATTCTGTCATTTCACTCTTCTTCTGCACTTTTCTTAAATTCTCTTTGATATTGCTTCTCTTATTGATTTTTGCACTTCGGCGATTATTTCTCGACTCCCCGATTTGGCTGGCGATCCGCCCTATATAGGCATATGATCGCCGCCAAATCCTGGAATTCCTGCCCAAACCTATACTAACAACTCCTTAACTGTACTCTGCTTATCTAACTACCTATTTTCACTAAAAAGACAGAGTACACCCTACCTGAAACTATCCCTATTCCCTACTCTACACTACACACCTACGCACTACTACTTTCTCCTATTCACTAATACTCCTACCTATTAAGCGCGCCAAAATCCTGGACGCTATCTTTTCCCTAGTATTGGTGGATTTTTATAATAATACTACCGCAACTGAAGCGCGCCAAAACTGCTACCGCTATTCTTTGGTAGTGTGAGTACTCTCACCAGCCTTTGCTGGTATTGGTGAGACTACATTCACCATGCAGTCCAAGCAGGTTATCTATGGCCCTATTGGCAAAACTAGCTAACGTTGTGAGGTGGCGATTTGCCTCCTCACACTCCCCCCTTTGGCAATCGGAAGTTTTTTAGAAACCCCCAACACAGTACCAAATTTTATCAAAATCGGTTGACTATATCATATAGGTCCCATAGGATCGATCGGTCGAAAATTTGTTTTTTGTACAAAATTCGTTGTGTTTCATTTATTTGTGAACATACCGTAACCACATTTGGCATTAAGAAGTTTTTTAGAGTTCTCAAGCACTGTACCAAATTTGATCAAAATCGGTTGACTATATCATATAGCTCCCATAGGATCGATCGGTCGAAAATTTGTTTTTTGTACAAAATTCGTTGTGTTTCGTTTGTTTCTGAAGATATTGTAACCAAATTTGGCATTAAGAAGTTTTTTAGAGTTCCCAAGCACTGTACCAAATTTGATCAAAATCTGTTGACTATATCATATAGCTCCCATAGGATCGATCGGTCGAAAATTTGTTTTTTGTACAAAATTCGTTGTGTTTCGTTTGTTTCTGAAGATATTGTAACCAAATTTGGCATTAAGAAATTTTTTAGAGTTCCCAAGCACTGTACCAAATTTGATCAAAATCGGTTGACTATATCATATAGCTCCCATAGGACCAAAAAAACGTTTTTTGTACAAAATTCGTTGTGTTTCGTTTATTTGGCAAAGAAATATCTTTTGGAGTTTGTAAGCAATATATCGGACTTGATTGCAATGTGGTGGTACAGGGTATCCCAAAGTCGTCCGCGCCCGACTTTAACGTACGCCATCTTTAGATATGTTTATTATATATATATTGGTTCAACAGTAAACGGTTATTTATATATATAGACAATGCGCGCACACAGCGTACGTCTACTTCTTTGGTCTATGGTCTAACGTTGACTAATTGTCGCTCACGCGATTGTCGGGCTGCAGCCCTTCGTTAGATTGAGTGCTCGGCTGAGAGCCGTTCTTGCACAGGTTGCCACACCCCTCCTTTGTTTACCAGCCTCAGTTTCATGTCCGGTCCAGACGACGTGCCGCTGCTCTCTGGGGATCCATCCAGTGGGTGTTGTGGTGGAGTCCTTTCTTCGGCGGATGCAGGGCTTAGGATCTCCGTCCTGGTGTCGGCTCCCGGGATTTTTTTAAGATGGCTGACGTCCCTCAACAGCATTCTTCCTCCGCCTGAGATCTTTAGCATATTCCCCTCTCGTTCTACAACTTCATATGTGGTAGTATCAAAGTTTGGCGTTAGCTTATGGGGAAATACAACATTTTTCATTAGTACCTGGTCCCCCACCTGAATATCTACCTTTTTAGCCCCTCTCTTCTTGTCGGCATCTGTTTTCCCTTTCTGTTTTTTCACGCAATCATTATCCTTCTCTATCGACTCCGTGTACTCCCCAACCAGGTCTTGAACGTTTGTGATTTTGTCCCGAATCATCCTATTGAACATTAATTCTGTGGGGGCTGTCCCAGTAGTGCCATGGGGCGTGACATTGTGCATGAGAATAAAATCTTGTATCTCCTGTTCAAAGTTTTTCTTTTTTAAGTACGCAATCTTTAGTCGTTTAACTAATGATCTGTTCATATTTTCTACTACACCATTGGCCTGTGGCCAATACGGTGGGGTTTTTATCAGATCAATACCAGTTGTGCTGCAATATTGTTCAAATTCTGCGCTTACAAATTGTCTGCCGTTGTCAGTCCGTAGGTGCTTTGGGAAACCAAGTCGACAAAATATCTCTTTCATAGCTCCAATGATGGCTGTAGACGATATCGATTGCAAGAACTTTAGCTCCATATATCTAGAGAAGTAGTCTATCAGCACTAGGACGTATTTCCCATTTGGTAATGGATCCAATAAGTCGGTGGCTAGAGACTTCCATGGGCTTGTCGGGAATGGTGTTCTATGCATTGGGGATGGACCTGACGGTTGTGAAACCAAAATGCAGTCTTTGCAAGTTTTTACGAACTTCTCTGCATCCCGGTCAATGCGTGGCCACCACACTTTAGCTCTTAGCCGGCGTTTCATTGCTGATTCTCCTGGGTGCCCTTCATGAGCCAATTCCAGAACTCTTTGACGGAGCGTTGTTGGGATGATCAGGCGTGTCCCTCTTAACAGTATTTTCCCAAGCGCTGAGAGCTCATAACGAAATGGGTAAAAGCTGTTTGATGAGCACGAGTCCCAGGAGTCGTTATCCAGACAGGTCATTGCGTCGACCATTTCCTCGTCAAGGCCATTTTCCCGAGATATTTCGGAAATAGTCAATGATGCTGGGACGGTAGACTCAATAATTCGAAAAATGTTGCACTCACTCTTGAAGTAGGCGGAGTTTGCTATTGGTGTCTTACAGAGTCGGGCTAGAGCATCCGAGATATTTTCTTTACCAGCCTTGTAGATGACTTTGAATTTAAATGCTTGTAGCCGCAAGAGCCACCTTTCAATCCTTGCTTTGACGTTGGCTTAAAAATCGTCGCTAACCCCAAATATAATAATATCATCGATGTAATTCATTACATTTGTACATGATGCCAGTAGCTCTTCGGGCTTCGTTGGAAAATTTTGGGTGCAGAATTAACACCAAAAATGAGTCTTTTATATCGGAATAGCCCGCGAGGTGTTATAAACGTTGTTATGTATCTACTTGCTTCATCTAACTCCAATTGGTGGTAGGCATTTTTAAGATCTAATCTTGAAAAATATTTTGCACCCTTCAGCTTCGTCATAAATGTTTCAAAAATTGGTAAAGGATAATTCTCTCTTAGGATAGCCTTGTTGGCCATTCTCATGTCAATACACATTCGAATGTCCCCATCTTCTTTAAATGCTATGACGAGATGCGAAATCTATGGACTATGACCAACCACCGGTTCTTTTATGTCCCGGCCAAGTGGTTCTTCTAATTTCGCAACTACCCCGTCTTCCAATGCTAATGGTACACGCCTTATTGGTTGCTGGACGGGTCTGGCGTTGTTATCAATGGATGATTTTACAGGTGGGCCTTTCCACTTTGGAAATGGAGCTATGTTCTCAATCTTATTCACTGCCAGCCCCAGGCGTAGTACATTTAGTTTGATGGCCGTTTCTTTACCCAGAAGGGATTGTCTTCCCTTTTTAACAACAAAAAAATGGAGCAATTACTTCTGGATTACGGCCATTAGGTGCATCAAAAACACAAATTATTTATTTATTTACATTAGACTAAGTATATAGTACTAAATCTAATAATTATGGGAAGAGTACGAGCAACAAGGCCATCGATTTGAACATTGGTGCGGGGTTATTGAAGGACTATTGTTAATGGGGGTTTTATATTGTTAACTTATAATTAGTTACATTGCATGTATTGCATGTGTTAAATGTCTATTTTTATTTCGTTAAAAAACTTAAACATTTCGGTGATATTATCAGAGGTGGGGTGCTTAAGGAGATCAGAGGGGATATCTGTTGAAAAAAGAGGCTCTAATACTCCCCAGGAATCTAAAAAGTGATCGGTAGATGCTTGGTGGCCACAAAATGGGCAGTTAGGCTGCGTTGAACCGTTGAGTAGATGCTGGTAGGTAAATTTGGTATGCCCTATACGCAGCCTTATGAATAGGCTGTCGTATCTTCGGCGTGAGTTGGGATCCAGCTGTATATTCTTGCAGGACTTGTTGATGGAGGTATATCGGTGGTTGAAAGCGTTCCAGGCAGATATTTTTGTATTGTGGAGGTAACCATTTATATGTTTTTTTATGTCCGTTGCGCTGGTGGGAGTAAACAGGTGACAGGGAGAAGTGCCCATGTGTCGAGCGGCCTGATCTGCCATTTCGTTTCCCTTTATCCCTTTGTGTCCTGGGACCCAAAGTAAGGTGATTTTATTGTGTAGTTGGGAGCAGATTTCGCGAATTTCTTTAATTGTGCTACCGTTGTTCTCGTAGCTTTGGAGAGCAAATATCGCGGACAAGCTGTCTGTGCAAATAAACGACTTGCCTTTAATATTTTTTGCAGCTTGACAGGCTTATGATTATTGCTGTAGCTTCGGCTGTAAATACAGATGAGTAATGTGGTAGTTGCCCACCAGCGATAATGGTATTACAATCATCGACAACAGCAAAGGATGTGACACCATTAGCTTTGGACCCGTCGCTGTATAGCCATTTCCGGCGGCCAAGAGTTTCCTTTTCATGTAGGAAAAATTTTGTTGAAATTCGGCGGTGGATGTTTCGCTTATTAAGTTATCGTGGAGGCCTATATTAATGCTGGGCCTACTAATTGCCCATGGAGCAGTAGGGTCTATAAAATTATACGGTTTTGGTGGATGTAGCTCGAGGAGCTTGCTATATTGGGCACAGCGGCTTAAAGTAGAAGGATATTTGTATTGCCGTTTTTGATTGTAGGCGCACATGAAGTCTTCGGTGAGCAAACGGTTGGGTGAGTAGTACAACTTCGGCAAGAGGTGCAACGTTGTGGCAATGTTTCTGTCGGGTATGCTGGGCAGCCCCGCCTCCGCAAGAATGCATCTTGTTGGAGAAGTTGGGAAGGCGTTAATCGCGCGGCGGACAGCGATGTGGTATGGGGTTTGGATGTATTTTATATGTGACTTGGCACACCACCCATAAATGGGGAGGCCGCAGTCGATCTTGGAGAGTATTAGAGCTCTTGTGACGTTAATTAGTGTTCTAATGGGAATGCTAGAGTATTTGGAACTAAGAAATTTAACAATGTTTAGGCGAGATTCTAGTTGTTTTCTTAAAGCTAGACAGTGCGGCTTAAAAATAAATTTATTATCGAAAATTACTCCAAATATTTTGAGTTGTACAACGTTTTCAATAACGATATTGTTATAATTTAAAGCTATTGGGCTACAATTGCGTTTTCGGCATATATGGAGAATTTTGCATTTTTCAAAAGACAGGGACGCTCCGGAAAAGCTACCCCATTTTTGCAATTTATCTACAATTTCAGAAAAAATTTGTTTAACTGTACTAATGTTTTGCATTTTTGTGTAAAATATGGCGTCGTCGGCGTAAATGGAAATGCGAATATCTTTATAAATAATAATTTGGTTCAATTTTTCAAACGCTATCATAAATAGCACCACTGAAAGAGGGGAACCCTGAGGTATGCCATTGAAGAGTTTATAGGAATCGGAAAATACGCTATTGGCTCTAACTCTAAAAGTTCGTTGGATCTTGAAGGCTTTAAATAAGCCTATAGAGCCTCCGACCAACTCCCCAGAGTTGGAGCTGAGAGAGTACAGCATGCGGTCCCACGCGATCAAAGGCCCTTTCAAAATCAGTCGCCAAAATGGAGACATGATTTTTTGTGGAAAGGGCATTTGATACTCCGTATTTGGTTTAGCATGAGCTGAGGTAGTCAGATTTGGCGGCTCCGTCGCACAGTGGCACGGAAGCCGAAAAAGCGTTGCAAAAATCATATTTTCTAAACCAATTGAGATATTTTAATGAATTAAATTGTATTTGAAAGAAAAATGTTCAGGCTTTAAAATAAGTACTCTTACATGGTGATATGATATCCGAGAGCTGCGCAATATGTTGCGGAAGTTGGATTTTGTTGCCAGTGCAACATTTCCCATTGAAAAATATGTACATATTTTTACCATATTTTCTAAACCAATTGAGATATTTTAATGAATTAAATTGTATTTGAAAGAAAAATGTTCAGGCTTTAAAATAAGTTTTCATACATGGTGATATGATATCCGAGAGCTTCGCAATATGTTGCGGAAGTTGGATTTTGTTGCCAGTGCAACATTTCCCATTGAAAAATATGTACATATTTTTATCATATTTTCTAAACTAATTGAGATATTTTAATGAATTAAATTGTATTTGAAAGAAAAATGTTCAGGCTTTAAAATAAGTACTCATACATGGTGTTATGATATCCGAGAGCTGCGCAATATGTTGCGGAAGTTGGATTTTGTTGCCTGTGCAACATTTCCCATTGAAAATATGTAAGTACATATTTTTTCATTTATAAAGAAATTTTGATGATATGTTTTTTTGCTCATAATTTTATGTTTCAGCAAATAAATTTAATTTAACAATGCTTTTTTATTATAATATCTTACATAATGTGTCTTATCAGTAGTTTTTTTGTAAATAAACATCCACATTTACATTTCAAAGAATATCTAAAAGACCACATTCCTTTTGAATAACTACTTGTAAATTCTGTATAGGATCTCACTTGTCTAAGGGATGCAACTAGTGGATCTGAAGAGGAAGCTAAGTCCTTTTAGCCAGTTTTCGTGTTTCTCAATAAAATTTTCTCGGCAGCGATGCCACTTTTTTTTTATTCGGAAGTGAATTAGATTAAGTTTGCCTCTTAAGGTATCAAACTTCTCCAAATTTGCTTCCTCAACGTTAAGTTCTTTTCTGATGCCCGAAATGAATTCATTCGCGCTTTTGGAATTGCTGAACAATTCAAATAATTTTACGTTTACCAAAGACATCGTTACACTTATAAAATCAATATATTATATTTAAAAATACGTTTCACTGCAATGTGTGTTCTTATAAAGTCAAAACAAAACTATGATGTTTCTGAAGTATTCAGGCAATATATACAAATTTTATGCCTATAGCCAGAAAACGTGTAACAGGTACAAATTAAATTACATTAAATGTTTTAAAACTACCTGGACACAAAAAAAAAAAAAAATGGGATGATTAATCCTTTTTTTTATGTCACAGGTAGGCTTTATTTTATTGTAAAGTGAAAATATAAGCAATCAGTTCTAAATTTAGTGGCTGCATCTACTGCATGTTCTTCTTCTTATACCTGCGTCAGCATATTTTGGAGTTGGGTTTCTGGACTTTTACTGGCCTTACAGCCACATATGCAAATTTATGCAGTCAATTTTTATAGAGCAGGTAAATAAATTAATAACAAAAGCATTTATGTTAAAACCAAAATTGTAATGCGATGTGTTTTTTTTTTCTATTCATCCAAAGTTGAAAAAGTGGTCCAAATATAGTGGTTCAGGAAAACGGAAGTATTGAAAAACCAGACAAGTTACGAAGTCATTTTTTGTCTCTTTTATATTTCAGTTTCATACACCTTTTTATAGAAACCAAGAAAATAGGGATTGGTTGCGTAGTTTTTCCACAAAACAATCTTAAACACGAATTTTTATTCCAAAAATTGCGATTTTTTTCAAAGTTGAAAATATACTCCACTTTGAGCGGCTGTAGCAACTAAACTATTCATCCGAATTGACTAAAATTTTTATTTTCTTGATCCTTGGGAAATTCTAAATCAGATGCATGTATTACCTTTACAAAACGATGTCATCGCAAAATCGATTTTTGCAACGCTTTTGAGGCTGCCGTGCCACTGTGCGTCGGCAGTTTGCTCGGTAGCCGAAAAGCTAGAAGCAGCAACAGTTGCGAAGCTATTTTTCAGATTTTGAGAGTTGGAATGTAGTTGTTGTTTTAAATGGGCTTTGGCTTCTCTCATGGTACACTTTTTGTTCGTTTTTATTTTTAATATTTCTTTTTGGAGTTTGTATTTAGGGCAGATTGTGGAGGCGGAAGAGTGGTCGCCGTTGCATTTGTCGCAGAATGTGCGTGTGCACTGAGTGGGGGTTGCAGTTGACACATTTGGGGGAATTTTTGCAGTGTTTGGCCGTGTGGACTAAGATCTGACATGTTTTGCACCTCATCGGGTTTGGAACGTACTCTCTGACCTTGACAGAATGCCAGCAAATATCGAGTTTGCTAGGTAAATTGTACAAGTCAAAGGTGACCAGCCAGACGCCTGAGGGTTTGGCACACCCGTCAATAGTTTTGGTGAACTTAAAAACTGATTGCACGTTTTGCGACTTGAGTTCATCAACGATTTCAGATTCGGGGATGTTATTTAGATAAGGTGCATATATTGTTCCCTTAACAGAGTTGAGACTATCGTGTCACTTGCAAGGCTTTGGGACAAGCGCTTGTCCCCTAAATTGGGTGGCCCAGGGGCCATGGTTATAGATTGTGCCTGGGCATAGAAAAAAAAAATTAACACAAGTCGCACGTGAGAGTTGAGAACAAAAGCGGGAGACCGAAAATAAGCAAGAAGCGAAATGAATAACACTGACGTCTGAACTCGAAGAGAGTAAGTCGGTGACTGAAAACACAAATTATATTTAATAATTTGTACGATGCGTATGCTCTGAACTGGTGTGATGAATTAGGTCGGACATTGAATATTGTTGCCTTTCTATTTTGGAGGATCGACCAATCTGTTTGGCTTACCAGGTTGAAACGAGAACCCTAGTCAATTATTAACGAAATTTCTTGGCCACCCACTCGACATTTGATAACTTCTGTCTCTTCTTCGTCACTCTGAATCTTAAAACAGTTTGCCTTGTGCTTCGAATCGTCTAGGGTTTGTATTTGTTCCCCCTCTATTAAACGTATATTGGTGCGCTGTCGTTTAGCTAAAAAGTTGTTACGCTTCTTCATTTCCTTACCAAAAAACCATTGTTTTTTTTCTTTTTTTTTTTGCCAAACTATCTGACAATGTCAGATCGTATTTTCGTTTTAACAGGCAAACTGCCTCTGACTTGGTCAGATAGTATTTTCGTTTTAACAGGCAAACTGCCTCTGACTTGGTCAGATAGTATTTTCTTTTAACTGGCCAACTGCCTCTGACTATGTCAGATAGTATTTTTTTTTTACTGGCAAACTACCTCTGACTTTGTCAGATCGTGTTTTCTTTTTTTTTTCTGGCAAACTGCCTCTGACTTTGTCAGATCGTTTTGTATCGGCCCGTACTTGCAGTACTACCCCTGACCTTAGATCAGATATGTATTTTTTCATTACTCGACACGTACTTACATTCCTACCTGTGACTTTTGGTCAGATATTCATTTTCATTTGAACATGTGTATTTTCCCCGATTCAAACATTCAAAAGGTATCTTGAAACAAAAAAAAACAAAAACAAAACTTGTGTGTGCTTTAACGTCTTCAAACTCGCATTTGCGCTTATCTTGTAACGACCTCCGGTTTGTCCGGATCAACGGCTGGGATAGCTCAGCTATGCCCAGGGTAAATGTCACTACAAAATTTATATTTGCTGAAACTTTCGATATTTCAAATAAAAACACAATTCGCTTTTAAGTTTTAAATGTATACTATCCGCCGTTTGCGGTATTTTCTCACCACACTTAATTTGAGCCGACACGCTCGCTAGCTTTACAAATCACTCTTTTAAAAAATAAATGATTATAAACAAAAGGTTTTTAGTATTTAACAAAATTTAGTAAAAGGATAGATAAACAATATATATAAACAAAAGGTTTTTAGTATTTAACAAAATTTAGTAAAAGGATAGATAGCAAGATTTTATGTTGGTCTTATTACTCAATAATAAAGCTAATTTCCCCTCCAAGACTTACGGGTCCGCTACCCAGATATAAATTCTGGTAGCAAACGTTTCTCTCTTGTCGAGACGCTTATCCAGATATATAATCCTGATAGCAAAACGTTTCTTTATTGCGGTGATGATTTTAAGTCTAACGTAACTTAGTTCTACGCCACTTGGCGATACACTCACCCAGAGGTTTGTCCTGGTGGCAAAATGTCTTCTTGGATTTACGTAAGGACGCAGTGACTCCGTCGCTGTCGCACCCGGTGCGCTACTAATCAAAAATGTCTTTATTTCCTTGCTTCTATGCAAGTATTTTATATGATTAGTTTTTCCGCATACGCCTTAAAACTTCGGCACTGACTATTATTTTATTGACTGGTTTTCCACTATTTAGGATAATTATTTGACATTTTGCCTTTCTTTCAGAATTGTAGTTTAACAAATTCTGTCATTTCACTCTTCTTCTGCACTTTTCTTAAATTCTCTTTGATATTGCTTCTCTTATTGATTTTTGCACTTCGGCGATTATTTCTCGACTCCCCGATTTGGCTGGCGATCCGCCCTATATAGGCATATGATCGCCGCCAAATCCTGGAATTCCCGCCCAAACCTATACTAACAACTCCTTAACTGTACTCTGCTTATCTAACTACCTATTTTTACTAAAAAGACAGAGTACACCCTACCTGAAACTATCCCTATTCCCTACTCTACACTACACACCTACGCACTACTACTTTCTCCTATTCACTAATACTCCTACCTATTAAGCGCGCCAAAATCCTGGACGCTATCTTTTCCCTAGTATTGGTGGATTTTTATAATAATACTACCGCAACTGAAGCGCGCCAAAACTGCTACCGCTATTCTTTGGTAGTGTGAGTACTCTCACCAGCCTTTGCTGGTATTGGTGAGACTACATTCACCAAGCAGTCCAAGCAGGTTATCTATGGCCCTATTGGCAAAACTAGCTAAAGTTGTGAGGTGGCGATTTGCCTCCTCACACTCCCCCCTTTGGCAATCGGAAGTTTTTTAGAAACCCCCAACACAGTACCAAATTTTATCAAAATCGGTTGACTATATCATATAGGTCCCATAGGATCGATCGGTCGAAAATTTGTTTTTTGTACAAAATTCGTTGTGTTTCATTTATTTGTGAACATACCGTAACCACATTTGGCATTAAGAAGTTTTTTAGAGTTCTCAAGCACTGTACCAAATTTGATCAAAATCGGTTGACTATATCATATAGCTCCCATAGGATCGATCGGTCGAAAATTTGTTTTTTGTACAAAATTCGTTGTGTTTCGTTTGTTTGTGAAGATATTGTAACCAAATTTGGCATTAAGAAGTTTTTTAGAGTTCCCAAGCACTGTACCAAATTTGATCAAAATCGGTTGACTATATCATATAGCTCCCATAAGATCGATCGGTCGAAAATTTGTTTTTTGTACAAAATTCGTTGTGTTTCGTTTGTTTCTGAAGATATTGTAACCAAATTTGGCATTAAGAAATTTTTTAGAGTTCCCAAGCACTGTACCAAATTTGATCAAAATCGGTTGACTATATCATATAGCTCCCATAGGACCAAAAAAACGTTTTTTGTACAAAATTCGTTGTGTTTCGTTTATTTGGCAAAGAAATATCTTTTGGAGTTTGTAAGCAATATATCGGACTTGATTGCAATGTGGTGGTACAGGGTATCCCAAAGTCGTCCGCGCCCGACTTTAACGTACGCCATCTTTAGATATGTTTATTATATATATATTGGTTCAACAGTAAACGGTTATTTATATATATAGACAATGCGCGCACACAGCGTACGTCTACTTCTTTGGTCTATGGTCTAACGTTGACTAATTGTCGCTCACGCGATTGTCGGGCTGCAGCCCTTCGTTAGATTGAGTGCTCGGCTGAGAGCCGTTCTTGCACAGGTTGCCACACCCCTCCTTTGTTTACCAGCCTCAGTTTCATGTCCGGTCCAGACGACGTGCCGCTTCTCTCTGGGGATCCATCCAGTGGGTGTTGTGGTGGAGTCCTTTCTTCGGCGGATGCAGGGCTTAGGATCTCCGTCCTGGTGTCGGCTCCCGTGATTTTTTTAAGATGGCTGACGTCCCTCAACAGCATTCTTCCTCCGCCTGAGATCTTTACCATATTCCCCTCTCGTTCTACAACTTCATATGTGGTAGTATCAAAGTTTGGCGTTAGCCTATGGGGAAAAACAACATTTTTCATTAGTACCTGGTCCCCTACCTGAATATCTACCTCTTTAGCCCCTCTCTTCTTGTCGGCATCTGTTTTCCCTTTCTGTTTTTTCACGCAATCATTATCCTTCTCTATCGACTCCGTGTACTCCCCAACCAGGTCTTGAACGTTTGTGATTTTGTCCCGAATCATCCTATTGAACATTAATTCTGTGGGGGCTGTCCCAGTAGTGCCATGGGGCGTGACATTGTGCATGAGAATACAATCTTGTATCTCCTGTTCAAAGTTTTTCTTTTTTAAGTACGCAATCTTTAGTCGTTTAACTAATGATCTGTTCATATTTTCTACTTCACCATTGGCCTGTGGCCAATACGGTGGGGTGTTTATCAGATCAATACCAGCTGTGCTGCAATATTGTTCAAATTCTGCGCTTACAAATTGTCTGCCGTTGTCAGTCCGTAGGTGCTTTGGGAAACCAAGTCGACAAAATATCTCTTTCATAGCTCCAATGATGGCTGTAGACGATATCGATTGCAAGAACTTTAGCTCCATATATCTAGAGAAGTAGTCTATCAGCACTAGGACGTATTTCCCATTTGGTAATGGACCCAATAAGTCGGTGGCTAGAGACTTCCATGGGCTTGTCGGGAATGGTGTTCTATGCATTGGGGATGGACCTGACGGTTGTGAAACCAAAATGCAGTCTTTGCAAGTTTTTACGAACTTCTCTGCATCCCGGTCAATGCGTGGCCACCACACTTTAGCTCTTAGCCGGCGTTTCATTGCTGATTCTCCTGGGTGCCCTTCATGAGCCAATTCCAGAACTCTTTGACGGAGCGTTGTTGGGATGATCAGGCGTGTCCCTCTTAACAGTATTTTCCAAAGCGCTGAGAGCTCATAACGAAATGGGTAAAAGCTGTTTGATGAGCACGAGTCCCAGGAGTCGTTATCCAGACAGGTCATTGCGTCGACCATTTCCTCGTCAAGGCCATTTTCCCGAGATATTTCGGAAATAGTCAATGATGCTGGGACGGTAGACTCGATAATTCGAAAAATGTTGCACTCACTCTTGAAGTAGGCGGAGTTTGCTATTGGTGTCTTACAGAGTCGGGCTAGAGCATCCGAGATATTTTCTTTACCAGCCTTGTAGATGACTTTGTATTTAAATGCTTGTAACCGCAAGAGCCACCTTTCAATGCTTGCTGGGGGCTTTGACGTTGGCTTAAAAATCGTCTCCAGTGGCTTATGATCCGTCACCAGCTCAACCTCAAGTCCTGCTAGGTAAAAGTAAAACTTTTCAACCGACCAGACCAAGGCCAATCTCTCCTTCTCAGTTTGAGAGTATCGTTTCTCAACCTCAGATAAGCTCCGGCTAGCAAATGAGATGATATTGGGTTCGTCGCATCCGGCGAATTGCAACAATACCGCCCCTAGAGCGACATTGTTACATCTGTTACTTGGGTTGAAGTATGAAAGGCTCGGAATATTAGCCCACCGAATTTTGAGGTCTCCAAAAGCTTTACTCTCCGTGCCGCCCCAATTGAATCTTATTTCCTTTTTCAGCAGGCGCCTCAATGGCTCGGTGCAATCGGCCAGATCCGGTATAAATTTACCCACATATGTTATAAGGCCCAAAAAGCTTCGAGTTTCCTCCTTGGTTTTAGGGTATCGGAATGACAGTATGGTTTCGACTTTTTCTAGATCAACTTCAATTCCCCTATCAGACAATATGTGACCCAAAAACTTAAGCTTTTGCGCTTTCCAGACACACTTTTTTTCGTTTAAGAGAATGTTGTTTTCTTTAAGTACCTCATGGACCCGTTTCACCGCGTCATCGTGATCCTTTTCGCTAACCCCAAGTACAATAATATCATCGATGTAGTTCATTACATTTGAACTTGATGCCAGTAGCTCTTCGAGCCTTCGTTGGAAAATTTCGGGTGCAGGACTAACACCAAACATGAGTCTCTTATATCGGAACAGCCCGCGAGATGTTATAAACGTTGTTATGTATCTACTTGCTTGATCTAATTCCAATTGGTGGTAGGCATCTTTAAGATCTAATCTTGAAAAATATTTTGCACCCTTCAGCTTTGTCATAATACTTCAAAAATTGGTAAAGGATAATTCTCCCTAAGGATAGCCTTGTTGGCCATTCTCATGTCAATACACCTTCGAATGTTCCCATCTTCTTTAAATGCTATGACGAGATGCGAAATCCATGGACTATGACCCACCACCGGCTCTATTATGTCCCGGCAAAGCGCTTCTTCCAGTTTCGCAACTACCCTGTCTTCCAGTGCTATTGGTACACGCCTCATTGGTTGCTGAACAGGTCTGACGTTCTTATCAATGGATGATTTTACAGGTGGGCCTTTCCACTTTGGAAATGGAGCTATGTTCTCAATCTTATTCACTGCCAGCCCCAGGCGTAGTACATTTAGTTTGATGGCCGTTTCTTTACCCAGAAGGGATTGTCTTCCCTTTTTAACAACAAAAAAATGGAGCAATTACTTCTGGATTACGGCCATTAGGTGCATCAAAAACACAAATTATTTATTTATTTACATTAGACTAAGTATATAATACTAAATCTAATAATTATGGGAAGAGTGCGAGCAACAAGGCCATCGATTTGAACATTGGTGCGGGGTTATTGAAGGACTATTGTTAATGGGGGTTTTATATTGTTAACTTATAATTAGTTACATTGCATGTATTGCATGTGTGAAATGTCTATTTTTATTTCGTTAAAAAACTTAAACATTTCGGTGATATTATCAGAGGTGGGGTGCTTAAGGAGATCAGAGGGGATATCTGTTGAAAAAAGAGGCTCTAATACTCCCCAGGAATCTAAAAAGTGATCGGTAGATGCTTGGTGGCCACAAAATGGGCAGTTAGGCTGCGTTGAACCGTTGAGTAGATGCTGGTAGGTAAATTTGGTATGCCCTATACGCAGCCTTATGAATAGGCTGTCGTATCTTCGGCGTGAGCTGGGATCCAGCTGTATATTCTTGCAGGACTTGTTGATGTAGGTATATCGGTGGTTGAAAGTGTTCCAGGTAGATATTTTTGTATTGTGGACGTAACCATTTATATGTTTTTTTATGTCCGTTGCGCTGGTGGGGGTAAACAGGTGACAGGGAGAAGTGCCCATGTGTCGAGCGGCCTGATCTGCCATTTCGTTTCCCTTTATCCCTTTGTGTCCTGGGACCCAAAGTAAGGTGATTTTATTGTGTAGTTGGGAGCAGATTTCGCGAATTTCTTTAATTGTGCTACCGTTGTTCTCGTAGCTTTGGAGAGCAAATATCGCGGACAAGCTGTCTGTGCAAATAAACGACTTGCCTTTAATATTTTTTGCAGCTTGACAGGCTTTGATTATTGCTGTAGCTTCGGCTGTAAATACAGATGAGTAATGTGGTAGTTGCCCACCAGCGATAATGGTATTACAATCATCGACAACAGCAAAGGATGTGACACCATTAGCTTTGGACCTGTCGCTGTATAGCCATTTTCGGCGGCCAAGAGTTTCCTTTTCGTGTAGGAAAAATTTTGTTGAAATTCGGCGGTGGATGTTTCGCTTATTAAGTTATCGTGGAGGCCTATATTAATGCTGGGCCTACTAATTGCCCATGGAGCAGTAGGGTCTACAAAATTATACGGGCACAGCGGCTTAAAGTAGAAGCATATTTGTATTGCCGTTTTTGATTGTAGGCGCACATGAAGTCTTCGGTGAGCAAACGGTTGGGTGAGTAGTACAACTTCGGCAAGAGGTGCAACGTTGTGGTAATGTTTCTGTCGGGTATGCTGGGCAGCCCCGCCTCCGCAAGAATGCATCTTGTTGGAGAAGTTGGGAAGGCGTTAATCGCGCGGCGGACAGCGATGTGGTATGGGGTTTGGATGTATTTTACTTGTACTTGGCACACCACCCATAAATGGGGAGGCCGCAGTCGATCTTGGAGAGTATTAGAGCTCTTGTGACGTTAATTAGTGTTCTAATGGGAATGCTAGAGTATTTGGAACTAAGAAATTTAACAATGTTTAGGCGAGATTCTAGTTGTTTTCTTAAAGCTAGACAGTGCGGCTTAAAAATATATTTATTATCGAAAATTACTCCTAATATTTTGAGTTGTACAACGTTTTCAATAACGATATTGTTATAATTTAAAGCTATTGGGCTACAATTGCGTTTTCGGCATATATGGAGAATTTTGCATTTTTCAAAAGACAGGGACGCTCCGGAAAAGCTACCCCATTTTTGCAATTTATCTACAATTTCAGAAAAAATTTGTTTAACTGTACTAATGTTTTGCATTTTTGTGTAAAATATGGCGTCGTCGGCGTAAATGGAAATGCGAATATCTTTATAAATAATAATTTGGTTCAATTTTTCAAACGCTATCATAAATAGCACCACTGAAAGAGGGGAACCCTGAGGTATGCCATTGAAGAGTTTATAGGAATCGGAAAATACGCTATTGGCTCTAACTCTAAAAGTTCGTTGGATCTTGAAGGCTTTAAATAAGCCTATAGAGCCTCCGACCAACTCCCCAGAGTTGGAGCTGAGAGAGTACAGCATGCGGTCCCACGCGATCAAAGGCCCTTTCAAAATCAGTCGCCAAAATGGAGACATGATTTTTTGTGGAAAGGGCATTTGATACTCCGTATTTGGTTTAGCATGAGCTGAGGTAGTCAGATTTGGCGGCTCCGTCGGCAGTTTGCTCGGTAGCCGAAAAGCTAGAAGCAGCAACAGTTGCGAAGCTATTTTTCAGATTTTGAGAGTTGGAATGTAGTTGTTGTTTTAAATGGGCTTTGGCTTCTCGCATGGTACACTTTTTGTTCGTTTTTATTTTTAATATTTCTTTTTGGAGTTTGTATTTAGGGCAGGTTGTGGAGGCGGAAGAGTGGTCGCCGTTGCATTTGTCGCAGAATGTGCGTGTGCACTGAGTGGGGGTTGCAGTTGACACATTTGGGGGAATTTTTGCAGTGTTTGGCCGTGTGGACTAAGATCTGACAAGTTTTGCACCTCATCGGGTTTGGAACGTACTCTCTGACCTTGACAGAATGCCAGCAAATATCGAGTTTGCTAGGTAAATTGGACAAGTCAAAGGTGACCAGCAAGACGCCTGAGGGTTTGGCACACCCGTCAATAGTTTTGGTGAACTTAAAAACTGATTGCACGTTTTGCGACTTGAGTTCATCAACGATTTCAGATTCAGGGATGTTGTTTAGATAAGGTGCATATATTGTTCCCATAACAGAGTTGAGACTATCGTGTCACTTGCAAGGCTTTGGGGCAAGCGCTAAGACTGGAAAAGCGATTGTCCCCTAAATTGGGTGGCCCAGGGGCCATGGTTATAGATTGTGCCTGGGCATAGAAAAAAAAAATTAACACAAGTCGCACGTGAGAGTTGAGAACAAAAGCGGGAGACCGAAAATAAGCAAGAAGCGAAATGAATAACACTGACGTCTGCACTCGAAGAGAGTAAGTCGGTGACTGAAAACACAAATTATATTTAATAATTTGTACGATGCGTATGCTCTGAGCTGGTGTGATGAATTAGGTCGGACATTGAATATTGTTGCCTTTCTATTTTGGAGGATCGACCAATCTGTTTGGCTTACCAGGTTGAAACGAGAACCCTAGTCAATTATTAACGAAATTTCTTGGCCACCCACTCGACATTTGATAACTTCTGTCTCTTCTTCGTCGCTCTGAATCTTAAAACAGTTTGCCTTGTGCTTCGAATCGTCTAGGGTTTGTAGTTGTTCCCCCTCTATTAAACGTATATTGGTGCGCTGTCGTTTAGCTAAAAAGTTGTTACGCTTCTTCATTTCCTCACCAAAAAACCATTGTTTTTTTTTTCTTTTTTTTTTGCCAAACTATCTGACTATGTCAGATCGTATTTTCGTTTTAACAGGCAAACTGCCTCTGACTTGGTCAGATAGTATTTTCTTTTTAACTGGCCAACTGCCTCTGACTATGTCAGATAGTATTTTTTTTTACTGGCAAACTACCTCTGACTTTGTCAAATCGTGTTTTCTTTTTTTTTCTGGCAAACTGCCTCTGACTTTGTCAGATCGTTTTGTATCGGCCCGTACTTGCAGTACTACCCCTGACCTTAGATCAGATATGTATTTTTTTCATTACTCGACACGTACTTACATTCCTACCTGTGACTTTTGGTCAGATATTCATTTTCATTTAAACATGTGTATTTTCCCCGATTCAAACATTCAAAACGTATCTTGAAACAAAAAAAAAAACAAAAACAAAACTTGTGTGTGCTTTAACGTCTTCAAACTCGCATTTGCGCTTATCTTGTAACGACCTCCGGTTTGTCCGGATCAACGGCTGGGATAGCTCAGCTATGCCCAGGGTAAATGTCACAACAAAATTTATATTTGCTGAAACTTTCGATATTTCAAATAAAAACACAATTCGCTTTTAAGTTTTAAATGTATACTATCCGCCGTTTGCGGTATTTTCTCACCACACTTAATTTGAGCCGACACGCTCGCTAGTTTTACAAATCACTCTTTTAAAAAATAAATGATTATAAACAAAAGGTTTTAACAAAATTTAGTAAAAGGATAGATAGCAAGATTTTATGTTGGTCTTATTACTCAATACTAAAGCTAATTTCCCCTCCAAGACTTACGGGTCCGCTACCCAGATATAAATCCTGGTAGCAAACGTTTCTCTCTTGTCGAGACGCTTATCCAGAAATATAATCCTGATAGCAAAACGTTTCTTTATTGCTGTGATGATTTTAAGTCTAACGTTACTTAGTTCTACGCCACTTGGCGATACACTCACCCAGAGGTTTGTCCATTTCACTCTTCTTCTGCACTTTTCTTAAATTCTCTTTGATATTGCTTATCTTATTGATTTTTGCACTTCGGCGATTATTTCTCGACTCCCCGATTTGGCTGGCGATCCGCCCTATATAGGCATATGATCGCCGCCAAATCCTGGAATTCCCGCCCAAACCAATACTAACAACTCCTAAACTGTACTCTGCTTATCTAACTTCCTATTTTCCCTAAAAAGACAGAGTACACCCTACCTGAAACTATCCCTATTCCCTACTCTACACTACACACCTACGCACTACTACTTTCTCCTATTCACTAATACTCCTACCTATTAAGCGCGCCAAAATCCTGGACGCTATCTTTTCCCTAGTATTGGTGGATTTTTATACTAATACTACCGCAACTCAAGCGCGCCAAAACTGCTACCGCTATTCTTTGGTAGTGTGAGTACTCTCACCAGCCTTTGCTGGTATTGGTGAGACTACATTCACCAAGCAGTCCAAGCAGTGTTTCTATGGCCCTATTGGCAAAACTACCCTATGCGTATGTATGTAGTACTGCACCAGCATATAGAGTAGAGTGGATAAATACCCTGCAGTTCGGCAGCCGGCAATTGGCGACATGTCGCCAGTAAAATTAGCGAAACCATTTTATGTATTTGTTGCCTTGCTTACTTACGCAAACGATATTTTTCTTTTCCTTTTTTGCGAGTGTTTTACGTTCGCTGCGGCTAAAAATTACTCAAACAAAAACGAGCGTAGCTGATTTTTATCTACACATATTCTCTTTGGTATACATCTTTCTGTACCTTTACTTTGACTACTCTAAATCTGTCAAAAATTGCTTTGGTTTTAGCGCTCCCTTTAGTTGCACTATTATGTTAAACAAGAGCGAACGTGTTTTGCGATTTTTATTAATTTATTATTCGTATTTTTATCAACAATTAATTGTTTGTATCCAAAAAAAAACATATTTTTAAAAAAAGAAAATAAGTGTGTCAAGTGAGACCCGTTTTTTTTATTTTAAAACAAAGTGCTTACAGATTTATGATTTACGAGGTATGCATGTCTAAATAATCCATATATACATACCCATTGTCCGGAGCAGAACTAAAACGCGTATTATTAATTGTAAATGCCATTACGGCTCATGTTTTGTTTTGCCCTAAATTGTTCATATATTGTAACTACCATAATATCATAGTTCACAATAGCGCTAGAACATATGATATGTTAACAAGCTCTTTTTGATATTGTAACGAAAGCTCCGCTGAGCTTTATGTTAGCGCAGCAGCCTAGCGCCTGCATATGTAATAACTCTCACTTCTGTAACTACGATCGCCGTGGAATAAACGTATTAGAGCAAAAGCGCATCGAGTGTTTTTTACTTATATATATTTGCTTTATTTCGAGCAAAAGGTGGGCAATTTGTGTCTCTCCTCAAAACATTGGTGACCTCGACGTGATTCGTTTTTAAAATCGTAGTTAAAGAATTAAATAATTCATTTCGGTTGAGTAATTTTTAGCTGTTTTTGCACAATTCGGTGTGAAACACATACTCATACATATTCGCTACCGCGTACAAGCTTGCATATATACGTACATATGTGTAACAAATATTCGTGCGTGTGTTGCGTATATAAAATCAAATTCATTTGTTATAATTAAAATCAATGTTTGCGCGATCTTGCAGCATATAATAATAATTATTCAACAAATTATTCTTTTCGCCACATACATTCATACGCATGTGCATACATACAGACGTATGTACATCAGTTGCATCACCTCACGTTCATCGGTTTCGCGCATTTTTTCGTACACATACACACACAAACATACGATCGTAACTGTGCATTGGAGTTCGAGTTGAACCTTTGAGCAGATCAGACGTGTTTTTTGTGTCTCGCAATTCCGCGTTCTTTGATTTATTTAATTTACTTATATTTTTTCTGGCCACCGTCGGGGACCAGCGGAGTCTCACGTATACTTTCTACAAGTGAAAGCAGGACAAAGTTTTTCAGTTTCTATATACAGAAAGTTGTGAGAGCGAGTGAAAGTGCTTTGGTAATTGGTGATAGGGGTGCTCCGCTGACAGATCGTTGTCCACCGGTTGGAGTTACAGATCCTCTGTTCCATAGGTGTTGCTGGAGGAGTCCAGTGGAGAAAAGTCGCCAGGTCGCCGCGGATTATCAAGGCTGAAGTATTCTGTCTTGATTTTTATGTCAGTGGCCTTTT
This sequence comes from Chymomyza fuscimana, assembly GCA_949987675.1. Classification (NCBI taxonomy): domain Eukaryota; kingdom Metazoa; phylum Arthropoda; class Insecta; order Diptera; family Drosophilidae; genus Chymomyza; species Chymomyza fuscimana. Next base: position 53,051,710 of record OX465089.1, read on the forward strand.
GGAGGATCGAACCAAGGTTCTTTGGTTTTGTAGTCTACAACGCATACCTCTGAGCTACGGCGGCGTCCCCATAGGCCCACTTATACCATTTCGCTTGTAAAGCAAACTGTTGGGAAACAGAATTATACCGATTTCATATACTGGAGATTATTGAACGGATCGGCACTAGATTGGATGGCCTAAGAGCAGTGTCGCCTAAAACGAAAGGGCCTGGGTTCATATCCCGATGGAGGCGCAATAGAATCTTCTCTTTATAAATTTTTTAATTGAATTGCAAACAACAAAATTATTTGCATTTCATATTTAAAAAATTTTTTTTTAAAGCAAGTGGAACATTCCCTGGAGCATATATTGGACTTGGGTGCATTGATCCAAATTAGCTTTGGCTGGCTCAAGGGCAGTGTCGCTGATCCTAAAGCGAAAGGGCTTGGGTTCGTATCCCCATGAAGGCGCAATAGAATTTTCTATTTATAAATTTTTAATTGAATTGCAAACAACAAAATTATTCGCATTTCATATTTAAAAATTTTTTCAAAGCAAGTGGAACATTCCCTGGAGCAGATATTGGATTTGGGTGCAGGGATCGACATTAGCTTTGGCTGGCTCAAGGGCAGTGTCGCTGATTCCAAAGCGAAAGGGCTTGGGTTCGATTCTCGCTAGTGGCGAAAATAGATTTTTCTATTTTTCTATTTATAAATTATCGGTAATTTATACTTAGAATTTTTCAAGCTAGTTTAACGCGTCCCAGGCACAAGCAGAGATTAAAAGAGCATAAGGTCACGGAACAGACCACTGTCAACCCCCCAGCAGAGGCGCGCGGTGCTCATTTATAAACGGGGCTCTGGCGACCGAGTCGAGGCGGTTTAACCTCCAACAGTGAGTGAAAAGCCCGAGGGAAATCTTTGGCCGGCGAGGGACTCCGCGAGCCTGTTGAGAGATATCGTTCTAGCAGAATGAGTACGCCGCTAGACACCACTCCAGGACCAGGAGGAGGAGTAGTAGAAGAAATCGGAGCAAGAGAAGGTGCAGCTGGGAGCGTCTTCTCTAGGAGCAACAAGATGGCAAGGTCACCAGCAGGAGGGGGCCAAGCGGCCATAGCAGAGCGAGTTAAGCCGGCGGAGCAAGAACCGGTAATGAAGCAGCAGCAGCATGATTGCAGCCCGGTCTTATGCGAGCTCGGCGAAGAAATAGCCAAACTGGTTGAAATGCTCGAAGACGGAAAAAGGCGATCCATCCACCAACCGATGCGCGATTCGATAGAGAGTATCAGAGTACTTTATGAGCTGGTTGCTATTCATATGCACGACCAGAAAGCCAAGGCGGTGATACGGGCGCATCAGTACTCGCAGACGTTGCCAATTTTCAAAACAGCGGCAGAAGCTAAACGGAAGCAGGGGCCGAATGCGCAAACGCCTCAGCACAAAAGAGGAAAGGGAGCGTTTGCCGAAAGACAGCCGCGACCCACCTTAATAGAAAATTCAGAGCTCTCCCCACGACACTCAGCCTCACAGGTATCACATAGTGGGAGCTGGACAACGGTTGTCAAAAAAGGGATAAATGCTAGGAGTACCAGGGACCAAAGAAAGAGGCACAGCCGAAACGAGCTTTAAGGGAAAAGGCAAGACCAGATGCAATCATTATCGCCTCTAAAGGAGATGTCAGCTACGCAGACCTATTATGGAAGGTGAAGTCAGACGAAAAGCTGAGCGGATTGGGAAATGCAGTCTCGAAAGTTCGCAGAACCCAGAAGGGCGAACTATTGCTGGAGCTAAGCAAGCCCGGAGAGGAGACAGCCGCGTTTCAGGCACTTGTCGGAGAGGCACTTGCTGAAAAGGCAGAAGTGCGTTCACGGGCTACTGAATGGGGAAGTCGGGAGACAAACGCTAGAGGCTACTGCATTTTGGAGACGCTCACACAACTGGATGTAACACCAGCGAACGACGGAAAAAAACACACGTTCCGCAAGGCAGGGTACGGCTCATGTATCGACCTTACTTGGCTGAGCAACTCCTTAGTTAGGAAAACAAAATGGAAAGTTAGCGAAGACTTTACATTTAGCGACCACCAAGCTATCTCCTTTGAACTCTTCTCACGAAAACCGCAGCAAATCCCAAAGACAACTGGACCTAAGTGGAAAGACAGCTGCTTCGACAAGGAAACGTTTATCGAGACCTTAGGATCGGTCGAAGATAACCATGGCACCGCGGAGCAGATAACCCACCAACTGACACACAGTTTGGCTGATGCTTGCGACGCGTCGATGCCGAGAAGAAAGCCGTCAAATCGCGGATCAGCCTGCTACTGGTGGACGAACGACATTTGCCAGCTGCGAAGGAAGTGCTTAAGGGCCAGAAGACAGTCCCAGAGAGTCAGGAACCGCCCAGACTTCCAAGATAGACTCGAATCGTTTCGAATGGCAAAATTATCGCTCAAAATAGCTATAAGAAGCAGTAAGGCCAACAGCTTCAAAAAGATCTGCGAAGAAGCTGACGTAAGCCCGTGGGGTACAGCCTATAAAGTGGTGACAAAAAAGATCAGAAGTCGATCCACAATAAGAGTCACATGCCCAACTATACTCCGCACAATAGTTGAAGCCTTGTTTCCCCGGCATCCCCTGCTAGAGGTAACAAATGAGAGTCTCAGGACAGAGACAATAGAGCCAGTGACCCTAGAAGAAGTAGCAGCAGCTTGTAAGAGAATAGGGGACAAGAAAGTACCGGGGCCAGATGGCATACCCAATGTAGCCCTCAAGCTGGCAATTTCAACGAGGCCGCAGTCATTCGCGAAGATTTATACCAAATGCATGCAGGAAGGAGTATTCCCCAAGCCATGGAAGGTGCAGCGACTTATCCTTCTTCCTAAAGGAGACAAATCGACCGACGATCCTTCCGGATTCAGACCAATCTGCCTCCTGGATTCCGTAGGTAAAGTCCTGGAACGTATTATATACAATAGACTACTGGCTGCTGTAGAAGCATTGTCCGAGTCGCAGTATGGATTCCGGAAATCCCGATCTACCGTCGACGCGATCAAGGCGGTGGTAGACGTAGCAACAAACGCCATAGAGGGTAAAAGGTGGAGGTGGGGCAATAAAGAATACTGCGGAGTTATAACATTGGACGTCCGCAACGCCTTCAACTCAGTGCGCTGGCGTCTAATCCAGCGGGCTCTCGCACGTATAGAGCTACCAGAATACCTGCGGAGGATCACTTCAAGCTACCTCTCGGACAGAGTGCTCGAGTACGATACGGATGAAGGCATGAAGCGATACAAAGTCACTGCCGGCGTTCCACAAGGGTCAGTCCTGGGACCCCTTCTATGGAACATAACTTATAACGAAGTCCTGCGGCTTGGCCTCCCAAATGGATGCAAACTCATCGGATTCGCGGACGATCTGGCATTGGTCGTAGTTGCAAAACACCTAAAAGAGGTGGAGGAGGCGGCAAACAATTCCATCGCAATAATTGGAGAATGGCTCCAGATTTCTGGCCTCGATCTAGCAGGACATAAAACGGAAGCAGTGCTTATTTCAAGCAGGAAAACAATGGAGTTTATGACCATACAAGTTGCTAATGTACTGGTACGATCTAAGCCACACATACGATATCTTGGAGTCATGCTGGACAACAGGCTTAATTTCCGACCCCACGTAGTATATGCCAGTAGCAACGCAGCAAGCAGGCAGGCTGCTTTGTCCCGAATGCTACCAAACATTGGTGGCCTCAAAGCGGGAAGACGGCTACTCCTTGCAAGGGTAGTGGCATCTATTTTGCTATATGCGGCACCGGTATGGGCGACGGCACTGAATACCCAGGAGCTACGGAAGAAGCTGGCGGTACCTTACCGGCTGAGCGCTCTTCGTGTAATATCAGGATTTAGGACAATCTCGGAGGATGCCGCCCTAGTGCTAGCAAAGATGATACCAGTGGACATATTAGCACAGGAGATGTCATCAATCTATGACATTCGCAAGGCAGCGGGCGGTTCCAACACCACAGCAGACGCCCGAAGGAGTCAAAGAGACGCAGCAATAGCTGTTTGGCAGGCCAGATGGGACACGTCCTTAAAAGGAAGATGGACGTATAGGCTCATTCCAAAACTGGCGGAGTGGATTGACTGTCGCGGAGGACAGGTAAACTACCACCTCACGCAGTTTCTATCAGGGCATGGCGGCTATAGAGAGTACCTGCATAGGTTTATGCAAGAAGACACACCTTTCTGCCCGGTGTGTCCCGGTGAGAAGGAAAACGTAGAGCACGTTCTGTACCAATGTTCGAGGTATAGGACTTTAGTGGGCTCACTTCCTCCTCCGGAGGAGCTGATAGAGTACATGCTGGAAAGCATTAACGCATGGCAAAGGATGAGTCAAATCATAGTCGCAGTCCGAGGCGACCTAAGGCGCTGCGAGAGAGAGAGGCGGGAGGCTCAAGAGTCCGAAGCAAACGGATGAAAGCCAAGGAGTGATACCCAGTTCATCGAAGGCATCCAGAAGGATCTGTGATGATGCAAAAGAGAGCTGTTGTGCCTTAGAATAGGCAACCCCCCCCCCCCCCACCCCCCCCCGCGAATGTGTGTGGGGTGAGGTTAGTACGTAGGCATGGCGTTAGACTACGTCATGAATCGTGCATGCTTAGTGGTACGGGCCACTTGCATCTTTTGAAGATTATCATCCCCCATGGCGAACCATGGAAAAAAAAACAAAAAAAAAAAACTGTGCATTCTATGTGAAGCAACACAACGTGAACATACGACAAATTTTCGTGTCTGCTTTGCTTCGTAACGGCATATACTTTTTCGTCTTTGCCTATTCTCAAAAGTACAGGTGCTCTCGCTGTTACTTTGCGATTGTTCGTGTTTGAACATAGTGTAAAAAATGGCCAGCGACAGAAGTGACATAAATGCAACAATACCAAGTGATGTTGCCTTTTATAACGCCCGAAGTGTTAACCAATTTCAATAAATCAGATCTGACAGCACGTATTGAGTTCGTTGCCGAGTTAAATGCTGAATTTCTCACAGCGCAGTCCAGTCTGGAAAGGCTTGACTTAACAGAGCTCGCTGGTGATGCGCGTCTCAATTTCGCAAATATTTATTTAAAAATTAAAGCAAATCTAAATCATGAATTGGCAACGCATAGCACTCATCATGCTAACTCTACAACAATTATGCGCAACTTCGTTGAGGAAACAACAGTGCGTAAATCACGGCTGCCCAACCTTAAACTACCACAGCTTAATGGCGGATATGCGGAATGGCCTGATTTCTATGCCATGTTTACTTCAGTCGTCGATCAGGATCAAGAGCTAAGTAACATCGAAAAGTTTCAGCATCTACGTGGAAACCTTGGAGGTACAATAAGTTCACTCGAACCATCCGATGCGAACTATCAAACGGCTTTAGAATTACTTATTAATCGATTTGATAACAAGTTGCTCAATTTTCAGACACACGTAAAAGCTATTTTTGAGCTAAGTGGTGCCCAGAAGGGAGTGTCAAGCAGCTTACGTTCTCTGAGTGACCAAATGAACTCGCATTTACGAGCCATTCGCACACTTGCTTCGTCTGCTGAGATTCTGGATGGCCTTTTGATATACATCGTTGTGCAGAAATTGGATGACAAAACCCGAGAGAAATGGGAAGAGGATTTGCCATCGGATAAACTCTCGAATTGGGCTACAATGGCTTCATTTCTGGAAAAAAGATGTCGGACTTTGGAAAATATGGATAATGCTATGGTAACACACACACCTAGCAAACAGGTGGGGAAAAGCCAACACAAATATAACCATAATTCACTTGTTTCCACATCTATCAATACTGTAGTGTGTCACATAAATATCATTGTTTATGTTTAAATATCAATGAGTGCATGTATATACAATGTCTAAGAATGCAGCGCAAGCAGTTCCCACGGCGAACCAAAACCATTATGCAGCGCAGGCAATTCCAACGGAAAACCATTCTTAAGTGCGACTCAAGTGCAGCGCACTTATGTAAACATGCTGACCAAGCCAATTTGTATATGCATGGATTCAAATATCAATCCAATGTAATCTAATTGAAGTTAACATTAAGAACAAATTTGTAAAACTCAAAACAGTCAAATAAACACAACCAAACAACCAAGACGTGCGTTTCTCTTTATTTTCGTATGAGTCTAACAACATGGCGACCACGACAGAGTGATCTATATCACAATATATTAAGATAAAACGCGAAAAATGAACAACACCAGTGTATTGGTTTTTCAATTGCAAAGTGAAAAATATTTTTTTTAATAAGCTAAAATGAAAACTGTTCAAATATTAAAATAAAAAAAAAAAAAAAAAACTTCAAAAATAAAAACCAATCGTTGTGAATATGCAATTTCATGCAACTAAAATGTTATAAATATGTTAACCATTTCGCTCGTGTAAATTTCGTGCGGATAAATTTTCATTTTTGAATATCGAAATTATGCAAAATAAATTTAAATATTGTGCAGTGCATGCATAAAGCGCCAGAGTTGCGGATTTTAAACAATAGCGCCGCAAACTTGCTACCAACGAAAAAAAAATTTTATAAGGCAAACAAAAATGGCATTGTGTTAAGTAAATACAACTTTACTTCAAAAAAAAAAACCAATGTGCAAATATAATGTACTGGGCCATAATCTGTAATTGGTTTTTAATTAAATATAAACCACACGTGTCTTGGGTTTCGGCGGCAGTGCAAACGGAGATGTGACAAATACAAAAAAAAAAACCAACAGCAATAAACACCAAAAACAAAAGTATGCAAACGTCGCATAAAAATATTAAATGTGAAAAACACAAACAACAACAATAAAAAACAGATGTCAAACATACAAAAAAAAAAAACAACAACAACAACATCAGATGTCAATTGATGCAGCCCAAAAGTGAAGACAACCCGGCCTGTGCGATGACCAGCACCGGCACCGCTTAGCGCACCAAGCTAGGCCATGACTGGCAAGATGGGTGACTACCTTTAATAATAAAAAATATATACCTATATATACATTTGATAATAATAATAATATTAACAATACAAAATATATACCTATGTATACAATAATAATAATTCCCGTGACTGACTATTTGGTCAGAAATATTACAAAAAAAAAAAAAAATTTTTTTTGTGTACAATTAATTATAAGATACAAAATATTAAAATTATCTAAAGCCATAAGCACTCAAAATAAAAAAAAAAAAAATTTTTTTTAAACATTTAACACATTAAGCAAAATTAAAAAGATCACTAGCCTGAAGGCCTACGTTATATAAATAAATAAATAAATAAATAAAAAGATCACTAGCCATGGGCGGTAAGGAATCAAAAGTGGATAAATCCACAGCAAATGTAATAAATACAGTCGAGGTAATGGATACTGTTGATGGCCTTAAGTCAGTGCAGAATATCCTAATAATAATAGCAATTTTGGTAGGACTAAACTTAGCATTTAAGTTGTATGCCCAACATAATAAGCTACTTAAAAAACGTTATCAGAGCAGGGCAGACGGTCTTGATAAAATATAATAAAGTGAAAAAAAAAAGAAAAAAAAAACCATTTTTATTCAAAAGCAAAACATAAATGGATACATGGCAGGAGATAGAATATAAACTAAAATTAGAAATTGAAACAGTGAGAAAGGCCTCAAAATGCATAAACAAAAAGGAAGATGTTAAGCCAGTAACTTTTCGTAAGCATTTCAGAAAAATAATAAATGCTATAAATTGGGTATATGATATACACCAAGAACTTGGTCAGAAATTGACGCAGAGTCACAGAAAACAGATAGAAATGGTTTACTTTAGTTTTAAACAGCAAGTTCAGAGGTCGTTCGGGAGGTATAAATTAGGAACATTGGATGATAGTACCCTAGAAAGGATTGAGATAGATCTGTCCGAAGAAGAGTTAGAAGAGGAATCAGTTCAAAAAGAGGAGTCTGAAGAAGAAATCAGTGACTCAGATATTGAGGTGAAGCAGAAAGTACCACAACCAAGTCCCAGAGTTAAAAAAAAAATAAATATTGAAGAAGAAGTGACACGTTCCCGTCAATACGTCAAGGAGTTGTCCGTCTCTATTCCAGAATTTGACGGTAAAAAATCCAAATTGCAAAGATTTATGACGGCTTTAAAAATAACTGATCTTACAAAGGGATACCAGGAAAGTCTGGCAGTTGAGATCATAAAGTCGAAAATCCTGGGCCCCACTCTGTATAGAGTAAAGGATGAATCCACAATTAAGGGCATAATTTCAAAACTACAACAGATAGTAAAAGGCGAGTCTGTAGATGTGTTAAAGGCGAAACTGTTTAGTTCTAAACAGCATTTAAAGACGCCAACTCAATACACAAATGAGATAGAAACCCTACGCAAATCCCTTGAGGCAGCCTATATTGATGATGGCTTGGATGCAAATAATGCAGAGTCATTTTCAACAAAGGAAGCCATAACTGCAGTAGTAAAGAATTGTGATAACGAAAAAATTCGTACACTTCTAGAGGCAGGAAATTTTGTATCACTAAATGATGCCGTGAGTAAATACATACACTGTACCACAGAAATGAGTAACAACCCCCACAATATAAGATTCTATCAAAGCGGAGGAAACTTCCGCGGTAGAAATCAACGAGGTGGCTACAATAGAGGTGGCTACCGGGGCGGCGGAAGCCGTTATAATAACAATGATAGAGGTTTCAGAGGAGGCTTCAGAGGAGGCTTCAGAGGAAACTTCAGAGGAAACTTCAGAGGAGGTTATTCTAATAACGGTCGTAATAACAATGTGCGAATTGTTCATGTTGGTTCGGAAAACCAACAAGCCCCCTTGAATGTTCAAGACCAGTAAAACACAAAATTTTTTCAATCACTCTTGGTTCGAACTTGTTCGTAGAAAAGAAATGTGCTCAATCGGGTAGACCATTATCATTTTTGATTGACACAGGTGCAGAAACTTCAGTTTTAAAGGAAGGTTCTGAGTTTTATTCGGACATGGACCGAAGTAATATAGCAGAAATAACGGGAATAGGCGACGCACAGTGGCACGGAAGCCAAAAAAACGTTGCAAAAATCATATTTTCTAAACCAATTGAGATATTTGTATGAATTAAATTGTAGTTGAAAGAAAAATCTTTAAGCATTGAAAAATACGTAATTATTTTTTCCATATTTTCTAAACCAATCGAGATATTTTAATGATTAGATTGTATTTGAAAGAAAAACGTTCAGGCTTGAAAATAAGTGCTCATGTATGGTGATACGATAGCTGAGAGCTGCGCAATATGTTGTGGAAGTTGGATTTTGTTGCCTGTGCAATATTTGTATATAGGTATTTGTAAAATATGTACATTTTTTTTTCATTTATAAAGAAATTTTGATGATATATTTTTGTTCATAATTTTATATTTCAGTCAATAAATTTAATGTAACAATGCTTTTTTATTATAATAAATTATATAATTTGTCTTATCAGTAGTTTTTTGTAAAATAATCATCCACATTTACATTTGAAGGAATATCTAAAAGACTTAACATTTCATTTGAATAACTAGTACTTGTTAATTCTGTATTGGATTTCACATGTCTAAGGGATGCAACTAGTGGATCTGAAGAGGCTGCCAACATATTAAAAAGATCCTCGTTTTCCCTTGATCGTGATATTTTACATGTATTCATAGCTCTGAATTTTTTATAATCCTTGTTTCTCGATTCCTGGGCTTCTTCTGACATCTCCCCAATGGGTAGGCAATGATATTCAATTATAGTTTGGCCATGTGCCAAAATTTTGAAGCGTGGGAGTCAATTTATTTCCTGGATATTTTTCCATTAACAGCTCTGCAGTCTTAGTGGCATATTCACCAAATTTGCTGCCGTTAATTTTTTCCTTGCAGTTCAAAATATTCAAAATAACACCCAATCTTTTGATAATTTCATCATCCATTCCAGTTATTTCTGATGTAACTTTGTTTTCTGCAAAGAATTTTCGGGATGAGTTTCCATCGTTTGTGTTACCGTATCCGTATTTGGGGAAGGAAGAGTCTTGCCACTTTTTTTTTATTCGGGAGTGAATTAGATTAAGTTTGCCTTTTAAGGTATCAAACTTCTCCATATTTGCTTCCTCAACATTAAGTTATTTTCTGATGGCCGAAATGAATTCATTCGCGCTTTTGGAGTTTCTGAACAATTCAAATAATTTTACGTTTACCCAAGACATCGTTACACTTATAAAATCAATGCTTGCGAATTATATTTAAAAATACGTTTCACTGCAATGTGTGTTCTTATAAAGTCAAAACAAAACTATGATGTTTCTGAAGTATTCAGGCAATATATACAAATTTTAAGCCTATAGCCAGAAAACGTGTAACAGGTACAAATTAAATTACTTTAAATGTTTCAAACTACCTGGAAACACAAAAAAAAAAAATTGGGATGATTAATCCTTTTTTTTTATGTCACAGGTAGGCTTTATTTTATTGTAAAGTGAAAATATAAGCAATCAGTTCTAAATTCAGTGGCTGCATCTACTGCGTGTTCTTCTTCTTAAACCTGCGTCAGAATATTTTGGAGTTGGGTTTCTGGACTTTTACTGGCCTTACAGCCAAATATGCAAATTTATGCAGTCAATTTTATAGAGCAAGTAAATAAATTAATAACAAAACCATTTATGTTAAATTGAAAAAATGAAAAAATATAGAATATAAAATATTTTCTTCCAAAATTGAAAAAGTGGTCCAAATATAATGGTTCAGTTAAACGGAAGTATTGAAAACCCCAGAAAAGAAATTAAGTCATTTTTTTTTTCTTATATGTTTAAATTTCATGTACCTTTTTATAGAAACTAAGAAAATAGGGATTGGTTGCGTAGTTTTTCCACAAAACAATCTTAAACACGAATTTTTATTCCAAAAATTGCGATTTTTTTCAAAGTTGAAAATATACTCAACTTTGAGCGGCTGTAGCAACTAAACTATTCATTCGAATTGACTAAAATTTTTATTTTCTTGATCCCTGGGAAATTCTTAATCAGATGCATGTATTACATTTAAAAAATGGTTACATCGCAAAATCGATTTTTGCAACGCTTTTGCGGCTGCCGTGCCACTGTGCGACGGTGTGATACAATCAAAAGGTTACGCCTTCGTCGAAACAATAGTAGATAAATATATAATACCACACAGCTACCACATAGTAGATTCTAATTTTCCGATTCCCAGCGATGGCATAGTTGGATTGGACTTTCTTAGAAAGTTCCGAGCATTGCTCGATAACGATCCGAGAACCGAAGGTTTAACACTTAGACCTCACAATTTGAAAGAATCAATAAACTTACCAATCTTTTACACGGTAACAAACAAAACCACATTATTGCCAGAACGATCCGCAAAGAAAACTTATGTTCGAATATTGAACACCACCAACAAAACAAAGTTGATAAATTTCTCCCAAGTAAAACACGAATCTCTTAAAGACTATGACATTGTCAAACTTGATGGTTCAAGTAGGACAAAAGAAGTGTTGTCCAAGTTGTCTAAAAATTCCCCCAAATGTTTAAAGAGACTTTAACAAAATTATGCACGGAGTATGGTGATGTATTCGGACTAGAAACCGAATCGATAAGTACGAACAATTTTTATAAACAAAAACTAAGAGTGAAAGACGACGAACCGGTGTATACAAAAAATTACAGAATACCTCAGACTCATAAAGAAGAAATAACAAATCAAGTTAATAAATTGATTAAGGATGAAATAGTGGAACCATCTGTATCTGAATACAATAGCCCACTTCTACTTGTTCCCAAAAAATCATTACCAGGTGAACAGAAGAAAAGATGGCGTTTGGTGATTGATTACCGCCAAATTAATAAAAAATTACTGTCTAATAAATTCCCACTTCCAAGAATAGATGATATTCTTGATCAATTGGGAAGAGCAAAATACTTTTCGTGTCTAGACTTAATGTCTGGATTTCATCAAATAGAGTTGGAAGAAAGTTCAAGAAACATAACGTCTTTTTCAACGAGCAATGGCTCTTATCGTTTTACACGATTACCATATGGCATCAAAATTGCCCCTAATTCTTTTCAAAGAATGATGACAATTGCATTCTCAGGTCTGGAAGCATCTCAGGCATTCCTTAATATGGATGACTTGATTGTTATAGGTTGTTCTGAAAAACACATGGTTAGAAACCTTAGCAACGTTTTTGACTTGTGCCGAAAGCACAACCTTAAATTAAATCCAGAGAAATGCTCATTTTTGAAGTAAAACTTTTTAGGCGGCGTTATGCATTTTTGGATTTGTTGGGCATTTTTCTATGGGAGTAACTTTGAAATTTTGTTAACCCAAAAAACGTTAGCTGCTTTTGATGTTCTCATTCGCATTGCGACGTGGTCATGAGTCATGACTTCGTTTCTTGTTGAGAGAGCAAACTTTTTAGGCGGCATTGTGACTTTTCGTAGGGAGTAAATTTGAAATTTTGTAAAGTTAGCTAAAGCACGCAGCACATGTGTATGTGTGCAAACGAAAGAATTGTTTTTGTATGCATTGCGTGAATACAACACAGCGACATACATGCATGCATACATACAAGTGCCAGTGCTAGCCATTAGCTTGTGTGCCAGCTGTGCGGCATTGCGACTTTTCGTAGGGAGTAAATTTGAAATTTTGTAAAGTTAGCTAAAGCACGCAGCACATGTGTATGTGTGCAAACGAAAGAATTGTTTTTGTATGCATTGCGTGAATACAACACAGCGACATACATGCATGCATACATACAAGTGCCAGTGTTTGCCATTAGCTTGTGTGCCAGCTGTGCGGCATTGCGACTTTTCGTAGGGAGTAAATTTGAAATTTTGTAAAGTTAGCTAAAGCACGCAGCACATGTGTATGTGTGTAAACGAAAGAATTGTTTTTGTATGCATTGCGTGAATACAACACAGCGACATACATGCATGCATACATACAAGTGCCAGTGTTTGCCATTAGCTTGTGTGCCAGCTTGTATTTTTGCTTGCTTCTCTCTCTCTCACTTTTTGTTACTCTCACAGCAATGCCGTGGCCTTGGTGTTGTTTGGTGGTTGGCTACAAAATAAGATCGCGCTGCGCAAAGAACGAAGTTGAAGTTGGTGCGGGGGAGGTGAGAGTTGCACGAACAACAAAGCCAAGCAGCATTGCACGACAGTTACATTGTCTAATTCTTTTTCTTTTTTTGAAGTAAAACTTTTTAGGCGGCATTGTGCATTTTTGGGCATTGTTGGGCACACTGAATGTGAATTTCTATGGGAGTAACTTTGAAATTTTGTTAGACGAAAAAAACGTTAGCTGCTTTTGATATTCTCTTTCGCATTGCGACGCTGACGTTCGGCGCTTGTTGAGAGAGCGAGCCGTGGTCATGGAATAGAGAGGGGAGTAAAGCGGCCGCGGCTGGTCAGCTAAAGCACGCAGCACATGTGTATGTGTGTAAACGAAAGAATTGTTTTTGTATGCATTGCGTGAATACAACACATCGCCATACATACATACAAGCCAGTGTTTGCCATTAGCTTGTGTGCCAGCTCAAGGTATACTTATTTAAGGTAGAGTAATGCTGCCGGCGTCGTCACCAATTTTACTGAGAGCAAGAAAAATAGAGAGAGAACGCAAACACATTAAAATAATATGCGTGAAAACAACTCTACTCACGCGCAGTCGCAACGAAACTAAAAATTGGTAACTTTCGTTGAGAGCCTTCGGCGGGAGTATGCTACCTTAAATAAGTATACCTTGGTGCCAGCTCGTATTTTTGCTTGCTTCTCTCTCTCTCTCACTTTTTGTTACTCTCACGGCAATGCCGTGGCCTTGGTGCGTTTGTTTTGATTTTCTCTTTCGAATTGATGAATTGACGCTGACGTTGTGTTGGTGGTCATGACTTCGGCTCTTGTTGAGAACGCGAGCCGTGGTCATGGTATAGAGAGCAGAGAGAAGCGGCCGCTGCTGGTCAGCTAAAGCAAGTACGCCATGGAATATTTGGTATATTAAAATTTTCATCGAAAAATCAGTCAATCAAACCTCGGTAATTTTTTTGGTGTTTGCTGAATTCTAGCCATTGGTTTTCATTAGCAACGAAAATTAGTGCTTTGCAATTTGCATATAGCATACGAAACATAGCATTGTATTTTCCATAGCGTACTTTTTGAGTCAAAATTTTGTATTACAATGCTTCTTCACATATTAATCTACTACTGGCATGGACATTTTTGAAGTTTTAAGTACAGCTCCTATCAGATTTCGCTGATCTAGAGTTGTTAAAACCTTTGGCAATGCAGGTTTTTTTATGAATTTGCAAACAACTGTAAACTCTACTCCAGTCTCCGTACTAACATACCCTTGACATTTGATTGAACAAATTTAAAGGTAGCACCAAATAACACCAAAGGAATTGAAGATTGACCCCCAGGAGACCAATAGATCCTTAAAAAATATGAGGCATCGCTTGAAAGCCGTTATAAAACCGAAAGGCAAGGCATTAAAGTAAAGAAACAAAAAACAACAATAAACAAACAATAACTTGTAATTTTGTAACGTAATTTAGACAATTTATCTTTGTTACCTTTTGTCGGGAGCAGCAGCTTCCCAATAAAAGCAGGTCAAACATATTATAACATAACATAACATAAACAAACAAAAGCTCTTAAATTGTGCAACTTATTACTCTTAACTAGCATTATGCATAACTGTTTATCTCATTGGTTACTGCAATATAATAGTTATCAATTTAATTACATTTATTAATGTATTATAATATGTACGATTCTTGGCAGCGCTGCGGCCCTTGCATTGCCGTCAGCGTTCCAAGATCAAATTAGTTTTTGCTAAACATACGGTTGTTAGGTTCTGTGCCGTCGCTGTAACCTAACTTACACGATTGCGTGACAACAACAATCCAATAAAATGTATAACGTTTATAAATACGTTCGTTTCATTTCGTTTATATAAAAACAATTAACTAAAAAATATTAGTTAATCCAACACCTTTAATATACAACTGTAAAAATGCTACATCAGAAAAAATAAAATATGCATAGAAATTATAATTTGACGTGTTCTATCTTTTTGCTATACATTTAACAAAAATTGACATCACATACACATATCAGATATCTCTCTGGAACGAGAATTCCTTCACTTTCATTATTATTATAATACATAATTGATTGTTAAGACACCGTTTGAACTCCAAAGTAATGTTAAGACGGCTAAACTAAAAAAAAAAAAACAGCGTAGAGTTTTACTTCTAACGCGTGCTTGTACTGCACGTGAATTTTTTTATGCATGAAGTGACATTCTTAGGTCATAAATGCACGGACAAAGGTATTTTACCTGATGAGAAAAAATATGAAGTTATCGAAAAATATCCAGTCCCTACAGACGCTGACAGCGATAGAAGATTTGTTGCATTTTGCAATTATTACAGACGTTTCATAAAAAATTTTTCTGAATATGCAAGGCATATAACAAGATTAACTAAAAAGGATGTAAAGTTCGAATGGACAGATAAATGTCAAGGAGCATTTGTCCACCTAAAAAAACAACTCATGAATCCGACACTGTTACAATATCCTGATTTCAGCAAAGAATTTTGCATAATCACTGATGCAAGTAAGCATGCTTGTGGAGCGGTTTTAACTCAAAACCATAATGGACTCCAACTTCCAATTGCATATGCATCTCGAGCATTCACTAAAGGCGAAAGCAATAAAAATACGACAGAACAAGAATTAACAGCCATACATTGGGCAATCAAATATTTTCGACCATACGTATATGGCAGACACTTCACTGTCAAAACAGATCACAGACCACTGACATATCTATTTTCAATGGTAAACCCAAGTTCAAAGTTAACCCGCATGAGATTAGAACTGGAAGAATACCAGTTCACAGTTGAGTATTTAAGGGGAAAAGATAACCACGTGGCGGACGCACTGTCCAGAATAACGATTGACGAACTCAAACAAATGCAAGTAAACATTCTGAAAGTCACTACCAGAAATCAAAGTAGACAGAACAAATCCTGGCCAGGAAAAGAAAAAAGTATAAATGAACAAGAGAATTTGCAAAAGCAAACTCTTGATAAAGCTTTCAGCCCAACGTATATGAAGTCATTCAAAATGACGATGTACGAAAAGTAGTGACCTTGCGAATAACACCAACCGAGTTTTTTTTTAAACATGGTAAAAAAGTTGTCGCAAGAGTAAAAGTTGATGATCTTTATTCCAATGAAACTTTTGATTTAGATCAATTTTTTCAAAGGCTTGAAATGCAAGCCGGTGTAAAGGGAATTAATCAACTGAAAATGGCACCGAGTGAAGGAATCTTTGAAATTGTTTCAAAAGAGGAATTTAAACAAATGGGCAATAAATATTTGAAAAATTTAAGAGTAGCGCTACTCAAGCCGGTGACCATAATAAATAATGATAAAGAAAAAGAAGCAATACTGTCTACATACCATGACGATCCAACACAAGGAGGTCATACAGGAGTTACAAGAACATTTTTAAAAATAAAACGACATTATTATTGGAAAAATATGTCACGTTACATAAAAGACTATATAAATAAATGTGAAAAATGCCAAAAGAGTAAGACATTAAAGCACACAAAGACCCCATTGGTGATAACAGAAACACCAACATGTGCCTTCGACAGGGTTATTGTCGATACAATAGGCCCTCTTCCGAAATCCGACCAAGGCAACGAATATGCAGTCACACTAATATGTGATGTGACAAAATATTTAGTAGCCATACCCATACCAAACAAAAGTGCCAACACTGTGGCAAAGGCAATTTTTGAATCATTCGTGCTCAAATTATTATTATTATTAAGCCTTGTTTGGCGTCGAAAGATTCCAAACTGCCTCTAAGTTGGGCATAGGCTATCCACAAGTAGTCTCCATTGTCTTCTTCGTAGAGCGGTTTCCCTGAGCTCGATGATATTAGTATATCGCCTGCTGCCACGTTCCACGCTGGTGTTGATCTCGTTCAGGACAGATCGTCTCCAGGTAATTTTCGGGCGGCCTCTTCGTCTATTGCCTTGCGGGTTGTATTGCAGGGACATATATGCGATGTCGTTCGGTGGTTTTCGCAATGTATGGCCGATCCAGCCGAGCTTCCTTCTTCGAATTTCTATATTGACGTCCAGCATACCAGTTCTGGACCACAGTTCTTCATTTGATATTCGGTTGGGCCAGAACATTTGTAAAATCTTACGAAGACAACGATTGACATAGCTGCGTATTTTCTGCTGTACTTGTTCTGTTACAAACCATGTTTCGCAGCCATAGAGGAGTACGGACAAGACACAAGATTTAAAGATCGAGATTTTGGTTCGGATACTATAACAATTCGATGACCAGATCTTGTTTAGTCGTGTAAAAGCACCGATTGATTTTTTAATTCTTGCCGTTACATCGGTCATTGTGCCTCCGCTAGGTGTTATTGCGCTTCCCAAATATTGAAATTCACCGACTCTTTCAATTTGTCGGTCGTATAACGTTAAGGGCTCTTCTGACGTCGCATTGATTCTCATTTCTTTTGTTTTGGTCACGTTGATAAGCAGACCAACCTTTGCTGATTCGAGTGATAGATCCTGTAGCTTTTTTTGCATGTCAACATGTCTATGCGAGAGTTCGCACTTGTCATCTGCATAGTCGAGTGATTCCAGTCTTGCTGCGAGGTCCAGTGGGTTCCATATGATACCCCTTGGTTTGTCAAGCGTTGCACGCCTTGTAACTGCATCAATGACTATGAGAAATATAAGTGGCGACAGTAGGCAGCCTTGCCTTACTCCCGAAATTGTTGTGAATGGTTCTGACACTTTGCCGTCATGAATCACTGAGCACTTAAAACCTTCATAGCTGCGTTTTATCAAGGATATAATTTTTTCAGGTGTTCCGATGTTTTTGAGTTCAGTCCAAATGCATTCTCTGTCAATGGAGTCGAATGCTTTTTCATAATCAACAAATAATAGGTATAACGGCGATTGCATTTCTACTGATTGCTCAATGATTATTCGTAGGACATTTATTTGGTCAATGCAGGACCGTCCCGGTCGGAATCCAGCTTGCTCGTTACGTAGTGCTCAAATACGGTCCAATAAAGACGTTCATTACCGATATGGGCACTGAATATAAAAATTCAATTATAAATGACTTGTGCAAATATTTAAAGATAGACAACATTACGTCTACAGCACATCATCATCAGACATTGGGTACTGTTGAAAGAAGTCATAGAACTTTTAATGAATATGTACGATCCTATATATCTGTAGATAAGACAGATTGGGATATTTGGTTACAATACTTCGTATTTTGTTTCAACACGACACCTTCGATAACTCATGGTTATTGTCCTTACGAATTAGTTTTTAGTAAAACCAGTAATATACCAAAACAATTTAATAGTATAGATAGAATAGATCCACTATATACTATAGACGATTTTGCAAAAGAATCAAAATTTAGATTACAACAAGCTTATTCGAGAGCAAAACAAATGCTCGATAGGAATAAACATAGACAAAAACAAACGTACGATAAGAAATCCGTAGATTTTAATTTACAAGTAGGAGAAAAGGTACTACTTAAAAACGAAACAGGTCATAAGCTTGACGAAATATATATAGGTCCATTAGGGTGGCCGCCGCTGGTATGGAGGATTTTTAAGCCGTCGATATCAATAACGCCACCCCCTAAAAAGTTTCCTTTTTACCTGCATATAGCGCCTGTAAAATTTAAAAACGATCCGAATGTATTTGATGGGTCCGGCAATAGGTCAAAGGTCATACCTTGCACTTTTCCCGTTTTTGACTGAATTGTTCTACATAAACTTTAAAATCTTGTTACCAATCAGACAAATTATGGTTTAAAAGGTCTCATATCTATCAAAACATAATTTTAAAAAAATATAGAGTCGGCCTAAATAAATTTGGTAAGCTCTAAAATTGATTAAATTGACTAATTACACCAGTTTACAAATAAAAAAAAATGTTCGTATCCTTAACATTTTTGAATCGTTTCTGTAGTAAAATGACATGCTAAAACCGAAAATGCAGTCAACATTTTTTTTCATGAAACGGGCTTCGAGATATTTTGAAAAAACCATTTTTCGAAATTAAAAAAAAAAAAAAAAAAAAGTGCCTTTACGTAACAGTAAGTATCTCTGGTTATACTAAACTGATTTCGATAATTTTTTTTCTCGACTGTAGATAATTAAATTACCCATTGATTATATTGGAACATGGTTTTGTCAAACTTACGATTTGGTCGCTATTTATGCATTCATATGAAACTTTTTTATGACCTTTGACCTATTGCCGGACCCATCAAATACATTCGGATCGTTTTTAAATTTTACAGGCGCTATATGCAGGTAAAAAGGAAACTTTTTAGGGGGTGGCGTTAGTAAAATCGTGAGATGTTGCAAAAATGGCCACCCTAAGGTCCATACACAGTTATAGGCATAGAACCTAAAGATAATATAATTATAAAAAATAATAAAAATAAACAGCAAAAAGTACATAAAGATAGGTTAAAGTTATTCATAAAATAAACAAAACGGCCTGATCAACCGAAGAAAAAAAAAAAAACAAACATATATTTTTGCATAATTAAGAATATACCTACAAATAAATACAAGAAATAAGAAAACATTTTTTTTACAAATAAGAAAACAAAAACATATTACTAATTAATTTTTAAGGAAAATCATTTTATCAATTTTATATTTTTATATTCCATTATTACTTTACACATATATAAACTTAAAAAAAAATAACAATAATCAATTTTGGTTGCTATACTCAGTAAAACTCAAATTTCAAAAAAAAAAAAACACCACTCACCAAAATAACTCCATAAATTACGTTATTTTCAAAAGGAGGGAGGTGTAGTGTGTCACATAAATATCATTGTTTATGTTTAAATATCAATGAGTGCATGTATATACAATGTCTAAGAATGCAGCGCAAGCAGTTCCCACGGCGAACCAAAACCATTATGCAGCGCAAGCAATTCCAACGGAAAACCATTCTTAAGTGCGACTCAAGTGCAGCGCACTTATGTGAACATGCTGACCAAGCCAATTTGTATATGCATGGATTCAAATATCAATCCAATGTAATCTAATTGAAGTTAAGAACAAATTTGTAAAACTCAAAACAGTCAATGTAATGAACAATTATGCCACCAAAATATTTTTTTGTTTTCTGGTATACCATTTTTTTTTTATATTGGTTTTGTACATTTAGATTATCTTTATCAATTTTGAATAATTAGTTTATGTTATTGATTTATTTAGTTTAGTTGCTTTATTTATCACTGTTATACGTTATTTAAATATAACGCATACCTTAGTCGAGACATAAACCGAGGTCATTCGATTTATAACACTGCCACTTTCGCAATGTCACTTTTGACAAGTGCTCTCTTATTTTACAGCTACTATGGCAGTAATTGGGTTTTCGATTTTCTACTTCCTGTTGACTTCTTTAGCGTTGACCATTGAACTGTTCGGATGTGCCGCTCCGTCTTTTACCTTTTTGCATGATACATATACTACCTATCTATGCTTAGTACGCGAAATAAGTTTAAACTTAAATCTGCATATACAACTGTCATCGGCGGTTACTCAAGCAAAGCCTTTATTTAAATATTAGCTGCTAAATTGACGCAGTTTGGGATCGAATGTACTTCTTGTGTTATTCCGAAACAAAAAAAAAAAAAAAAACTGCAAAGATCATTGCTAGCACTGTATGCATATGGTTTGGCACAATAGGCAATAAAGACAGTGGAGACGGCAGAATTGGCAAAACAAGAACATATACACAACAACACTTACAATTAAAGCGATAAGCGAACGCATCTCAGCAGCGCAGCAGCAGACGAGCAGCGCATGCGCCGCGGTCCAGCAGCGCTTTTAGTTCCGCAGTGGAGAACCGCGTGCGCGATGAAATGCGTTGTGTTATTATAATAACCCAAAAATATATTCATATAAGTGCAGTGGTTGATTTGTCGGCAATTTGAGGCATTTGATATCTGTTATATAATTAAATTTTCGCTCAATTTTTTTTCTTTACAATGTCTATTCTAAAATGCATATTTTGACTAAAGTAAAGTTTTCCTCTGATTTTCTTATCTATTTATTATCTTAAGTCAAATCAATTGGCTAATATTTACTAAATCTTTTATTTTTTTTTATGCCAATTGTTAAAACCAAAAGTCAATCATTACATACATTATAAACATAACCCCCAATGATCATACAATAGCATCATCAAACCGAGCATCGCATACCCTACGGAGGCCTTCGGAGGATCTGCAGATGGGTAAGTGGACTATAAAGTCATGTTAAAATATATAATTGATTGACATTTTTTTGTTGTTAAATTAACATCGGACTCTAAACAAAATTTTTGAAGTTGAATTGAGTTTTTTTTAACGGCGCATTCTTGCTAAAGTCGTATATACTCTCGTGTACTCTAACCTTCAATTTTGTTTTGATCCATTTGCTTTCTGATACGATTTCCGCTTAAATTCACACTTATCGTTGTTTTTATAATTTCTTCATGCAATCAGCTGCTATATAATTTTGGTCATATTGTTACAAACGACATCTTCTAAGGCCTTCTGCCAGAATATTATTACCTTAAATAATTTTTTTGTATGCTTTAGCACGTGTACCCCTACATTATACATTATGCACTTTTGATTTATATTAATTACATTAAGATTATATACATATTATTATATTAATGATTATTATTATTATACACAATATACATATCTTGTATGATATGTTAGGTTTCTGATATTCTTTTTGTCGAAGTTATACATATATGGTATCATTATGAAGTATACATATATAGTAGGTTAGTTTATGAAAATTAACTATGAATTGCTAAAATAAATATCTTTCTCCCTGATTTATATTAATTGCATTAAGATTATATACATATTATTATATTAATGATTATTATTATTATACACAATATACATATCTTGTATGATATGTTAGGTTTCTGATATTCTTTTTGTCGAAGTTATACATATATGGTATCATTATGAAGTATATATAGTAGGTTAGTTTATGAAAATTAACTATGAATTGCTAAAATAAATATCTTTCTCCCTGAAAGTAATGTAGTCTTGGAATGAAGTGATTGAAAATATTGGGATTTTCCGTAAAAAAACATTTCGCGTGGAAAATCATGGTAGGGTGGGTATAGGGCGAGAGCTATGTTACCTTCTGCATAGCTCCCTGAAGTTTATTGGTAATATTAGTTATTTCTTTTCTTTACTTTTCCATTAGGAGTTAAATTGTGGTCTTTCTTCCCCTTTACTTGGCATTAGGGATTTTATTTGTACTTGTGCATAGTTTGGATGTCCGTCAGAAGGAGTCAAAGAACCCCCCCGCAGGCTGCTTGCTAGTCGCAACTAGAGAATCCCGCAAGACGACTTCCTGGACAGCTGCATCATTATTTTTTTTTGGATGTAGGATAAAAATTTACCACTCTATTACATAAATTGGCGCCCAACGTGGGGCCTTTAAGGCTTTTAGGGCTTGTAAGGCTGTTTTAGTTTTTTTTGTGCAACGTGTGTTGTATTTTATTTACTTCATGGCATAAAATTATTGACACTACTTGTGGCAGTTAAGGCTTAAAACTACTTCTTGACTCTATATTGTCTCAATGGTTCCTTTATTTTATTTTTAAAACAGTTTTCGATTTTTAAATCCATTTTATTATGTTTTTTTTTTTGAAAGAAAGTCACAACTATTTACTATAGAAATCAATAGAGTTCAGAATTATTTTTGGAGTCTCAAAATGTATACACTATACAACATCTGGTGTAGTTTCGGTAGTAAAGCCCACATATCCTTATTTCTTTTATTCTCAATTTCAAATTTCTTTATTTTATGATTTATCTTATAGATCCGCTTACGTAGCTGGAATTGCGGCATTTGGCTATGGACCAATTGTGCGACCGCTCGTATAGGGCTTTAAGAATTTATCATAATCTTCTACTTTTGATATTGGAATAGGTTTTTCAAATAGTTGACGCGACATATTCGGAATTACGCTTTATTTTGGCATGGACCGAAATAGCGACCATTTGTTTGCAATCAATCATTTTGATTTATTTAATCCAGTTTTCAGTTTCATTTCCGTCAGATATTTAAAATTATGTAAGCGTTGTCTTTAGTAACATTTTTTTTTGAGTTACGGCTGGACAATGATCTTTGAGTCATCCGCTGTTAACGTCATGAAATTTCTGGGAGCTTCGATACTATCATTTATTTTAATTATCTTGATCGCGTGGCTTATGTGTGCTTTTAGGATACGCTATTCTTAGTACCAGGTGGAATGTCTTATAATTGGTAGGTTGCCGAATAAGAACCTCTGGAAAGGACTATCTTTGGCATTTCTAATAGCAATATGTTTGCAATACTTTTCTTTAATCTTTGTGCTCAGGTTGTATCACAACGAAATGGATTGCTCTCTGAGATTTGGAATGCAATTATTTTTGGCTTGGGACCGAAAAATTGACCGCTCAGAGTAGACCTTTTATTGTGTTGCTATCATTGCAATCATCACTAGTATTACCAAAATTACACCTTCATTTTAATCACACTACTTACTGGATGGGAAAGAAAACCAATACTTTTTTAAACCATACTTTTTGTAATTTTCCAAAACGTGAGAGTTTTGAATACAAACAGTTAATATCGAATTTTATTATATCCATTTATTTACGTTATTTTTTTTTATTATATACATTATGCCAATCACGCGTAGTAGAGAAGACTTGCGCAGTCTTCCTACCTCAGCTCCTGTGCCCGAGGTGAGATGTACGATTTGTTCTCAAGCCTTGTTGGAGTCACAGGACGTGGTTAAAACGCAATGTGATCACCAATTTCACAGAAAGTGTATCACTACGTACTTAGAGAAAACAAATGAATGCCACATTTGTAAAACTTTATGTCATACAAAAGATTTTCAGGCAATAGACTCTTCAGCTTCAAACAAACACGGAGCTATTGCCAAAACTCATTATACTCGCAGTAAATCGCAGTCGGAGACTATTCCAACGTCTGTTGACCAAGCGGCGAGTGTAAGCCAACCTGATTATGACCTTAACACTTCTTTAACTCAAGATCGTGAGCCACTAAAGGGTGTTGCTCCGAGCAAATCAGTACGGAAGGGTCGTCCGAGGAAGCAGCGTGGTGGTCGAAATCTTAATCACGGCCAACGTCTGTCATCTGATGGGTCGGCAATTGTTACGCAATCAATTAATATTGACTACAATTTGATTTTTGAAAAGATGGAACATCTTATTGATCGTCGTATGTCACAACTAAATCTAAAAAGCGACGACACTTCCAACTCAAACGTACAAAATGTACAGCCTAGACTACAAATGCCAGTAGATCTAGATAGTCCTTTGGCTAGGTCTGGAACTCATTCGTTTTCTACGATGAGACCGGAAAAGGTCACTCAAATTATTCAAAGCTGGGGCGTAAAGTTTGATGGCTCTACAAAAGGCCCTACAGTTCAGGAATTTCTATACAGAATTCGCGCTCTTACAGCGGATAATCTTCAAAATGATTTTTCTTTATTGTGTAAAAATTTACACGTTTTACTTATTGGAAAAGCGCGTGAGTGGTATTGGAGGTATCGCAAAGAAATCACCCAAGTAGATTGGGAAGATTTTTGCGAAGCCCTCAAAAACCAATACCACGATAACAAAGATGACGATCTCATTTTGGAAGAGATAAGAGCGCGAAAACAGCGGGAAGGTGAACCTTTTGATTCATTTTATGACGATGTCATGACCCTTGTTTCACGTCTTTCAATGCCGTTGGATGACTATAGGCTTATACAACACTTAAAGCGTAACCTTATTCCTGAAATCCGACAAGCCCTCCTATATGTCACAATTCATTCAGCAGCTCATTTGCGGCAACTAGTCCAAATGCGTGAAAATTTATTTAGTGAGAGCGAGTTTAAACGCCTTTCGAAACCAAGCGTGGGTTTTAAGCCAGTTAAACGCACCGTTGCAGCTATAGAAGACGACAGTAGTATGGATCCTCCACCTGATAGTGATCTCTCAATAAATGCAGTACGACAATCTGTTAATAATCTAATTTGTTGGAATTGTGGACAGGAAGGTCACCCATGGGATATGTGTTTGCGTGAAAGAAACATTTTCTGCTATGGGTGCGGGGCGAAAAATGTATATAAGCCGCAATGCGAAACATGTATAAAACGTTCGGAAAACTTACGCAAGGGATCATCTGTCAACAACGGACGGTTGGCCCAAAAGTAATCGTTGTTCCAAAAACAGATTTTTCTTCTCTAGCGTCTGAATCTTTAAGGGAAGTGGCGCTAGAAAATCATTTAAATATTCCCTTAATTATGACAAAATCTTTGGATATGCCTAAACCTAATTTATACCCAATAAACCTTTTCATGAACGCTTAAAAAACTATTCTGAAGTAAGAGCAAAAATCTTTGGAGAAGTTAATGGTGCTAAAATAACTAATAAGCGATCTTCCTTACGTATTCGTAATTTCTGGCAAACTGTCAATCGCACTAGACAACTGCTTATTTCTGCCATTATTAATAATGCATCAGATGGACGTCTGTATGCACCTGTATCATTTCTAGATTTTAATGAGAACGGCTTGTTAGACACTGGAGCTAACATTAGCTGTATAGGGGCAAATTTAGCTCAAGTTAATTGGTCGCCTTACGCTCGTTTTAAAAAATTTTCTTCAGGTGTTAAAACAGCTGACGGAAAGAACCAACCAGTTATCGGGTCAATTCTCATAGACCTAAATTATAATCATACAATAAAATCGCTTACGCTTTATATAGTTCCATCAATACACAAACGTCTTATTCTTGGAATGGATTTTGTGAGAAAGTTTAATGTGTTTCCAGGATTAAATTCTTCCTGTAGTGAGTCTATCAAAGAAGCCCAGATTAATGCGATCGATGAAAATAAATTTCCTTTAACACCAGACCAGTCAAAGCGTTTGCAGTCCGTCATTAACCTATTTCCCAATTTTGAGACACAAGGCCTTGGGAGAACACTTTTTTTAAAACATCATATTGACGTTGGAGATGCGAGACCTGTAAAGCAACGATTTTACCCAGTGTCACCAGCTGTAGAAAGGCTTACGTTTGCAGAGATAGACAGGATGTTAGCGTTAGACGTAATAGAGTTGTCCAAGAGCTCTTGGAGCTCGCCAATGCACATGGTTATTAAACCAAATAAAACTCGTGGATGCTTAGATGCCAGAAAGATTAACGAATTTACGAAAAAAGATGCTTATCCTCTACCAAACATTGACGGCATTTTTGCAAGACTTCCCAAAGCAAATTTAATAACTAAACTTGATCTGAAAGATGCGTTCTGGCAGATACCCTTAACGGAAGAATCTAAGGCTATTACAGTTTTCACAGTCCCTGGTCGTCCTTTATACCAGTTTAAAGTGATGCCTTTTGGGCTCTGTAATGCGCCGCAAACTATGTGTCGGTTGATGGATGAACTTATTCCACCCGAACTAAAATATTGTGTTTTCGGATACTTAGATGACTTATGTATTGTTTCTGAAGATTTTGAATCACATTTGTCAGTCCTAATCCGTCTCTCTGAGGAATTCAGAAAGGCTAACTTAACGCTAAACATAACAAAAAGCAAGTTCTGTGTAACAGAGGTGCAATATTTGGGTTATGTTATTGGTAAAGGGGGCATTTCTACAGATCCAGCTAAAATCAGTGCTATTAAGTCATGGCCAGCTCCTAAAACCTTGAGACAGGCCAGAGCTTTTCTTGGTCTTGTTGGCTGGTATAGGCGATTTATTGAAAATTTCTCAGGGATAGTATGCCCAATTACTGAATTATTGAAATTAAGAAATTTGCTTGGACTGATGCAGCACAAGTAGCTTTTGACAAGCTTAAGGATATGTTGACTTCTGCTCCCGTATTGCAAAACCCAGACTTTGCAAATAAATTTTATGTCCACTGCGATGCTAGCGACGTAGGCATTGGTGCAGTTTTAGTGCAGATGTCTGAAGATGGTTCAGAGAAACCAGTAGCCTTTATGTCGAAAAAACTCAACTCAGCGCAGAGAAATTATAGCGTCACGGAGCGTGAGTGCTTAGCAGCGTTAGAAGCCATAGAAAAGTTTAGATGCTACCTTGAACTTCAACCCTTTGAGGTTATTACTGATCATGCCAGCTTAGTATGGCTTATGAGACAACCAAATTTGAAAGGTCGGCTTGCACGCTGGTCAATGCGTTTGCAAGGTTACAAATTTGAAGTTAGTCTCCGCAGAGGCAAAGAGAATGTTGTACCAGATGCGCTTTCACGTATATTTACTGAAGAAGTATCTGCTATGGAAGAAATTGGTCCTGAAGTTGATCTTAGTTCACCATGTTTCAATGATTCTGATTATCAGGATCTGAAATCAAGAATATTGCAAGAAGAATCGCGCTTTCCTGATTTAAAAATAGTAGATGAGTTTGTTTATATTCGCACAGAACATGACAATGGAAACCCTTTGAAATCTCAAACTATGTGGAAACTTTGGATTCCGAAAGCTTTAACTGCAGATGTTATTAAGAGAGCGCATGATGTTGTCGTATCAGCTCATGGTGGAATGGTTAAGACCTTGGAACGGATCCGTAGAAACTTTTACTGGCCTGGTATGGTGTCACAAGTGCGTGACTATATACGAAATTGCGATGTCTGTAAAATGACAAAGGCCCCAAACTGTACTCTGAAACCTCCAATGGGTGAAGCAGTGGTGTCAGTTCGTCCCTTTGAACGTTTGTACGTCGATATCCTAGGACCTTATCCCAGAAGCAAACGCGGTCACATTGGCTTATTGATAGTCATGGATCACTTTTCTAAGTATCATTGGTTATGTCCTTTACGAAAATTTACATCTAAAGTAATTCAAGAATACCTGCACAATCATATTTTCTTTGTGTATGGCGTTCCCAAAATGATTATTAGCGACAATGGTTCGCAATTCAAGGCATCTGAATTTAATGCGTTTCTGACTTCTCTGGGTATAAAACATATGTATACTGCTTTGTATTCCCCTCAGTCAAACGCATCTGAACGAGTTAATCGTTCGCTTGTGGCTGCTATTCGAGCATACTTGCGTGAGGATCAACGATACTGGGATGAGCACATACACGGTATTAGCAGTGCATTGCGAAGTGCATACCACCAAAGTGTAAGATGCTCTCCATACCATGCGTTGTATGGTTTTGATATGATCTCTCATGCTTCGCAATATGATCTGTTAGCCAAGCTTAACCTGCTAAATGAACCAGAAGACGTTCTGAAAAGGGATGACCAACTTCAGCTTATGCGTCGTGAAATCAAGCAAAACATCGCAAAGGCCCATGAGCAGCAGAAAAAGCAATATGACTTACGTACACGAAACGTTCAGTTCAAAGTGGGCCAAGAAATCTTTAGAAGGAACTTTTCTCAAAGTGATTTCTCCAAGAACGTTAACGCTAAGCTATGTCCAATATGGCTTAAAGCACGAGTTCGTGAGAGAGTAGGAAATAGCTTCTACATACTTGAAGATCTACAAGGGCGCATACAAGGAACATTCCATGCTAAGGACATAAGGCAGTAATCGTTTTTCTTCAGGATAATACTCCGAGGCAAGGCTCTAGAATTCTCCAGTGGTGTAATGAACAATTACTGCCACCAAAATATTTTTTTGTTTTCTGGTATACCATTTTTTTTTTATATTGGTTTTGTACATTTAGATTATCTTTATCAATTTTGAATAATTAGTTTATGTTATTGATTTATTTAGTTTAGTTGCTTTATTTATCACTGTTATACGTTATTTAAATATAACGCATACCTTAGTCGAGACATAAACCGAGGTCATTCGATTTATAACACTGCCACTTTCGCAATGTCACTTTTGACAAGTGCTCTCTTATTTTACAGCTACTATGGCAGTAATTGGGTTTTCGATTTTCTACTTCCTGTTGACTTCTTTAGCGTTGACCATTGAACTGTTCGGATGTGCCGCTCCGTCTTTTACCTTTTTGCATGATACATATACTACCTATCTATGCTTAGTACGCGAAATAAGTTTAAACTTAAATCTGCATATACAACTGGCATCGGCGGTTACTCAAGCAAAGCCTTTATTTAAATATTAGCTGCTAAATTGACGCAGTTTGGGATCGAATGTACTTCTTGTGTTATTCCGAAACAAAAAAAAAAAAAAAAACTGCAAAGATCATTGCTAGCACTGTATGCATATGGTTTGGCACAATAGGCAATAAAGACAGTGGAGACGGCAGAATTGGCAAAACAAGAACATATACACAACAACACCTACAATTAAAGCGATAAGCGAACGCATCTCAGCAGCGCAGCAGCAGACGAGCAGCGCATGCGCCGCGGTCCAGCAGCGCTTTTAGTTCCGCAGTCGAGAACCGCGTGCGCGATGAAATGCGTTGTGTTATTATAATTGCACCCGTCAATACCGCCAAAACATTGTTCTTATTGCAAAAAAGTGCTTATTTTAGCCAAAACCTATACCGGATCATATAATGGCGGAAGCATATAAAAGTGGTCAAGTCGTTGTGAAATTTGTGCATATGAGGAGTTAAGGCAGGCCCTTCCACAAAGCTGCAGCAGGGAGAGCATCACCATCAAATTCATATATATAACCCAAAAATATATTCATATAAGTGCAGTGGTTGATTTGTCGGCAATTTGAGGCATTTGATATCTGTTATATAATTAAATTTTCGCTCAATTTTTTTTCTTTACAATGTCTATTCTAAAATGCATATTTTGACTAAAGTAAAGTTTTCCTCTGATTTTCTTATCTATTTATTATCTTAAGTCAAATCAATTGGCTAATATTTACTAAATCTTTTATTTTTTTTTATGCCAATTGTTAAAACCAAAAGTCAATCATTACATACATTATAAACATAACCCCCAATGATCATACAATAGCATCATCAAACCGAGCATCGCATACCCTACGGAGGCCTTCGGAGGATCTGCAGATGGGTAAGTGGACTATAAGGTCATGTTAAAATATATAATTGATTGACATTTTTTTGTTGTTAAATTAACATCAGACTCTAAACAAAATTTTTGAAGTTGAATTGAGTTTTTTTTAACGGCGCATTCTTGCTAAAGTCGTATATACTCTCGTGTACTCTAACCTTCAATTTTGTTTTGATCCATTTGCTTTCTGATACGATTTCCGCTTAAATTCACACTTATCGTTGTTTTTATAATTTCTTCATGCAATCAGCTGCTATATAATTTTGTTCATATTGTTACAAACGACATCTTCTAAGGCCTTCTGCCAGAATATTATTACCTTAAATAATTTTTTTGTATGCTTTAGCACGTGTACCCCTACATTATACATTATGCACTTTTGATTTATATTATTTACATTAAGATTATATACATATTATTATATTAATGATTATTATTATTATACACAATATACATATCTTGTATGATATGTTAGGTTTCTGATATTCTTTTTGTCGAAGTTATACATATATGGTATGATTATGAAGTATATATAGTAGGTTAGTTTATGAAAATTAACTATGAATTGCTAAAATAAATATCTTTCTCCCTGAAAGTAATGTAGTCTTGGAATGAAGTGATTGAAAATATTGGGATTTTCCGTAAAAAAACATTTCGCGTGGAAAATCATGGTAGGGTGGGTATAGAGCGAGAGCTATGTTACCTTCTGCATAGCTCCCTGAAGTTTATTGGTAATATTAGTTATTTCTTTTCTTTACTTTTCCATTAGGAGTTAAATTGTGGTCTTTCTTCCCCTTTACTTGGCATAAGGGATTTTATTTGTATTTGTGCATAGTTTGGATGTCCGTCAGAAGGAGTCAAAGAACCCCCCCGCAGGCTGCTTGCTAGTCGCAACTAGAGAATCCCGCAAGACGACTTCCTGGACAGCTGCATCATTATTTTTTTTTGGATGTAGGATAAAAATTTACCACTCTATTACATCAAATAAACACAACCAAACAACCAAGACGTGCGTTTCTCTTTATTTTCGTATGAGTCTAACAACAATACAAATCATCCATTATGCATATTTTGCAGTAGTCAAGAACATTACTTGTCAAAATGTACTCGTTTTCTCAGCCTAAGTCCCAGATTACGTATTATCGAAGCCAAGAAAATGCATCTGTGCCTGAATTGCCTTCGCAAGGGCCATAGTTTGCAGAAATGCAAGTCAGGACTCTGCAAGCATTGCCACAAACAGCATCATACATTATTATACATTATTACATTTGTCATCCAATGAAAATTCATCCGCATCATCTGTACCTTCACTGACATCACCATTGTCACATACTGAATCGCAGTCATCATCATCTCTCGTATCATTTTCACAACCATCACACAAAACTCTAAAAAACTTGCCTCCTGATTACGTATTGCTAGCAACTGCAATCGTATTCGTAAAAAACCGTGTTAGTTCGCTCATACCTTGCCGCGCTATACTTGATTCTGCATCACAGCTTAATTTTAAACCTACTCGCTTAGCAAAGCAGTTACAACTGAAAACGCACCAGTGTCACACTTCAGTATCTGGCATTGGAGAATCGACTCTAAATTCGGATAAGGCGGTCGATATTATCACACAATCACAGGATGGCACCTATCGTGCATCCTTCACAGCTGTTGTAACGCATACTATCACCGATTATCAGCCACACTACAATTTAAATGCTTCTGGGTGGAACATCCCTGAACATATCACGCTTGCAGATCCGCTCTTTTATAAATCTCAACGTATCGATCTTCTTATTGGAGCGGGTCTCTTTTTTGATTTAATGTGTGTAGATCAAATACGCATTGCTGATGGCTTACCATCGCTTCAAACACACAAAATTAGGTTGGATCGTCTCTGGAGGCATCTCAACCATGCACATCAAGCCTACATCACTTGCTGCAACTTCAAAACCACTAACAATAAAAACTGAAGACAACTCACTTGCTGCCATTGTCAAGCGTTTTTGGGAGATTGAAAACAATTACTCTTCATCGCCTTCGATTTCTGATGAGGATGCGCTCTGCGAGCACCTTTTTCAGAAAAATTATACACGCCTTGAGAACGGTCAATATTCTGTTCGTCTCTCTGCTAGTACTGGATTTGAAGCTCTTGGCGATTCATATTGCCGTGCGCTTCGTCGATTTAAAAGTTTGGAAACCAAGTTGGCAAAGCACAATACACCGAATTCATTCAGGAATATCTCAATTTAGGCCACATGTCGCTCACTTCGAATCAAACTCAATTCCATCAATTCTTTTTACCGCATCACTGTGTACAAAAGCTCGACAGCAGTAGTACAAAACTCCGTGTCGTCTTTGATGGTTCAGCCAAAACAACAAGTGGATATTCGCTTAACGACTTACTGTTAGCTGGTCCAACTATACAGCCTAAAATATTTAACACACTTCTTCGTTTTCGATTCTTTAAGGTTGCTCTTTGCGGGGACATAGCAAAAATGTATCGCTGTGTGCGCATGTCTCACCCAGACGCCTATCTGCAATGCATTCTTTGGCGCAACAACCCTACTGAGGAAATTCAAATATATAAGCTGGAGACGGTAACTTATGGGACAAAACCTTCTGCTTTCCTTGCAATCAGAGCGATGCATCAACTGTCGTTTGACGAGGAAAAGGCCTTTCCCATTGGAGCAAAAATCGTACGCAGAGACTTTTACGTAGACGATCTCATGTCTGGCGGTGAAACAGTTGAAGAAGTCAAGGAGATTCTACGCCAGGTCAAAGGATTGCTTCAAAAAGGACACTTTCCTATACGCAAGTGGTGCTCAAACGAACAGAGTGCTTTGGTTGGCGAACCTGATTGCGATCGAGAAAAGTTAATGAAGTTTCATGATGGAACTGACATTGCCAAGGCTTTGGTATTGGTTTGGAACCCAAGCTCAGACAACTTATTGTTTAACTTTTCTCAAATTATGGCTGAGGGTCGTGACCAAGCGCAGTGTGCTATCGACAATAGCAAGATTTTATGACCCCCTGGGCTTAATATCACCAATCATTACTAAATTCAAAATCTTCTTCCAGGCATTATGGAAAGAAAACCTGAGCTGGGATGCAAGTTTACCGCAACCTCTAGAGTTGACCTGGCGTGACCTGACATCCCAACTATCGATGGTTGAAAACTTTAAATTTCCACGTTTTGCTATGCTGCCGCAAGCGTCTTTGCAAATACACGCCTTTTGCGATGCCAGCATTTCAGCATATGGAGCATGCATATACCTTAGATCGGAAACAAATGGATCTGTATCATCGCATCTGCTCTGCTCTAAATCAAAGGTAGCACCTTTAAAAACAATAACTGTTCCAAAGCTGGAACTATCAGCAGCGCTCTTGTTGGCAGAACTTGTCGCCAGCGTATCAGAGAGTATATCATTTCCCTGTGAATTCCACTGCTGGTCGGACTCAACTATCGTTTTAGCATGGATTCATGAAATACCATCAAACTTCAACATTTTTGTAGCCAACAGAGTCACACAAATTCAGGATATGACAAAGGGAATGATATGGCATCATGTCCCAACTCACGCAAATCCGGCGGATATACTGTCTCGAGGCTGCACTTCTAGAGAACTGTTGGATCTTCGTTTATGGATCAACGGCCCAGAATTCCTGCTTCTAAAGTCTACTGAGTGGCCATCTATCGCGCTGCAGTCTACAGACCTACCGGAGCGTCGTCGCACAACTCTGCTGTTATCAGCGCAGCAAGATGTATCTTTTAACTGCAAGTACCAAAATTCTTTTAACAAGCTTCAACGTGTATTTGCATACGTATACAGATTTTCTCGTCTACGTTTCAAGAATCATCCGCATGAGAAAGGAGAACTGTCTGTCGATGAAATATGGAATGGCACATGTCTGCTCTTGAGGAATATCCAGCAGTTTTCTTTTGCCGAGGAACTTCGTGCGCTAAGGAAAAATCTACCAGTTTCATCCAAGAGCAAAATCTACCCTCTTAATCCCGAAATTGGCACTGATGATTTGCTTCGAGTTGGTGGCAGGCTTCAGTACTCACACTTGGACTACAATGCAATGCATCCCATATTGCTTCCGAAAAACCATCCAGTGACAATGGCTTTGATTGCGTACTACCACCAAAAATATTTACATGCTGGTCCTCAAAGTCTGCTCGCTTCGATACGTCAGAGGTATTGGCCAATCGGTGGCCTAAAACTGGTGTCGAGCGTCGTAAATAAATGCGTCAGATGTTTTCGAATGAAACCTATTACTTTTGAGCATATAATGGGAAGATTGCTTTCATACTACTGGAATTGATTTCTGTGGCCCATTCTACTATAAAGCTGAGACCAGGAATAAACCACCTCACAAATGCTACATTTCAGTCTTGATCTGCTTTTCAACAAAGGCAATACATTTAGAAGTCGTACAAGACTTGTCAACAGCAGCATTCATCGCGGCTCTACGTCGTTTTATAAGTATTAGAGGGAGTCCACGAACCATTTGGACAGACAACGCTACAAACTTTGTTGGTGCCAAGAATGAACTCGAAGAATTGAAGCAGTTATGTCTTAGCCAACCTCACATATCTTCTGTGTCATCAGCTTGCTCGTCCAACGGTATTGACTGGAAACTTATTCCGCCACGATCACCACATTTCGGTGGTTTATGGGAAGCTGCGGTCAAATCTGCTAAGTTCCACTTTTATCGTGTCGTCGGCCTATCCATTTTAACTCTTGATGAACTTCAAACACTTGTTTGTGAAATTTCAGCCATGCTTAATTCACGTCCACTTTCATCAATTACAGAGAATACATCTGATATTGATGTGCTCACTCCTGCTCACTTTTTAAAAGGTTCAAGCTTCACCAAGTTTCCGGAACCAGACGTAACTCACCTCAGCACCAATCGTCTCAGTCGTTGGCAACAAGTGACGCAGATGCAGCAAGCTTTCTGGAAGAAATGGACCACTGATTACTTGTCGCAGCTTCAAGAACGAGGCAAGGGGCGAGCTGGAAGACCAAACCTACAAACAGGGAGTGTAGTGCTTCTGAAGGATGACAACTTGCCATGTCTAAAATGGCAGCTTGGTCGCATCGAAGAAGTCATCCCAGGAAAAGATGGCATCATCAGAGTCGCTATGATCCGCACAGCTACGGGTCTTATCAAAAGAGCCGTTACCAAATTAGCCGTTCTGCCCGTTGAGACCAATCTTGTTGAAAGCCTGACTCTTCCAACGGGGGGAGTATGTCCGGAACAGAACTAAAACGCGTATTATTAATTGTAAATGCCATTACGGCTCATGTTTTGTTTTGCCCTAAATTGTTTCTTATATTGTAACTACCATAATATTATAGTTCACAATAGCGCTAGAACATATGATATGTTAACAAGCTCTTTTTGATATTGTAACGAAAGCTCCGCTGAGCTTTATGTTAGCGCAGCAGCCTAGCGCCTGCATATGTAATAACTCTCACTTCTGTAACTACGATCGCCGTGGAATAAACGTATTAGAGCAAAAGCGCATCGAGTGTTTTTTACTTATATATATTTGCTTTATTTCGCGCAAAAGGTGGGCAATTTGTGTCTCTCCTCAAAACACCCATTTTAATAAAATTAAACAGTTATTTCAGCGGCAATATAATTACGCATAACAATAGATGCAAATGAAAAAGTATAAAATTAATTTATTTGATATAATTTGTTTTTATTTTTAAAATCTATGTACTTAAAAGGGACATATTTGTTATTTAAATATTTTTAAAATATGCACAATTGTATTAATATTATTCATCATCATCATCATCATCGTTTAGCTCTACAACCCGGGGTGGGTTTTGGCTTTCTCTACAATCTTCCTCCATTCGTCCATTCTAAGAACGTGAGCTATCCAGCCTTTGAGATTTTATAAATTTGACAATGTCTTCGCCTTGTGCTAGCTCTAGCAATTCGGCATTGTATCTTAACCTATATTCGCCTCTTTCATTGTGCTTTGGTCCGAATATTTTTCTTAAGATCTTTCTTTCGTAAATTCTTATCAGTTCTTCATCCAACGTTGTCATTGGCCATGCTTCGGATCCGTAGGTGGCTATTGGTCTTATTATTGTTTTATATATTGCCAGTTTACTTTCTCTTGATAATATTTTTGATTTAAAAAGGTTAAGATAAGCGTAGTAGGCCTTATTCGCTCCTATCAGGCGTTCTTGTATTCATTGTCTGGTGCCATTTGTTTTTGTTATTAAGACACTTAGATATTTGAATTGGTCCACGCCTTCAAAAGAATATTCATCAATCTTTATGTCGCTTGGTATTCGCCTGTTTTGCTGCGTTGACATTATCATGTATTTTGTCTTTGATTGGTTGATGATAAGTCCAACTCGGCGTGCTGCGGTTTCTATGTTGCTAAAGAGTTCTTCCAAGTATCGTCTGTTTCGTGCCAGAATGGCTATGCATACGCTATAGCTAGTCGTGAACGGCTTAATATGTTACCGCTTGTCATGTAACTTTTTATTGCCCAGTATAGGGAGAGGTTAAATATACTTGAGGACAGACTGTCACCCTGTCTAACCCCTGAGCTTATTATAAAATCTTCCGAGCAGTCCTGTTGTATTGACACTTTGCCTCTCGTATTTTTTTGCGTTGCCATAGTCAGACGAGTAAGTTTTTTCTTTATTCCGAGGTCGTTAAATATTTGGGGAATCTTTTAACGATATATGCTATTAAACGCCTGCTTGAAATCTATAAAGAGCATATGTACGTCTAAATTATGCTCATAACATTTCTCTATATTTTGTTTGAGCACAAACACTTGATCCATTACTGATCTTCCGGGTCTAAACCCACATTGGTACTCTCCCAGTACTTTTTCTGCTGCGTTGCTTATCCTTTTCCCATTTGATGCGTTTCTTCCCATTTTGTTTCTGCAATGTCGATATCCTTTGCCTTACGGTCGCTTTCACCAGGTAATGGTCGCTGTCAATGTTGGCACTTCTAAAGGTTCTGCTATTAAAAATAGCGCTTTTTCTTCTTCTGTTTATTAACACATGGTCTATTTGGTTTGCCATGTTTGATCAAGGTATTTTCCAAGAACCTTTATGAATGTTTTTGCGCGGAAAGTGTGTACTGCGTATTACCATATTGGTACATTCTGTAAATTGGCATAGCCTTTGTCCGTTTCCTGAAGTGCTCTCATGTAAAGAGTGCATTCCTGCTACATGTCTGATGTAATTTTCTTTTCCAATTTTGGCGTTAAAATCTCCAAGGATTATTGTGGTGTCGTAAGTGCTAACTTTGTTACATGCATTTTCTAGCTGTAAATAGAAATT
This sequence comes from Chymomyza fuscimana, assembly GCA_949987675.1. Classification (NCBI taxonomy): domain Eukaryota; kingdom Metazoa; phylum Arthropoda; class Insecta; order Diptera; family Drosophilidae; genus Chymomyza; species Chymomyza fuscimana. The sequence goes on from OX465089.1 coordinate 53,089,160, forward strand.
ATCTTTTACGGTGTCATCGGCTTCTTCCGTCGGACTGTATACTGAGAAAATGGAAAGGTTGTTGTATTTTCCTTTTATTCTCAGCATCGCAATTCAATCTGATAAGGGGTTATAGCTTATTATAGATTGAAATATATTTCTTGCTACCATAAAACCAACGCCACTAGACCCCTGCAGCTGTGGTCCGCTATAGTAGAATCGAAAGTCTCGTTTCTTTATTTCTCCTGCACCTTTCCATCTTACTTCTTGTACAGCAAGAATGTCGACCCTTTGTTCTTGGATAGTTCTAGGGATAGTTCCTGCATAACACCAGCTTTAAGCATGGTTCTAACATTCCAAGTTCCGATAGTCAAATCATTTATACTTTTTTGTTCCGTGTGTCCGTCACCTTGTTCTCTTGTTATTATCCGAGGCCCTGATGGACTATTTAGAGAATTCATCACAATTTTTTTTTTAAACAGTAGGTTGTGAGCCTTACGTCTAACCCTCGTATTGGAGGACCAATATCCCAACCACCCTTTGTTATCTGACCTAGCTTCCCACTGGGGTTGGTTACCCAATCTTCTTCTAGGTTGCTCAGGGAAAGAGGGTTCACCGCGGGAAGGTGGTACTTGGAATTGAGTAGGAGAGGCTATGTGAAACAACTTGCTCATATCTTGCGCATTCACTACTCCTTTGAGTATTATTATTAATGAAATGTAAATTACGTTTACGTTTCTATTTAAAGCATTATTTTTTCTTTATAAAAGAATTTAAAGGTATTGAAAATGTGGAGCATAAGACAACTGCGGAAGTTTAGGCTAACTGAAAAAAAGGAACTATGAAAAATTTCGACGTATTTGTAAGGAAGCAAAAAAAACCATTCAAATTCAAAAAAGATTTTCTTACAAGGTTTTAAGCAGTTTTATTCCTCTTTGCTGGGTAATATGCGTAGATTCATGGCAAGTACTGAAAATTCAGTCATAATATCATGACTAATAAAGGCCTGAGCCGAACTGCAGGGTAGTACTCTCTCTCACTCTCTATGATTAATCTTTGACTCATCGGAATTTCCAGATTGCTTTCTTATAGTTTTTTTTTTTTTTTTTTTCTTTCTTTTTCGTTGTAACTAGTTATAATATTAAATTAACTAACGAACAATTTGTATTGGGTTTTGCTTAGCAACAATAATTTTTATTGATGCTGTGCATATTCCTTGCAGAGGAGTTGGTTACTGTATCAGATGGTGCGGCTTTTTCCGTTTCAGTCTTTCCTTCCACTCGCTTTGGTCGGTAAGGACTGAGGCTTCGCTTTTTACATGGGTTGATAGTCTTTCCATGTGAGACTTTGCAAATATTTGTATTGAGGTGGCGACTGACTCGGTGCCAAGATCGCGTTCGAGATCGCTGCTGCGGACGTACCAAAGCGCATTGACGGCACATCTTAGTACTTTGTTTTGAAATCTTTGGATCTGTATAATATTGCTGGAGTTTGAGCATCCCCAAAGCTGGATTCCATAAGTCTATACTAGTTTAAGCACTGGCTGGTATTTTGTTGTATGTAGATAAAGCAGACCGATTACCCATGAGCGGCGGTGGGCACGCCTTGGCTCTTTTTGCTCCGAGTGCTCTTTCCGTTATGTCTTGAAAGTGACGCCCGCCAGACGCACACGAGAATTTACAAAAAAAAAAACACAATGTGCGAGTTTTATGGCCCTACCTACTTTTGTTTAGGTGATGTTGGAGTTGTCCAATAGACTCGGTCTCTGTTTTTCCAACCGACAAAATATGTGTGTCATCTGCAAACATTGCTGTGACGCAGTTTTCATCATTAGGTAGGTCACATGTAAATAGTAGGTAAAGGATGGGTACCAACACGCTACCCTGGGGTACGCCAGGTTTTCTTTCCTTTTGGTCAGAATATGTGTCATCTAGCTTAATTCGGATAAAACAAAACGCCATGGCTCACTTTATCGCAGGCTTGGACACATCAAGAAAGACAGCGGAGCACAGCTTTTTTTCTTCGAAAGTATTTTCAATAATTCGACTTATTCTGTGGAATTGATCGATAGTTGAATGTTTAGTGCGAAATCCAAATTGGTGCACAGGGATCAGTTTTCTTTGTTCAATTATGTTATTGAGACGTTTAGCAAGAAGCTTTTCCATAAGCTTTGAGATTATGGGCAAGAGAGATATATGCCGATATGATGTAACATCATGTGCTGGCTTCCCTGGCTTGTTGAACATGATTACCTCGGCGGTTTTCCAGTAAATGGAAACGTGTTGCAATTTAAAAGTTGCGTTCAGAATAGCTGTTATCTTTGAAATAACATTTTGTGGGAGCTGTTTTAGTATTTCGCTGGTAATGAGATCAAACCCAGGCGACTTATTTGATTTTAATTTTTTTATTTCTGCATTTAACTCAACGTCTGTTACCGGAGGGATTTCGACGTCATTTTCATGACAGATGGAGTCGATATCAGCTGCACTCGATGAGTCATATTTTTTTTTTCTCCGATTATATTTAAAATCTGTTCAAAAACAATCAGTTAATTATATAAAATTATTTAAACAGTGACAGGAGCAGCTATTCTCCATTGAGACTAGGTGCTATATGCGAACTAGTGGTTATTATAAGTATAAATAATAAAAAAAAAGAAAAAAAAAATTCTGAATTAAAATCTACTTGAGAGATCAAGGACATGAAATCTTTTAAGTCTTCTATAGGTTTGACTGTTGTCTGTTAAATTAAGGGCTTGATTATTGCTATGTTCCAATAATCTTTCCATGTATCTATTACTAAATTTGCTGACTTCTTTTTTAACATAGCAAATGTTGAGATCCTTGTGAATTTCGGCATTTAAGACATACCATGGAGCGTTAACAATGTTTCTCAAAGTTTTTGCTTGGAAGCGCTGTAGCACTTCAAGATTAGAGACGCTCGCCGTGCCCCATAACTGAATGCCATATGTCCAAATAGGTTTTAGGACGGCCTTGTAAAGTCTTACTTTGTTCTCGAGGCTAGATGCAATAATTGCAGTGGTCTCATTTCTTAGTTCGCCCAGTTTTCTTGTAAGGTCAGCCGCAGCTTTGTTATATCGTCTTTTGTCTGATGGCCATCGAGTTTCTTGAAATCTTTTGCGCAAGTCCCTTTTAGTTTTAATTAGACTTCTTACGTCTGCAGGAAGAAAAAGTTGGTTTGCTCGTTGCTGACTAGGAGCTGCTGGAGGTGTACAGAGAAAAGCTGCTTCATGAATACAGTTGGTAAGATTTTCTACAGCAATGAATTTTTGACCAAGTTTTTGAAAAAATTCTTTAAAGTCAGATTGCTTAACTGCAAATCCCGGATGAAAATATACTGCTGTAACCATAAGATCGAAATGCATGCAGTGTACCTGAATACTGGCAGCCTGCACAGAATTTTCGGTAACACTTTCCATTATTGTGAATTTAATTCCATTTTTTACAATAACAGCAGAACCACCGTAAGCTCTATTCCCTGGATGATTTGCAGCTATTAGTTCATATCCATGAATTTTAAAATAGGACCTGTCGGTAAAATGAGTTTCCGATACCAATAAAATATCAATATGATTAGATTTAAGAAAAAGTTGAACATCCTCTGTGTGGTTGGAAAGCCTATTTGCGTTCCATATAGCAATTCAAAGATCTATTTTCATAATTTGGATACCAAAAGATTCATCATGTTGAGAAGATTATTTGATGACGAGAAAAATTGCTTTTAAGCTTCTGCTTTGCAACTAGTTCTTGATATATTTTGCATCCCTTGTAGCTAGCAGCGTGGTTTTGTGAGCAGTTTATGCATTTGGCAGGCACATCTTTCTCTTTTTGACTGCAGTTGGATGGTTCATTGAACACTTTACGCACCGAATCATTTTTGTACAATACGTCTTAGTATGACCAAACTGCTGGCATCGGAAGCATTTCACAATATCAGTTACTTTCCTGGGGGGCTCTACTTTTATAACTGCATTGTTAAGGTATTTCAGATCATAAATTTGTCCATTGTTGTTGTTTGGTTCCAAATCGATAAAGAATAAATTCATTGGATGCTTCGTAACACGACTTTTAATGTTGCTTATATTTCTTACGCAATGACCTAGCTTTTCAATTTCATTCCTAATATCGTCATAGGTGTAGAGAAATGTAGATTTTTTACTTCAACTCTAAAAGACCGCTCTTGTTTTAACTGGTAAGTATGAAACAATACCTTGTCCTTCTTTAGTGTCGTTACAAGTTTTCTATATGCATCCACCGACTTAACCATAACGCGTATTTGACCGTCTCGTTGGGTTTTATAGTTAAAATCTTCTTTCGAAATTATTGTCATTATATATGTTTGAGATGGCTCAACTAAATTAGCGTCGCACAGTGGCACGGCAGCCGCAAAAGCGTTGCAAAAATCGATTTTGCGATGTAACCATTTTCTAAATGTAATACATGCATCTGATTTAGAATTTCCCAGGGATCAAGAAAATAAAAATTTTATTCAATTCGGATGAATAGTTTAGTTGCTACAGCCGCTCAAAGTGGAGTATATTTTCAACTTTGAAAAAAATCGCAATTTTTGGAATAAAAATTCGTGTTTAAGATTGTTTTGTGGTAAAACTACGCAACCAATCCCTATTTTCTTAGTTTCTATAAAAAGGTACATGAAATTTAAACATACAAGAAAAAAAAAATGACTTCATATCTTTTATGGGTTTTTCAATACTTCCGTTTAACTGAACCACTATATTTGGACCACTTTTTCAACTTTGGAAGAAAATATTTTAAATTACATATTTTTACATTTTTTCAATTTAACATAAATGGTTTTGTTATCAATTTATTTACCTACTCTATAAAGTTTTCGTCTACCTTTATCCACCTTTGGCTGTAAAGCCACTAGAAGTGCAGAAACCCAACTGCAAAAAATGCTACCGCAGGTAGAAGAAGAAGAACACGCAGTAGATGTATCCACTAAACTAAGAGATGTTTGCTTATATTTGTATTTGACAATAAAAAAGCACCTACCTGTGACATTTCAAAAAAGGTAGATTAATTATTATTAAGACAAATTCAAATTTTTTGCATGTTTAGGTAGTTGAACTGAAATCATACGGATAGGGATGTAACCTTTCCCTTTATAATGTTAGGTATCAACTAAAAAATTTAATGCAACTACTTTTTTACCTGTTAGGCTTGTGGATATAGGGTTAAACTCTGTATATATTTGCCTGAATATATCTGAAATATCATAGTCTGGTTTTGACTTTACAAGATCACGTATTGCAGTGAAAGTATTTTTAAATATAATTCGCAAGCATTGATTTTATAAGTGTAACGATGTCTTTGGTAAACGTAAAATTATTTGAATTGTTCAGAAACTCCAAAAGCGCGAATGAATTCATTTCGGCCATCAGGAAATAACTTAATGTTGATGAAGCAAATATGGAGAAGTTTGATACCTTAAAAGGCAAACTTAATCTAATTCACTCCCGAATAAAAAAAAAGTGGCAAGACTCTTCCTTCCCCAAATATGGATATGGTAACACAAACGATGGAAACTCATCCCGAAAATTCTTTGCAGAAAACAAAGTTACATCAGAAATAACTGGAGTGGATGATGAAATTATCAAAAGATTGGGTGTTATTTTGAATATTTTGAACTGCAAGGAAAAAATTAACGGCAGCAAATTTGGTGAATATGCACTAAGACTGCAGAGCTGTTAATGGAAAAATATCCAGGAAAAAAATTGACTCCCACGCTTCACAAAATTTTGGCACATGGCCAAACTATAATTGAATATCATTGCCTACCCATTGGGGAGATGTCAGAAGAAGCCCAGGAATCGAGAAACAAGGATTATAAAAAATTCAGAGCTATGAATACATGTAAAATATCACGATCAAGTGAAAACGAGGATCTTTTTAATATGTTGGCAGCCTCTTCAGATCCACTAGTTGCATCCCTTAGACATGTGAAATCCAATACAGAATTAACAAGTACTAGTTATTCAAATGAAATGTGAAGTCTTTTAGATATTCCTTGAAATGTAAATGTGGATGTTTATTTTAAAAAAAACTACTGATAAGACAAATTATGTAAGATATTATAATAAAAAAGCATTGTTAAATTAAATTTATTTACTGAAACATAAAATTATGAACATAAAAACATATCATCAAAATTTCTTTATAAATGAAAAAAATATGTACATATTTTACAAATACCTATATACAAATATTGCACAGGCAACAAAATCCAACTTCCACAACATATTGCGCAGCTCTCAGATATCGTATCACCATACATGAGCACTTATTTTCAAGCCTGAACGTTTTTCTTTCAAATACAATCTAATTCATTAAAATATCTCAATTGGTTTAGAAAATATGGAAAAAATAATTACGTATTTTTCAATGGGAAATGTTGCACAGGCAACAAAATCCAACTTCCACAACATATTGCGCAGCTCTCAGATGTCGTATCACAATGTATGGGTACTTAATTTGAAGCTTAAAGAGTTTTCTTTCAACTACAATTTAATTCATAAAAATATCTCAATTGGTTTAGAAAATATGATTTTTGCAAGGTTTTTTTGGCTTCCGTGCCACTGTGCGTCGGCCATGTTAAATTATTAAACGCAGCGAGTCGCACTGTGTGATTGTACTATGCAGAAGTCCACCTTAAACTAAACTCATCGACTGCCCAAATGCGCGCATTAGCCGCATCACTTCATTACATGGCATGTCACTCAATTTACCGCTTTCTGCATCTATCCTTATTTCTTACTGTTCTCTCACTCTACAATCCACTCACAGTGTACCACGCTCAGCTAGGGCAATACTCTACACCCAGCAGCGCTTAACTATTAACATTGTTACAATCATGTTAACTTTATTTCTCACTAACATCACTACGGTAGTTTACATGTTTATCAATCCCAACATACTTGTCTATGTTTATACCTGTTAATCTCCGACACGGCCTTCCTGACTTTCACACGTCCTCGTGTGCACAAGCCAAACATTAGATTGCATCATATCTTGCTCTCAATAAAGGTAATGTTTGGTCATTTCATGAGCCCTTACTGCTTACTACATTATACCATGTTAATTCTACTAAATATGTTAAACTCTTTTGTACTTATGTATGTTGATTCTCTTACGCCTGCTTGCATGCGGCGCTCATGTTATGTTATGCTAGGCCTATGCAGGCGCTTTATGATAATTTACTTGTACTTTAATCACTCTCAATTCTACTCTTACTAAGCCAAGACTTTGTCCGCTCCACGATCAAGTTGTCGTGTGCAATACTTGCACTATTATAATCACCGCGAACCTAAATATTTATAGTTTAATAAAGTTTATAAAGTCTAAAAACACGGCTTATTCTTTTACTATAAATTACGCGAACATTTTGGCGCCCCCGGGTGGACAGTGGACAAAGTCTTGGCAATTTTCGGTTTGTTGAATTAACCTGTGTATGTTACTGGACGCCGTTGGATCACAATAACTGTCTGCTGCATTGGTCATCGCTGGCTATATTACAACTTTCACGCTGGACCAGCCCTTGTAGCTGCTAATTGGGAACCAATTGTGACTGGCAGAGCTTATTTATCTGGACAGGAACTGCTGCAACATCTGCATCTAGCATAACTCGGGTAGTATCCCGTACCAGGTAAATAACGAGCAAAGAAAAGTGCAGTACAGAATTCAAAGTGAAAATTGTGTCGATGTCAGTGCGTCGTGTGTTTGTGTAACTAAATTTTTTGTACATTGTGTGATTAACTTCAACATAAAATTTGCAACAAGTATACATACACAAAACATACATTTGTACATGCATATACACAGTCCAAGTTCACTACAAGCATATACACAAATATTCAAAACATTTGTACCACACATAACAAGACATAATAAGAACTCCACTTTGTAGAGTACTGTGGCACTTTCCAAGCATACACAAAACTAAACATTCAATAAAACACAACAAACATACAACAATCGTTTTTCTAACTAAACATATGCGAAAGGCCGGCTTGCCGCCTATCTAATTCAAACGAACAAAAATACATGTACTTACTTATACATATGTACATAAATACAATTCCCTGCATATAGTATATTGACATATGTATAGCATTTCGATATTCTGCTTCTAACATACTTACATATTTATGTTAGCCGTTATATTGTTTGGCGGCAATTTCGCCAACATTAGCTTGCAATTTGTAATACAGTGCATAAAGAAATTCGAGAGTTATTTCTTTCCCGCTCTATTATCGCTCTCTCTATTTCGAAGCTACCGCTTAACGCTCGCTCAGTAGAGTTATCGCTCACTCCCTCGCACCTAGCATTAACATTCTTGCATTAGCACCACTGCACTTGCACATGCAATTGCTCGCTCACATGTTAACAGGTCGCTCTCTCCTATCTCTAAATTAACAGCGCATCGTTCATGCTTACAGCTAGCAGCCAGCCAGCTAACATTACTGACTTGTAGCTGCTTCGCCTGTTCTGTTTAGCTTAGGTGCACTACGTGCACTGGACTTGCTTGCCTGTTAACCAACTTAGCGTTGAAAACAGCAGCATATTACTAGTGGCCACTGCGTTTGTGTTGAAATTGGATCGCACATACGCGTACATTATTGTTGCTACGCTCCTTTGCTCACATAAACTTAATTCGAATTACTCTGTCGTTGTATGATCTGAAGATCAACCAGACATATATAAATTGGGACGCTGTTAACTTTACAACTTTGCTCTTTGTTGAAATACTCACAGGCTGTTAATTAACATTGTAAACATTATCAGCTTTGATATCAGCAAGCAGCGTTCACACGTCATCAAATTCGCTTATCAAATACATTGCACATAGTCTGCATTTACCTTGTTTATTATCAAATCTCAACCCACACTGCCTATATTATTAAACATTTGCATATTCATTGCATATTGCTCCACGATTCTTGCAACTTGTTATTTCTTAAAAATTAATTTATCAAAATGCCTTCCAAAAAACAATTCCGCCAAGAATCCATAGATGCTTCAAATGCATCGGTACTTATTCAACAGTTGGACACTGTCAAAAAAGATATTGCGCGAATAAAGCAATCAGTATATAAACAAACGATCTCGTTTGAAGCCGTTCAGTTAGAGTTTCGTTTGGACATCCTCAACACTTATATTGATAGGGCGTTTCAGCTTCAACTGGAGATTGACAGTGTCGATCCAGAGTTGGCATCTCGCGCTGAACTAGAGACCCTATGCGTGTCTGCAAAGTCAACGCTCATTTCGGTTGGAGCTCGGCCTCACAGACCCAATGTGAGCGACACAACCATAAATGCAACAATTCCGCATACTAGGCACTTGCCGCAAATGCAACTTCCAAAGTTCGACGGCAAATATACCGAATACAAGAACTTTATCGGATTATTCGAGAGCCTCGTTGACAACGACCCAACATTATCGAATGTTGAGAAGTTTAATCACTTGTTGTCTTGCCTTGAAAATGAAGCTCTTGGCACAGTAAATGCATTCCAAGTTACTGATTGCAACTATCCGAAGGCATTGGCCGCTCTCAAGCGAGTCTATGATAATAGTTGCTTAATATTTTTTGATAGCATAGCGCAATTGTTCGAGCTTCCTGCGATGAAAAGTCCATCCGCATCGGCACTACGCTCACTCATTGACACAGTCACCGCTGTTTACGAATCTCTACTATCTCTTGGCGATGACAAACAGATTGCAAACGCAATGCTGATACACATTGTCATGTCAAAGGTAGACCAAAAAACACGATCGAGATGGGAAGAAAACTTAAACTATGAGAAAGTCCCCTTATGGAATGAGTGTGAGAGTGCGCTCAATAAGCGCTATCAGCACTTGTCAGCTGAAGAACTCACATCTGGTCGCGCCCAAAATCGTAGGACAGGCCATGATATTCCTCACAAGCCCGTTACCAAAACGGCGTTAACCATTTCGCAGCGTACTAATCGCGCGCAAGACCCAAAGTGTCCATTCTGCAAATCAGATGAACACTACATCCGTGCATGCCCTTCATTCTTGGCCACATCCGTTTGCAATCGATTTGACTTCGTAAAAGCGTTTCCATTATGCGTTAACTGTTTACGAAAGGGTCACACCGAATCTGATTGCAAATCGTCTCTATGTAAAGTTTGTTCCAAACGCCACCACACGATTTTACACCAAACCACACCCAATACACCCACGGCTCCTATAAGCCATTCGACATTAACAGTACAAAGCTTAAACACTGTGTCTTCTGTATGTCCTACCTTGGCTCCTGAGACCGAGCAAGTCTTGCTTCCTACTGCTGTTGTTAACATTTTCGGGTTAACTAGCCAGCAAAGGCCAGCACGAGTGCTGTTAGACTCCGGTTCTCAGACGAATTTTATCACTGAAGAGCTAGCCAAGAGTCTGCAATTGGAAAGGCAATGCAGAAATATAAATATTTCGGGCATAGGCGAATCAGGCTTGTCCGCCAACCATGTCGTCAAGGCAACAATTGGCTCACGGAGCCAGCCATTCAAAATGGCAACAGAGTTTGTGGTACTCGATACAATATCATCAAATAAGCCAGAGAAAAAACTTCCTTCCAAAGCACGGAAATTTCCTGGTAATGTCGTCCTAGCAGATCCGTTGTTTTACGAACCACAACGAGTAGACGTACTGCTTGGCGCTGGTGCCTTTTTCAAGCTATTGCAAAATGGCCAAATTAAGCAAGGCAGAGAGGCACCCATGCTACAAAACACTGTGTTCGGCTGGGTTGTAACTGGGCAATACTCTACAACGCCAGCACCACCGACACAATCATGCTCTCTGGCGAGCATAGTGCAAGAGTCTTGCTCTCTTGACACACATAGCCAAAGATTCTGGGAGTTGGAACTTGTTCCAAATAAGATTACTCAAGTTATTGATACCCCAGAAAAGAAAATTTGCGAGAAGTCTACAACGACTTATAGTAGACTGGCATCGGGGCAATTCAGATGCCCACCAGTCACTGTTCATAAAACACCGCAAAACACATCTGTCGAGCTCAAAGTGTGCGAATCCCTTTTGAGCTCCAGATCACCTCCAACAAACTTAAAGCAAACGCAATATCAATTGTCGTTGGAAAGTCGGAAGTCAGCCGCATCCCTCAACGCGGCCGATACGAAAACAAGTTCATTTGATTTCCGAACCGTTGCATCGCAACGAGGCTCCTTTGCGAATAAGATCCAAAGGCAGACCAATTTTAACCCTGTGCATAAATTGCAGAAGCGAGCGAGACATATTGAGTCCCTCGCTAATACCTGTCGAGAGTGTAATACCACTGTATTACAATCTTTCTACTGCTTACAGCATAAACCTCGACTGCGCCCACAATCATTGGGAAGCTTACCCGCTGATTCTTTCATTGGCAACCGGCCACTAGAAATAAGCGGAGTGGATACATCATATCCAAAAACAGCGCATTTATGCAAAAGAAGAAGACAGTCCTTCAACGTGCTCGCAGCACCTTCTGCTCGCCTAAGACTGTCCACTTAAGAAACTTTAAATGTCCGATGAATAACACATCAATTTTTGCTTACACAGATCAATATGCCAAGGATGTCGCAGCAATGCACCTACACAGCAAGATGTCACCTGCACACAAGGTCTAACACACCATTGCCACCTACCGAGCATTCTGGAGGAAGGGATTGTTCTAATGTCTTGAAGCCCTGCGGCCATTCAACGCGGCCGATGTTTGGTCATTTCATGAGCCCTTACTGCTTACTACATTATACCATGTTAATTCTACTAAATATGTTAAACTCTTTTGTACTTATGTATGTTGATTCTCTTACGCCTGCTTGCATGCGGCGCTCATGTTATGTTATGCTAGGCCTATGCAGGCGCTTTATGATAATTTACTTGTACTTTAATCACTCTCAATTCTACTCTTACTAAGCCAAGACTTTGTCCGCTCCACGATCAAGTTGTCGTGTGCAATACTTGCACTATTATAATCACCGCGAACCTAAATATTTATAGTTTAATAAAGTTTATAAAGTCTAAAAACACGGCTTATTCTTTTACTATAAATTACGCGAACAGGTAAGAAACCCAAAACAAATCGCATCCCTCAAGACAAACTTATCAATCAAATCATTCCCATTGCTTCTTATTTCACATTGACCTCTATACTTATATCATGACCCTCCAGCTTCTCGTAGCAAGTTCACACAATCAAAGACAACCACAAATTCACAATTTTGTGTCTTCAAATGGCAGTTTCGCAGGCTAACTTGTCATTTCATTTCTCATACATAGTACCTCGTACTCTTCCGCGCAAACTCGCCCATTTGCATATCACTTCATCATACCACAGTTCACGGGTTCTTGCCACCTCTCTGCGACGCTATGCACCTGCAGTGCCACGATCGTTCTCTAGATCCACGTTCAACGCACACACAATGTCACCCATCACCGGCATGACCTAGCCCCTGTGTATGCATCTCTACACCTCAGAGATATTCATTTGACCGGCGTCTTTTTCACCACCGTCAAGCTCACCAATTAACTCAGATGCCATTCGCTCATCTGGTAGTCTTCGCACGCTCTCATGCGGATACTTGTACGTTCGCTTACTGGTCAATGATTTCAACAAATAACGGTCACCTTCAAGTAATTCAACTACTTCAAATGGTCCTTTAAACTTAGGATCCAATTTCGTCTGATGCCGTTCTTCACCTTTCAGCAAGACATGATCGCCAATCTTATGTTTTACAATCTGGGCCTTATTATTATCAATTCTCCTTTTGTCATACTCAGCATTCTTAACTATGTTATCTTTAGCTTTGCTCTCGCTTCATCATAGTCAACCTGATTTTCATCATTTATTGGTAACATACCAAAGGGCCTTGCCTCTTTACCTATCAACAATTCTAATGGGCTGAATTTTGTCACACGATTAGTTGTACAATTTATAGCTAATTGAATCTCTTGCAATGCATCCTGCCATGAACGTTCGCTAGTTTCTACTGCCGTCAACATGTTTTTCATGGTACTCATGACACGCTCCACTTGTCCATTAGCTCTACTTGCGCCTGTTGCTATTAAATGCAAATCAATTTTGTTTGCAGAACAAAACTCACGGAATTTGTTACTAGCAAAGCTTCTACCTTGATCCGCAATAATACGACTAGGTACTCCAAAGAGTGATATGCTGGACTTCACAGCTTTAATGCAATTTTCCGTATCCAAATTTAAAGTGTGATACAAGTAAACAAACTTTGTGAACGCATCTATCTGAACTATAATATATTCCTTTAGATCGTTCTTGCCACTCAACTTGCCACTAATGTCTATGTGTATAGTATGCCACGGTATTTCAACTTTGGGTATTGGATGCATTTCCATTTGAACTTTGCCTGACAAAAGTTTGGACAATTTACAGGTGATACAGTTTTCTACAAACTTTCTCACATACTTGGACATGTTTTCAAACCAATATTGTTCATAAACTTTGTCTAAGGTTTTCTGCCATCCGAGATGCATTATGGCCTCATGTACATGGTTGATAACTGACCATCTAAACGCTCTAGGTATTACAGGTAAACAACGTGTTCTGTTATTTCTTTGAATTTTGCGGTATAACAACCCAGTTCTTATTTCATAAGTTCTAGCTACATCCTGCTGCATACTATCACTGTTCAGTTGGGCTATGAGATTTGTTATGTTTTGGTCACGCTGCTGTTCAGCTATTAACCAATTGTTAGTTATTGTTGCCAGATCTATACGGATTTCAGTCACCTTGCTAACAGTATTTGACGCTTCAGGGATTGGATTGCGTGATAAAAAGACATGTGCCATTTGGTGCCCCTTTCGATATTCTACGCTGAAGTCAAATGACTGAAGGTATGCCCACCAGCGATGTACTCTCGGGGTTAACTCAGCTTTAGTTCGACTTGCCTTTAACGAATTACAATCTGTATGTACCACAAATCTTGTAACTTGTAGATAATGTCGGAAGTGTTTAACAGCATTATATACAGCTAAAGTCTCTAACTCATATGAATGGTATTTAGATTCTGATCGAGTAGTGCATTTGCTATAATATTCAACTACTCTGCATTTGCCATCTATTTTGTGTATGAGCATAGCACCATAGCCATCTGCACTCGCATCTGTATGCAATTCAATTGGGAGTTCAGGGTCAAAAATTGTTAATACAGGATCACTTGTTAATCTTGTACCTTGTAGATAATGTCGGAAGTGTTTAACAGCATTATATACAGCTAAAGTCTCTAACTCATATGAATGGTATTTAGATTCTGATCGAGTAGTGCATTTGCTATAATATTCAACTACTCTGCATTTGCCATCTATTTTGTGTATGAGCATAGCACCATAGCCATCTGCACTCGCATATGTATGCAATTCAATTGGGAGTTCAGGGTCGAAAAATGTTGTAATACAGGGCCACTTGTTATTATTTTCTGGCGAATTTTCTCGTGCTCGTCTTTCCATACAAATGTGTTGAGCTTAGAGGTTAATTGATACAGTGGCTTCATATTAAACGAAAATCCTGCATCTGATAAAGTTTTCAGCACAGCTGACAATCTCTCAAACGCTTCCTCCTTTGAATTTGCAACAATCAGTACATCAACAACAGTACAACAAAACCGATGATGCGTTTTTCAATCCAAATGGCATGGCCAAGAACTCATACTGACCCTCTGGAGTCACAAATGGTGTACGCTCAATGGAGTCAGGGTGAATCGGTATTTGATAAAACCCACTAGCCATGTCAAGACTGGAAAAATACTTTCCACCGCGCAGGCGATTTACCTGATCTGATATTAGTGGCAATGGATATTTATCGAAAACTGTGTTTGCATTTAGCTCACGATAATCAATACAGATCCTAATACTACCATTTTTCTTTTTAACTATAACCATGGGACTAGCAAATGGTGAATTACTTGGACGGATAACATTGACCTTTTTCATTTGTTCTATTTGGTCACGAACTATCAATTTCTCATCAACACTCAGCCTGTATGGACGCCTTTGAACTGTTTTATTTTCATCTAATAATCGGATTTCTAATGCGCCTGTAGTTACACGTCTATTTGGAATTCCGTCTATAAAGCTATCAACATATTGACTCAATACATTTTATCGTCCTCACTTAGATCTATGATATTGTCAATCAGATTTTCCATACTGAAGCGAGCAGTCTCATTATGTATTGCATTAACAGCTTTTACTTTGTAAATATAAATTTTACCACTTTCAATTATAAAACCAAAACCAAGCTGAAGTATTTCTCGCCCTATGTTGTCACCTATGCCTCTTAGTACAACCAAACTGTTAAATCTTTTTCCAGCCAATCTGTAACATAACTTTTCTCTTATTAAAGAGCACTCAGCACCTGAGTCAAAACAAAATGGAAAGAGCTCACCAAATTGGTAAAGTATGCCATTAGTCTCCAGCACTGCACACATGTCAACTCGCTTCTCACTGTTGTTGTTCGCCATGACTGCACCCTTTGCACACGCTGACGCTATATGGCCCATGTTGCCGCACTTGAAGCATGTCACGTTCGCTCTCTCTCGTCCAGGCAACGGTCTGCTATAACGGTTATTCCCCTTCGCTTTGATCCTCTGATCCGACTTTCTCTTACGGCATTCTATTACTTTGTGTCTAAATGAGCCGCAATAATGACAGTTAACTTGTGTTTTGTACCGCTTCTTCTCAGGTTCTATGTCTATTTCAGACTGTTCGCCTCGTTTGCCAAATGTATATGCCTTTAGTTGGTTTTGCAGCTCATTTCGAGTTTTCACATTTGTTGTAAAAATTAAACGTTGCAGCCCAATGTCGAGAAACTGCAATTTCTTCAATGCTCGTTTTCCATTTCGTCAGTAGAGACGTTACCAGTCCGCTTGCATATACTGATACACATTCGTCAGAATTTGGGCGACTATTAAAAATGTTCAACAAAATGGCGGCTGGCGTCTCAACGCCTTCATAACGCTGCATGAATAGCTCTTTGAATTGCGACCATGTCATACCAGCAAAGCAAATCTGGGACTACCATTGTGATGCACTACCGATTAAGGATTTGCTTAGTGCCACAACTAGTGCTGCACCTTCTAGTAGAAGCTCAGCTAAAATTATATCGGCCGTCTTACACAAGCTGCTGCATCGGCATCAATGGCGTCAGGCTTGAAAATTGGCAATGCCGCCTGAAGGTCACGCGAAGTTGCTGCCGGCTGCATTGCATTTAGCAACTCTAAAAACCTTCTGTCTTGATGCTCCAATAGCTCTCGTAAACTGGTGTCAGAATAATCTTGCGGCTGTGGCGATCTTGATCCCACTTCTGATGTTGGAGATGGCTCAACTAAATTAGCGTCGGCCATGTTAAATCATTAAACGCAGCGAGTCGCACTGTGTGATTGTACTATGCAGAAGTCCACCTTAAACTAAACTCATCGACTGCCCAAATCCGCGCATTAGCCGCATCATTTCATTACATGGCATGTCACTCAATTTACCGCTCTCTGCATCTATCCTTATTTCACACAGTGTGCCACGCTCAGCTAGGGCAATACGCTACACCCAGCAGCGCTTAACTATTAACATTGTTACAATCATGTTAACTTTATTTCTCACTAACATCACTATGTTAGTTTACATGTTTATCAATCTCAACGTACTTGTCTATGTTTATACATGTTAATCTCCGACATATACGTAAGCATACTCTTTATGTTGTTTACATTCGCCAGAATTATTGGCGGAGGTTTTGGAGTGGTATCGCGCTCAGTTGATTGCTGTTTATCTTTAGCATTTCCAGTTTCTTCTGTCTCCTTATTTTCAGCAAGCAACTCGAGCTCAGCAAATCGGTTGGTGTTCGTAGATGTTTCAGATGTGGTGTCAGATGTTGACTTACTCTTTTTTGCAAAAGTTGGCGAGCTGCAATATGTCAGCTTGTTTGTTTTTGTTGTTGGGACTTTTTGCCAATCCAGCTTCAATACTGTCACCGCTGCTCATGATAACAACATTTTGTGCGTTTAATATTTATAATATTTTTCAAAATACAAAATTTTGTTGTTTCGTATTTATAAGTTCAGTGTATGCACACCACACAAAACAGTATGTACACACAGTAAAATAACAAAATTTGTGCCAGCGGAGTCTCAACACACAAATTTTCGCTTGCACTAAACAGATTGTAGTATTTTATGTTCTTTAGATTTAAAATTGATTGCCCACTTATAAACACAAATGCGCGTTTATTAAAAGTTTTGCCACAGCAGTGGACATGTCCATAAAATTTTATTCTTATTTTCACTTTTCACACAATTTCTTATTGACAGAACACGTGTTAGCGCTGCCAACCTTCGATGACGAATGATAGATCTACATGAAGTGATGAGTCATATGGTTTAAAGATGGTTTCCAGATACTTACAATGGCGGCACCTCCCTACGCGCAATTATTGGGATCAACATTTTGGTTGCTGTTCATCAGGCTTTTTGCAATCTATCGTCATGGCAGTTTGCCACAGTAGTTTTGTGTGTGACCATAGGACTGGCATGATTTGAATTGATGGATGAGTTTTGACTGCTTCACCGCCTCAATGACAACAACAGAGTGTACAATAGTATATATATTTATTTATTTATTTACCCTAATATATTTTAAATATTCATTTACTGACTAATTACAGAACATATATAGAGTTTTACAGCTTTACAAATAAGATATTTACATTTTAAACATTACATCAAAATAATTGTTATATAATATTAAATTAATAAGTAAAAAGGGGAAAAAATCTTACGAAACAATAGTTTTTATTTCGTGTATATTTTTGGTGTTTTCGGTTGCAACAAAGGTAAGAAGAAATATATCTAAAGGATCTTTAGATTTCCATTTCAACTTGTTAACTGCGTGTATGGCTTTGAACCCTTGTTTTGGAAGATCTGATACTATTTCCTGTGAATCGTTCGTATGATGCAAATTTTTCGCTATCACCTTAATCGGCCTTGTTTGTTTTTTTTCGCACGTGTACCATGAAAAGTTTTTACTGGTAAGCATTTTTGTTATATTTCTATAGTCATCAGGGTCTGATGTATTGATTTTATAAACGTTGTTATTTAGAAGTTTGATAAAGAAACTCTTTTTTTGCTTCGTTTTTTGCGATATTAAAAATTTGTTGATATTCACATACTCCTGATACCAGCCGTGGAATCTTTTTTTCTTGTTGCTCACTCCATGCTTTTGCCGTGGCATTTGAGGCTGAAGTCCCATTGTTTCTGGTGATTGATCAGCCTTTCTTTCCTGATGGGTCTTTTTTCAGTATCCAGTTTGTTTCAGTATTATGGTTTCATAATGAATCGATCTATTTGTATTTTCTGGTCTATTATCAGAAGCAGGTGACATCATTGATGATATCGCGTGGACTGACGAAGCAGTAGTTGTAGTAGTTCTGGCAGTGGATGCACACTCTTCGCTCCACGACTTTTGGACCGTGGATGGTAGCGACGGTGAGCAGGAACGTGCTCTTTCGTTCACTAATGGCACAAGATTTTTTGTTGGATTGGGAGTGATCGCGCGCTCATCAGGCTTATTTACGTTTTCGGCAGAAACATACGAGAAGTAGGCGTATTCTTGCGTTGTCGCTGAGCACGTATGTTGTTGTGATTCATCACTTCAGAATTTTTTATTTATTTTTTTAATATATGTGCCACGCTCGAGATTTGAACCAGGGTACACAGGCTGTTGATCAAGATCCTCTTGAGGATTTATCCGCGACGAGCTTGTTGCTCCAAGGCGGAGGTCATCAATCGCGCAGCGCCGGGCCACAAAGTCAAAATTTTTCTGAAAGGCACACCAAAGCGAAAATATCAATTTGGATTTCGATTATATTTAATCCGATCCTATAAAATATATATTCTCTTCATCAGCGTGAACATGCGTGTCGATATAGCCCTACTTCTGCCCGTATGCATGGATTTCGAAAACAATAAAAGCTTGGAACACTAATTTCACCAAAACATTAACTGTACGCAGATCTAGTTTCTCCGTTCCCTTGTAGGATAATTTTGTAAAGGTTGTTGTTTTGTTTTAAAGGCTATATAGCAAATTTGGAGAGTCTAGATGGTGTGTAACAAACCTTATGTACATATTTCGAATTTGAAACAGTTCATTTGAGACACAGATGCATATAATTCCGTGGTAAGACTTCATCACATTTTAGACATTTTAGTGTTTGACAGCATAGCATTTTATTGCTTCAAAAACTCAGAGAGCGCCAAGAAATAGAAAATTACGGGCCCAAAATATTTCTCTCAGTAATTCATTTAATTATAATCAGAATATGTGTTAATATAGGATTCTAAGACGACAATACAAACTAAAATAAAAAAACAAAACATATTTCAAATATTTATTTTGTGCAATTTTTGCGAAATTTTATCAATTTCAGTTTGTTCTTAATTAAGTTTTTGTTAAACTTATGGTAAACTACGGGGTTACGCCCATTGCGTGATTCGCACGCCAATATTCATTTCGATGTACTAAATCGATCAACTTCATATGCCTGACTATTAGGCTATGAGATCCTTTTGTTCATTCATGCTATATCCAATCGGCTGCTGATAGTGATTAAGAATACATATACTTAATGGGGTCTGCCACGCCTCCTTCTACCAACATTCGCGACAAGGCAAGCTACCGTAGGGCGCTCAAGACAAAGGGTCTCGCCGATGTAAGCGGGACAGCCTCGTCCAGCGCTCCATTCGGGAGTCAAATGAGCGCCACAAGGGTGCTCCAGGCGAACCTGCACCACGTTAAAGGACCGTCAGCCCACCTGTGCAGGACCTTCGCCGAGGACAAAATCGACATAGCGCCATGGGAGGTGAGTGGCCAAGTCCGAGGCTTGAATGTCAAGGCAAGTAACTTGTTATACGACCGTCAAGTAGATACGCCTCGCACTGCGATGCTTATTGACATGGTGTTAATTACTTTCCACTAATGAACTTTATTTCTAGATATCTAGCAGCTGCGCTCATCCAAGTTGCCACGGAGACGGGCACCAGGGAAATAGTGGTGGCTGCTTACTTCCCAGGTTACACGGCTGACGTCCCACCGACAGAGGTCAAGCGGCTCGTTGACCACTGCACTCAGCGTAAAATGCAAGTAGTCGTCGGCTGCGACGCAAACGCTCACCACACCATCTGGGGTAGTGACGTCAACGCCAGAGGAGAGTCTCTTTTAGAATATTTATTGCTTCAACGAGTCATGGCCAAAGAATCCTCAAAAGGGGTTATTCTGTTGAGCAGGAGTGATGGCTCCTTCGCTTCAGACCGTAGGGAAACATTGGAGCTCTTACTCCAAACTCACTTTTCAGGCTCGACAAAGTCAGATGTTCATTTCAAGGCACCTGCTGGGGACGGAAGTTTTCTAGCAATGCTCCAGAAATGCCTGGATTTCATTCTGAACCCACTGATTCGTCTGTTTAGAACAAGTTTTGATTGGGGATACATACCTCACTTTTGGAGGAGAGTACGGGTAGTCTTCATCCCCAAATATGGCAATAGGCCAATAGATAAGGCCAAGTCATACAGACCAATCTGTCTAACCTCATTACTTCTCGACCTGCACATCAGAAACAAACTGCAAGTCACGACACCGTTGCCCCCAATGCAGTTTACTCCAAGGGAAAGTCAACAGAGGTTGCCTTATATCATCTAGTCAGAAAGATTGAAAACGTATTTGACTCCCAGAACATTGCTTTGTGTGCCTTCCTGGATTTCTCTAGAGCGTTAGAAGCATAGAACCACACGTGATCGCATGGATCGAATCCATACTCCGACAGAGGAACATAACTTCATCTCTAGATGGTACAACAGTCAGCATAAGAGCTCTAAAAGGTTGTCCACAAGGAGGTGTGTTATCCCCCTTCTATGGTTTCTCGTGATGATGAACTGTTAACTAAGCTGACAGTGCTTGGTTGTGAAGTCATCGGCTACACAGATGACCTGGCTATCATAGTGACGGGTAAATTTGAGAGCACGATCACAGAGATAATGGAAAATGCTCTACAAATAACCCTGAATTGGTGTCTAAGCGAAAGGCTTAGCATCAACCCCATAAAGCTGTGATTGTTCCCTTCACGAAGAGATACAACATTCAGCTTCGGAACCTCATTATAAATAACACTGAGGTGGAGTATTCAGACCAGGTCTAATATGTAGGAGTGGTCCTAGACAAACGACTCAACTGGAACTCCCATTTAGAGCAAGTGCTCGCCAAAGCTACTCGAGCTCTGTGGACTTGTAGGAAATTCTTCGGCAGCACATGGGGCTTCAGGTCTAATATTATAGAATGGATACCGTATGATGGTACGAAGATAGAAGAAGAAAGCTACAGAAAGAGAGGTCGGTCCATATACCTTAAAGAACAATGCTGTTAGGGTTCTTCGTCTGTACCCGCCCTACCTGTAAATGCAAGACTAAACAATAACATTGCATCTACCCTTGTAATGGGTGCTAAATCGTTATCATTGGGGCCCTTTCAATAAGTTAGTACAAATTCATATTAATATTCATTATAATTCATGTAATTATTCTCAACAAAATGGCAAACAGCTTCATGTTCACTTAGTTTAACTAATACTGGGCTTAAACTAACCAATAACTTCAGAAAGTAATATAAAAATATGGAAACCACAAATATATAGTTTTACTTATATCTGTCAAACGACTTAGGGTCGGTTCATCCCTTACAATGTTACAATTTTTCTACAAAACGCGGCAATTAATGCAATATAACTTGGTGTTTAAGATTAAACTGGCAATGGCCAAGTATGTGCACACACGCATCAAAAACGTATCAACACTTTATATAAACTCACTCTTTTTTTGGAACGATGCGGCTCTGGCGTTTTACTTATATCTGTCAAACGACTTAGGGTCGGTTCATCCCTTACAATGTTACAATTTTTCTACAAAACGCGGCAATTAATGCAATATAACTTGGTGTTTAAGATTAAACTGGCAATGGCCAAGTATGTGCACACACGCATCAAAAACGTATCAACACTTTATATAAACTCACTCTTTTTTTGGAACGTTGCGGCTCTGGCGTACTCACAAGTGTACAAAATGGTCCATCGATGTCAGCAGGCCTGGTGACTGATGTCCTGTTTTAGGGTTTTCAAATTTTATTAATAATAATTGTGAGGGGAAAAAAACGGTATTAGAAATATATAAAATGCTGATCCGACACGTGTATATACATATCACAGGCTTTACCTACTTAACTTAATCATTTAACAACTTAAAGAATGTATTGTTCCTTATCAATAAGGTGATGCGACGAAAAACGGAGTCTTAACACACAAAAATAATTAAACATGTGGTGATAAACGTATGTGAAACAGGCCCATCTACTGCTACCACGTTGACGCTGGCTGCATGGCCCAACCCGATCTTGGGTAGGGTTTACTGCACGAGGTTCATCTGCTTGCAGCTAGCGCAAATGGGCTGTGGTTTTATTTCTTTCCCAAAATCGATTTAGTGCAGCATTGTGGCCAACGGTACCTTAAGGCGCGTGGCACAAACGCCCTATGCCTTAAGCCGGTTCCAGCAGCGAGGTTTTATTTTCAAAACTGAGCCTCAAATATTCTTTACCCGGGTATGGGTGGTGTTATGCTGGTCTTGGTTGGCCGAAGCACGGCCTCCTTAGTACAACGATTCCTGCTGCTAATACAATTTGATTAAAACCGCCAGCGCCTAGCTTGGCGGTTAAATATAATTTTACGCCTTTTGTTGGGCCTGAATGGCTTATATGTTGATAATAAAAAACTTGATTACTATTTTCCTCTTGTTTGCAGCTGAGGTAGTTTACTTGTCGGCGTCGGCAAAAGAAAAGAATGGCTGCCGTGGCGTTCAGCCTTACCAGAATGGGTGGCGATACCAATGAGATCGGTAAACATCGATAACTGCGATGTAGAGTTTTGCAACACTTAATCTAAATATCGCACAATCATCGGCATAATAGGCGCAATTAAGTTAAATTTATAGACAAGAAGAAAATTTGTCAAATATATACTGGTATATATATTGGTACACGCGCTGAAAAGTCAATAAACTAAAGTAATTTGCGTTGCCAACTATGCTTTGTTACCTTTTGTGCTGACTGCATTCAACAACAACAAGGTGTTTTGCCAAAATATAAAAATTTATTAAGACAAACCCCCACAGGACAGGTTTGATTTAGCCAACATGGCAAATATAAAAGCTGAAAAAGGGTTTTCATTTCCAATTGTCTTTAACATGAAAAGATCCTTACTCTTTGCCATTTAAATCTTCAAGCAAGTACAAGGAATTGCCTATCTTTTGTTTGACTCGGGCTTTAATACCCACAGGTGACAATTTGGAATTGAAATTCTTTGCCATGTTACTAAGTACAAAATTTCGCTTAATGACTTCTTGTCCCACATTAAGGGATCTTGGACTGGAACGTAAATCATAGGTTCGCCTTTTCTTTTCGTAAACTTTATTCAAATACTTATTAATGTTGGCTCGGATTAATGAGAATTCATCTGCTCGTGCCACTTTCGCAGTGCCCTCGCCCAGTAATTCCAAATTCCTCAAAAATCTATAGTCATGACCATGTGTTATCATATTTTGTCCGAAGAGTGCTAAGTATGGGGATTGTTGTGAACTAAAACATTAATTTGAATTTAAACTGTAAGCATAAAATGTAAAACATCGATACTGCACTAAATACATTATTGCATATCGATAGTTTAAAATTTAAGTAAGTATCGCGAATATCGATTCTTTTGAGTATATATGTACTTTTCGATTGGACGCCGAGTTGTTGCCGCGCACTGAAAGAAGTAAGACGCGATTGATTTGTTAAATTAAATAAAATGGTCAAGCCGCTAAATATAAGTTTGCTTTGTCAATAATAAATATTATAATTAAGCACAACTGTCAATGTGTATCAATTATTAAGTGGTGCTGATCCCTCGAATTCTACTTCGATCAAAATTGGGTCGATCGAGCCGGATAGGCAATAATTACATATATTAATACAGGTAAATTCCAACAAAGCTCCTTAGAGCAACAACAGGGATATTCCAATTGACAGGTGAATTGAATTCCTCAATGAGCAATTTATGCTACTAAGAAACAAATCCCAACTGCGCTGGTCTTTACGAATGTATGCTCTTAATGCGGCGTTAATTGAACGATTTACCCTTTCTGCGGCGTTTGCCTGCGGCGCATATGCTCCTGTAAATGTATGTTTAACACCGAGTGTATGGATTATACACTTAAATTTACCGCGTATAGGTTATACGTTGTAAAAGTTTGCTATGCGTATAGGTTAAACGATAGCATGGTGCGGTTCGTATTGTACTGACCTCACTTTTGCGAGCGGTCCTCCTTTTATTCAAATCAATCTTATATCTAACTTATATAATAAACGCTGTGTTGTAAGCAGCAGCGTACTTAAGATTAGGTCTAATTTATGTTCGTGGGAGCAGATTTGATATTTGACAGAGGATCGATAATGCACCAAAGCCACATTCAAGTGCAGCCACTTGAATCCATTTGGTTGCATGCGCAACATTAACGATCCTACACTTATGCAGGCCACTTAATTCCTATATAATAAATAGTCATAAACTATCCTTTTTATGTGGTGTGTTGTGTGTGCCTGATGTTGTGTGTGCCAGAAATGGTGTGTTGTGTGTGCCAGATGTGGCGTCTCATGTTTATGCCTGAACATTCTCCCCGGGGCAAAAGTGACATCCAGCAGTTGTTACATATTATCTTAAAGCGAATCGAGGCACAGGAAGCCAACTGTAGCATTGATAAATGCTACTAGATTAGGCGGCACTTGCTTTCGTCCTCATGAATTGCCTCGTCGCATGACAATGGTAGTGGGCAGATCTTGGCAATTGATCTTTTTACCTCTCCATTCGCAGTCTTCACGGTTACAACTCTTACTTTGTCATCGAGCCCCTGGACAGCTTTGATGATTTTTCCTATTGGCCATCTGGCTGGGTGTGAATTTTCTTGCTTGACCAATACTAATTGACCCTCTGATAGGTTGGGTTTTTCCGTCTTTCATTTAAATCTTTTCTGAAGTGAAGTCAAGTAATCCTCCTTCCATTTTTTCCAGAACTCTCCTCTAAGGTGTTGAATAAATCTCCATCTGTCAAGAGCGCCAATTATTTCTTTTCTTTCGTCGATATGCTCGTGTGCTCCTATTAGTGGTCTACCAATAAGGAAATGACCCGGTGTCAAGACTTCTTCAGTTTAATAATGCTTCTATCAGGCATAGCAGAGTTGTAAACTCATCGAACGTTTTAAGTGATATTTGACCGACTTAACTCCGGCTTCCCATAGCCCTCCCATATGCGGACTTCCGGGAGGGATGAAATGCCATGAAATTCCCTCTCTTTCGAGTATTGCTGCTACTTGCTGGTTATTTTTAATTGCGTTCGCTAACTCTTTGTCTAGCTGTCTAGCTGCACCAACAAAATTGGTTCCGTTATCCGAGTACAGGTATTCACTTTTTCCTCGTCTCGCGAAGAAACGACGCATCGCCTCCAAAAACTTGTCGGTAGACATATCGCTGACAGCTTCCAAATATATTACCTTTGTAGCCATAGGTACATACAAATACACAAATGTATCCCTTGTAAGATTTTTGACCTCGTCCTTTTGAGCAGCGAATTTGAAATGGGCCTGCATAATCAATTCCAGTGTTGTGGAAAGGGTGGTCTCCAGTGACTCTATAAGCGGGCAGACTTCCCATAAGTTGATTGGATACTTCATTCTTGTATCTTATGCACGTAACGCACTCTCGTAACTGTGTTTTAAGAGAGTTTCTTAAGCCAAAGATGCAGTAATCGGTTTCAATAAAGTTTTTCATTAGGCTAATCCCGCCATGCAGCGTCGCTTTGTGAGCGTGACTAATAAGCAATTTTGCTACATGTGATTTTTCCATTATGATTGGATGTTTTACGGCAAATAGTAGATCTGCATTGTGTAGACGGCCTGCAACTCGTAATATTCCATCATGATCCACAAATGGGTTCAGCGGTAGCAATTTATTTTTAGTATCAAGCGTCTTACGATTCATAAGTAGTTGAATTTCTTTGCCAAAATCCAACTGTTGTATTTTCAAGCCTGTTATTCTTGCATTTTTTCGTTCCTGCACAGTTAAAAACTCTGGGAACCTTGCTTTGGTGCGCAGTTTGGTTACAAAACGCAGCACATATGCCATGACGGTTTAGCTTAGCCAGTTGACTTTCTGTTTTAATTATGGTCTATATTACCATTGGTTCCGGTCCCTTGTTTGTCGGCCATTGACAACAAGGTTCAACAAGCCACTCAGGTCCCTGCCACCAAATTTTGCAAGATTGTAAGTTTTTTGGTGAAGTTCCTCTTGAGGCGTATTTGGTAATTTCTTCCAAATAAAATCTACTCTTGTTTTAACAAATTTATCTTTGCTTTGCTTGTTTTTAATCCATGCTAGTGTGATTTGCGAATCGCTCCAAGCTTGTATTTTTGCTTTATTTCGCAGTGTTGCATTGATCTCGCGCAAAGTCCAGCTCCGGTATAGTTTTTTTGTTTTTGATTGGGGTCACCTTGCTCTTAGCTGCAAGCAAAGTGACTGTACTTCCAATCTTTGTATTGACAACTGCTGCGTAAGCCTTTTCTGAAGCATCGCAAAATCCATGCAGATCAATGGTGTCTTGGGTTGAACCACCAGTCCAACGTGGTACATTAATACTTTCCAATAAGGGCAGTTCAATAGCATATTGCTTCCAAACCCTGGTAGATGCCTCTTCAAGCTCTGCATCCCAGGGTAGGTCCTTTTTCCACAATTCCTGAACAAAGCATTTGCCGAGAAGAGTGACTGGTGTAAGTCATCCCAGAAGATCAAAAATGATGGAACTGTATCAACATGTATGCATTTTTACACAAAATTTGAAAACATCTTTCTTTGGATCCCCTTTCAGTCGTCACTTAACTTCCCATTGGAGTTTTTAGTACACGCGTCGGATATTTTGACGTTTGACATAGCCCACATTTGCTAAAGTAATCTCGTACATCAATAACCATGTTCGGCCAGTAAAAGTTTCGTCGTATTCGTTCTAAACATTTAGCCACGCCACAATGAGCGGAAGATGGTTGATCATATGAAGCTCTAATCACGCTCTTACGCAAAGCATAAGGAACTAACAGTTTCAAACAATCCTTTCCTTGACTGCTGTCTAGAAAACCTATACGATGGTATATGTAGTTATCAACTACCTAAAAATCTGGTAAATTCGACTTAATAAATTTGTCCCTCAGAATGCAATACTCTTCTGATTGAAATGCATCGGATTTTAAATCAATTTCGGGAATTTGTTCGAGTTCTAACGCGGCTACTTCTTCAACAAGCGAGACAAAGCATCCGCTACGACGTTTTCGCTACCTTTGCGCCAATCGACCGCTGAGGTCAGACTGATTCATTAACCAACGAAGACTTGCGTGATCCGTAACAACTTTAAAAGAGTGTCCCTCGATATAAATGCGAAACTTTTTAATCGCCAATACTACAGCTAAACATTCGAGCTCCGTAACTGTATAATTACGCTGAGCCTTATTCAGCTTTCTCGACATATACGAAATCGGACGCTCACAGCCTGATTTATCGCATTGCGCTAAAACAGCACATACATTAACCTAATTAGGATGTATTAAAAATGGAGCTGAACATAGCTTTCTTTTGATATTTTGAAATGCAGTTTGAGCTTGATCATTCCATTCGAAGGATTTACCACGCAATAACTCTGTAAGAGGGAAAATAACTGAAGAATAATTACATATGAAGCGCTGGTACCAGCCTGTCATACCCAAAAGTCTCCTGAGCTGTTTTTGAGTTTGCGGAACTGGGAATTCATCAACCGCAGAAATCTTGTCAGGATTTATCTGGAGTGTGCCTTCACCTACAATGTACCCTAAATAATCGAACTTATTTAAACAAAAGTGACTCTTCTGAACATTTATTTTGAGTCCCGCCTTACGCAATTGAGTTGCTACTTCCGATAGATGAAGAAGGGGATCTTCGAAAGATTGGGACAGAACAAGTAGGTCATCTAGATACACTAAGACATGGGATTTCAGCTGATAAGGATAACCAGATCCATCAAACGACTCATAGTTTGTGGAGCGTTCGTCAATCAGAAAGGCATTCTTTTGAATAAGTAAAGCGGTCTATTTGGAACAGTGAATGCTGTTTTTGCGCGAGATTTCTGATCCAAACAAATTTGCCAAAAAGCATCCTTAAGATCGATTTTGGAAATACACACTGGTGGTAATCGACTTAGAAGACCATCCATAATTGGAGTTGGATAGGCATCCTTTAAGGTAACTGCGTTAAGTTTACGGACATCAAGACAAAATCGAACTTTACTGGGTTTAACATTGCTGACATTGGCGTTTCAATGGCGATCAATTTCATTGCATGAAAGTTTTTCTTTATAAAGGGTAAAATCTTTGTTTTATGGACTTGGCCTCGGCTGTGTCAATGTTATGCTCAATTAGCTTCGTTAAGCCAAGTCCATCCTTCTCAAAAGAGGGAAAATAATTAATTAGGGTTTGTAGCTTAGATTTTTGTAAGACGGACAATTTTAACCTATTAGGTTCCTCTTTACGTTCATAGTGTATCTCGCTTAGTGAGAAAGAATTCGCAATAAAATGGTTAAACTTATTCCAAAAATCCATGCCACAAATAACGTCCTGTTTTATCGACGGTGTTATTAAAAATTCAAAGTCTGCTTTCACAGAATTGTAAGTCAGGGGAATAACGATTGTGCCAGAGACAAGCTGTTTTTGACCATTAGCTGGTTTGGCATTGCCTTTAACTTTATTAAATTTCAAACTCTTAGACATAATATGTTGAGCGAGATTTCCGCCAATTACACTCTTATTGGCTCCACTATTTAAAAGTGTAAGATAGTCCTCACCAAAGATGTTAAGGTAAGTGAAAGGACGAATATCAATACCGCTTTGAAAAATTTGACATTTGACAAATTTTTTTGATTGTGACATTGTTATTTTCATTACAAATATCACATATAATCGGTTCGTTAGTCGTTAAGCCTACCAAATCTTCGACACTACGTCTTACTGCCATATTTCTAAAATCTACTTAACTTTTGGCGAACTAGGAAATAGAAACTTATATGGTAATAAATTACAAAAATTATATTCAATCCTAAAACGGTTTGGGCTTTCTAAAAAAAAATAAAATATACGATTTTTATTTGCGGTAAACGATAAGCGAAAATTCCAGTAAGCGATAAGCGATAGTTGCGCTAAACGATAAAAATATAAATGGTTGGGACTTATCCAATGAAAGTATTAGCACCTCAAGAAATAGGTATATGGTCTTCCTCATAATCTTTAAGGGAGATTCTGAAACTAAACAAAATGTAGAGTGAGTGTTTGCCTACGTGAATGAGGGACTTGCCGAAAATATCCAGCCACAACAAACGATCTCAGAAAGGCAAAACCTATCCTTCAGTAAATAAAAAAATCTATCACCTGGTATAAAACCGATATAAACCAGCGTTATAATTCCAAGGCTCTCAAAAATCAAACATACCAAAAGGAAATGGAATCGAATCAGCATTTCAAATCATGAACTACTAATTCCTTAAAAAGCATCGTCTGATTGACTGGTCTGGCTCCGCGATTCCTAACAGACACACCAGCAATTCCTAATCAACACAAACGATAACAAAAACCGAATCTACAACAAAAAATATATGTAGGGGAACCAAAAAGGAGAAAATGCAAAGGGTTAGTTAAAGTGTGAGGTAATCCATAATCTACTGGGTTGGGTCTTTGCGTCCTAGTCCGCTGCCCTGTCACACAACTAAAAATCGTATCAACACTTTATATAAACTCACAAGTTTTCAAAATGGTCCATCGCTGTCAGCAGGCCTGGGGACTGATGTCCTGTTTTAGGGTTTTTAAATGGTATTTGAAATATATAAAATGCTGATCCGACACGTGTATATACATACCACAGGCTGTACCTACTTAACTTAATCGTTTAACAACTTAAACAATGTATTTTTCCTTATCAATAAGGTGATGCGACGAAAACCAGAGTCTTAATACTCAAAAATAATTAAACATGCGGTGATAAACGTATGTGGTACAGGCCCATCTACTGCTACCACGTTGACGCTGGCTGCATGGCCCAACCCGATCTTGGGTAGGGTTTACTGCACGAGGTTCATCTGCTTGCAGCTAGCGCAAATGGGCTGTGGTTTTATTTCTTTCCCAAAATCGATTTAGTGCAGCATTGTGGCCAACGGTACCTTAAGGCGCGTGGCACAAACGCCCTATGCCTTAAGCCGGTTCCAGCAGCGAGGTTTTATTTTCAAAACTGAGCCTCAAATATTCTTTACCCGGGTATGGGTGGTGTTATGCTGGTCTTGGTTGGCCGAAGCACGGCCTCCTTAGTACAACGATTCCTGCTGCTAATACAATTTGATTAAAACCGCCAGCGCCTAGCTTGGCGGTTAAATATAATTTTACGCCTTTTGTTGGGCCTGAATGGCTTATATGTTGATAATAAAAAACTTGATTACTATTTTCCTATTGTTTGCAGCTGAGGTAGTTTACTTGTCGACGTCGGCAAAAGAAAAGAATGGCTGCCGTGGCGTTCAGAATGGGTGGCGATACCAATGAGATCGGTAAACATCGATAACTGCGATGTAGAGTTTTGCAAAACTTAATCTAAATATCGCACAATCATCGGCATAATAGGCGCAATTAAGTTAAATTTATAGACAAGAAGAAAATTTGTCAACTATATATGCTTTCGCATATGAAAAGCGCAATAAATAAAATAATTAGAAGATGTTTGGTACACGCGCTGAAAAGTCAATAAACTAAATTAATTTGCGTTGCCAACTATGCTTTGTTTACCTTTTGTGCTGACTGCATGCAACAACAATAAGGTGTTTTGCAAAAATATAAAAATTAATTAAGACAAACCCCCACACTATACCTGTTGCGTATATTACCCGTTGTATGTAATTATATTGTATTATCCGGCTCGAACGACCGGATTTGTCATTTAAAATCAAGAAACTGGGTGTATTTTTAGTAATGTTTTATTTACTCATATAATTTGGCACTTAAAGTAGAAATAATACAAATTTAATTTTGCGCTCCTTGCGCTTCAACCATTTGCCACAGCACACCAACAACAACCGACGCCATCCATCAGCAATGGCGTTTTTTCGCAACTTATCGATGTCTAAAGCTACTAATCTTATATCGATGCTTTGCACAGCACATCGATATTTTCATAAATTTTACCGATATCGGTTTAAATTCAAATTAACTCAAATAATCCACAACAATACCTCTCGGGAGCTATAAGTACCTGTCCAACAGCTGCCATGGAGTTAGTCCTTGGACTAACACCACTGCACATTTTTATCAAAAAGTCAGCCATGCAGAGTCTACAACGTATCCACATCCCATCTGGACTCTTAGCAAATTACACTGGGGACATGCCGCACTTATAAATTCCCTTCCTGACGTATCGATCTGCGCTAGATCAGATCTTATGATCACGGAAATATTTCACAACAAGAAATTTAGATCTCTGTTCCCAAGTCGGGAGACTTGGGTTGAAGGCAGCTCTGTGGCACCCTCCGGTGGCAATAATGGTTAACGGATGGGTCCAAAACGGAACGGGGTGTAGGTGTTGGAGTCGTTGGACCCAACGACAGAATCTCAATTGGCTCAGCGTCTTTCAAGCAGAGATTCATGCCATAGAGATCTGCGCCCACAGTATCCTTCACAAGGGAACTAGGGGAGCCAACATTTTTATTTATTCAGATAGCCAAGCTGCTATCAGGACACTATCATCATGGAGTTGGAAATTAGCTTGTATTTGTCGACAGCCCAGGTACCTACGAGACTTTGTCCTCGCACACCTCGAAAAGAAAGCTTATCTGTAATATAGTGATGGCACTAAGCTATGTCCAATATTACCAAATTAGCCTCTGCTGGATACATGATTACTCTGGCATAACCGGTAACAAGGGGCAGACAAGTCTGACAAGGATCAGCACTACAAGTGGTTTTTGCATTTACGGATATAAAAAGACCTGTTTTGGATATCATAAGATAACAGATCTACCAATGGTAGCAGATAATCCATCTGAGGACCGTATTCTGCAGTTTTTGCGCTTTCAGTCGGGTGGACATGATAGTTATGCACCAGATTTGGCTATCATAGCGCCACATAAGGACTACGATTTGAAGATTTTGATTAAATAGTTACTTAGCTACGCATTAATTAATCTATTATGATTGGATGAAAACTTCATGGATAAAACAAAGTATCCAAATCCAATACCCATACCTTCATGGGCCTATGTTAAATGTAAATTATAATTTACAAATTATTACAATAAATATTTTTATTCGACACTCAAGAAAATAATTTCTTAATCATATATAAATAAATGTACCGGGTAGAGACAAATTAATCGAATTAAATAAATGTACAGCATTGATTAAAATAATTCTAAGACATATTGTCGAGTAATATTTTAATGTAATAGATAGATCGCATTGTACATTTCCAATTGCCAGATTTTAAGCATTATTTCCATCTGTTAGCGGTGTTGTTGCTCCTATAGGACTTTCAGGCCTAGAATTATTGTAATCTTTGGAACTGACACCAACTGCAAAAAAGATGTAAAACATTATATAATGGATAGTTTAAAATTTCATATCAGAAATTATAAGAATAACCCAAAGTCAAAATTTCTGAAAGGCATACCAAAGCGAAAATATCAATTTGGATTTCGATTTTGATTTAATCCGATCCTATAAAATATATATTCTCTTCATCAGCGTGAACATGCGTGTCGACATAGCCCTTCGTCTGCCCGTATGAATGCATGGATTTCGAAAACTATAAAAGCTTGGAACCCTAATTTTACCAAAACATTAACTGTACGCAGATCTAGTTTCTCCGTTCGCTTGTAGGATAATTTTTTCAAGGTTGTTGTAGGCTATATACCAAACTTGGAGAGTCTAGATCAGTGGTCGGCACGGCCCTATCCCTTGGGCCTATGGTTCACACGTACTGTGTTGTACACAAAACGCATGCATGTGTGCGTGATTTTTGTACTGAAATTCTCTCAGCCAATTCTCTGGCGTTGCCACGCTCTTGATACAAAGCAACAGACACGAAGTTTTTTTTTTGTTCAATATTTAAAAGTAATATGCATAATCACGCTCTGAGAGCATCCCCTTCCGCCCCTTGCATGCTTCGCACGCCAAACCCCTGGCATGCTTCGCACGCCAAACCCCTGTAAGGCCTTTTATATTCATTTTGATGTACTAAATCGATCAACTTCATTCATATGCCTGACTATTAGGCTCTGAGATCCTTTTGTTCATTCATGCTATATCCAATCGGCTGCTGATGGTGGATGATGGATACTTAATGGGGTCTGCCATTATTGCCTCCTTCTGCCCGTTACATACAATTGCACGAACTTATTATACTTTGCACGTTTGGTATAGGGTAATAAAACACCTTATGCTTCTTATGAATTTTACCAATTCCTAGAATTTTAAGTCCGTTTTTAACATTCACTTTTCTTCCTAAAATGAAAGTTCATCCTCTTCTATTTTTTCACTTAGTAGCAGTAAATTTTAAAATTTCCCATTGTCAATAATAGCATCATTCGGATCGGGTTCATACATATACAGAACATTTTTATACCAGAAGAAAACAGTAGTTTTCGCAAAAAATAGTCAAATGTGGAAACTGTGGCTATGACAAGCGATAGTCTACCACACTAAAAAATTTATATAAAATGCGAAAAATGTGAAAGGAGTTATTTTCTGAGGAATTTCATTTACTTCAACGGTTTTGCGTCTAGCCCAGTTACCGAAGGCTCAAAAATTACGTTTTCTGGAAAAAAAAATACTTTCGAAAAATAGCAAAGCGATTTCAACTTTTTTAACTTTCAACAATCATTGTGCTTGAACCAATTGATCTATGATTTTGAGTTTTATTTGATAGGGTCATCCCGACTGTACTATATCCTGTACTTCTAATAATTTCTACAGTGTTCTTCTAATTTTAAGCCTCATGAATTTAATACTATGGGGCTCCGCCCCCTGCGTGCTTTGCACGCCAACACCCTTACGGTCTTCCTTATTCAATTCAGATCATCAAGACCATAATATTTCCTGCACATTTCATTATTTCTGAAATGTTCATTCCATTGCATGCATGAATGCTATAGTAGGTCCTGCCCGACTTTAAAATGCCCAGTACCTTCTCTGATTCCCAAGCTCTATAACCCTCATCATGGCGAATTAAGTTGTCAATTTCACATTCATTAAGTGCTGTTCGAGCTGTTATGTCTTGAGAGGCACTATGCTTTCGCAAGCAAATTGATATATTGTTTCTTATATTGGTCCATTTTCTATCATTGAAAAACAATTTATCTATTCTATACCCTCTTCAATCAAAGTTTCTTAACTCTGAGCTAACTATTTTTTTTTGTAGCTCTCCGTACTCTTTCTCTTAATGCCGGCATTAATGGTGAAAATTCCTCTGAGCCACAATCTAAAATCATATCCACCATTACCTGGCTTAATAGCCGATACATCTAATTTCTCTACTTTAATGTTATCTATTAAACTTTCCTAACCCCCTAAATTAAGCTCATCTTCTGCTTGACGCCCATTTCTGACCCATACCTATCATTTAGCTCTCTAATTAACTCTGTGTTTTCTAATATAATTTTTTCTATATATTTATTGCATCAGAAAATCAACTCTAAAGTCCTGCCTATACTCTAGCCTACTTTTTTAATGAAGTTGCATTATTTAAAGCAAGGGAAGGGAAGTTAGAATATTTGCAACTGGAAATGAACGATTACAGCGGCTCCTTTGATGCTTTTCTGTCTTTTATGTCCTAACGACTTAGCTATCATAAACGGTTCGACCAACCCTTGCCTGTGTTCTATTAATTCAATTTTTCTAATATTCTAATTTCCATATTTTGCCTTCTTGCTATCAAATTCCTGCTCTGCAACCCTAAACTCTAATTTAAGCAGTAGTAAAACTCTGCAAAAATCGCTGAAAATTTGAGAAAACTGAAATAAAAACACATAATTGCTAAAATTTATGAAAATTTATTGATTTTAAATTTAATTGTGCATTAAATTAAATTTAAAAACTTTCCTGAGAAGTCAAAATTGTGGTTTTTTGTGATCGGTTTTTCGTGGTCGCCATACGAAAAATTAATTGTTATGGAAAATATTGAAAAAATATATCCGAAAATGACAGAAAAATTAACTTAAAACAATTCAAAATAGTTTCAATGACAATTCCACACAATGAAAAAGTCATGTAAATAGCAAAGCAATGTAAAAAAATGAAAATAGTTAGTTAGTTTGCTTTATTTTTATAATTTTTAAGTTTTGCTTAAAGCTAGCCATTTAAATTTACAGAGTTAGATTAATCATCTTTTCAACTGGAATATAGTAAGGTAATAAAGTATTATATATGAAAAATAATTTTAAGTGTATTAACGTTACATAGCCAAAGGAAAGTGAACATAAAAACCTTGGTCCAAAGAAAAAAAAAAAAAAGTATAAAAAATGCAAATAGATGTGTCCCAACTTACAAGCTAAAAAGTGTCCAAACTTACATTTTTTAAGCCATTTTGGAATGCATTGGAAAAAATTTTTCCGAAAACTTTTTTTGATTATGAAAGTTTATTGAATTTCAGTTCCAGCACATATATTTTCCTTGATTTTTTATTTTGATTTGACCACTTTTTGAGCGCAATCAAGAATAATATTTTTCATTTCTTTAAAACAATTTTTATATTTTTTCACATCAAAGACAGGTGGGATTTTGGTGTTTTCATTGCTGGAACATCAAAATCGACCAGGTGTCCCAACTTACAAGCCTTTTCCCTATATATTTAAGCCTTCTACGATCTGAATGCTACCGACTGTATACTACTTGTACATTTATTCCGTGATTGCTATGCGCTTTCTTTGAGGCTTTCCCTCTCAACATATTCTGCATATTTAGCCTATTACTTTTCATATGTCTTTGAGAACCAGTACTACCTGACGGCCTTTTCATATGAGACATTGTAGTATATTTAGGCGCTGAAGCCAATTGGCGCAAATCCCGAAACCTAAATACACGTCGAACACGTATATACTGAGCGAGTGATTTATTATTATTTGTTCTAAGCTTTAAGGGATTAGCATTTGGCTCCTATTAATATTGTTTGCAATTTTATGCCAGATTTTGTAAATACTTCAATACATGGCTTTACTACTATTCTTAAAATCTTTGTGTATAACCGTAATAAATTTGGATCCGATAACTATTGTAGCGTGGTTGTCGCGAAACTCACCTACGAGGAAACGCGGAAAGATATCGAAATAAATCCAAACCTTTGATCTGCCTGATTATTATGCGCATCTTGTGGTAAAATTCCGTAGCTCTTATAGTCTTTAGGATCCTTTAACTCATACAGACAGACATGGTCATATCAATTCAGCTGCCACGCCACCTTCTGCCCGTTACATGCATACATTTGCACAAACTTATACCCTTTGTACTAAAAATTATATTTTATTTGCCGCCTTAATAGGGAATTTGAGCAAAAACTTGGCGACTACGCACACGCACGTGTGGGCTTATGTGTGCTTAAATAGCCATTGCTTCGCCGTGTTAATATACCGTACACTTTACAAAAACTACTTACTGTTTTCGCCAATATTTGTTTTTTTAGATTGTTGGATAGAATTTAAGAGTACTGTTTCCTTTGAAGGTATTTGTTTGTTAATAGTTTGATCAGCAGTTTCCAAAGTAGTTGGAAGATCCAAGAGCCGTTGATTTTGAATACCATCCCCTGGACCCATATGCGAAATGTGATTGAAATTTGTAGGTGCTGATATAAGCTTTGATCTCCGATCACTGAAAAAAAATGTTAAATACATTTTTAAATAATATACAGAGTTTAGCAGATGCCTTCAACTGAAATATTTACAAATCATA
This sequence comes from Chymomyza fuscimana, assembly GCA_949987675.1. Classification (NCBI taxonomy): domain Eukaryota; kingdom Metazoa; phylum Arthropoda; class Insecta; order Diptera; family Drosophilidae; genus Chymomyza; species Chymomyza fuscimana. Next base: position 53,126,319 of record OX465089.1, read on the forward strand.
CATTGTAAACATTACATACATTGATATTTGTGTTAATGTAATATGAATTACTTACTTCAGCCCTATGCTCCGACTGGGAGCGATATCTTGTATTATATATTATATATACATGCATAATATCAAGGAAATAAAAAAAAAATATGAATTACTAATTTAAATGGGGAAAAAACCTTAGTTTTAATTTAAAAAACTAAATATTTACAAAAATTTATGCTAAAGTTAATGAATTGATGAACTGTTGAACCAACTGTATTATGAAGGTATATAGTGATTCTGTAATAGGGGATCATCCATAAACTACGTGACACTGATTTTCGTCAAAATAGACCCCCCCACCCTTGCAGTGACGGAATATTTTTGAAGATTTTCCATATGATCGTGACGCTTCGCCAGACGCCCCACTCCCTGGAGCGTCACGTAGTTTATGAATGATCCCTAGGGTAATTTTAACAATAGTTTTTAAAGTTTATGTTGGCATTATAGAGTTTTTTAATATGTGTTGGTGGCCAAACAGAAGACCCATACATTATGATAGGAGTGTATATGGTTTTAAAGATGATAAGTTTATTTGGAGCTTACAACTTTGACTCTCTATTTATTAGGGTGTACAGGACAAGTAATACACGTATGACACTATGTAATATTCGCACACTAACAAGCTGAACGATAGCGAATTTACGATCCAGTTAGCCGATCATTTGCATATCGAATATCGTAATTTACTAGCGCCATCTATTGCTTATTACGTTTGCTACAGTTAAAACCACTTATGTTTTGGTTTGGCCTTTTTGTGTTTTGCAATTAAACTGCAGTATTAAATAATGTCATTGCAAAAATAAGTCGGAAAACCGACAGAACAGGTCATCCAACGCCATCAGGATGTCCCAGAGCAAGTCAAATGTGAATTCCCCATCGTTGTTAGAAACGACAGAATTGAAAACTAGTTTAGCCATAGATAAGAAAGTAAATTATTTTAGAAAAGAACGTAAATTTTTGCCATATTACGAGAAATTAAGGAAATATTTACAGATACGGAATCAGATATTTAGTTTAGAAAATTACAAGATTAAAAGAAGTACGCTTCGAATGCGGAATTATTTTAGGAACCTTAAAAATCGAATTAAATTAGTGGTATCTACGATTTTTCAGAATAATGTGGACATGTGTAGTTATGCGGCAGTTTCTTTTTTAGGTTTTTCAGAATTAGGTTTGTTTACAGGAGCTAATGTCAGTTGCATATTAGCAGATTTAGCACAGATAGATTTTTCTTCGTATCCACAGTTTAAATCATTTAAATCTAAAGTTAAGACTGCAGATGGTAGTCCACATAAAGTTATGTGTAGATTGAGAGTTTTAATGAATTACAAAGATTTAGAGAAAATTATTGAATTATATATTGTTCCATCCATTACATACAAAAGTAATATTAGGCATTAATTATTGGAAAATATGTGGATTAACACCAGATATTATAGGATCTTTGTCTATAGTAGAAGAACAGGAACAAGATATGTATCCATTGTCAGAAAAGCAATTAAAGCAGTTAGAGATGATTAAGGATTTGTTCCCGAATTTTGAGAAGCAAGGTCTCGGACGCACGTCTTTAATAAAGCATCATATTGAGATTGCTGATGCTCAACCTGTTAAGCAAAGAAATTATACAGTAAGTCCAGCTGTAGAAAAGTTGATGTAAGTCGATGTTGACCGTATGCTTAAGTTAGAAGTTATTGAGCCTGCATCTAGTGCTTTGAGTTCGCCAGTCCGACCAGTGGCTTTACAGAAGATTAGATTGTGTTTAGATGCTAGGAAACTTAATGAAGTTACCAAAACTACAGAACGTAGATGGTATTTTTGCTCGTTTACCAAAAGCAAATATTATCTCAAAACTGAATTTAAAAGACGCATTTTGGCAAGTTGAATTAACTTCAGAATCAAAGCCGTTAGGAGACTGTTTCAATTCACCGTCATACCTTTTGGCTTATGCAATACACCTGCGACGATGTGTAGACTTATGGATGAGATGATTCCACTAGATTTGAAACACTTCGTGTTTGGTTACTTGGATGATCTTTGTATTGTTTCGTAAAACTTTTCATCTAACTTATCAATATTGGTTCGTATAGCAGAACAGTTTATAAAAGCAAACTTAACATTAAATATAGGCAAAAGTCAGTTCTGCGAAACGAAAATCAACTATTTGGGTTATGTCATTGGAAGTGGAGGGATTTCGACAGATCCGTCTAAAATTTCTTGCGTTGTAAATTGGCCGACGCGTCGAAATTTGAAACAAGTACGAGGTTTCCTAGGGGTTTGTGGCTGGTACCGTCGTTTTATAAAAGATTTTGGTGAAATAACTTTTCCCATAACTGAGGGTCTGTCTACAAAGAAATGTTTTAAATGGTCATCTGAAGCTCTTGGCTATGGATAAGTTAAAATCCCTATTATCAACTGCACCTGTATTGGAAAATCCAGATTTTTCAAAGAAATTTTATTTGCACTGTGACGCAAGTGACTATGGCATAGGCGCTGTGCTAGTGCAATTGTCAGAATCGTTCATGTCGAAGAAATTAAATAAGTCGCAAAGAAATTACAGCGTAACAGAGCGGGAATGCCTTGCAGTTATATTAGCAATAGAAAAGTTTCGCTGTTACCTGGAATTACAAGAATTTAAAGTGATTACGGATCATTCTAGTTTAGTCTGGTTGATAAGGCAACAGAATGTATGGATTTTTGAATTACAAGCGTATAAGTTAACGATATCGCATCGTAAGGGAAAATATAATGTTGTACCAGATGCTTTATCACGTTTAAATGAAAACGAAATTGCTAGTCTAGAATTTTCTCAACAACGTTGATTGATTTGGAATCTACGGCTTTTCTTGAAAAAGAATACGCCAACCTTAAAGCAAAAATTGTCGCCAACCAAGATAAATTTCCAGATTTAAAAATCATTTGCAAGTTCGTATATAGTCGTACAGAGCATCAGTCTGATGATCACGGAGGAATGCAGAAAACAATAGAGAGATTACGCAGATTTTTATTTTGGCCAGGATTGTCAAGACAAGTTCGTGACTATGTTCGAGATTGTAATACTTGTAAGGAAACCAAAGCTCCTAAAAAGATCCTTCGTCCGCCCATGGGTAATCAGAGTAAGTCACTTAGACCTTTTCAGAAGCTCTACATTGATCAATCTGTCGGATGTTCGCCTTATAAAGCTTTGTTTGGTTTTAATATGTTGACCCATGGAGAAAATTATAAATTATTAAAGGAGTTGTCATTATTAAATGAGCCCATATCGCTGCATTGATTCGATCAGTTAGCACTTTCAAGAAAGGAGATTTTGAGAAACAGTCGGAAAGAGCATGAAAGAAATGTTCAGCAATATAATTTGCGTGCAAAACCGGTATGCTTTCAAGAAGGTCAGGAAATTTTTCGTAGAAACTTTCAGTTAAGCAAGTTTCCGCAAAGCTATAATAAGAAACTGGGCCCTCAGTTTGTTAAATGTAGAGCAAAAAAACATTTGTTTATAAATAAATCAAATTTATTTAAAAGTGTTTGAAAAGTAGTGAGTAGTAGTAATATCCATCAGTAATAGCCATTTTGACAAAAAAAATTGTCTTGTTGTTTAATTGTGTTTATTTTTTATCAGCATTTGTCTTAACGGTGGCCGTCGGTGGCGTAGTGGTAGCGTACTCGCTTTACAAACCGAAGGTCGGTGGTTCGAATCCCCGCAGTAGCACTGGTACATTTGCCTAGCACTGGCATCGCTAGCTAAAAGAAAGTCTCTATTAATTCAAGACACCGCCGTTGGGATTCGGTTATAAACTGTAGGTCCCTGTTCTCTTCGAACAGCTATTAATAGAGATCCCCAATGCTCCTCCCAGGGGCGACTGACTAAAATAGTCCGTCAGGGAAATTATTATTTGTCTTAACGACAATCAAATAAATTGCACCTTCATCATTTCGTCGTTGTGCGTACATATTTTGGCTGCCCTTAACCTGTATGTTCATACACACTCCTGGATACACTTTCCCAGATACAGTTTTAATTATTATCTTTTTTTTATTAAAGATAAAATCAAATAGTCAATTATTTAGGTTCTGACAATGCGCCTACAGATCTTATCCAAACCACTTTTAAATTAAAGGTATTTTATTCTTTAGGTTTATTAGAAGCGAAATTTGCACAAAAACGCGTATCTTTATGGAAAAAATAATATAGATATCTAACTCGATTTTTAATACTTTAAAAAAAAACCTATTTTGGCAACCCGGCAGTGTCGCGTAACTTTGACATTTCATTATTCATTTGTTATTAATCACAACGAGGTGCGTGCAAAATTTGAATTTTACGTGTTTTGTGATTGTGAAAGGTTGGTAAAATACTAAAAGAACACCTTGGTCTTAATTGTATGTGTATTATACAGTGAACAAACTCAAGAAGACGTAAGTCGAAATAAATATATGTTTTTTTAATTTTATTCGTGTGTGTCAAAATGTTTAGACCGATTTACTATAATGCATAAACCAGAAAGAACAGACGAACAAACCCAACAAGATCGTTATTTTCATAATGACTTTAATTTTATAAATAGCTACTACTGAAATAATTGTAACGTTTAATATTAAGCACCCCACGCTTTTTAACTATAATTGAATTATTATAATAATTTAATTTCTAATTTAATCTTATTCCAAATTAATTAGTCGTAATTGATTGTCGGAATTTTCTATTGCTGTAATACAAACTCTTGATACATCAAAATTATTTTCTAGTTATACCCTGTACCGTATGGTACAAAGGGTATATTAAGTTTGTGCAAGCCGAAAATGTATGTAACATACAGAAGGAGACGTCGGAGACCCCCCAAAGTATGATCAGGGTGACTAGAAAAGTCGATATACCCATGTCACTCTGTCCGTCTGTCCGTCTGACCGTCTGTCCGTCTGTCTGTATGAACGCCTAGATCTCAGAGATGGTAAGACCTAGAGCAACCAAATTTTCAGATTAGATGCGCCATTATGTCAGGGGAGACAAGTTTATTTTATTTTTTTGATATCGGGGTTATATTATATAGCTCCAATAGGGGTGTTTCAGAGGACCTCGAAAAAAAACAAAAGTTTTAGATGGATAATTCGTTTGTTTATGAAGATATCGTAACCAAATTTGGAACTCAACCGTTTTTTAGAGTTCCCAAGCAGTGTACCAAATTTTATTAAAATCGGTTGACTATATCATATAGCTCCCATAGGACCAATCGGTCAAAAAAACGTTTTTTCTACAAAATTCGCTGTGTTTCGTTTGTTTGTGAAGATATTGTAACCAAATTTGGCATTCGGAAGTTTTTTAGAGATCTTCAACACTGTACCAAATTTGATCAAAATCGGTTGACTATATCATATAGCTCCCATAGGACCAATCGGTCAAAAAATCGTTTTTTGTACAAAATTCGTTGTGTTTCGTTTGTTTGTTTTCAGAAGTTTTTTAGAGTACCCAAGCATTGCAGCAAATTTTATCAAAATCGATTGACTATACCATATACCTCCCTTAGGAACGATCGGTCAAAAAAACATTTTTGGTTAAAAATTCGTCTGTTTTTGGTTGTTTTTGAAGGGATCGTAATCTAATTTGGCAATCGAATGTTTTTTGGTGTTCTTAAGCAATTTACTGGATTTTATTGCAAGCAGTGGTACAGGGTATCCCAAAATCGTCTGCGCCCGACTTTAACGTACGACATCTTTTTTAGTTCGGTTTACTATTAAAGCGTGTTTTTTTAGTTTTTTTAAACTATAATTTTCTTTACAAAACAATCTTAAACACGAACTTTTATTCCAAAAGATGAGATTTTTTTAAAGTTGAAAATATACTCCCCTTTGGGCGGCTGTAGCAACTAAACTATTCATCCGAATTAAATAAAATTTTTATTTTCTTGATCCCTGGGAAATTCTAAATCAGATGCATTTATTATATTTACAAAATGGTTTCATCGAAAAATCGGTTTTTGCAACGCTTTTGCGGTTCCTAAATCAACAATATAAGCAGTAATGCCCTAACTACGGAAACTCACTTATTGAAAACTGGACTACTTCCGCCATTCTCCTCAGTAATGTCAGACGAAATTATTGCATTGCTTGAAGCAATTGAAATTGCTAAAGAGAAAAAGGGCAGTTGGCTACAATGCACTATGGGCCCAGATTCTCATATTATGGCCAAAACCCTGGCTTGTCCATAATAATTTTTTTAGAGTGATGAAACTTTACACACGTGTTCGTAAAGGGTTGAGCTATTTTTTATTATGTCAGTTTTAGCCTCCTCAGATTTTTTTAAGATTTAGATAATCTAAACCAAAATTGGAAAAAATTTAAAAAAAATGTTTAACTTAATTAAAAAAAAAAAGCGGTTTATTGGAATTGGACCATATTTCACACAGAGGTATTTATGAGCTCCTCATACATTGAAAAAATAGCCAATACCCAAAATATTGAATGGTTTTGAAGTTATAGCCCCAAATAGTTTCAGCTTTCCAAGCAAAATACTAAAAGACGACATCACTAATCCATATGTTTTTTAAGTGTTATAATTTTTTTTTTGCATGCTCTTTTAATTTCCGAAAAAAAATTTCAAAAATCAATATTTACATTTTTACGTTTTTTCTTCAAAATTGATCAATTTTAAAATTTTTGATTTGCGCCTTTGTAAGTATGCTATAAAATTTTCAAATTGTACATTCTTTTTACATTTAAGTACAACTTTTGAAATGACAAAAATTAAACCATACTTTTAGGCAGCTAAGAAATTAAAAAAATAGTACAATTTTCTGGAGGTCAATTTTTAATATTCAACTTTTAGATACAAAATTGAATTTCCGAAAATCGGGAGGAATTACATTTTGTTGTAAAATATGTGAAGAAATTTATAAAATTTTTTCGATCAAATATCGAGTGGTAGTCGGAGGCACCCTTAAAGCAAAGTAGCCAAATGATGAAAAACCTACAAAATCTTTATAACTAGTCGAATATATTTAAAACCAAAAAGTTTTTAAGCTCAATTTTATTTTTTTTCTGAAGTAACATTTATGAATAACAAAGTGAATGAAGATTTCGTAGCTACATGTGTCATGGTAAATGCAAGTTTTTTTTTTCTGTAAATTATCGCAAAAGTTAAAAAAATACAAAATGTCATCTTTGATGGCTAATAACTTAAGAACCAGTAATTAAAATTTAATATTTCTTTTTTGCACAGGATACATTAATATGTGTAAAATCATATTAAATTGTCATTGTGTCCAAATTTTGAATTTCGACTGGATGGCTTTTGGCCAAAATCTGGCCACGCGGGCCCATTGTGCAATGGTTGGATACAAGCTTAGATCGCGCTACGCAAATTATTGATTTTAAAAAGGAAAAAATATTCAATGAGGAATGGTAAAAAAAATAATTTGAGCAGCGTGATCTAAGCTTGTAGCAAAATAAACATAAACTGATTTTGTGTTTTCTGCCACACAGCACCAAAGCCACGGCATACTAATGCTGGAGCGCTTTAGTTTTGTGAGAGTAAAAAAGCAAGGACGCTCTCTAAGCAAGAGCCGAAGTCATGCACAAGCAAATTCGTGTCTGTTGCTTTGCAACAAGAGCGTGGCAACGCCAGAGAATTGGCTGAGAGAATTTAAGTACAAAAATCACGCATACATGCATGCGTTTTGTGTACAACACAGTACGTGTGAACCATAGGCCCATGGGATAGGGCCGTGCCGACCACTGCTCTATAGCTCTCTGGATCAGAAGATTTACCTGGTTTGGCGATTGGTACAATTTGAACTATCTTTCAAACTCGTGGAAAATAACTTGCTTAAAGACAATGATTAAGCAAAAGAGCTTTGAAGCCAATATTGCATATTCCAGCAGTTTCAGGGGATTTTCTTGTAAGAAGCGCATTAATTATGTAAGTAAGTTCAGAAGTAGAGACTCTAGTAATTCGTGAGCTACTATTTTGAATTGCAGCAACAGATTGCATGGATGTTTCAACTGGGCTATTTGTTTCTGAATTATAATATTATAATATGACATTGTAAGATTACACTAGTCGACGATGAAAAATCTCCAGAGATGAGACTTATATTTTATGTTGGGGCAATGTTTCAGCACTCAAAATCCGTTTTTTTTTATGCTCCCATGGCTTGTTTTTTTTTATGGCTGGTTTAGTGAAAAAGGACATTTTTCAAAATACGGTTGCACATATGACGTCATAAAAACTGTACTAATTCGAATTTTTTCATTATTTGGATTTTTCTCAAAAGACGAGTAGACTACCTTTCCAAAATGCCCCGAATCACAAATTGGTAACCTTAAGAAAAACCTACAGCCGAAAGTGTGTGCCCTAAGCACCGAAAAACACATTTTTTTGTACAAATATCGCTATTTCTTTCAGACAAAGTCTTTGACACTTGAAAAGTTAGCTATTTAATGTCATGATATGTAGATGTGATTTCTGTATAGTGTCGTCTTTTTATAATAAAAAATTACTGATTTATTGAATTTTTAGTAAAAATCATAAAAAATATTCTTTTTTTCGAAGGAATTTTTTTTTTGTCACTTTCAACTGCATTTAACCTTTGAAAAGTCATACACCCTTCTATATTTGAATTTTTTTATAGAAAGTAGGAGTCAGTAACTTTCAAATAAGCCCTTTTTCGTTAAATTTGAAATGTCTATTGAACACCAGCAGTTCAATGCATCACCATAAGCACTCGAAAAATCATGATTTCACCAAAAAATTAGATATTTTTTGTTTATAATGGTGCTTACGTTGACAAAAAGAGACTTTAATGTTTATGATGTTATTCGCGATTTGTATTTGAGGAAAGAAAAGTCTGAGGTATTAATATCTCGACTGAACGAGTTTGGATTTGTTGACGAAGGTATGTTTTGTATTTTATGCACTGCACAATGCGATTTGGCAGAATGTTTTTCTAAACTTGGTCAAATATTTTATTGCAATGACATTAAAAAACTGTTTGCTAAAATGAAACAGCCATTTGATGAATCGAAATTCAGATTATTCATCGATGGCTCTAAAACTAGTATGAAAGCAGTGCTTTTAAGTAACGGAAATGAAAATCTATCTATTCTAGTTGCCTTTGTCACAGAAATGAAAGAAGAATTTGAAACGATAGAACTAGAATTAATTTAATACAATAAGTTCAAATTCAAAATTATTGCGTACGATATCTTCACAAACAAACCAAACAACGAATTTTCAAAAAAATTAAAAAAAAAAAGTTTTTTTGACATACATATATGATATAGTCATCCGATTTTCATAAAATTTTGTACAGTGTTTGGAAACTATAAAAAACTTTGCAACACCAAAGTTGGAAACGGTATCTTCAAAAACACACGAAACACAACGAATTTTGTACAAAAAACAATTTTTTGACCGATCGGTCCTACGGGAGCTTCATGATATAGTCAACCGATTTTGATAAAATTTGGTACAGTACTTGGGATTTATAAAAAAAATTTGGTTACGATAACTTCATAAACAAACGAATTATCCAACTAAAACTTTTAGTTTTTTTCTAGGTCCTCTGAAACACCCTTATGGGAGCTATGTAATATAACCCCGATATTAAAAACATAAAATAAACTTGCGTCCCCTGACGTAATAACTCATCTAATCTGAAAGTTTGGTTGCTCTAGCTCTTACCATCTTTGTGATCTAGGTGTTCATACAGACGGACAGACGGACGTGGGTATATCGACTTCCCTAGTCACCTTGTAACTTTAGGGGGTCTTCGACGTCTCCTTCTGTATGGTACATACATTTTCGGCTTGCACAAACACAATATACCCTTTGTACCATACGGTACAGGGTATAAAAACATAATCTCGCCATACAAACTTTTAATATACTTTTAATATATATACTTTATATATATATATATATATACTTTAATATACTTTTAATAATTGTAATCAAAGAAGAATTTTGCATAGATTTTTTTTGCATACATTCTAAAAGTAGATTACAACAACCGTCTTTGGCATCAGAACAATAGGATTATGAATATAACTACGGAAGAAACCAATCAAAATATGTATGCACATATGTATACTTATTTCCATGAGGTAGAATTGGAGCTAGTGTTAAGTCGTATACCTCATCTCAAAATACATTTTATTTACATAAACTCTTCCAAATTTATAAAATACAAATCTTTAAATATGCAAATCAAGTGAATTGGTTTTTTTTTGATCAACCTGCTTCACATACAGCTAAATTCACACTGATACGCTTAAAATCAGAAAGTTTTACGATAAATTTGTAAATTTCCCCCATTTTTCCGATAAATTCTCATGTTGTGTGGCGCGAAATTGCCGCAACTTTGCACTTTTTTATTAGTATATGTTGTTTACATTTAATTTTCATTAAAATAATTCTACAAAAAAAAAAAATGTAAAATTACACAAAAATATTAATTTAGCAACAATATTTATTAAAATTAAACACGACTTAGCTATTTTTATTAGAAGGGAAATTTACTTTCTACTGAGTTTTTTTTTTTTTTTTCGAATTTTGTGAGTTGTGGTGAACGGACGTGTTATGCGCACGCTCCGCAAAACTCTGAAAAGTGGACTGGATCTGATAGCGAAAAATTTTAAAGTGCATTGGAGTGATCCAAAATTAGCGAAAGGACGCTGTAGTGATATAAATATTTACTAAATGTAAAAAACAAGTGCATAATTAGTAAAAATATTTTAAGTGCTACGAACAAATCGCGAAAAATGAGCAACGCTCAACCGAATGACCGTAGAAATTCAGTAGAGCACAGAAATGGGTTCTACTCATATTTTTCTACGCGTGACACCGAGGCGGACGGTGCAGCAAATCAGTGCAACTCAGCTCTCTTGTCCATCGATAGTCAGAGAGCACGTTCTTGCTCTCCCGCTCTACCAACTGTAACTCCAACGTCATGGAGCTCTCAGTGCAGCCAGCAGCGCTGAGCGCAATAATTTCGACACACGCCGCTCATCAACAGGCGCAATAAAGTCTTTGACTACCGCAATCGCAGCAACAAACACAACAACTGCAACGGTATCTGTCACCAGAAATGCGATTTCGGCTGCGTTTGCAGAATCTGCAGCGCAAGCACAAAATATAACCAAAACAACAAATGCAAGCGTTAATGTGTGCAATAATAACAACAATAACAATGATAACATGCAAAATCAAGAAACAAAACTGTGCAGACTGGTATGGATCGCTACATCCAAATCAAGCGCAAACTGAGCCCACAAAACTCAAAGGCTGGTAATAAATCAAAAATTATCCGTGGTAATGATGGTAGGCAAACACCCGATGCAGCCTACTCTAACAAATATGCCCTTTTGGCAGACTCTGAAACTGATCAACAAACTGAGCAAACGGAAAGGGAAACCAAAAAAGTTAAGCCTCCACCAATATACATTCGCAAGCAAAGCTCAAGTGAACTAGTCAACAAACTAGTTGCACTAATTGGAGATACATCATTCCATATAATTTCTCTTAAAAAAGGAAATATACATGAAACAAAAGTGCAGATCCAAACAGAGGTGGACCATCGTATAGTTACCAAATACCTTGTAGAAGCAGGTAAAAACTATTATACTTATCAGCTTAAAAGTTGCAAAGGTCCACAAGTAGTCCTAAAAGGAATTGAGTCAACAGTGTCACCTGACGAAATCATAACGACCCTAAAAGATAATAACTTTAATGCCAAAACTGTTATAAATATCTTAAATAAAAATAAAGAACCGCAACCACTCTTCAAAGTTGAGCTCGAACCAGAGAGCAACACTTTAAAGAGAAATTAAGTCCACCCCATCTACAAGCTACAGTTCCTATTGCACAGGAGGATCACTGTTGAAGAGCCGCACAAGCGTCCAAATCCAGTGCCAATTGCCAAGAATTTGGCCACACCAAAGCCTACTGCACTCTAAGGTCTGTCTGCGTCGTTTGTAGCGAATCTCACAGCTCCGCGAAATGCCCGAAAAGCAAGGATGACAGGTCAGTGAAAAAGTGTAGCAACTGTGGAGATACACACATTGCGAACTGGAGAGGCTGCGTAGTTTACAAGGAGCTGAAAAGCCGCCTAAGCAAACGTATTGGCCCAATGCAACCCCTTCGTATTAGTGAACTTCTACCCACCCGCGCAACTGAGGCCTCATATGCCTTCATCTTCAGTTCCTGTTAGTATTACGCCTGGCATTTCCTTTGCAAACGCTGTAAGAATGGGAAATAATACGCCCACTCCAATGAAAAAACTTTCACAACCCGCACAAACAGAGCAAACACCTCCGAATTTTTTCCATAATGATCAGCAACAACAAAGCGGCATTGAAGCAGCTATGCTTTCGCTACAAAAAAGTATTACTGACTTTATGACGTTTATGCAAACCACTATGCAAGAACTCATGCGAAACCAAAGTATGCTGATGCAATTACTTTTGTCATCAAAATCAACTTAATGACTTCGCTACGGATATCTCAGTGGAACGCAAATGGCATTTCACAGCACAAACTAGAAATTACACAATTCTTAAACAACAAAAATATCGATGTAATGCTACTTGTGTAGACGCACCTAATTAACAAAATAACTACCCAGACTGCAAAGCTCTTGGTGGCACTGGCATATTAATTCGAAATCGCATCAAACACCACTTTTTGCACAGGTTTGAAACGAACTACTTACAATCTACTTGTCTAAATTTACAAACCAATAGCGGTCCAGTGACCCTTGCCGCAGTCTACTGCCCACCTCGATTTTCGGTGTCTGAGGATGAATTCATGGGGTTCTTTAACACGCGATCTCGTCTTGTAAGCCCAAAGGGAAAGCAGCTATACAATGCGATCATCAAATCCCGTAACAAATTCGACTATGTGTCTCCGGGTAAGCCTACCTACTGGCCTGCTGATCCTAAAAAACTCCCTGATCTTATTGATTTCGCAATCACCAGAAAGATTCCACGAAGCATGGTTACAGCTGAGGCACTTTCAGACTTATCGTCAGACCACTCTCCGATCCTTCTTAATCTCCTGCACCACCCAAAGATTGTCGAACGGCCATATAGGATTACAAACAACAGAACAAGCTGGCTCAAGTATAAAAGATACATTTGTTCACACATCGAACCAACTCCTGATCTGACTACTAAGGACGACATCGATCGTTCATCAGACACACTTACGTCTGTATTAGTATCAGCAGCTAAGGTCTCAACACGCATGCTCACCAAGGTATTAAAGCTGGAGGAAGCGAAGGCCCAACATCAGTACATCGAGCAACTGTCTCCCACCAGCGCAATACATCCACTGTGGAGAGCCCACCGAAATCTTTCTGCTCCAATCGAAACAGCCATGCCTCTAAGGAGTCCCATCGGCACCTGGCTCAGCAGCGATGAAGAAGAAGCGAGTGCATTTGCTGCACACCTAAAACAAGTGTTCCAGCCAAACCCTGCCACTAATTCTTTTGGTCTCCCATCACTGTCCCGTTGCAATCCAGTAGAGCCATTGAAACCAATCGAATTCAGGCCGAGCGAAATTGCAAAAGTCATCAAAGAGCAACTAAAGCCCGGAAAATCTCCTGGGTTTGATTTGATAACTCCGAAAATGATCATCGAGCTCCCTAGGTGTGCGGTTTTACACATATGTCGTCTTTTCAATGCAATAACAAGACTTGGGTATTTCCCGGATAAATGGATGAAGTCGATCATAGTAATGATTCCTAAGCCGGGAAAGATTAAAACGCAGCCTTCATCATATAGACCAATTTGGTTTTAGAGAAAAACATGGAACGATCGAACAGGTCAATCGCATCACATCAGAAATTCGCACAGCATTCGAGCAACGGGAATATTGCACGGCAATATTTCTTGACGTCGCACAAGCATTCGACCGAGTCTGGCTGGACGGACTTATGTACAAAATAACAAATCTGCTGCCACAAAATACGCACAAGCTGCTTGAGTCGTATCTATACAAAAGAGTGTTCGCAGTAAGATGTATCGCAAGTACCTCCCAGGATCACGTGATCGAAGCTGGAGTGACCCAAGGCAGTGTTCTCGGACCTGTTCTCTACATCCTGTACACGGCGGACATCCCCACAGACTACTAGCTTACGACTTCTACGTTTGCTGATGATACGGCGATTCTTAGCCGCTCCAGATGTCCAGCAAAGGCAACAGCTCAACTGGCTCGCCACTTACTATCTGTGGAAAGATGGCTTGCAGATTGGCGCATACAAGTCAACGAACAAAAATGCAAGCAAGTTACGTTTACTCTGAATAAAAAAAGGTGACCTCCCCTGGTCTTGAACAACGCACGCATTGCATAAGCTGACGAAGTAGTGTACCTGGGCGTTCACCTAGACAGGCGGCTCAGCTGTCGAAAGCACATAGAAGCCAAGAAGACGCATCTGAAACTTAAGGCAAGTAGCCTTCGCTGGCTTATAAACGCTCATTCTCCCCTTAGCCTGGACTAGAAAGTCCTTCTGTATAGCTCCGTGCTGCAACCAATTTGGACTTATGGTTTCGAGTTATGTGGCAACGCAAGCAGATCCAACATTGAAATTATACAGTGGGCACAGTCCAAAATCTTGAGAACAATCACGGGGGCACAGTGGTATCTCCGGAACGAGGATATTCACATAGACCTGCACATCAATATAGTAAAAGAAGAGATTTCCGAAAAACAGCAAAAACATAAAATCAAGCTCGCCACTCATCCAAACCATCTTGAAAGATCTCTAACCCGAGTTTGCAGCCACAGCCGACTTCAGCTCAACGACCATCCAGCCCAGCGACATATTTCTTAGGGTCTTTGAACATTAATACAATTCAATTTTCAATTGTAAAGTAAATTAGAATAAGATTTGATTAATTATTGTTAGTCCCTTATGGAAAAAGTGGAGATTCAATAAATAAACAAAGAATTCAAACAAAAAAAAAGAATTTAAGTAATAAAAAATTAAAAATCGTGTTTGTCGAATCGACTAACTTGTGGATAAACGTATAAAAAATTACGTGTGGTCACGAGGGTTAAGGACATTATGTATGATGAAAATGCGCGATTAAATTTAACAAAATCTAATTTCTGCTTTGGGGTGTAGGGGAGAGATAGCACCTTTTTCTAGAGGCAGTCGGGCTATGCACTGTGCATAGTCGCTGAAGGAGTCTGGTTCTCACCCGAAACCCAACTTTTCACCTTTGGCTCCTAGTGCCAAACCCTGGTAATCACGTCGACTCGTGGGCGAAATTTGGTGAAGGGTACCTGTTTTTGGCCTCTGGTTCTTGGACGGTCAGGATGGGGTTGTTGACCCACTAAGCTCTCGCTCTGAGCCTGTAACCATTGCGAGATTCCGTCAACAACAGCACTAAAGCAACATGAATAAAACTTCCACAGATGAAAATACCCCAGGGGGTAACCGAGATACGGCTAATCCCTCCGCCTCGGCGGCTGGCACATCGATTCTGGGGGTGCCAATTTCATGTCTAAATAGTGAACATACACACTGTCAATTCACAGAAGAAATAGTCAATATGAGCAACAACGTACAACCCTAACAAGACAAGACATACGCTTCGGTACCTGGAACGTAACAACGTTATATCAGACCGGAAAACTAGAACAAGCTTGCAGAACAATGGAAAAATTAAGGCTAGCTTTTATCGGTATGTGTGAAGCGCGCTGGAGCATGTGCGACACCTAGGCAGAAAAACTAATAAAACTACTGAATGCATCACCCCGAACACATGGCAACTCATAGATAAGAGAGCATCTCTAAAAAATAAAATAAACTGTCTGCGGAATATTACTGAGAGAAAAGCTGCGCAGCAACAGTACTCTATCTGCAATCAGAGAAGACAAAGGAGAACACCTAGACAATTTGGCAACTGATGCAGAAAATGCTGCAGGGTCGCACAACATGAAAGACCTATACGACATCACTAGGCGAATCGCCGGAGTGAAACCACCAACCTCCAGGCCGATTAGAAGCAGTGACGGCAGACTCTTAATTAATGTAGAAGAACAACTAAGACGCTGGAAAGAACACTTCTGTAATATACTTAACATTCAGAGAGATGGGATTCAACTAACGTATGTAAATAACATATTACCCTTGCCAATTAGGACAACGCCACCCAGCAGAAGGTAAATTGTCGCGGCCATAAACAGAGAATGCATTTCGGCTGAACTCATAAACATCGGAACACCTGAAAAAATTATATCTTTGATCAAACGCAGCTTTGAAGGTTTCAAATGCTCAGTGATTCATGACGGCAAAGTGTCAGAGCCATTCACAACAATTTCGGGAGTAAGGCAAGGCTGCCTACTGTCGCCGCTAATATTTCTCATAGTTATTGATACAGTTACAAGGCGTGCAACGCTTGACAAACCTAGGGGTATCATATGGAACCCACTGGACTCTACAGCAAGACTGGAATCACTCGACTATGCAGACGACAAGTGCGACCTTTCGCATCGACATGGTGACACGCAAAAAAAGGTAGAGCATCTATCTCTATCAGCAAAGGTTGGTCTACTAATTAACGTGACCAAGACAAAAGAAATGCGAATCAATGCGACGTCAGAAGAGCCCTTAAAGTTGTATGACCGACAAATTGAAAGAGTCGATGAATTTTAATATTTGGGAAGCTCAATAACACCTAGCAGAGGCACAATGACAGATGTAACTGCAAGAATCAAATAATCAATCGGTGCCTTTTCACGACGAAATAAGATCTGGTTATTGAATTGTTATAGTATCCGAACCAAAATCTCGATCTTTAAATCTTGTGTCTTGTCCGTGCTCCTTTATGGCTACGAAACGTGGTTCGTAACAGAACAAGTCCAACAGAAAATACGCAGTTATGCCAACCGATGTCTTCGTAAGATTTTGCAAATATTTTGGCCAAACCGAATACCAAATGAAGAACTGTGGTCAAGAACTGGCATGTTGGACATCAACATAGAAATTCGAAAAAGGAAGTTCGGCTGGATCGGCCACACATTGCGCAAACCACCGAACGACATGAACTATATGTCCTTGCAATACAACCCGCAAGGCAATAGACGCAGAGGCCGCCCGAAAATTACCTGGAGACGATCAGTCCTGAGCGAGATTAACACCAGCGAGGAACGTGGCAGCAGGCGATATGCTAATATCATAGAGCTCAGGGAGACCGCTCTACGAAGAAGACAATGGAGACTACTTGTGGATAGCTTATGCCCAACATAGAGGCAGTTCGGAATCTTTTGACGCCGAACAAGGCTTAATAATAATAATTTCAGCTTGAAAGTAAAGTGGCACGAATATAATCAATTTCTTGTACTCAAGCAGGTACAGTGCAGTACTGCGGCGCAGTTCCGACTTGAAGCATTGCGCGTTTTTGCTTTTGTGCAATAACCATTCTTTTCGCCTTTTACTCTCCATCATCCTAATATGGAATTCTGCTCCTGCGTTTGCAGCCCTTAATATACTCTTTATCTGGATATGGTTGTCAGCAGAGTGTGAATGATTGAGATAGTACCGATATACTAGGTTACACTGCCGATTTAAATATGTCGGGAAATGTGTTGCTTGAGATAAATGACATTTCAGAATGGTCAACTTCAGACACCAAGCAAGCTGTTTTCACCGAGATGGAAGGAACCCCACAGCTGAGGCAGTACTAAAACTGCAGCTGTCGGCATACTAAAGAAGATGGTACCGATGAGGTGCTATAAATATCTCGAATTGTGCCACACAGCCGTAAGATGCAGAAACAAGCATGACGCATCAATCATGTGCTTCAATTGTGTAGATGGAAGCCATGCGGAGCAGGAGCAGTAAGCCATTGTACATAACATATCGTCGACCTCCGAACACAGCGACCACCAGGCCATTGTAACCACTATCAAAGCACGGAGCCAGCGAACCTGTCAACACTTCTCGAGGACTTTCAGTGAGGAAGCCCTCTGCCTCATGGTGGATGACATTCACGATCATATAAGAGATGATGCGGATGAATGCGGATGAATGCGGAAACAGCCTACCCCGAGTTGTCGAAATGGCTTGCGATGCATCGATGGTGCGCAAGTGAATGGGAGACTACAAGCAGCGACCAGTTTACTGGTGGAATGAGGAAATAGACCGCAACTCTCATGCTGCACGACATAGACAACAGCGGGACGAATTTTTCTGAGCTTCAATAATGTTTGGCGAGGTGTTCAAATTGAGCTGACTAATATTATTAAAATATATGAGACCAACCCAGGTTGCATAAGTACTTCTATGAACCCTTCGTGTTACAAGTGATCAAAGCAAATCAATATTAAATTGAATAATAATATTCATCATTCCGAAATGGTAATGCCAAGTAGTAAAAAAGATGCGATGCTTACTTTTCCAATCATAATACAAGGTGTCTTAAACATTAGCTGAAAAATGAGAGCCTAGCTCTTGGGAATTCAGTCGCTATGGAGCGTTTCTCGTTGGCGGAGAAAAATATTTGAAGAGACTTGCTCAACATTAGAAAAACCAAAATCTGGGCGGCCAAGGTCATCAAGAACGGCAGAAAAGGTGGAGAGTGTAAACCAATATGTTCGTGAGGATCCGAACCTTTCAATTCGGAAGCGCGCAGTTGCTTTAAATGTGCATAGATCATCAATACACGGCGTTTTGAATAAAGATTCATTGGTGAAAGAATTAAATCCCAAGGGTGCCCGTCATAGGCTTCAGTTCCGATGGCAATTGAGCGGATGAAGCTTATTTTCACTTAATGGGTTCGGCTAAATGAATGCCTTGAGCACAAAGGTATACATTTGGACGATATTATTATATCCTGTACCTATAGGTACAAAGGGTATACTAGATTTGTGCAATGTATTTAACGGACAGAAGGAGGCGTGGCAGACCCCAAGTCCTTTATACCAAAATGCATATCATAACCTCGGGTAGTGATTGAGCCATGTCCACCTAGATTCCGGAGACTACAAGAGATAGAGACCAGCTGGTGCACATATTTCCTGAGCAGATGAAGTTGAATCGTATCGATATCATCAGCGTTTAAAATGCTGCTACCAACATAACAAATATCACACAATTTTAGATGCCGCAGCTCTGTAAATTTTAAATTTTCAAGCCGATCGTAGCTCGTAGTGTACTTTTTGCACACGCATCCAAGTAATATTTGCACTCGGGATTTTACACACAAAATATTTCGACTGCTGCCGAAGCTGCGAGCTCGGCTGCAGAGCCTGTCGAATAGACACGCATTTCAATTTGACTGCGGTACCCGAACAGCGATTTCACCATACACAAGAACTGCCGCCTTGCCTTGCTCTGTCGACAGCATTGTTGATAACTGCTAGTAGAAATATTGGCAGCCTTTTCATTATGTGTAGATTAGTTGAGAGCTGCTGCTAGAAATGTTGATAATAATATGTAGAGCAGGAGTGCCCAAAGGCTGCTTATGGAAGAGCAAACACCAATACATATGAAATAAAAACGCTAACACATCTAAGCCAAACCGTTTTGTTATGCTATTGTGTACACTGAAAAAAATAGTATATACTCATATAAATGTTTTGTTTTTCGTTGCTACTATTTTGTCTTTACAATCTATGCCTTAATACTCACATTTAACACGTGGTGCACAAAAACTTCGTGTACGCGATCCATCCCATACCCTTTTTTTAAGTGCAAGAGTTCAGAAAGCACAAACGAAAAACAACAACAAAATTGCAGTGAAAATCAGTTGGCCAGTTTGGCCATTAGTTTTTATACCCTGTATCTATAGGTACAAGGGTATACTAGATTTGTGCAATGTATGTAACGGACATAAGGAGGCGTGGCAGACCCCAAGTCCTTTATACCAAAATGCTGGTGCGCATATTTCCTCAGAAGATAAAGTTTGTTGAATCATGTCAATATCATCCCACCCCCCTCAATTGATTTACCGTGTTTTCTTCCACACCCCTCAACATACCAACTTGAAACTTACCCCATATACTTTAAATAACTTCTTTGACGTAACATTCGAGTTTCATCAAAATCGGTAAAAATTTAGGGAACTTATAGGTATTTATTTATTTATTTACCCTAATATTATAAATGTTTATTTAATAACTAATTACAAAACGTAGAGTTTAGCCTTTACAGCTTTACAACTATAATATTTACATTTTAAGCATTAAGACAAAATATTTTTTGTTATTTGTTATATAATATTAAATAATAAGGAAAAAGGGGAAAAAACCTTACAATATCGAAAAAAAAAAAAAAAGTAATTAAAGACTTACAACTAAATTACATACTAAGACTAGAAAAAGGCTAAGGACCAAAAAGATCTGGATCATCACTAATAGTGTGGGATGTTAATGTTTTTAAATTAAATTTAGTTATAGCCTGATAAATTTTGTCATCAATCATGCAAATATCTGCTTTTTTATGGAGTCGAGAAGTGGAGTAATAGAATGGAACATCAAATATCATTTTTAGGATCTTATTCTGGATTCTTTGTAATTTAAGTCGGTGACACGCTGCACAATCACCCCAAACCTCCGAGCCATATAAAATAATTGGTACAAATATAGATTTAAATAAAGTTAGTTTGTTGTTTACTTGCAGCTTCGACACTCGATTTATAAGAGGATACAAAATTTTTATTGTCTTATTTACTTTGTCTAAAGTTTTTGCAATATGCACATTAAATTTCAATTTATTGTCAATATAAATACCAAGATATTTTATATAACTTTCCCATTGGGCACATACGTTATTTATTAACAGAGTCGAGTTGGGCAAGTGACATGGTTTCCGCTTGCGGGTGAAGAAAATTGAATTTGTTTTGGTTATATTAAGTTTGATTTTCCACTTATGAAAGTATTCATCAAGGGTGTGCAGGGCTTCAGTTAGGTTTTGTTTTATGTCGCTGTAGCAGTTACCTGAGCAATATAAGGCAGTGTCATCGGCAAAAATTTGCGTTTTACATTGCCCATGCATTGGGATGTCGTGAGTATAAATGTTGTATAGAATAGGTCCTAAAACAGAACCCTGAGGGACGCCTGCGGTTATCAGTTTTTTGTCTGATTTGACACCATTCATGTCTACCCAAAAGTATCTTTCGGATAAGAAGCTGTTTATAGTTCGTAAAAGATACGTGGGTATGCCTATCTTTTGCAGCTTATACACTAGACCTTTATGCCAAATAGTGTCAAATGCCGATTGTACGTCTAAGGTAACCATACCTACTGACTTTTTGATTTCTAGTTGGTCCTTAATGTCTTTCTTAAGTTTTCTAAGCGGGTGAATACAACTAAGACTACATCTAAAACCGAATTGTACAGAAGGGAGAATATTCTTTTCCTCAATATGTGCATTCAGTCTTGATTTTAGAACACGCTCAAAAATTTTGGAAAAGCCACACAAAAGGCTAATAGGACGATAGCTTTCCGGAGAGTCAACAGGCTTACCTGGCCTTGAAATTGCCACAATTTTGGCCAGTTTCCATTTGCGTGGAAAGTAGCCAGCATTAATGCAATTATTAAAAATTTGGGTCAACATATCTAGGGCACTTTTTGGCAAGTGTTTTAAGCAGATGTTTGGTATGCTGTCAGGTCCAGGCGACTTTTTGTTTTTAAGACTGTAAATTACTTCCCTCACGTCTAATGTTGTTATTGATTGACCACTGAAAGGCTTGTTGGTGTCTAAAATGTAGTTGTTTACTAAACTTATAGTAACTGCATCAGAGAGCGAATCTGTAAGTTTATGCTTTTTCTCAAATAAGTCACTGATTACTTGCGCTTTTTGTTCTCTAGTATGGTAAACTTTGTTATTATAGGAAAAGCTAGGAATGAATTGTTTTTTATTTTTAATTATTTTCGCAATTTTCCAAAACGGCTTAGAGTTTTTGTCGAGATGCGAAAGCTTTGTGTTCCAACTAGTATTAATTTGTTCAAACATATTAGCTTTTATTTGGCGGTTTAAGTAGTTGATTCTTGCCTTATAAATTGGCAGTCTAGTTCGTGACCATTATTTTATCGCAATATTTCTAATTTTAATTAGTTCAGCTGTGTGTTCAGTTATTCTAGTACTACGTGGTCTAGTGTCTTTAACTTTAGGGACTGCTTGGTTAATTGCAGCAATTACACTTGAAGTAAAAAATTCAACCATAAAGTCAATTTCATATTCAGAATAACTTGTTATTTCATTAAAAGTGGATCTGTCGCGTGTGCAGCGATTAATGGAGGTTTTGAAAAGTTTCCAATTCGCTCTGTACAAAAAGTACAAAAAGATTTCTTGTGTCACAATAGACAACGACGTCTTCAGTTTAGAAATAATGGGTAGGTGGTCGGAGGAGAGGTCAGCGTGAACCGTTGGTTCAGTAAGTAGATGAGGTGAGCTTGCGATGAAAAAGTCAATGGTAGAGGCCTTGGCTTTATAACTAGTAGGGATATATGTGATATTAGGCTTGCTAATATCTTTATTTTGTTGTTTAATTGTTTAATAATAATGATATTAAGTATATGTTTAATGATATAAAAATGTTACAGCTTTTACTAGAACGGCTTTAAATAGAACGGCTTTAAATAGAACGGCTTTAAATAGAACGGCTTTATCTTGCAGCTTTTAATCAATTAGGTCGACGCGACTTTATATTGACGACCTTTCAGCGCGGCTGTATGTTATCTACTCTCTCGCTTGCTAACAGCTTTCTAACTCCAATGCTCGCCTGCCATTTAACAGCACCTGCTGATCCTCTGTTGTTAACAGCCCTTCTTACACTCGGCCATTCTGATTATTCATCGGCCTCCGATGACCACGGATCCTCATCATTCTCAGCCAGTTCCCACAACTTCATGTTGTCTGCACTAGTCGCCGTATTGATCGGTCCCTCTACGTTTGCTGCTTTGCGTACTTCATACCGTTCATTACGCTTCACCTTTATAACCTCATATGGACCGAGGTACTCGCTTGCCAGCTTTCTTCCAGCAACAAACTGCGTGCGTCGAATCGCCACCAGATCGCCCACCTTGTAGCCAGGATTGTTGGTACGCTTTTTGTCAAACTGCTTTTTATACTCAGTTTGTGTGTTTAGAATTTCATTTTTTGCTCTATGGCGCAACTGCTGTCTTTCGTTGTCAAAATTGGTATACATTTCCTCGCTTAGCAACTCCATAATTCGGCTCTCTGCTTCGACATTCATCTTAACACCAAACAATAGTTGGAACGGCGTACTCTTGGTTGAAGCGTGTACTGCGCTATTGATGGCTGCTTGAACTTTCGGAACAAATTTAAACCATTTTTCTGGTTCTTCGGCAGACAGCTTAGATATTATCGCCAATATAGAACGATTTACCCGCTCAACTTGACCGTTTCCTCTTGGCACACCTGTTGTACTCCACACGTGATCAATGCCTTTTGCTTTCGCATACTCCTCAAATGCCTTTGATGTAAACGCAGCTCCACGGTCGCTAACCATACGCACCGGGCTGCCAAAAATAATAGTCCATTCGTTCAGCTTTTGAATGACCTCCTCGCAATTCGTCGTTTTTGTCGGATACATCCAAACGAATTTTGAGAAACCGTCTACCATTACAAAGATATATTTGTATTGCTTTGCCGTAGACTCCATTGGACCCAGGTGATCCCCATGTAACGTATGCAACGGCTCAGCTCCCTTCTCTATGCAATGCAAGAGGCCTTCTTTCTTGCCCAGCTTTTTGTTATATATGATGCATTTCACGCGGCTGCTAATCATACGATCCACCTTGCCATCCAGGTGCGGTATCCAATATTTCTGCTGTATGGCATGCATTGTCTTCTGCTTTGCAAAATGGCCAGTACTGTGAGCATCAACAATTATTTCTCTCTCCATTTGTTTAGGCACCACCAGCAACTCGGAGCCATTGACAACTTTTAAAATTAATCCGCCTTTTTCCTTAAAATCGCCATACGGATGAGTGTCCAGCACCTTGGAAATCGCCTTGATCGTCTCATCTCTCTGCTGTGCATTTTTGATTCGCGCAGTTACCTCTGAAGATGCCAACATTATTCTGCATGGGTATCGACTTAGGCAATCAACATGCCGGAGTCGCTCTCCAGGTCTATGCTCCACTTGAAAATCGAATTCCTGAATGTAGACGACCCATTGCGCAACTTCTCGTGGAACATCCAAAAAAAAAAGGCACACCTAGTATGTAGTGCCGGAACTTCTTCAACGCCAGAAATATCGCTCCTTGCAACTTATCCAGTATCTCTTCCATTAATGGCACGGGAAAACAGTCCCTCAGCACCATTTTATTTAACTGGCGAAAATCAATGCAAACTCGAATAGTGCCATCTTTCTTTTTAACCAAAACAATTCGGCTTGCATAATTTGAAAATGATTTTCGAATGATGCCGGCCTTCAACCATTCGTCAATCTGCTGCTTAACCGCTTCTATTTCTCCGGCTGCAATACGGCTTGGTGCCTGGCGGAAAGGTGACATGCCTGCATCAGGCACAATCTTCAGCTGGACTGAACTTTCAGCAACATCTACGGCTGGCTTGTATGTATTAATCATACATTTAACGACGTTTTTGAACTGCGGGGGTATATCAGCATCAGTATTTCTTTCAACAATATTAAAAATACTTATCTGATTTGTTTCCTTAGTTTCCCCTCCCGTCCGGAGAGAAAACTTGTAGCCAGCTTCCGTTGACTCATAGTTGAACTTGTCGGTAAAAGCATAACCGAGCAGCACATCACATCCGATAGCATAGTCAGCAACTACCGAGAACTTCTGAGAAATCTGCGCGCCGTCGACCATGACATCTGCCACAAAAAATCCCAAAGTGAAAGTTTTTGTGCCGCCTAATCCTTTCAGCACCTTCGTGGGTTTTTCCAACACGGCGTTTATTTTCTTGCACACTGAAATTCTTGCTATTGTTACATCAGCTCCTGTGTCCACCAAAGCGTCTATCACTACGTTGTTTATCTTCAGCGTTTTAAGCCGTTTGGCATCATAGACAACATTAACTGCTGCATCAGGGCAATTCTTAGACATATGCCCACTCTTGCTGCATCGGAAACACTTTGCCATATTTTCTTTACAATCCCTGCGCAAGTGCTCTGCAGATCCACAGTTGAAGCAATGCTGCTTTTTTTCATGCTTGTTTTGCCACATTTTGTTGGAACTACTGCTAGGTTTTCCAAACAATTTTTCATCACCGTAATTACTGCTCTGAGCCACGCTTTCGTACACCTCATATTTTGTTTTTAACTCTTTGTACGGCGAGCAGTTGTATAAACTGTATTTAAAATCGTTTTTCAGCTTCAGGCCACTCACTATATATCTTATGACTGATTCTGTGTCGATCACGCCTCGCGACGCAATACGCTTCATTTGCAGCATATATTCGTGAAAGCTCTCATCTTTTTGTTTAATACGGGCACTTAATTGCTTGTGTATTTCAGCACTGCAAACATTTTCGCTGGTAAATTCCTCTGTAACCAGACGACGTAACTCACTATATTCGTATACTGCTGTTGATTCTAGGAATAATTGTGCTGTGCGCGTCATTTTAGCTCGAGCCTGGACGTATTTCTGCTTATCATTAAGACCATAGGCGTCAGCATTCAGCTCAAAGTTCTCGAACCACTTATGCACCTGCATATTTTCTCCGTCAAATTCAGGAATAATTTTGGCAAAATTTTCCACTACCAGCTTAGCATCATTTTTTCCAACTTCGTCGGCTTGAATTTTCAACGTCAGTAACTGCATCAACTGTTGCAGCATTTCATTATTTTCAGCAATTTTTTCTTTATTAATTTCAGCTATGTTCATTTCTGCTGCGTTTATTTCGGCTTTACTTTGGATCGCTGTTTTTACTGTTTCCAATTTACCGCTTGTAGTTGGACGTTCGTCTATTTCCTTTTGCGATCTCTCTTTGTCTTCTACACACTTCTCGCTCAATTGCGGCTGTTTATTCTCACTCATCTTAGAGCGCGTACTGTACCTGTGCTCTGTCATCGGCAGCTGCTTGTTTTTTCTCAAATATGCACTCATATAACGGTTCTTTTGAGTTTTTGTTCTTTCGGCATACACGCGTTGTATCGTACGATTTTGAGTTTTTTTTTTTCTTTTTTAACTGCGTAAAAATTGCGTTTTTCTTGCGAAATGTATTCAATATACATAATTAAAATACACACTGTGTTTGAACATGTAAAATAACATTCACTGCTTCTTGTGTTTGGACGAGCAAAGTAATATTGACTGCTTTTTTGTGTTTGGACGAGCCCCCAAATGTGATATTAGGCTTGCTAATATCTTTATTTTGTTGTTTAATTGTTTAATAATAATGATATTAAGTATATGTTTAATGATATAAAAATGTTACAGCTTTTACTAGAACGGCTTTAAATAGAACGGCTTTAAATAGAACGGCTTTATCTTGCAGCTTTTAATCAATTAGGTCGACGCGACTTTATATTGACGACCTTTCAGCGCGGCTGTATGTTATCTACTCTCTCGCTTGCTAACAGCTTTCTAACTCCAATGCTCGCCTGCCATTTAACAGCACCTGCTGATCCTCTGTTGTTAACAGCCCTTCTTACATATATGTTGGGTCTCTTGGATAGACAATACTAAATTTGCATTGAGTTGAAAACTCATGTAAAGTTTTGTCCCAGTTGTTTGCTTTAAGGCAGTTCCATTCGCGATTACGGCAATTTAAATCACCACCAACAATATAAACACCATCTAGACGGTGAATCTTAAGCAAGTCTTTTTAAAACATTCCTTTTGGTGTTTGGTATCGCAAAGTAAATGGCAGGAATCGGACAAACATTTGGCAGGTGAGCCGGGAAAGTATGCTGCGAAAATTTTAATAATATTTCCACTGCTTACTTCCACCTGTACACCTACGTTCTCTATTAGGTGCGTATTGATTGAAGAAATTTGTTTGTGTTTTATTTCACTTTTGATGATTATTGCTGTTCCACCCCCTCGAGAAGAGCGTCGGTCATTTCTATAAACCGAATACCCAGGGAGAACAAATCTATCCTTAAATGTCAACCAAGTTTCACATAATAAGCAGATATCTACATGATTTCTATTTAAAAAGTTTAAAAGTTCCAATCGTTTGCTACCAACGGCACGCGAATTCCATGCCATAATATTAGAGCTTTTACCTAAATTATACATTGGAGTACACATATTTAATAGCTAGTTGTGTAATTATATTAAATTGGTCTCTCTTACAGGTGCAGCTACTTAGCTTATTTAAGACTTCATTTAGGAGATCATTTATTTCGGCAATTGAAAATAGATCGCAAGATGGTGATTTGTTATTGGAAACGTTGCCGATTAAAACTTGACTGTAAGTAGGTTGAGATGGATAGCTAAAATAATTATAAATATCGAATTTCACCAAAAAAAAATAAATTCCAATTGGAAAGAAAAAATTTTATCGAGACAAAAGGTACAGGGTATTCCACTGTCGGGCACCGCCTCGATTGTACCACATTTTTATACCCTGTACCGTATGGTACAAAGGGTATATTAAGTTTGTGCAAGCCGAAAATGTATGTAACATACAGAAGGAGACGTCGGAGACCCCCCAAAGTTACCTAAAGTATGATCAGGGTGACTAGAGAAGTCGATATACCCATGTCCGTCTGTCTGTCTGTCCTTCCGTATGAACGCCTAGATCTCAGAGATGGTAAGAGCTAGAGCAACAAAGCTTTCACATAAGATCCCTTATTATTCCATAGGAGACAAATTTATCTTATTTTTTTGATATCGGGGTTGCATTATATAGCTCCCATAGGGGTGTTTCAGAGGACCTCGAAAAACCCCAAAAGTTTTAGATAAATAATTCGTTTGTTTATGAAGATATCGTAACCAAATTTGGCGTTCGCGAGTTTTTTATCCCCAAGCACTGCACCAAATTTGATCGAAATCGGTTGACTATATCGTATAGCTCCCATAGGGCCAATCGGTCAAAAAAACGTTTTTTGTACAAAATTCTTTGAGTTTCGTTTGTTTGTGAAGATATTTTAACCGAATTTGGCATTCAGAAGTTATTTAGAGTACCCAAATACTGTACAAAATTTAATCAAAATCGGTTGACTATATCATATAGCTCTCATAGGACCAATTGGTCAAAAAAACGTTTTTGTACAAAATTCGTTGTTTCGTTTGTTTGAGAAGATATTGTAACAAAATTTGGCATTCTGAAGTTTTTTTGGAGTACCCAAGCACTGTACCAAATTTGATCAAAATCGGTTGACTATATCATATAACTCCAATAGGAACGATACGTCAAAAAAAAATTCGTTAGTTTTTGGTTGTTTATGAATGTATCGTAACCTAATTTGGCAATCAAATGTATTTTGGTGTTCTTAAGCAATATAGCGGATTTTATTGCAGGCTAGTGGTACAGGGTATCCCAAAGTCGTCCGCGCCCGACTTTAACGTACGCCATCTTTTTCTACAGAAAATTACAAAACTGCTAGCATAAGTAAAGTATGGTCGGCGGTATGTATTTAGTAAATGTATATATGTATGTAGTGGCCGTCGGTTGCGTAGTGGTAGCTTTACAAACCGAAGGTCGCTGGTTCGAATCCCCGCAGTAGCACTGGTGCATTAGCCTAGCACTGGCATCGCTAGCTCAAAGACGCTATTTGCCTAAGAAAGTCTCTATTAATTCAAGACACCGCCGTTCGGAGACGGCATTGCCTACAGACAAGCCAATGCCAAACTCAAACGCGAACTAAAAATAAAAAAATGTGGTACAGTCGAGGCGGTGCCCGACAGTGGAATACCCTGTACCTTTTGTGTCAAAAAAATTTTTCCTGCATATTCCATCTAAGAACTTTCCAATTGGAATTTATTTTTTTTTTGGTGAAAATCGATATTTATACCTATAAGTTCCGTAAATTTGTACCGATTTTGATGAAAATCGAAAGTTACGTCGAAGAAGCTATTTTAATTATATTGGATAAGTTTCAAGTTGATATGTTAAGGGGTGTGGGAGAAAACACGGTAAATCGATTGCGGGGGGTGGGGGGACCGCATCGATAAAATTTGGATGTGGATTTGTTCATTAGAGCCACATGAATGAGCTTACCAAAAATTGTGATTCTAGGTCACTTGTAGCCATAATTGCGTAGAGTGAAATATTGACGCAGTTTATTGGCAAGGGGAGGTGAAATTGGCACATTTTTGACTATAACTTCTGTTGTATTTGTCCGATTTTGTTCATTTTTTACACATAGATGCATGTAGCTACAACGCATAGCTCTGTTGAATTTCAGGTGAAAATACTTAACGGTGTGGCTAAAAACCGCGAAACTCTACTGCGGGGGAACGAGGGAAGATATGGACATGATTCAACAAACTTCATCTGCTTAGGAAATATGCGCACCAGCTGGTAAAGTTTCGTGTCTCTAGCTCTTCTAGTCTCTGAGATCTAGGCGTTCATACGGACGGACGGACGGACGGACGGACGGACGGACATGGATCAATCGCTACCCGAGGTTATGATAAGCATTTTGGTATAAAGGACTTGGGGTCTGCCACGCCTCCTTCTGTCCGTTACATACATTGCACAAACCTAGTATACCCTTTGTTCCTATAGGTACAGGGTATAAAAAATGCGATGCCATGCAAAGTTTTACTTCAGAGATATGCCCAAAGAATCCCATTACTAAGATCTGGTCCAAAATTAACCGATTCTGTGGTCTAAAAACCCGTCATGATATTCACTGCCTTACCAACCCTACCGACCATAAACATTAGTTAACAAAACTGATATAGCCAACACCTTATATGACCACTGGTCAACTGCAGCCTCTGATAACAACTACTCCACATCATTTAGACAACACAAAGTAGATACAAACCCCAGCAAAACATACAATCCTTCTTCCTTCGCCATGAACCTCGAAAAAGAGATCACCATCCTAGAATTAAAAGTCGCATTAAACCAACTAAATGGTAAGACCCCTGGCAGAGACCGGATCAGCAGTTATCCAATGCAAAAAAAATTGTCTCCAAACCTGGAAAAACGAATTCTAAATCTATTTAACAATATTCTCAACGGCCATATCCCTCAGCAATTCAAGCAAAGCAAAATCATACCAATCCTAAAAAAAAAATCAGATAAAACCTTAGTGAGCTCTTACCGTGCAATATTCCTTAACTTGACTAGCAAAAGTCCTTGACAAAATAATAGCAAACCGACTATGGTGGCTAGCCACAAATAGCATGCTGCTTAATATACGCATTTAATAATATACCCTTTGTACCATACGGTACATGGTATAATTATTATATAATTTTTTTCGATCAATACACATATTATTGTGTTACGTATCTCTTGTCCAATAAGTCTGGTGTGTTTGCTGTTTTTAAAGATTTTGTAGCAAAAAGTGAGGCCCATTTTAATGTAAAAGTTGTAAACTTGTATATAGATAAAGGGCGAGAGTATTTATCAAATGAGATGAGAGAGTATTGCGTTACCAAAGGAATAAGCTATCATTTAAAAGTACCACATACCCCACAGTTATATGGCGTCTCTAGGCGCATGATCAGAACAATTACTGAGAAAGATCTGGCCATGGTTAATTGTGCAAAATTAAATAAAAGGTTTTGGGGTAAAGCTGTATTGAAAGCAACCTTTTTGTTAAACAGATGCCCAAGTACTGCGTTAAAGGAGATTAACAAAACCCCATATGAATTGTGGCATGGCAGAAAACCGAACTTAAAGTACTTAAAAATCTTTGGTTCTACCGTATATGTACACCAGAAATTAAGAAAATTCACGTGCAGTACAAGCACGCGTTAGAAGTAAAACTCTACGCTGTTTTTTTTTTTTTTAGTTTAGCCGTCTTAACATTACTTTGGAGTTCAAACGGTGTCTTAACAATCAATTATGTATTATAATAATAATGAAAGTGAAGGAATTCTCGTTCCAGAGAGATATCTGATATGTGTATGTGATGTCAATTTTTGTTAAATGTATAGCAAAAAGATAGAACACGTCAAATTATAATTTCTATGCATATTTTATTTTTTCTGATGTAGCATTTTTACAGTTGTATATTAAAGGTGTTGGATTAACTAATATTTTTTAGTTAATTGTTTTTATATAAACGAAATGAAACGAACGTATTTATAAACGTTATACATTTTATTGGATTGTTGTTGTCACGCAATCGTGTAAGTTAGGTTACAGCGACGGCACAGAACCTAACAACCGTATGTTTAGCAAAAACTAATTTGATCTTGGAACGCTGACGGCAATGCAAGGGCCGCAGCGCTGCCAAGAATCGTACATATTATAATACATTAATAAATGTAATTAAATTGATAACTATTATATTGCAGTAACCAATGAGATAAACAGTTATGCATAATGCTAGTTAAGAGTAATAAGTTGCACAATTTAAGAGCTTTTGTTTGTTTATGTTATGTTATGTTATAATATGTTTGACCTGCTTTTATTGGGAAGCTGCTGCTCCCGACAAAAGGTAACAAAGATAAATTGTCTAAATTACGTTACAAAATTACAAGTTATTGTTTGTTTATTGTTGTTTTTTGTTTCTTTACTTTAATGCCTTGCCTTTGGGTTTTATAACGGCTTTCAAGCGATGCCTCATATTTTTTAAGGATCTATTGGTCTCCTGGGGGTCAATCTTCAATTCCTTTGGTGTTATTTGGTGCTACCTTTAAATTTGTTCAATCAAATGTCAAGGGTATGTTAGTACGGAGACTGGAGTAGAGTTTACAGTTGTTTGCAAATTCATAAAAAAACCTGCATTGCCAAAGATTTTAACAACTCTAGATCAGCGAAATCATCTGATAGGAGCTGTACTTAAAACTTCAAAAATGTCCATGCCAGTAGTAGATTAATATGTGAAGAAGCATTGTAATACAAAATTTTGACTCAAAAAGTACGCTATGGAAAATACAATGCTATGTTTCGTATGCTATATGCAAATTGCAAAGCACTAATTTTCGTTGCTAATGAAAACCAATGGCTAGAATTCACCAAACACCAAAAAAATTACCGAGCTTTGATTGACTGATTTTTCGATGAAAATTTTAATATACCAAATATTCCATGGCGTACTTGCTTTAGCTGACCAGCAGCGGCCGCTTCTCTCTGCTCTCTATACCATGACCACGGCTCGCGTTCTCAACAAGAGCCGAAGTCATGACCACCAACACAACGTCAGCGTCAATTCATCAATTCGAAAGAGAAAATCAAAACAAACGCACCAAGGCCACGGCATTGCCGTGAGAGTAACAAAAGTGAGAGAGAGAGAGAAGCAAGCAAAAATACGAGCTGGCACCAAGGTATACTTATTTAAGGTAGCATACTCCCGCCGAAGGCTCTCAACGAAAGTTACCAATTTTTAGTTTCGTTGCGACTGCGCGTGAGTAGAGTTGTTTTCACGCATATTATTTTAATGTGTTTGCGTTCTCTCTCTATTTTTCTTGCTCTCAGTAAAATTGGTGACGACGCCGGCAGCATTACTCTACCTTAAATAAGTATACCTTGAGCTGGCACACAAGCTAATGGCAAACACTGGCTTGTATGTATGTATGGCGGTGTGTTGTATTCACGCAATGCATACAAAAACAATTCTTTCGTTTACACACATACACATGTGCTGCGTGCTTTAGCTGACCAGCCGCGGCCGCTTTACTCCCCTCTCTATTCCATGACCGCGGCTCGCTCTCTCAACAAGCGCCGAACGTCAGTGTCGCAATGCGAAAGAGAATATCAAAAGCAGCTAACGTTTTTTTCGTCTAACAAAATTTCAAAGTTACTCCCATAGAAATTCACATTCAGTGTGCCCAACAATGCCCAAAAATGCACAATGCCGCCTAAAAAGTTTTACTTCAAAAAAAGAAAAAGAATTAGACAATGTAACTGTCGTGCAATGCTGCTTGGCTTCTGCGGTAAATCGAACCACCGACCATTGCAAAGCGAGTACGCTACCACTACGCTACCGATGGCCCGCTTAGCGACTGTGAAATACCTTCATTTGAACGATATTCGTCAGATCGTGGCACGTTGGAATAATATCTCCTAGCTTCCTAATTTGAAAGGCTTGAGGTTAAGAACTAAATAGCTTTTGCACGGTTAGGTGGCGGTAATAAAAATTTGTTGACTTTAGCCACAGAAAATTCTTGGAATGATATAAATTTACGTTAGTTATAAACGAAAGAATCAAGAAGTTATCATAGAACCTCAAAAGGAATGACAGGTGTAAAATTATTTACTGATAAATGGTTAAGCTTGAAAGTTTTTTTTTTTATATATTCATTTATTTTTAGAAATTGCATGTATCACAGGTATGTATTGTTGCAAATCCAGCTGAAGCCATCATTGGGCATAAACTACCATAAGCCCAAAGGCCAAATTAGGCCCTTATATTAACTTATTCTACTTAAGAAATTAAATTTTTAAATTATCGTCTTTTTAATCTCTTTACTAAATCGCTTCGAAGTTAATTAATTAAATAGAGCATAATTATAAAAATTTCTTACCTTTTTATAGTTTTATTTACATCTCTGAGTGAAAATCTTCGTTTAATGTTGGTGAGTCCCTTACGATCGCAATCTCGAGGCTCTAACAACCCTTCTGTCAAGTAATAATAAAAAGGATTAAAGTAGCATTTGCACACATTTTAATTTTTCTGAATTTTAATTTTTCCAATAAAGTTTTAAGCTAGCTGCGAGTAAAAGAATAAGATTTGCTAAATCGTATTAAGTTAACGACAAATTCTTTTGACTTGCGCGTCACTATATTTCAACCGGTGGTTTGTTGATGGTTACACTGCAATATTCTAAAAACTATAAAAAAATTGGTTGCCTAAGTTATTTAACGGCTTTCTTACAGGATGCGTTCTAGAAAGTTGGAGAAGTATGAAAGTGAGCTTAGTACATCCTTGGAAGATAAGTCATAGAAACTACTTAGGACTTATTTTTATTGAAAATGATGCTTTAGCTTTCAGGCAACACTATTTGAGTGATGATGGGGGGGACTCAAAATGAAATTAAAATTTTTAAATGTGGAATACAATTCTGTAACAAATTTCAACTATCATAACTAAATTTGGCAATCAAAATTTTTTTGGTGTACTTAAGCAATATACTGAAATTGATTCCAATGTGGTGTTGGACCTTTTTTTCGTGTTTTTTCGGCCTTTATTTATGCATTTAAAATCGGTTTACAGAAAGCAATCTTAAACACTGTTTCGAAGCTAGAATTTAAAATATATTATTGTCTGACTTTAATCTGAAATTGTATTTTTGGAATTAGTAACCGTGTCAACTATTACTATTGTAGTTCAGTTTGTTGTTGCCGCGCAATATTCATATGTACTTGCATTGAAGCTTAGTTTGATTACGTTTGTCTTTCAGTGTCGGCATTTATCGTGCTTCGCATTACTTTGATACACTCATCTACGCTTTTGCTTTTAGCGCGTTTATTTTTGTCGTTTATAACCTTAGCCCATAGGGCATAAGGAGGCTTGGCGACTTAAAGCCATGCCTCGGTAGCAATAGAAGCTTTTCCGTCTGTCTGTTCTATTCAGATCGCTTAAAAACTTCCTCTTTATATGGGTTTTCTTAGGCTTCTCTCCACCTTTAACGTATAGTTAAGTTTATTACGGAAAGCTTATTCCACTCTAGGGCGCCGCCCCAAGTACTACACGTGAAGGCAAAGATTTGCCTTTAGCATCTTCCGCCGAAGGTAAGTCGGGGTTTGGCTTACGAAACATGCAAATGTGGATTATTGTCAATTCTGTCCTCAAAAGGAAATTAGCAATTTGAATCATTCAAAATTTTTTACAAAAATTTTTTCAAAACTCCGAAAATTCGGTGATACCTATTGAAATCCCTTTTGTTCAAAAATTTGCAACATTATTACAATGCACTCGCTTACTTAAAATTACATTTGAAATCAGGCAATGCAGAAAACAGTTTTCTAAGCAGATGGCGGTAACACGTAATGAATATTTGCAAAATAAATACTTACTTGTGTGAATATTAGCTAAAAAGATAATCAATGGTGTATCATTCATAGATGTTAGCACAATGTTTCCCGAGTTATTTAGTGGAATCGATTGCTTTAATCCAATGGATTGTACCCATTCCGACGTCTGGGTATTAAATATATCCAGGTGTGTTTCCGAGTATACCAGTAATTGCCCATCGGAGAAAGCTTAAAATAAAAATACAAAAAATTATTTTGCTAATTTGCTCAGATTTTGATAAATAAAGTAGACCCACGAGTTCATAAATCGAGTTGGCAGGGCTAACACGTGCTCGGATGAAAAATTTTTCTTGCGTTTGTGACAAGAAAAAAATTTAATTATTAATGGACAAGACCACAATCGTGGCAAATTTTTATCGCATCTCGTGTGCAAATATAATAAAGGTGTGCGACAACTGTTCGCGTACCAACTCAACAAGTGCTTATCTGTAATATAATAAATAATCTCAGCAACAAAAAATTAAAACAAAACAAAAAAAAAAAAAACAACAAACATAAGCATAAACTGCATCTTACAAAAACAAAAACACAGTTAGACAGTTGCTAAAACGGGGTTTCAGCAGGGCAACTGCCCTAGTACACCAACAATGTCACGCCCACCAGACATAAATAAACTTTTTTCACAAAACAAAATCAACAACAACGAACCCAAGTACATCACAATATCCAGAATCGACAGGCAGGAACACTATTAATCAAAACAAAAAACACCACACAAGCACTAAAACTTCTAAGGATGAACACATTTAGCGATTTCCCCGTCATGGTCACCGAACATAAAACCCTTAACTTTTCTAAAGGAGTTATATATTCAAACGACTTGCGCAACATTGAAGAAGAAGTAATATTAGAAGAGCTAAAAACACAAAAAATAACTGAAGTACGCAAAATTATGAAGAAAGAAAATAACACACTAAAAGAGACAGGCCTCATCATACTAACTTTTGCATCACTGACGATTCCTGAAACTATAATGATTGGATACGAGAGAACTCAAGTACGTCCATACGTGCCACTTCCTCCCAGATGCCGTAACTGTCTAAAATTTGGTTACCCTACCACTAGTTGCAAAAGCCGCACTACTTGCAACAACTGCTCGGCAGAACAACACACATCCGAACAAGAACCCTGCAAATGACAAATTTTGTATAAACTGCAAGTACGAGGTACAAAATAACCACAGCCCCATGGATAAATCTTGCCCTACTTTTATTAAACAAAAGGAAATCACAACAATTAAAACAATCGAAAAGGTTGACCATAAAACTGCACTCAAAATGTACTACAGCCGACACATACACCAAGCTAAACCATACTTACAAATTGTAAGACACACTGCTATACAACCAACTCCAACACCAATCTCAACTACTCCATCTAGTTCGCTGCCTCAAAACACAAACCAAGCTTAATACATCCTCAACAACACAAATCAGCAAAAGGACAACCCACCAGCACCAGATAGAAACATCACCTCTTACGATGACCTCCTTGATTGCCCCATGGACTTCACTCCAACCATGAAAGGAACTACACCGCTCTTTACCTCACTCACAGATGATCCAAAGCTCAGGATTTTCAGCAGCAAGAAAAAAACGAACACAGATTTAAAAAGTTATAATCACACCTAGGTACATAAATGAAAAACCTTGATCTCTATCCAATAAAATGCTAAAAATTCTGCAGTGGAATTTAAACGGTTACATAAATAATTACTCTCACCTACAAATACTTATAAAAAATAGCTATCCCAAAATCATTTCCCTTCAAGAAACACACCTTAAGACTTTACAAAACATCCCCATCCCAACCAACTACACATTATATCACGAATGCACTGCGACAAATGGATACGGTGGTGTGGCACTTCTAGTACACAACTCCATACACCAACAACAAATAAATTTAAACACTTCAGACTATGACACTGTAGCAGTAACCATACACTCTAAAATTAAATTCACCATAGTCTCGACTTTTATACCACCAAATAAACCATTTACCTTAAAAAACCTTCAAAATACATACAATAACATTCCATCACCATTAATCATTACGGGTGACTTTAATAGTTGGCACAGAAGCTGGGGATCAAACATAAACAACCCCAGAGGCAATACTCTATTCAAATTCATCAACCAAACATCCTTAACTACACTCAACGATGGTTCCCCCACACACTTCACCACTCATAACACACTAACACATATTGATTTGACCCTTGCATCGTCATATATCGCTCTACACACCAAATGGACCATAGACAAATTTTTAGCAAGTAGTGACCACTTTCCTATTCCCCTTTCACTTTTTGAAGAAACAGTAACGAATAGCACACCCACACCTAAATTCAACATAGACAAAGCAAACTGGCCCCTTTTTCAAAAATTAACTGATAAATACTCTAACGAAAAACCACCGCACATACAAATTAACAAAGAGACAGCAAACATAGTCAGAATCATATTACGAAGCGCAAACGAAAGTATCCCACAGACACATAAACATCACCTCAAAAACGTCCCATGGTGAGGGCAAACACTACAACTCCTTAAAAACAACAAAAACACAGCTTGGCTCAATTTTAAGATAACATCATTGCCTACAGACAAGCCAATGCCAAACTCAAACGCGAACTAAAAATAAAAAAATGTGGTACAGTCGAGGCGGTGCCCGACAGTGGAATACCCTGTACCTTTTGTGTCAAAAAAATTTTTCCTGCATATTCCATCTAAGAACTTTCCAATTGGAATTTATTTTTTTTTTGGTGAAAATCGATATTTATACCTATAAGTTCCGTAAATTTGTACCGATTTTGATGAAAATCGAAAGTTACGTCGAAGAAGCTATTTTAATTATATTGGATAAGTTTCAAGTTGATATGTTAAGGGGTGTGGGAGAAAACACGGTAAATCGATTGCGGGGGGTGGGGGGACCGCATCGATAAAATTTGGATGTGGATTTGTTCATTAGAGCCACATGAATGAGCTTACCAAAAATTGTGATTCTAGGTCACTTGTAGCCATAATTGCGTAGAGTGAAATATTGACGCAGTTTATTGGCAAGGGGAGGTGAAATTGGCACATTTTTGACTATAACTTCTGTTGTATTTGTCCGATTTTGTTCATTTTTTACACATAGATGCATGTAGCTACAACGCATAGCTCTGTTGAATTTCAGGTGAAAATACTTAACGGTGTGGCTAAAAACCGCGAAACTCTACTGCGGGGGAACGAGGGAAGATATGGACATGATTCAACAAACTTCATCTGCTTAGGAAATATGCGCACCAGCTGGTAAAGTTTCGTGTCTCTAGCTCTTCTAGTCTCTGAGATCTAGGCGTTCATACGGACGGACGGACGGACGGACGGACGGACGGACATGGATCAATCGCTACCCGAGGTTATGATAAGCATTTTGGTATAAAGGACTTGGGGTCTGCCACGCCTCCTTCTGTCCGTTACATACATTGCACAAACCTAGTATACCCTTTGTTCCTATAGGTACAGGGTATAAAAAATGCGATGCCATGCAAAGTTTTACTTCAGAGATATGCCCAAAGAATCCCATTACTAAGATCTGGTCCAAAATTAACCGATTCTGTGGTCTAAAAACCCGTCATGATATTCACTGCCTTACCAACCCTACCGACCATAAACATTAGTTAACAAAACT
The DNA here is from genome assembly GCA_949987675.1 of Chymomyza fuscimana. Taxonomy (NCBI): domain Eukaryota; kingdom Metazoa; phylum Arthropoda; class Insecta; order Diptera; family Drosophilidae; genus Chymomyza; species Chymomyza fuscimana. The sequence goes on from OX465089.1 coordinate 53,165,075, forward strand.
GATATAGCCAACACCTTATATGACCACTGGTCAACTGCAGCCTCTGATAACAACTACTCCACATCATTTAGACAACACAAAGTAGATACAAACCCCAGCAAAACATACAATCCTTCTTCCTTCGCCATGAACCTCGAAAAAGAGATCACCATCCTAGAATTAAAAGTCGCATTAAACCAACTAAATGGTAAGACCCCTGGCAGAGACCGGATCAGCAGTTATCCAATGCAAAAAAAATTGTCTCCAAACCTGGAAAAACGAATTCTAAATCTATTTAACAATATTCTCAACGGCCATATCCCTCAGCAATTCAAGCAAAGCAAAATCATACCAATCCTAAAAAAAAAATCAGATAAAACCTTAGTGAGCTCTTACCGTGCAATATTCCTTAACTTGACTAGCAAAAGTCCTTGACAAAATAATAGCAAACCGACTATGGTGGCTAGCCACAAATAGCATGCTGCTTAATATACGCATTTAATAATATACCCTTTGTACCATACGGTACATGGTATAATTATTATATAATTTTTTTCGATCAATACACATATTATTGTGTTACGTATCTCTTGTCCAATAAGTCTGGTGTGTTTGCTGTTTTTAAAGATTTTGTAGCAAAAAGTGAGGCCCATTTTAATGTAAAAGTTGTAAACTTGTATATAGATAAAGGGCGAGAGTATTTATCAAATGAGATGAGAGAGTATTGCGTTACCAAAGGAATAAGCTATCATTTAAAAGTACCACATACCCCACAGTTATATGGCGTCTCTAGGCGCATGATCAGAACAATTACTGAGAAAGATCTGGCCATGGTTAATTGTGCAAAATTAAATAAAAGGTTTTGGGGTAAAGCTGTATTGAAAGCAACCTTTTTGTTAAACAGATGCCCAAGTACTGCGTTAAAGGAGATTAACAAAACCCCATATGAATTGTGGCATGGCAGAAAACCGAACTTAAAGTACTTAAAAATCTTTGGTTCTACCGTATATGTACACCAGAAATTAAGAAAATTCACGTGCAGTACAAGCACGCGTTAGAAGTAAAACTCTACGCTGTTTTTTTTTTTTTTAGTTTAGCCGTCTTAACATTACTTTGGAGTTCAAACGGTGTCTTAACAATCAATTATGTATTATAATAATAATGAAAGTGAAGGAATTCTCGTTCCAGAGAGATATCTGATATGTGTATGTGATGTCAATTTTTGTTAAATGTATAGCAAAAAGATAGAACACGTCAAATTATAATTTCTATGCATATTTTATTTTTTCTGATGTAGCATTTTTACAGTTGTATATTAAAGGTGTTGGATTAACTAATATTTTTTAGTTAATTGTTTTTATATAAACGAAATGAAACGAACGTATTTATAAACGTTATACATTTTATTGGATTGTTGTTGTCACGCAATCGTGTAAGTTAGGTTACAGCGACGGCACAGAACCTAACAACCGTATGTTTAGCAAAAACTAATTTGATCTTGGAACGCTGACGGCAATGCAAGGGCCGCAGCGCTGCCAAGAATCGTACATATTATAATACATTAATAAATGTAATTAAATTGATAACTATTATATTGCAGTAACCAATGAGATAAACAGTTATGCATAATGCTAGTTAAGAGTAATAAGTTGCACAATTTAAGAGCTTTTGTTTGTTTATGTTATGTTATGTTATAATATGTTTGACCTGCTTTTATTGGGAAGCTGCTGCTCCCGACAAAAGGTAACAAAGATAAATTGTCTAAATTACGTTACAAAATTACAAGTTATTGTTTGTTTATTGTTGTTTTTTGTTTCTTTACTTTAATGCCTTGCCTTTGGGTTTTATAACGGCTTTCAAGCGATGCCTCATATTTTTTAAGGATCTATTGGTCTCCTGGGGGTCAATCTTCAATTCCTTTGGTGTTATTTGGTGCTACCTTTAAATTTGTTCAATCAAATGTCAAGGGTATGTTAGTACGGAGACTGGAGTAGAGTTTACAGTTGTTTGCAAATTCATAAAAAAACCTGCATTGCCAAAGATTTTAACAACTCTAGATCAGCGAAATCATCTGATAGGAGCTGTACTTAAAACTTCAAAAATGTCCATGCCAGTAGTAGATTAATATGTGAAGAAGCATTGTAATACAAAATTTTGACTCAAAAAGTACGCTATGGAAAATACAATGCTATGTTTCGTATGCTATATGCAAATTGCAAAGCACTAATTTTCGTTGCTAATGAAAACCAATGGCTAGAATTCACCAAACACCAAAAAAATTACCGAGCTTTGATTGACTGATTTTTCGATGAAAATTTTAATATACCAAATATTCCATGGCGTACTTGCTTTAGCTGACCAGCAGCGGCCGCTTCTCTCTGCTCTCTATACCATGACCACGGCTCGCGTTCTCAACAAGAGCCGAAGTCATGACCACCAACACAACGTCAGCGTCAATTCATCAATTCGAAAGAGAAAATCAAAACAAACGCACCAAGGCCACGGCATTGCCGTGAGAGTAACAAAAGTGAGAGAGAGAGAGAAGCAAGCAAAAATACGAGCTGGCACCAAGGTATACTTATTTAAGGTAGCATACTCCCGCCGAAGGCTCTCAACGAAAGTTACCAATTTTTAGTTTCGTTGCGACTGCGCGTGAGTAGAGTTGTTTTCACGCATATTATTTTAATGTGTTTGCGTTCTCTCTCTATTTTTCTTGCTCTCAGTAAAATTGGTGACGACGCCGGCAGCATTACTCTACCTTAAATAAGTATACCTTGAGCTGGCACACAAGCTAATGGCAAACACTGGCTTGTATGTATGTATGGCGGTGTGTTGTATTCACGCAATGCATACAAAAACAATTCTTTCGTTTACACACATACACATGTGCTGCGTGCTTTAGCTGACCAGCCGCGGCCGCTTTACTCCCCTCTCTATTCCATGACCGCGGCTCGCTCTCTCAACAAGCGCCGAACGTCAGTGTCGCAATGCGAAAGAGAATATCAAAAGCAGCTAACGTTTTTTTCGTCTAACAAAATTTCAAAGTTACTCCCATAGAAATTCACATTCAGTGTGCCCAACAATGCCCAAAAATGCACAATGCCGCCTAAAAAGTTTTACTTCAAAAAAAGAAAAAGAATTAGACAATGTAACTGTCGTGCAATGCTGCTTGGCTTTGTTGTTCGTGCAACTCTCACCTCCCCCGCACCAACTTCAACATCGTTCTTTGCGCAGCGCGATCTTATTTTGTAGCCAACCACCAAACAACACCAAGGCCACGGCATTGCTGTGAGAGTAACAAAAAGTGAGAGAGAGAGAAGCAAGCAAAAATACAAGCTGGCACACAAGCTAATGGCAAACACTGGCACTTGTATGTATGCATATGCATGTATGTCGCTGTGTTGTATTCACGCAATGCATACAAAAACAATTCTTTCGTTTGCACACATACACATGTGCTGCGTGCTTTAGCTAACTTTACAAAATTTCAAATTTACTCCCTACGAAAAGTCGCAATGCCGCACAGCTGGCACACAAGCTAATGGCTAGCACTGGCACTTGTATGTATGCATGCATGTATGTCGCTGTGTTGTATTCACGCAATGCATACAAAAACAATTCTTTCGTTTGCACACATACACATGTGCTGCGTGCTTTAGCTAACTTTACAAAATTTCAAATTTACTCCCTACGAAAAGTCACAATGCCGCCTAAAAAGTTTGCTCTCTCAACAAGAAACGAAGTCATGACTCATGACCACGTCGCAATGCGAATGAGAACATCAAAAGCAGCTAACGTTTTTTGGGTTAACAAAATTTCAAAGTTACTCCCATAGAAAAATGCCCAACAAATCCAAAAATGCATAACGCCGCCTAAAAAGTTTTACTTCAAAAAAAAACAAAATCACTCTGAGAGAGCGTGAGCATTGAGCGGTACAAATTTGACAGAGAGAGCGCTCTCCTTTACCATTTTAACCTATACCTCGCTAGTTCTTTTTTTAACCATTCAAAAACTAGTTACGTTCAGAGTAGTTGAGGCCACTTATATGACACCGAATTCCTGCAGGGTAATGGCAAACACTGGCTTGTATGTATGTATGGCGATGTGTTGTATTCACGCAATGCATACAAAAACAATTCTTTCGTTTACACACATACACATGTGCTGCGTGCTTTAGCTGACCAGCCGCGGCCGCTTTACTCCCCTCTCTATTCCATGACCGCGGCTCGCTCTCTCAACAAGCGCCGAACGTCAGTGTCGCAATGCGAAAGAGAATATCAAAAGCAGCTAACGTTTTTTTCGTCTAACAAAATTTCAAAGTTACTCCCATAGAAATTCACATTCAGTGTGCCCAACAATGCCCAAAAATGCACAATGCCGCCTAAAAAGTTTTACTTCAAAAAAAGAAAAAGAATTAGACAATGTAACTGTCGTGCAATGCTGCTTGGCTTTGTTGTTCGTGCAACTCTCACCTCCCCCGCACCAACTTCAACATCGTTCTTTGCGCAGCGCGATCTTATTTTGTAGCCAACCACCAAACAACACCAAGGCCACGGCATTGCTGTGAGAGTAACAAAAAGTGAGAGAGAGAGAAGCAAGCAAAAATACAAGCTGGCACACAAGCTAATGGCAAACACTGGCACTTGTATGTATGCATGCATGTATGTCGCTGTGTTGTATTCACGCAATGCATACAAAAACAATTCTTTCGTTTACACACATACACATGTGCTGCGTGCTTTAGCTAACTTTACAAAATTTCAAATTTACTCCCTACGAAAAGTCGCAATGCCGCACAGCTGGCACACAAGCTAATGGCAAACACTGGCACTTGTATGTATGCATGCATGTATGTCGCTGTGTTGTATTCACGCAATGCATACAAAAACAATTCTTTCGTTTGCACACATACACATGTGCTGCGTGCTTTAGCTAACTTTACAAAATTTCAAATTTACTCCCTACGAAAAGTCGCAATGCCGCACAGCTGGCACACAAGCTAATGGCTAGCACTGGCACTTGTATGTATGCATGCATGTATGTCGCTGTGTTGTATTCACGCAATGCATACAAAAACAATTCTTTCGTTTGCACACATACACATGTGCTGCGTGCTTTAGCTAACTTTACAAAATTTCAAATTTACTCCCTACGAAAAGTCACAATGCCGCCTAAAAAGTTTGCTCTCTCAACAAGAAACGAAGTCATGACTCATGACCACGTCGCAATGCGAATGAGAACATCAAAAGCAGCTAACGTTTTTTGGGTTAACAAAATTTCAAAGTTACTCCCATAGAAAAATGCCCAACAAATCCAAAAATGCATAACGCCGCCTAAAAAGTTTTACTTCAAAAAGAAAATTTGATGATAAATCATCTAAGGCTATACTTGTTGGTTATGAGCCAAATGGTTATCGACTTTGGGATTTAATTTCAAGAAAATTTTTGGTTGCAAGAGATGTAAATGTATATGAAATTAATATGAATAATAGAGCTGAAGATTTACTTCTTGATTCCGGTTTCCAGAATGATAATGATGGTCAGTGGTCAGTTTGATATCCTGAATAAGAGTAAGAATTGTGGAAATTCAGACAATCTGAATGTAAACCAACATGGTTTTCCGAATGAGAGTAACGATAGTAAAATGTATGGTAATAAAAGTAATGGTCTGAATGAAGGAAAGGAATCTAGTGAACATTTTTTTTTTTTGCAAATAAACTAATTGTTCTCGAATATATTTCTACAGATTGTCAATTGGCGGATATGATGACAAAGACTGTACCCGCAGTGAGATTTCTGATTTTGAAAGACCTGTTGGGTCTAACTAATGACAACCAAAGTTAATGAATTGAAGTTGTTTTGAATTTATTGTTTGATTTTTTTTATATTAATTTATTTTTCAATTGAATATGTAATTTTTAAATTAATTTTTAATGATAATGGTCTGATTAGGTTTTTCTGGGTTTTCCCCAATCCTAGCAACAAATGTTGGACCATAGAATTGCATTTTCCCCAGAATGCAGTAGCTTGCCGATTAAGATTGAAATGTATAAAATGTATTGAATAACTCCTGCATATTTTTTTTTTTAATTGCATTAATTTAATCATTGTTTCTTTTGAGGAGGTGTGTTGAGAAATTATATTTATTTTATTACCTATTTTACTATTTCTTCCCACTGCTCTGTGGGTCCATATTTTTATATTTTGGCCAAAACCCTGTCGTTTCCGTAATAATTTTTTTAGTGATGAAATTTTGAACTATTTTTGTAGGAAGTTTGAGCCTCCTCAGATTTTTTTAAGATATAGATAATGTAGACCAAAATTGGCCAAAATGTAAAAAAAAACCAAAAAAATCGTTTAATTTAATTAAAAAAAAAAAACGGTTAATTGGAATTGGACCATATTTCACACAGAGGCAGATATGAGCTCCACATACATTGAAAAAATAGCCTATATCCAAAATATTGAATAGTTTTGGAGTTATAGCCCCAAACAGTTTTTCAGTTTTCCAAGCAAATTACAAAAATACGACATCACCAAGACATCTGGTTTTTAACTGTTTTAATTTTTTTTGCATGCTCTTTTAATTTTCAAAAAAAATTTAAAAAAATCCATATATAAATTTTAACGTTTTTTCGTAAAAATTTATAATTTTTACATTTTTTGATTTGCATCTTTGTAAGTATGCTATAAAATTTTCAAATTGTACATTTTAGTACAACTTTTGAAAAATTGGTTATTATAGCATACTTTTAAGCAACTAAGAAATTCAAACAATAGTACAATTTCCTGGGGGACAATTTTTAAAATTCATTTTTTAGATACAAAATTGAATTTCTGAAAATCGGAAAATCTCATGTAAAACATGTGAAGAAATTTATAAAAAATTTTTCGATCAAATATCGAGGCGGAGGTACCCTTAAAGCAAAGCAGCCAAATGATAAAAAAAACCCAAACAAATTTTTTAATTACTTGAATATGTTTGAAACCGAAGAGTTTTTAAGCTCAGTTTTATTTTTTTTCTGAAGTAATATTTATAAATAATAAAGTGAATAAAGATTACAAAATGTCAACTTTGATGGCTAATTACTTAAAAACCACTATTTATAATTTAATAATTTTTTCTGCACAGGATACCTTAATATGTGTAAAATCATATTGAAATATCAGTTTGACCAAATTTTGACTTTCATCTGGAGGACTTTTGGCCAAAATCTGGCCACGCGGGCCCATTGTGCACTAAAACAAACAAAAAAATAAATATGAAGGCAAAAAGAACAATGATAATTTACAGTTAGAATAAGTCTCCACCCATTGCTACTTTAGCGCCATATTGTGTGCGTCTTTTCTTTTGTTCTCTCACTTCTTTTCTGACAATCAAAGTGTATAGACCGGCAAGCTCTGCGTACAAACTAAATAATTAAAGCTATAAATTAAATAATATTATTAACAACTATAATCGCCACTGTTTTTTTGTTCCATTGGCTTGATTTTACAACACTATTTTTGTGTAGCTCTCCGTACACATTCTCTTAATCCCGGCATAAATGGTGGAAAAGACAATTCCTCTAAATTACAATCTAAGATCATATCCAGAGGCAGCTGTCCCTCGCCTGGAGCAATAGCTACTCCTCCCCTTTTGCCTGGAAGTCCCTTTCTAACGCAGGAGCTGCAATCCTATCATTTAGTTCTTTAATTAACTCTATGTCTTCTGCTGCTGCAACGAAGGGAATGGAATCATAAGAAAATGAAGATGTCCATTGCTCAGTAGCCCTTATCCCATGTTTTCTATAAAGCGCTCTTCCAGACTTAACTATCATAAACGGTAGCCGAGGTGACACTAATCTTTCCTCTAATGATGTTAATCTTTCTAAAATCATCATCTGGGACGAACATTGAAAGATCTGCGCAATGACTCAAGGTGTTTTGGTGGTGCAATGATTTTACTGTCTGGCGATTTTCCTCAAACACAATCATTCCACTTTTGTCTCATCGAATGACGAGCTCATCAAGCAACTATTCCCGAACATCGTTGCTATCCACAAAAATAACGGATGGTTGAGTGAGCGAGCAATTTTAGCAGCTAAAAATAATTATGTGGATGACTTAAACTTTGTAAAACAGAATCAAATCGTTGGTACTTTGCATTCATTAAAATCTATTGACTGTGTTACACACGAAAACGAGGCCACAAACTATTCAACTGAATTTCTAACTCCTTGGGTATGCCAGTTATGTGATGGCTTGCCATCCGTTTAATATTGTCTTTAAATACAAATTTACTTTGTAAGCAAATTATCAGCTTGCAATAAGATACTTCATTTCCGTTGCATGGCTTGCCATGAACTTCAAATAAGCTTAATAAGCTAATTCTAAAAGTCGCTGCAACCGCACTGCTGCACAATTTAAGCAGATACTTCGCGCTTGCGTAACGATGTCACCTGAGCTTTTGATAAGAATTATCAAAGTTGCATTCTCAGCGCTTATCGCGAGAATTGCCAAAAAAGCATTTCCAAACGCTTAACGTGGGAACTGCAACATTGCAGTTTTTGAATAACTGCTTGCCGAGGTTTCTTGCAGGCAAACAAAGAAAATGAAAAACAGTCTTAAATTAGTCTTAAATCAGTCGCGGTATAAGTTGAACATTGTTAATTGAACATTAAAAATAAAGTGCGCTCCGCGCAATATACAAATAAAAAATTATTTTTTTTATTTCAATAACACACCTATGATTTAATTGGCGCCCAACGTGGGGCCTACGCGTGTAAATAATCCCAATATTCGAAAACGGATTTGCGTGGGTCACCACAACCCAAGAAAATGTTTAACGTGTGGCTACGCGTGTGAATAATCCTAATACTACAAAACGGATTTGCGTTAGTCATCACAGTCAAAATATTATAACGTGTGGCATTCGCGTATAAATAATCCTAATATTCTAAAACGGATTTGCGTTGTGCACCATAATAATAAAAAGAAAACTCGTGAACGAACAGTCATAGCGACTGCGCGAGAAAAATATAATTCTTTACAAAGTACTCGCGAGAAACAAGTCATAGCGACTTCGCGGGTGAAAAACTGTGAAAAACCCCAAAGAAAAAATTTAAAAAGTGAAGATAAGGAAACCAAATGAAAATTAAAAATAGCTGAAACAGCAACTGAGGCAGTAGCCACGAGAAAGCCGATTTCATCCAGTTAATAATGTTATTAACTAAAAAATATTAATATTGAATAATTGATGGTGTAAAACAAACAACAAATAAGCAACCAACAAATTACTTTATAAAAAAGCTTAAAACAAACAACAAAAAAATCAACAAACGACTCTACCCGCACAACGAAAAGCCTGGAAGAGAGAATTCGGAAATACCCCAACAAGACGTCTGGAAGAAGAAGACCCAATTGATGAGCATCAGGAGAAGAACCCGCCAAGGTAGACTTTAGTAAAGTATATAAGAAATAGAATTAAAATTTAATAAAGAGAAGAAAAATAAAAATAATAATAATAATAATTATAATAAATAAAAAATAAAAATTTTTTTCTTAAAACAAAGAATTCTAACAAATAAATAAATAAATTAAGTAATACAATTCCATACAAAAAAAGGAAATAAAGAAAAATCCTGAAACACAAAATTAAGTTAAGTAAAAAAATTAACATCAAGTTGTAAAGGTGTAAAGCGAGCAAGGCTCTAGTCCCAAAGTGGAGGACTTAATTTCCGATTTGTCAAATTTTAGTCTAAGAGAAAAAGAAATGGCTACTGGGGCACCCACTAGCACGAATAGCAGCACAATGACTGCGGATCTGATTAGGGTTCTAATAGATTCTAAGGTCAAGACATTAAAAGATGAGATCGAATCGCTTAAGGCTCGATTAAATTCAACACCAGGAGCTGTCGCAGATTTTAAGCCCGAAACAATTAATAGTACCATATTTTGTGACGAATCTTTTGAGATCATAAAGTCGGTTCCGACTTTTTCGGGAAGTTACGGCGCTTATGTGAGTTGGAGGGAGTCTGCGGAGACTGCCATGTCCTTGTATGTTAGGGGAAGTCGCCGATACTACGCGGCATTGACAATCCTAAGAAATAAAATTCTGGGTGGCGCAAATGATGCACTGACCAATCATGGTACAGTTCTTAATTTTGACGCAATTCTATCGCGCCTCGATTTTGTTTATAGTGACAAACGGCCGATACATATAATTGAGCAGGAACTGAGCGTTCTTACGCAAGGTAAACTGTCGGTTATAGACTATTATAATGAAGTCAATAGGAAATTAACCCTCTTGACCAATAAAACCATTATGACATACGGGAAAGATAGTGAAGTCACTATCGAATCGAATAAAAAGCACAGGCAAAATGCACTCCGAGTTTTCATTACTGGCTTAAATGGTCCAATTTCCGAGATTTTATTCTCGATGAACCCGACCGATTTGCCAAATGCCTTGGCATCAGTCCAAGAGCTGGAGTCCAATCAACTCAGAGCTCAATTTGCCAATCGATTTGGAAGCCAAATTGATAGATCAGGATCACACAATTCTAATATAAGGGGTAATAACAAGAATGACTCTAGATCCAATAGTTACAATCAAAACAACTTGCGTTTTGATAATAGAAATTACCATAGACCCAATACGTTCAATCAGAATCGTTTTCGTTTCGACAATAGAAACAACAGATCAAACGGCTTTAACGCAAGGGGATCGACCCAGATTCAACCAAGACCAGAACCTATGGAGGTCGACGAGTCTATTCAAAGACAAGGACCCCAGGGAAGTCGTCAGTTTTTCGTAAGAAGGGAATCGGGACCCTCTCACGGTCAACAGAATTTCGAAAAAACAAAACGTGAAAGAAGCGAAAGCGGTTTTCATCCCGCCAACAAACAGTTTCGCCTTAACAACATAGAAGAGAACCATTTTTTAGACCAGAGGGAAACACAGGTTTACCCTACGTCCATAGAGTAGACAGAGAATCAGGGAAAGAATTGATCGCGTTGATTGACACAGGTGCCACCGCGTGTTATGTTAGGAAAGATTTATATAAAAACAAGAACAAATTAGCTATAAGGAAAAGAGTGAGAACGTTACATGGCTTCAGCGTTATAACTTACTATCACTATATTACGATGTTTAGAAAGAAATTTATTTTTTACGAAATAGAAAACCTAGGAGTAGATATATTGGTTGGGTGGAATTTACTGAAAGCCATAGGGGCAAAAGTAGACGCAGAAGTAAACACTATAACCTATGGCGGTTACACAGAGAAAATGGTGGAAATGGGGGATTCAAGAGTTGAGTATCCCAGACCACTAAACAACATTATTATGGAGAAATATTTCAAAAGACATCCAGATAGGAATGCAAATAAAGATAACCTCAGTACGCTTGCTTGTAATGGTAGCGAGCCTGAGTATTCGAATGACGCGAAAAAAGAATATGAAAACAGTTTGAGAGAAGCACCTCTCGAACACGCCGACGATGAGAAAAATTCCGTCAATATTAATAATAAAGGTTTGAGGAAAAAATACCTCGAACATGCCGACGATGAAAAAAATGCCGTCAATACTTATAAAAAGAGTTTGAGGAAGAAATACCTAAAACACACCGACGATGAAATAAGTTCCGTCGAAAATAGCTCGAGAAATGAAGCTAATAAACAATCTGTAACTAAGAAACCAGAAAATTTGGCTTTAAATGCCAGCTCCTTGAATGGTCAAGAGAGCGAAAAAGCCGAACGTTTAAGTGAAATTATAATTAAAAAAATAGAAGAAAGTCATAGTGGCATTAACACAACTCTGCCATTTCGAACAGACATTAAAGGGGAAATTGATACAGTTTCAGATAGACCCGTATACAGTAAACAATACCCATATCCGCAAGCGCTTAATGATTTTGTTAATGGAGAAGTTTCACGAATGTTGAAAGGAAAAATAATTCGGTCTAGCCGAAGTCCGTACAACGCGCCTGTTTGGCCCGTACTCAAGAAAGGTTTTAACACTGATGGAAGTCAAAAACATAGATTGGTATTTGACTACAAAAAATTGAATCAACAGACCATACCTGATAGATATCCTATGCAAGACCCTTCGGTCATTTTGTCCAACCTAGGACAGTCTCGCTATTATTCAACAATTGATCTGGAATCTGGTTTTCATCAGATTCAAATGGCAGAAAAAGATATCCCAAAAACTGCTTTTTCGATAAACAATGGTAAATATGAGTTTATCCGTATGCCTTTCGGCTTATCCAATGCACCTCGAATTTTCCAGAGGGCAATGGACGATATTTTGAGGGATAAAGTGGGAAAAATCTGTCACGTCTATATGGACGATATCATAGTATTTTCAAAAACACTCGAGCAACATTACCAAGATTTATTGACAATAGTTCAAATATTAAAAGATGCTCATATGAAAATATCTCTCGAAAAGTGCAAATTCTTTAAAAAGGAAACCGAATTCCTCGGTTTCGTTGTATCCTATAATGTGGTCAAAACTGACCCACACAAGATAGAAACTATGGTGAAATATCCAATCCCGCGAAATATACGCGAATTAAGAGGTTTTCTCGGATTGACAGGATTTTATAGGAAATTCGTCCGCAATTACGCTGCCATAGCCAAACCTCTGACGAAATATTTAGGGGGACATAACGGCAAGGTAACTAAAAGAACATCAAGAAGAACTTTTATTGAATTAGACCAGGATGCTATAAATGCCTTCAATAAACTCAAAGCTAGCCTAGTATCCCATGTCGAGCTGGTACAGCCAGACTATTCAAAAAATTTTGTATTAACAACTGATGCTTCTGACATGGCTATAGGGGCCGTATTGTCTCAAGAGGGACATCCAATAATTTTTATTTCAAAAACATTAAGCCAAACAGAACAAAACTATCCGGCAAATAAAAAAGAACTGTATGCCATTGTTTGGGCGTTGAAAACACTTCGAAATTATTTATATGGTTTGACCACCAATCATTAACTTTTGACGTGTCACCTAATAACCCTAACGCTGACTTAAAAAGATGGTACTCTTTCGTGACTAGTTTCGTACCTAAATTGGTATATAAACCCGGTACAACGAATGTAGTAGCAGATGCGTTGTCGCGAGTAAATATAAACGTTCTAACACATGAGGACGATGAATCCTCAAGTTCTGATTCAGGAACTCAACACTCCGCTGAGAGCAGCTTCGAGAACATCATTGCAGAAACCAAGAAACCCTTGAACCAATTTAAGCAACAACTTTTGCTAAGTGGCGGTGCCACTATAACTGTCCATGAGTCCGTTCAAATGTTTGGTAATACCAGACATATCATAGAATTTGATACAGCAGAAAATCTTATTTCAATATTAAAAGAATTTATTCAACCTGGTTTAACAACCGGTGTTCATTGTACGCTTGAGGATCTGTACGCAATTCAAATCCATTTGAAGTCGACCTTCAAAAACAAATTTTTGTTTACACGAATTTTTCTCCAGGATATTGCCAACGAAGAAGACAAAGCCGTTATAATTGAACAAACTCATTGTAGAGCCCACAGAGGTCTCGATGAGAACTATAAACAGATTACGCGCCTTTATTACTGGCCTAATCTGTACAAAAAATTGAAACAGTTCATTAAAAATTGCGAAATTTGTTGTAAGAATAAATACAACAGGCATCCGATTGAGATTCCAATCGGAAAAGCCCCCATTCCTGATAAAGAAGGGGAAAATTTACATTTAGATATTTTTTACGCACAGCATCGTATTTTCTTAACTTGTATTGATGCTTATTCTAAGTTTTTAGTAGTAAATCAAATCGAAGATAAATTAAATATGGAATCCAAGGTGTTGGAAGTTCTACAGCATTTCCCATCGGCAAAGGTTATTATGACCGATAACGAACCTAGCTTCACTTCAGCTCAATTCAGAGCATTTGCCCAGCGCAGTGGTATTTCATTAATGTTTACAGACCCATACCATAGTTTAACTAATGGTCAAATCGAAAGAGTCCATTCGACACTAGCCGAGATTGCTAGATGTGTCAGGGATGAATACCATCTCATTGATTACTCCGAAATTATATTGCGTGCTGTCCAGAAGTATAACATGAGCATTCACTCTGTTACTTCTCAAAAACCCTACGACGTTCTTTTTAACAAAATAAAAGACGACAGTATCCCTTCAAAGTTGAGCCTGGCTCAAGAAAAAATGTTGCAGGTCCAAAACAAAACTAAACAAGAAAAGAAGTATAACTGTGGGGATATTATCTATGAAAAGCGCATGTGCGAGAGAAACAAATTGGGCTCTAGATACAATAAACAAATTGTCAAAGAAGATTTGGGTAGAAAAGTAAAAATTACTAACCGAGGAAGAATAATACACAAAAATAATATTAAGTCGTAATTTTTTCCGCTTTGTTTCAGAAAAAATGTATCATTATATCATAATAATGTGGTTCATATGTACTCTGGTTTCACCAGAGATAATTGACTATACTGGTAACGAGTTTTTACTGTTAAAGGAAGAAGGTGACTTCCTTACTTATGACACTTACGCCGATTTATTTCATGTTACAAACTTGTCACTGTACGATGAAATAATTGATTCCGAGTCCGAGAAACTTAACAAAAGTGACTTAGCTTTGTCCGCTGATCTGCACTTGGTGCGAACCCTCTTTCAACAATTGACCTTTACAAGGCACAAAAGAGGCATAGACGAACTGGGGACTCTATGGAAATGGATCTCAGGCACTCCCGACCATTCCGACTTCCTGGCCGTCCAGAGTAAAATAAACGACCTAATTCAAAATAATAATAAGCAGTTTGTTATTAATTCAAAATTGTTCACTCAAGTTGAACACCTTACTGAGAAAATGCAAAATTCGATCATGCGAAATGATGATCTTTTAAGAAAACAGCGAGTCAGAATGCTGATTCTCGACCTTCAGAATCTGATAGATACAATAACTTTAGCTAAAATAAACCTTTTTAACACAAGAATATTGAATGAGGACGACATGTCCCACATTTTCCGGCACGAAAACAGATCCCTAGTCCTAACAGACTTGCTGGATGCCTCAAGCTTTAAGATTCTACGTAACAAAAATCTATTAGTAATTTATATCAAATACCCCGTTGTGATTAGATCATGCGAGCTTTACACCTCTAGAGCCGTAGCGAATAAAAAAGGTAAATTGCTGATTGACAATCAGGTGGCTCGTTGCCAAAATAACTATTATCAAATAACTAAATTTAAGAAGGAAATTTGTAATTGTTACGGTCAAATTACCAATAAAGAAAATTGTTTTATAAAATTATTAAATGGACAGAAAGCAAACTGTTCAAGAATAAGAGAGGGAAACAATAAAATTGAAGAATTACAAGAAGGAGCCGTATTAATTACCGGCCAAAATATTGTTAATAGTACCACCCTTAATTGTGTTTTTTTAATACTTTTTAATTATACGACAACAATAAATAACAAAACATTTGAAAATCCGTCAAGGAAAATTTTAAATTACTTACAACATAAGCAATTTCTCGATTACGAGATCAATAAATATGTAATTTCTAATAATTCAAACCTTTCATTCGATAACATAAATATATTAAATCCCTTTGTAGAGTTCAATAACGTCAAATATCCATTGTCGTATTTTATAATGACGTTTATAATATTGTACTTCATATTAATAATTAGTTATAAATCAATCAAATTGTTAAGGAGGCTTCGGCAAAGCAAAATAAATCTAAACTCAAGCCAAAATTCGGCAAATCAAGATTCTTTACCAGAATCTTTAAATATTGCACTAAAGCAATTATCTGAAAACCCATAATGGTCCGGGACGAACCATTTTAACAGGGGGGAGAGTTATGTGATGGCTTGCCATCCGTTTAATATTGTCTTTAAATACAAATTTACTTTGTAAGCAAATTATCAGCTTGCAATAAGATACTTCATTTCCGTTGCATGGCTTGCCATGAACTTCAAATAAGCTTAATAAGCTAATTCTAAAAGTCGCTGCAACCGCACTGCTGCACAATTTAAGCAGATACTTCGCGCTTGCGTAACGATGTCACCTGAGCTTTTGATAAGAATTATCAAAGTTGCATTCTCAGCGCTTATCGCGAGAATTGCCAAAAAAGCATTTCCAAACGCTTAACGTGGGAACTGCAACATTGCAGTTTTTGAATAACTGCTTGCCGAGGTTTCTTGCAGGCAAAAAAAGAAAATGAAAAACAGTCTTAAATTAGTCTTAAATCAGTCGCGGTATAAGTTGAACATTGTTAATTGAACATTAAAAATAAAGTGCGCTCCGCGCAATATACAAATAAAAAATTTTTTTTTTTATTTCAATAACACACCTATGATTTAATTTGCCTGGCTTACCACCGCACAATTTAAAACTAAATGATGGTGCGGTAATCTTCATGCTTCGAAATATAAATCAACCAAAACTATGGGATGTAACACGTTTAATGGTAAGAAAACTGATGATACTCAAAGAAAATTTTAAAGTTGAGGAAGTTCTGATTCCGAGAATTCCGATGATCCCAACGGATATCCCCTTTGAGTTTAAAAGAATTAAATTTCCGATTCGCCTTGCATTCGGCATGACGATTAACAAATCACAAGGCCAATACTTAAGTGTTAGTGGGCTGAACTTGGAAAACGGTCCGCTTTATTATTATTATTCTTGCGCGTAATAACAAAACGAATTAATATACCCTTCGTACCATGTGGTATAGGGTATAAAAATGTCGTGTATCACAAGGTGCTTTAATAAAAAGAGTCAACCCAAGTCACCAAAATACATAGCTTCATCAAATGTCTTAGCTAAATGCCATTTTTGATTTTTAATTGAGCAATTGAGGTCATCAAGTACATTATGAAAGTAAAGAAATATACACGGGCTATTTTAATCAGGATGATTTCAATTGTATAGAAAAGACGGGGGTTGGCCCTAGTTAAAATTAAAGCTTAATTTTTTCTAAAATTATGCATATTATGATTTTTGTTACAGTTCTTTTTAATGCAAAAACATTATGTCAAATTAATCGCCATTCATATTCTTAATACAAAAAGTTCTCCTTCTCAGACAAAATCAATCAAATTGCGCAACTTTGCCGCAGAAACAGCAAAGCAGCATAACAAGAGCAACCCACCAACAATCTGTGTGCCTCGTATCGATAATTTGGATCAACTGGAAGAAGCGCTTAATCCAGTCACTCGAGCTAATGAATGCGACATTCGTACCTCGAAATTTGGAGTTACCCGTATTTACGCGAGCAATGCTGAAGCGTTTAGGGCTGTGACAAAACTCCTTTCTGAGTGAAATTGTGAGTTTTGGTCCCACCAGCTGAGGGAAAGCAAACCCTTTTAAAATAATTTTAAAAGATATACATCCTAATGTACCGAAAGAGCTAATTGAACGCAGCTTTTCAGAAAGAGGTTTCGAAGTGTTGAATATTACTGCCCGCGAAAGAGAGATTGGAGTAATATTTCAATTAACAAGGAAGATGGTGAACAGGTGAACAATGCCAAAACGAGGCAAAACATGTTTTACGTCAACCTTAAACATACTCCAAATATTAAAGAATCGCTGAAATTAACCCACATCGGTAGACACAGGTTACTGTTCAAAAGGCGAACCGAAATAAAGATTTGGTGCAGTGTTTTAGGTGCCAAGATTATGGGCACACCAAAAACTACTGCCTTAAAATGCCAGTATGTGGAAAATGTTCAGGCGACCACGACACTAAATCCATGCTATGTCACCTTCGTATGCGCAAACTGCGGTGATGACCATATCTCCAGCCGGCACCTAGGCTTCCAAACGACGGTCTCTCGAATAACAACAAAAATACAGATCGAGAAAATTCCCGGCCACAGTTTATTTCAGAGGCGGTTGTTAAAAATTGCTTTTCTTACGCGGATATGGCCAAACTTAATTCTACTCCATTGTCTTCAAAACCAATTTACACCCCCTTGAATAAGCCTGCAGGAAATCAGGAATTTACTCAGAGGTTTAATCAGCTTGAAAAATCCATAAAAGATATTAATTTTAGGATGGATCAAATGTTTCGACTCATCCAAGAAACGATGGATGCAAATAAAGCTTTTCGGGAGCTGGTTCAAAGGTTAATTCCAAAATGAATAATTCGGGCCTAAAACTCGGATTGTGGAACGCACGTGGTCTAGTCAAAAGCAGTGATGAGCTTAGACTCTTCTTAAGTGCCAACAATATAGACATTATGCTAGTAACCGAAACTCATATAAGGCCTAGACAGAAGATTTATATTCCTGGTTTTGATGTACATTTTGCTTATCACCCCAGCAATACCTCAAAAGGTGGTGCTGCAATTCTTATTAAGTCGAACATTATTCATACGCCGAACGAACCCATGCAGCTAATGCAGATTCAAGCTGCTGCTGTGATTGTGGTCTATAATACACAGCATACACATAAAAATCTGCGAACGCCCAACGAACAACGTCCAGTCCAGTTACCTCCAACTGCTGCTGCTCTCCTTTGCCTCAAAAGGAGGGTCAGAAGAGAATACGCCAGAACAGGGGATGTAAGACTGCATGCGATGCATAAAAGATTGGCCAACCGTCTGCACAAGGTACTCAATAAACATAGGCAAGCTGGAAATTCTTGCCAACGTAAGTCCTGATGAATCTACGAATTACTCTCTGTGGAAGCTCACAAACAAATACAAAAGGCAGGTAATTCCGAAGAGCCCAATTCGAGATCCAGCAGGAGGTTGGTGCCTGTCAAGCCAGCGCCAAGCTGACGTTTTTGCAGACAATCTGGAAGACAGATTTAAGCCACTCAATCTTACCTCTGAAGAAACTCGTGGAGTTATCGACTTCCTACCAAGGCGCTGCTATTCATAGTCCTACTTTTTAGCACTGCTCTAAGACTGGGATACTTCCCACGTGCTTGGAAAACTGCGTTGATCACCATGATCCCGAAACCGGAAAAGCAGCCCACAAATGTGGATGCATATCGTCCAATTAGTCTGCTACCATCACTAAAATGTTGGAGATGGTCATTCTTGACAGAATTCTACAGTTGACGAGCATGACTGAAGCTATACCTAAATGGCAGTTCGGTTTTCGAAAAAGTCACGGCACGCCAGAACAACTTTATCGAGTTGTTAACTTCGCCTTGGAGGCCATGGAGCACAAAGTGTACGCTGTCGCAGTGTTTATGGATATACAGCAAGCTTTCGATCGAGTGTGGCATTGTGGCCTTTTGTATAAACTGGTGTCCTGCAAGGTAGTGTACTTGGTCCCACACTTTATTCAATTTACACTGCCGATATGTCAACATCAGAGTCGGTATCTCCCGTAGAGGAGAGCGATGTCCTCATTGCAACCTATGCTGACGATACAGCTGTGCTGACCAGATGCTCCTGTCTTAGTGTGGCCACAGAAGCCCTGCAAGAATATGTAGACAGCTTCGAGAAGTGGGCGCTAATGTGGAATATCGGCATCAACACCAGCAAGTGCGCCAATGTCACCTTTACGAACAGGCGAAATTCGTCTCGTATATCAATGCTCGGCTCTGCATTGCTTCATGAAACTGCGCACAAATATCTTGGCGTTATTCTGGACAGGAGGCTAACCTTCTCGAGGCACATTACAATGGTGCAAAAAACTGTGCAATCCAAAGCGAAGAAAATGTCATGGTTGCTCGCTCCCAGAAATAAGCTTTCCTTTTTTCTGGGATCTACAAATCTATTTTAAGCCCAATATGGAAATACGCGCTTCAAATTTACGGAAGTTGTGGACGTTATCCAATTGAAGGCCAAAAAGTATTTAGAGCGTCTTGGATCACATCCAAATGTACTAGCACGACGGCTGAATTTAGAAAGACCGTCTTCCAGAGCACGAATGAGACGATTAGAACGGTGCCACCCACAGGATCTCCCAAGGAGAATCCTTAATTGAATGTATATAAAATATTCATAATAATAATGTTTAACCCATAGTAATTAGAGATTATTGTAATGTTAAGTTTTGTTGTATATATATTAATGTTTCTTTTAGTCATTAATTATCTTTTGTTTTTTTTATATAACTTATAATTTGTTTAAGCTGCCTTTTTTAGGTAGTAGTACACAAATTGGATATTATTGTTTAATAAAATATACACGTTTTTTAACAAAAAAAAAAATAAAAATAAAAAAAAATATTTATAAATAATAAAGTGAATAAAGATTACAAAATGTCAACTTTGATGGCTAATTACTTAAAAACCACTATTTATAATTTAATAATTTTTTCTGCACAGGATGCTTTAATATGTGACATAAGTCATTCCAAATAGCCCACCGCACTTTGTACATACACCATCACAAGCTTCGCAAGACAATCTAACGATTGCCCTATTGATACAGACTATATAAGTTAAAACTGATTTGCAAAGATAGAAGTAGTGAAAAATTATTAACACGAAACTCCAAATTAACTTTCAAAGATACTTTGGAGTGGGTATCACATCTTTTTGTTGCGGCGCATTTTTGAGATACGAGATCTTTTTGTTGCAGTAAACACCAAAATTTACATTTTTGATGTTTTTTTTGGTGGAATACAATACCTTTTTGTTTAAAACGATACGTTAGTAGCTTAAATTCTTAACAATTGCACATGTATTTAATAAATTGAGTTTAGCATATAATTGGAATTAAGCATAACGGTAGGTGATAATAACAATTACTTTACATTTTTATGCATTTTCAAGTATTTTAAATTAATGCCGGGTAGTAAGCTATTTTGCCCACGACCGTAATTTTACCCTCTTGGCCGGTAAATTGAATCTATCTTTGACTGTATCACATTTTTTTATTTTAGGGTTTTGCTCATATAGTATATATATATAGTTCATATAGTACACATATAAGTTTAATATAGAAATGCAGTGTGTTACGCTACTTTACTTAAAAAGTAAAGGTAAGCCCCTTTAGCCTTATAGGAACAATTCTTAGTAGAAACACAAGCGTCGTTGATATAGATCCAACCTGTATTTTGCTTTAAAATGGCTACATAAGGACTGCTGTTTAAAGTCCCATTATGAAATATAGCGCTTATTACTCGGTATTTATGGCCGCCTATTATCAAGATGGACGTAGAAACCCCTTTAATTGAACAATTTTCAATTTTAGTTGTAACTTTGTTTTCATTGACCTTGTTTATCTGCATAAGCGCTTCTCTCTTTATCACATTGTGCAAATGACGGATCAGAAACCGAACAAAAATTTTTCACAAAGTACCACCATAGCTTGCTGACAATTTTGTTGGTTTTATTTAAAAATGTTTTGCAAGCAATATAAAAGGTGGCGTAAAAGAAGTCATCCGATGTTGTTTGGCTCTTATTTTTTTTCTAAATGAAATTCCAAAATTGACCAAAAATGACCAAAATTCGTTGCAGGGACCGCCGGCTGAGGCCCAATTGCGTGGCACGTCGTCTGGTCGATGTTTCGGGGCTCACTTCGACGTCCTCGGCTACAGCGGCGATATTTTCGGCAGAACGGGCGCTCCGGGGCCGGCCACTCTTGGCAACGTCTCGTGTGGTCCCATACTCTTCAAGATTAGTGGCTAAACGGCGCAGTGTTTGCGCAGTTGGTGTCGGACGGCCGGGAAATCGGCGACGGAATTCGCGCTGCGCCAACACCACAGACGAATTGTTACGCAAAAAAAATAAACACAATTATTCCGCGTTCTTGGGGAGTGTATCGCTCCATGGCTTATTCACTTATATTCTGTATCTGTCTAGTCCACAAATGTCAAAACAGATTTGATATTGGCGGCCATTTACAAAAATGAGAGCATCTTCCAATAGGGTGATTTCTTTTGCGCCACCTTGTTGTTAGTCGGTTTGCCCTGATACTTCCTCCACAATAATCAGTGTAATGTACCGCGTGGCATAATACCCCAATTATTTAAAATCAATACGAAAATAATAAAAATAAATATTTATTTTTTTATTATAATGCAAATAAAAAAAATTGCATCAATAAAAAATAATAAATATTTTATGTTATAATACAATAAAAATAAATATTTATTTTACTATTGTAATGCAAATAATAATACAAAATGTCCATCAATATAAAAAATATTTTATATTATAATAAAATTAAAAAAAGAAACAACTTTGCCTCTCTATCGAGATACGAACCCACAGCGTATTCGCGTCTGATCGATGCTCATCCCACTAAGCCATCAGCTTACACATAGGATACGTATCAAAGTCAGGAACTTAACATCTTGTCCCATGTCTTTTTTCATTTTTTATTTCGTTTCATTTCATAACGTCCTGACAAAGGCTTCAAATGTATTCGTGCATATACGTGTGCACGCTCTCGGATCTCTCATTCTTCCTTATTCATCTACATAAGCGCTTCTCTCTTTATCACGCAAACGAAAGATCAGAAACGTAACACAAATTTGCCCCAAATACACGTAAGTCCCATAAGCAAAGGCAAATTTTGTTTGTTTTGCAGACAAAATAGCAAGTAGTGTTTTTGCCCTGTCGCTACCCGCACATTAAACAGGGCAAACTACCGCTTGCCCTAATTTAAATTTTTTTAAAAAAAAATTGTCCAATAATTTTTATATCTAATTTTTATTATAAAAATTGAAAATTGAGAGTTATTTCACGATTTTTAATAAAAATTTATATTTAAATATTATTGCATGATGCATTCTTTTAAAACTCCCTTGGTAATAAGAAAAGAAGGGTTTGTGTCCAGTCAAGATTTATTGAAAATTGGAATGGAAAGTTTGTGAATAAGGTAGGTCAATATAATCCCACCAAAAAAAACATCAAAAATGTAAATTTTGGTGTTTACTGCAACAAAAAGATCTCGTATTTCAAAAATGCGCCGCAACAAAAAGATGTGATACCCACTCCAAAGTATCTTTGAAAGTTAATTTGGAGTTTCGTGTTAATAATTTTTTACTTCTATTTTTGCAAATCAGTTTTCACTAATATAGTCTGTATCAATAGGGCAATCGTTAGATTGTCTTGCGAAGCTTGTGATGGTGTATGTACAAAGTGCGGTGAGCTATTCGGAATGACTTAAGTCAGTGTCACGAAAATAAACTCAACAGTCCGTCTTTTTTACCCTCTTCATAGAAAACACAGTTTTTGTAGTCTAGAATCATATATAAATATGTATGTTTTTAAGCAAAATGCGAAAGTTTATCCAATACATTGTAGTTCTTATAATCTTAAGTAGTTTTGTATAAGACGTATAAACATATTTTGTATAAAACGATTTTGTATAAAATATGCATAAATCTTTCTTACTGATTTGTTAAAATATGATTAGTGAACATTTATTAACGCTTAACACCAAATTTACTTCCAGAGATGCTTTGCAGTAGGTATCACATCTTTTTGTTGTGACGCATTTTTAAGATACCAGAAGAACACTAAACACAAATTTTATATATTATATTAGATGGTGTTTTTGGTAGGATAAATTAGTTTCTACAAATAATTATTTTTAAACGTAAAAAAATTTGTCTCCTAGGAACGGGTAAAAAAATTTAATACCCGACTACCTTGTAGCTTTTTCTCGAAAAAAATTTTATTCCTGCAAATTCCTTCTAAGAACTTTCCAACTGGAATTTTTATTTTTTTTGGTGCAAACCAATATTTATACCACTTGTTCCCATAATTACGTAGAGTCAAATATTGACTCAGTTTATTGGCAAGGGGAGGTGAAAGTGAATTTTTGACGGAGGTGGCTCAATCGCTAACCGAGGTTATGATAAGCATTTTGGTATAGAGGACTTGGTGTCTGCCACGACTCCTTCTGCCCGTTACATACATTGCACAAATCTAGTATACCCATTGGACCTATAGGTACAGGGTTTAAATACGGACTGTTGAGTTTATTTTCGTGACACTTAAGTCATTCCGAATAGCTCACCGCACTTTGTACATACACCATCACAAGCTTCGCAAGACAATCTAACGATTGCCCTATTGATACAGACTATATTAGTGAAAACTGATTTGCAAAAATAGAAGTAAAAAATTATTAACACGAAACTCCAAATTAACTTTCAAAGATACTTTGGAGTGGGTATCACATCTTTTTGTTGCGGCGCATTTTTGAGATACGAGATCTTTTTGTTGCAGTAAACACCAAAATTTACATTTTTGATGTTTTTTTTGGTGGGATATCATACCTTTTTGTTAAAAACGATACGATAGTAGCTTAAATTCTTAACAATTGCGCATGTATTTAATATATTGATTTGAGCATATAATTGGAATTAAGCATAGCGGTAGGTGATAATAACAATTACTTTACATTTTTATGCATTTTCAAGTATTTTAAATTAATGCTGGGTAGTAAGCTATTTTGCCCACGACCGTAATTTTACCCCCTTGGCCAGTAAATTGTATCTATCTTTGACTGTACGTAATTATAGTAAAAAATACTTAGAATCACCAAATTTGGTAAATTCATGTGGCCTTAATGAACAAATCCACATTCAATTTATTTTTTAATTTTTTATAGGTATGGGGTACTACACTGTCGGGCACCGCCTCGACTATATCACATTTTTTTATTTTAGGGTTTTGCTCATATAGTAAACATAGTACACATATAAGTTTAATAGAGAAATGCAGTGTGTTACGCTACTTTACTTAAAAAGAAAATGTAAGCCCCTTTAGCCTTATAGAAACAATTCTTAGTAGAAACACTTGCGTCGTTAATATAGATCCAACCCGTCTTTTGCTTTAAAGTGGCTACATAAGGACTGCTGTTTAAAGTCCCATTATGAAATGTAGCGCTTATTACTCGGTATACCCGCCTATTATCAAGATGGACGTAGAAACTCCTTTAACTTAACTATTTTCAATTTTAACTGTAACTTTGTTTTCATTGACCTTAAGCATAAGCGCTTCTCTCTTTATCACATTGTGCAAATGCACCATAGTTTGCTGACAATTCTGTTTGTTTTATTTAAAAAATTTTTGCAAGCAATATACTAGATAGTCGGTTTTCCCTGTTACTACCCCCACAATAATCAGTTTAACGAACCGAGTGCCATGATACCCTAATTATTAAAACTCAAAACGAAAATAATAAAAATAAATATTCATTTTATTATTATAATGCAAATAAAAAAAAAATTTCCATCAATATAAAAATTAAAAATATCTTTTATTATAATAAAATTAAAAAAAAGAAATAATTTTGCCTCTGTCGAGATTCGAACCCGCGACATATTCGCGTCTGATCGGTACTCATCCCACTAAGCCATCAGCTTACACATAAGATGTGTATCAAAGTCAGAAGATTAACATCTTGTCTCAGTCTCTTTTCATTTTTCATTCCATTTCATTTCGTTATCAACGTCCCGACAATAGCTTCGAATGTATGCGTGCATATACGTGTGCACGCTCTCGGATCTCTCGTTCGTTCTTATTCATCCGCATAAGTGCTTTTCTCTTTAACACGTTGTGCAAAGACATATCAGAAACTGAACAAAATTTTGTTCACAATTTCACAAAATACCACCATAGCTTGCTGACAATTTTTTTTGTTGTATTTACAAATGTTTTGCAAGCAATATAGTTAGTCGGTTTGCCCTGCTACTACCTCCACAATAATCAGCGTGATGTACCGCGTGACATAATACCCTAATTATTTAAAATCAATACGAAAATAATAAAAATAAATATTTATTTTTTTATTATAATGCAAATAATAAAACAACCAAAAAAAAATGGATCAATACAAAAATAATAAATATTTTATGTTATAATACAATAAAAATAAATATTTATTTTATTATTATAATGCAAATAATAAAAAAAAAAATGTCCATCAATATAAAAATAAATTATATTTTATGTTACAATAAAATAAAAAAAAAGAAATAATTTCGCCTCTGCCGAGATTCGAACCCACAGCGACTTCGCTGCTGTCTGGTCGATGCTCATGCCACTAAGCTATCGACTTTCACATATTAAGTGTATCAAAGTCAGGAACTTAACTTGTTCGTGTTTCATTTTCATTCCATTTCCTTTCATTTCATTATCAACGTCCCGACAATAGCTTCGAATGCATGCGTGCATATACGTGTGCACGCTCTCGGATCTCTCGTTCGTTCTTATTCATCTACATAAGCGCTTCTCGCTTTATCACGCAAACGAAAGATCAGAAACGTAACAAAAATGTACCCCAAATACACGTAACTCCCATAAGCAAAGGCCAATTTTGTTTGTTTTGCAGACAATATAGCAAGTCGTGTTTTTGCCCTGTCGCTACCCGCACACTAAACAGGGCAAACTACCGCTTGCCCTAATAAAATTTTCTAGTGCAACATCGGAAATGCTCCAATAACGATTTAACCCAATGACACGTATACACAATACCATATTTCTACACGTATAATAAACCCAAGTTATTGCTCACATTTCAAGGACATAATATATAGTATGATCCATGAGATATGAGTACCCCATTCGAGTACTACAGTGACTTCATTGCAACCGCATTTGTAGTGCATACACTCGACCAGTGTTGGTGAGCTCATTAAAGTCTTATTGTGTTTAAGCCTTATATACTGCCCGTCTTTTAGGCTTATTCCATTGCCATCAGCCTCCTTGGTCGATCTAAGTCACACACAGTCAGGATTATGATGTGTTGATATACAACACCGTCGCGTCGCCACAACAATTCGTTGACCAGCCGGCGGCACCCTACCAGTACCTACCAGTTGTGTATATAGAGTCGTCTCCCGCTCTCAAAATGTGATGTTTGTCAACTTGCCGTTAAAAAAATTCTTATGTTTCCGCCCTTCGCATTCCTAGTCCCCATCCCCATTGCAGTTCCAAGTTCTTCTTTGGTTGTTTGTTGATGAAGAGCTTTATGTTTTGCTCTTGCTATTTTTTGCGTTTCCTCAACTCGTTTATAAATATTTAACGGTTTAAGTCTTGTGCTAAAGTGTTTTCTATGCTCTCTAGCTGGGCGACCCTCTCGACCCTGTCCACAACCCCACGCCATTCCCATCGCCATCCCCACAACCATTGTCGAATATTTCCAGTGCGATGGCATGGCCCCAGTCCGCTGTGTTCATGATAATTGCGGTTCGGTCTGTTATGAGACCCCAGCTGCGTTTAATGGCTTTTCAGAATTTAAGCAAGTCGGTTTTTGTATATCGTTATTTTTGCTTTTTTTTTGTTTTGTTTTTTTGTTTTGTTTTTTTGTTTTTTTTCCCCCTGTAATTGCTTGTCCTTTACAATTTTCGTCGGACCTGTATCTGTATCTCTACTGTATTGAAGTTGTTTGTTTTTTGGCCTTGTTTTTATTGGGCCTCCGATTGCAATAAATTGTTGATATTACACACATTTTGCATTATATTTATTTTTTTATTAAAACTTTGGTCTACCACATTCGAGGGGGGAGGCTATGGAACAAAAAAACTTTATTGATTGTATTAATTACATTAAAGTAACTTTGAGCTAACTTTAAAATTAAACAGAAAGGCTATATCATTGCACCAGTACCGATAGATATTTCGGGTGGAAGCACAAATTTGAGAACATTATTAGTAGGTACATATTATGTTTTCAGTTACTTCTGGACAAGAAGCCAATTGATCGTTAAAGTCAGCGCTGGCAGAAGAAAAAACAGAACTGTATCTGGCTGGTCACATACATAAGGAGTCCAAATGTCAAGTTTTGTTATCCTAGTTCTTATCGTCCCATGATATAGGCGTTCATACAGACGAGCGAACATGTCTCGATCAATTTCTTTTGTCCTCCTGACCATATTGGAGGCAACTTTGTAGGGTTTCCTGCGTCTCCCATTTTTGCATAAACTTAATATACTCCTCACCTTAAGGTACAAGGTATAAAAATTGTATTGATGCCATAGAGTGGGTTTGATTTGATCAGTTTCTAAACTTGAATCTTATAACTTATCTAAATATGCCAAGCGATTAGTTCCCTAATGAGCATTAAATTAAAGTCGATGGTCTGTATTTTGAGTATTAGAATATTAAATATCCATAAATAACTTCAATTTAGTCAATACAACCATGTCCGTCTGTCCGCATAAACACTCAAACCTCGGACTCCAAAGACTAAGGCAAACAAATTTTTAAAAAAAATTGTCGTTATCCTTACGTTGGTATCTGACATTCGCATAGTAAGGCAGCTCTAGTCCTATAAACTGACTAATTGGTTAGTATATTTACGTGCATACTACTTGTCTAATTTAAAGATACAAACGATTGGTATGTAGAACCTTGTGAGCCTTATAAACAAAAAACTAAAGATAATTCTTTGACCTAATACCCTATACGACAAGGCGATGGGCTGTCTTGCGCTCTCTTCAACTTAGCACTCGAAAGCGCTGTCCGGGAATCTGGTATAAACACCAGAGGTAACATCCTCAACAAGTCGGTTCAATTACTTGCATACGCTGATGACATCGACCTTACTGCCAGGTCAGTGACAGATCTACGAGAAAGCTTCCTGAAATTGGATGAAGCAGCTAAGAAGGTCGGCCTTAGAGTCAATGAATCAAAGACAAAGCTAATGATGGTCACAAGAATGCAACGAGGACGAGACCAATTTGGCCCATCTTTTCAAGTTGGCCCGTACAATTTTGATGTGGTTAGAGAGTTCACATATCTGGGCTCAAAGGTTGATAGCGAGAATAATATATCGAAGGAAGTTGACAATAGATTACTACTTGCAAACAAATGCTACTTTAGCCTTTTCAAGCACCTAAAAAGTCAAGTGCTTAACTCTCAGACAAAAATTAGAATATATCAAACCCTTATCGCGCCGGTATTAACATATGGCAGTGAAACCTGGGCCTTAAATAAAAATGACATGGAAAAACTGAGAATATTTGAAAGAAGAGTGCTGCGCAAAATATATGGAGCAGTCAACGAAAGAGGGATCTGGCGAAACCGCTACAATGACGAGTTAATGGCGTTGTATAAAGAGTCAGATATTGTAACCAAAATACAAATCGAAAGGTTAAGACTTGCGGGCCACATCATAAGAACATATACTATTCGCTAGATGTTATCAGAACCGCGCCAGAGGAAGGCCTAGGCTTAGATGGATCGATTGTGTAGATAATGACGCAGTAGAGCTAAACGTGAGAAACTGGAGGACGGTGGCGAAAAGAAAGGACGAATGGAGGCAAATACAAAAGCAGGCGAAGACCCAGCACGGGTTATACGGCCAGCAATGATGATGAATACCCTATACCTAGGGTACAAGTTAGGTAACTGCAAGTCAAAAATGTACGTTATATAGGAAGAGAGACGTCAGAAATCCACCAAAGTTTCTAAAGGCGTAATAGGGGTGCCCAGCATGCCCGTCTGCCTGTTTATCCGTCCGTATGATAAAATGATAGACATGATAAAAGCTAGAGCTACCAATCTTATGGTTTTGGTCTACCCTTACTATTTCTGAGAAAACATTTAATAATATTTCATCTCGCATAGGTGCATTATGTAGCCCTCCCTATCTATTTGTAAAGTTTTGTGCCTCTAGCTATTGTAGTCTCCGAAATCTATGTATATGTGTTCATACTAATGCACAGACGAACATAGCTCAAGGTTATCATAAGCATTTTGGTATTGAGAACATATAATTTGCCACGCCTCCTTCTGCTTGTTACACACATTGCACAAATCTAGTATGTACACCCTGTGTACAGGGTGTAAAAAAAAAACATTTCTGTTAATATAGTACAGGGATGTCCAAGCACTGCTTATGGAAGAGCAAAAACCAATACATATAAAGAAAAACACTAACACATTTAAAGTAAACAGTTATTACGGTTTATTGAGTGCACTGTAAGAAATTGTATGTGCACTCTTATAAGAGTGGTAAAAAATAATGAAAAAAAAGTTATGGTACATATGTATACTTATAAAGAACCTAAAAATTGGTCAATATCAATATTTATTTTAGTTAATGATAGTTTTAATAATGCCTCCAAATGTTCGTTTGTTAATCGATTTCTCAGTTTATTTTTAATTAATTTTAAGCTTGAAAACGCACATTCACAAATATATGTGCTTCCAAAAATAGATAAAACTCGCATAATTTCGCTGTGGAGTAAGGGGTATTTGAAAAATTATGAAAATATCAGTATAAAAATGATTTAAAAAGTAAAATTGAAAGATATTACAATGTAACTCTTTACCTGCGCAGGTAGGGGCGTAAAAATTGCAAAGTTACTAAACTTGGTCAATGGATGCAAAACACCCTTTGGTACCTGTTAACATTTGTTACTACTAGAAAAAAGATTGTATACAAGTGCGAATTTCTTCCAAGGGAAGTCGGGCGCGGACGACTTTGGGATACCCTGTACCACTGCTTGCAATAAAATCCGGTAAATGGCTTAAGAACACCAAAAGACATTTGATTGCCAAATTTGATTATGATACCTTCATAAACAACCAAAAACAGACGAATTTTTAATCAAAAACTTTTTTTCGACCGATCGGCCCTATGGGAGCTATATGATATAGTCAACCGATTTTGATAAAATTTGGTACAGTGTTGAAGATCTCTAAAAAACTTCTGAATGACAAATTTGGTTACAATATCTTCACAAAAAAACTAAACGCAACGAATTTTGTGCAAAAAACGTTTTTTTGACCGATTGGCCCTATGGGAGCTATATGATATAGTCAACCGATTTTGATAAAATTTGGTACAGTGTTAAAGATCTCTAAAAAACTTCTGAATGACAAATTTGGTTACAATATCTTCACAAGCAAACAAAACACAACGAATTTTGTGCAAAAAACGTTTTTTTGACCGATTGGCCCTATGGGAGCTATATGATATAGTCAACCGATTTTGATAAAATTTGGTACAGTGTTGAAAATCTCCAAAAAACTTCTGAATGCCAAATTTGGTTACAATATCTGCACAAAAAAACGAAACGCAACGAATTTTGTGCAAAAAACGTTTTTTTGACCGATTGGCCCTATGGGAGCTATATAATATAGTCAACTGATTTTGATCAAATTTGGTATAGTGCTTGGGAACTCTAAAAAACTTCTTAATGCCAAATGTGGTTACGGTATGTTCACAAATAAACGAAACACAACGAATTTTGTAAAAAACACGATTTTTTGACCGATTGGTCCTATGGGAGCTATATGATATAGTCAACCGATTTTGATCGAATTTGGTATAGTGCTTGGGAACTCTAAAAAACTTTTTAATGCCAAATTTGGTTACAATATCTTCACAAACAAACGAAACACAACGAATTTTGTACAAAAAACAAATTTTCGACCGATCGATCCTATGGGACCTATATGATATAGTCAACCGATTTTGATAAAATTTGGTACAGTGCTGGGGGTTTCTAAAAAACTTCCGATTGCCAAATTTGGTTATGATATCTTCATAAGCAAACGAATTATCCATCGAAAACGTTTGCTTTTTTTCGAGGTCCTCTGAAACACCCCTATGGGAGCTATATAATGTAGTCCCGATATCAAAAAAATAAACTAAACTTGTCTCCTATGGATTAATAAGGGATCTTATCAGAAAGTTTGGTTGCTCTAGCTCTTACCATCTCTGAGATCTAGGCGTCCATACGGTCAGACGGACAGACGGACATGGGTATATCGACTTCTCTAGTCACTCTGATCATACTTTAGGTAACTTTGGGGGGTCTCCGACTTCTCCTTCTGTACGTTACATACATTGTCGGCTTGCACAAACACAATATATCCTTTGTACCATACGGTACAGGGTATAAAGATGACGTACGTTAAAGTCGGGCACGGACGACTTTGGGATACCCTGTACCACCACATTGCAATCAAGTCCGATATATTGCTTACAAACTCCAAAAGATAACGAAACACAACGAATTTTGTACAAAAAACGTTTTTTTGACCGATTGGTCCTATGGGAGCTATATGATATAGTCAACCGATATTAATCAAATTTGGTATAGTGCTTGGGAACTCTAAAAAACTTCTTAAAGCCAAATTTGGTTACAATATCTTCACAAACAAACGAAACACAACGAATTTTGTACAAAAAACAAATTTTCGACCGATCGATCCTATGGGGCCTATATGATATAGTCAACAGATTTTGATAAAATTTGGTACAGTGCTGGGGGTTTCTAAAAAACTTCCGATTGCCAAATTTGGTTATGATATCTTCATAAGCAAACGAACTATCCATCGAAAACTTTTGCTTTTTTTCGAGGTCCTCTGAAACACCCCAATGGGAGCTATATAATGTAGTCCCGATATCAAAAAAATAAAATAAACTTGTCTCCTATGGATTAATAAGGGACCTTATCTGAAAGTTTGGTTGCTCTAGCTCTTACCATCTCTGAGATCTAGGCGTTCATACGGACAGACGGACAGACGGTCAGACGGACAGACGGACATGGGTATATCGACTTCTCTAGTCACTCTGATCATACTTTAGGTAACTTTGGGGGGTCTCCGACTTCTCCTTCTGTACGTTACATACATTTTCGGCTTGCACAAACACAATATACCCTTTGTACCATACGGTACAGGGTATAAAAAAAGTGCCTGTCATGCCTCGCTTGTTAGACGCAGATTGTTTGGAGTGGTGGTGGTAGTGGTGGTGGTGTGCACGAGGAGCTAAGGTAGGGACATAGGCAAGTCTGTGCCTGTCGTGGGTCTGGGGCACGTCAAAAGGAGGCCTAAACAATGAACACTTGTGCCATCTTGCCATGCCCTGCTTTATCTTACCTTTTTTCTGCTTCAGTTCTCGAACTCACTCACGTCTTTCACTGTCTCTTTGTTCCAGCATCAATGTGTGCAATGAGCAATGATTAAATTAATTATGCTCTACAGGTAGCTATACCTATGTGCATATATATCTACACATACGCATATCTATATACGTTGTATACATATGTATGTATGTACTTTCGAGCTAGGAATAGAAATGCAGCGAGCGTGAAGAAAGCGCACAAGTCTGATGAAAAGAGAATCCAGGGCTGCAATTTTGTGTGCTTGTCCACAAAAGGACATTTGATAATTTTGACACTTTTTGGTTTTTTGTTAAACGTGAGGTAGAAACAGATCCAGTCTTGGGACTTGTAAATTAAATAGTACGTTGATTGCACACACACTCGCATACATCCATCGACATATGTATGTATGCGAGATACCACTCCAGGAGGAGGAATAGCGGAGGGAAGCGGACCAATGGATGGCGCAAATGTGTTTTCTAGGAGTAGCAAGATGGCAAGGTCACCAGCTGGTGGAGGCCAAGCAGCCATCATACAACCAGTTAAGCCGGCGGCGCATCCAGTGATGAAGCAGCAGAATAGTAGCCCGGTTTTCTGCGAGCTAGGTGAGGAAATCGGCAAATTGGTGGATATGTTGGAAGATGGTAAGCGGCGTTCCATCCATCAACCAATGCGAGACGCCATTGAAAGTATAAAGGTGCTGTATGAGCTTGTGGCCATACAAATGCATGATGAGAGAGCTAAGGCGGTGATACGAACACACCAGTCTTCACAGACTTCGCCTCTGTTCAGAACCGGCGCTGAAGGGAAGAGAAAAGGTACAAATGTGCAAACACCCAACATGAAAAGGGGAAAAAAGACAGGAGCTGATAGTCCGCAGGCACTAGTCACCGCCACTGATACGGTAGATTCTGGTTCTCAGATAAACGTAACACCTCAACCAGATAGAAATAATGACTGGACAGAGGTAGTCAAAAAAGGAAGAAATGGTAGATACCCAAAACCGACTGAGAATAACCCGAAGCCTAAACCAAAAGCAGTAGTACCAAAGGAGAAAATTAGACCGGATGCGATCCTCATATCGGCAAAAGGAGATGCCAGCTATGCAGAGCTCCTCAAGAAGGTCAAATCTGATGATAAGTTGAGCGAGCTAGGAAAAGCGGTTTCAAAAGTCCGGAGAACGCAGAAAGGCGAACTGCTGCTGGAGCTAACCAAATCTGGAGAGGGTACTGACTCGTTTAAAGTACTGGTTGGAGAATCGCTAGGCGAGCAAGCGGAAGTAAGAACGCTTTCGCATCGCATTTTCATCGAATGTAAGGACTTGGAGGAGTCAGCGACTACCGAGGAAGTTTATAACGCATTAAAGGAACAGTTGCACGATATCGATGTAACGTTGGCGGACATAAGACTTCGAAGAGCTTATGGTCATACACAGATAGCCACATTAAGGCTTCCGGCGGAATCAGCGAAAAAAGCCTTAAAAGTAGGGACCCTAAGGGTAGGCTGGGTAAGCACCAGGCTTAGAGAGAAAGCCGCATTGCCTATGCGATGTTTCAGGTGCTTAGATTTCGGACACCATGCTAAGGATTGCAGATGTGAAACGGATCGCTCAAATCTGTGTCGTCGATGTGGAGGGAAGGACCATCTGGCAAGAGATTGTGTCCAGGAGCCACAATGCATGTTCTGTAAGGATACAGATACAGACGCAAAACATATCGCAGGAAGCGGCAATTGTCCCATATTTAGGAGAGCACTTTCTAATCAAAAATGAAAGTGATGCAGTTGAATCTCAACCACTGCGAGGCTGCGCAGTCCCTGCTAATGCAGTCGGTGCGAGAAAAGAAGACGGACGTGGTCCTGATCTGCGAACAGTATAAACCTATACTGGGGACGGGGTGGGCCACCAGCAACAACCGAAAGGCAGCAATTTGGTCCTGCAATTTCCCAATGACGGACATCGACTCGAGACACGAGGATATGTAAGAGCTAAGATAGGAAGCGTCACTTTTTATAGTTGCTATGCTCCCCCAAGTTGGACTTTAACTGAGTTCCAGACTATGCTCGATGACATAGCGCTGGATGCGAGGTACGGAGCGCCATTGGTCATCGCAGGCGACTTCAACGCTTGGGCAGTGGACTGGGGCAGCCGGGAGACTAACGCCAGAGGACACTGCTTACTGGAGACGCTGCTGACTCTGGAGATAGGCCTAGCCAATGACGGAAAGAAGCAAACGTTTCGAAAGGCAGGCAAAGGCTCATTTATAGACCTTACGTTGATTAGTACATCCCTGCTTAGGAAAACTATATGGAGTGTTGGTGAGGAGTTCACCTTTAGCGACCACCAAGCTATCCACTTCGAGTTTCTAACACATAAGAAACAACAAAGGCCAAAGATGACTGGACCTAAATGGAGAGATAGTTGCCTGGATAAGGAAACCTTTACGGACACGCTAATAATTGATGAGGGAAACCTAGGCAACGTGGACCAGATAATCGAACAGCTGAATCATCGACTTGCTGAGGCGTGTGACGCTTCTATGCCAAGGAGGAATCCGTCAAGACGCGGGGCACCCTGCTACTGGTGGACAGAAGAAATTGGTCAGCTACGTAAGGCGTGCCTACGAGCCCGAAGAAGGTCTCAGAGAACGAGAAACCGCCCCGATTTTCAGCGCCGGCTTGAAGACTTCCGAATGGCAAAGGCTTCGCTTAAACTAGCTATTAAGGACAGCAAGACTAACTGTTTCAAGAGGATTTGTGAGGAGGCTGATGTCAACCCGTGGGGTACAGCTTATAAAGTGGTGACGAAAAGGATCAGGACCCAATCAACGGTAAGGATCACATGCCCAATAACACTTCGCAGGATCGTAGAAGCACTGTTTCCCCGACATCCGCTACTGGAGATTATTGAAGGATAGGATGGAAAGGATTGAACCGGTGACAGTGGAGGAAGTCAAGGCAGCTAGCAGAAGAATAGGGGACAAAAAGGTACCAGGGCCTGATGGTATCCCAAACAAAGCCTTAAAGCTCGCAATTGCTAATAGGCCACAGTCCTTCGCGGAGGTGTTTACGCGATGTCTACAGGAGGGGACATTTCCAAAACGCTGGAAGCTACAACGATTGATTCTCCTCCTTAAAGGAGGCAAACTGGCTGACGATCCCTCTGGTTATAGACCGATTTGCCTACTGGACTCGGTGGGAAAGGTCTTCGAACGCATAGTGTACAACCGACTTCTGGCTGCTGTGGAAGAAAATGGTGGACTCACTGAGTCCCAATACGGATTTCGCAAGGCTCGCTCTACTGTAGACGCGATCAAGGCTGTAGTAGACATTGCATCGAACGCTATCGAAGGAAAAAGATGGAGGTGGGGTGATAAAGAGTACTGCGCCGTAGTGACACGTAATGCCTTCAACTCTGTTCGCTGGAGACTAATTCAGAGAGCCCTAGCACGAATGGAGCTTCCAACGTACTTGCGGAGAATCATCTCGAGCTACTTATCAGATAGAGTCCTCGTGTACGATACGGATGACGGACCAAAGCACTATAAAATAACAGCTGGTGTTCCCCAAGGGTCAGTCTTAGGACCGCTCCTCTGGAACATTGCGTATGATGAAGTACTGAGGCTAAGCCTGCCACAAAGGTGTAAGCTTATAGGATTCGCGGACGACCTGGCACTGGTGGCAGTAGCGAAGCATAGACACGAGGTTGAGATGGCAGCCAACGCATCCATTGCAGCAATCGGTGAATGGCTAGAGGACGCTGGCCTCGAACTGGCTGAACAAAAGACGGAGGTAGTGCTTATCTCTAGCAGGAAAGTTGTAGAGGACATGACTATCCACATCGGCAATATCTCTGTCCGGTCAAAACCATGCATAAGGTACCTGGGAGTCATGCTAGACAATAGGATCAACTTTCGGGCACACATTGAGTACGCTAGTAAAAAGGCTGCTGGCAGGCAGAGTGCCCTTGCTAGAATGTTACCCAATGTAGGGGGGCCAAAAGCTGGAAAGCGCCTGCTGCTGGCCAGAGTGGTAGCGTCCATCCTCCTATATGCGGCACCAGTATGGGTGGAGGCGCTTAGAGTCCAGGAGCTTCGGAGGAAGATGTCGGCGCCATACCGACTAAGTGCGCTTAGGGTTATTTCAGGATTTCGGATGATCTCTGATGAGGCCGCCCTTGTGCTTGCGAGAATGATGCCAATTGATATACTGGCAAGGGAAATGGAGGCAAACTACGCCAGTCGAACGACAACAGGATCCAATATAACGGCAGCAGAAACCAGGAGGATACAACGCGAGGCATCCATGGCAGCCTGGCAGTCCAGATGGGACACTTCTGTAAAGGGAAGATGGACGCACAGACTGATCCCAAAGCTGGAGGAATGGAACGGGAATCATGGAGGACAAATAAACTACCATCTGACGCAGTTTATGTCTGGCCATGGCGGATATAGGGAGTATCTGCACAGGTTCACACACGAGGAAACACCAATCTGTCCGGTGTGCCCTGGAGAAAATGAAAATGTAGAGCACGTGCTTTATCGATGTCCAAGGTATAGCCCCATAGTGGGTCCACTACCCCCTCTGGAGGAGTTGATAGCGTATATGCTAGAGAGCAAGGAGAATTGGCTAAGGGTAAGCCAAATCATCATCACGGTACAAAGCGACCTGAGGCGGTGCGAAAGAGTTCGACGAGAGGCTCTGGATTCGCAAGATAGCCAATAAACCATAAGGAGCAAAGGATTAGAGAAAGCAGAAAACACCCGGTTCTACGAAGGCATTCAGAAGGATCTGAGATGATGCAAAGAGAGCTGAAGTGCCTTAAATAGGCAACCCCCCCCCGCGAAGTAATACTTGACGGTGGATCACGCGGGGAGTGGTGGTGACGAGTTGTGTGTGGGGTGAGGTTAGTACGTAGGCATGGCGTAGGAAGACGTCATGAATCGTGCATGTTTAGTGGTATGGCCACTTACATCTTTTGAAGATTATCACCCCCCATGGCGAATCCATGGAAAAAAAAAAAAAAAAAAACATCCATCGACATGCATACGAGACAGTTAATGTGTAATTTATGACAACAATGCTAGGGATTGTGTTTGTTGTGGGATAAGTTAAGGCCGGAGCGGCTTGCAGACGATTTATCCCCATGACAAATGCACTGAGCCCCTGAGTCTGCACGTTAGTGCACTCTCCCTGCCTTCCAGACGATTACACACTTGTGTGTAATCATGTGCAGTGGCTAGACCTCTCACCGTCTCTACCTAGTGCAATCTATACAATTTGTATTTGGGTCTTTGTTTGGATTATGTTCAGGGTTTGCACATCACCTGATAGAAACAAGACGAAGGTACTGCCCTTAGCAAAATTTAACTATCTAGATCAACTAAAATATAAGGCACAAAGCGTTTCAAAGCAGCTAACTGGATTTTTCAGAGTTGAATGCAGCTAAAGAAATGTATAACGAAATTTGTGCGATATTTTCGAAGGCGCTAATGTGGATACACATATAGTAGTTATCTTTTGTGAATGCATATGAAAGAAGAAGTGAAGAACAGTTGTCAATATTATAATTAACTTGTCAAGTGATATCCATGAAAAATTAAGTTTCTTGCACTGCACAATGGTCCCAAAGCGGCATAAAATCGAAAATTTTATGAAAATATTTTTGGAAAATGAATTGAAATTTTAAAACTCGATACTCCAATTAGAATAAAACAGATGTTTTTTGATGTTTTTCGTGAAATCAGGTGACTAATGACGGCCCTGGCATTGGCAAATTGGCGCGAACTACTTGCTGACTTTCGATTGATGCCAAAATTGTTGCAATTAATTAAATATAAAGGTTTTAGTATGGAAATATGTAGAATCAGTTTTAAAAAGAATTGCGTGTCGTCTTTGCACGTGCGTTTGTGTTGTATAGTGTTTTGTGTTTTTCTATTTGATAGTAATATTTAACAAAGGTAGTTGTGTTTTATGGAGCATTACATTCGAGGCGCGCACTGGCGGAAGCACCCAAAAATGCCAAGTTCTTACTTAAAGTATACAGATCAGAGAGCTGCATTGAGTGCGCTCGAGCCTGTACGAGTATAACAAGTAAAATGTGAGTGTGAGTAGCAAACCGAAATGAGCTTGTTTGAGTGTCGCGCTCAAAGTGAACGGAGAGCTGCGTTGAGTTAACTTGTGTGTGTGCGAGAGCTTGTTTAAGTGTTGCGCACAAAGTGACTGACTACCTATGTTTCTAATGCAATACAAAAGTGTAGGGTGAACTAATAAGATGAATTAGGCACTCACCCACAATACTACGCATTTGCATTCACCCAAAAAAAGGCTCACAATTCATTCTTCGTCTGTAGGTTACTCGTGTTACACGAGTACATTGTGAGTTTTGCAAATCAACAACTCAAAAAATACACAGCTCGTTTGTACTCAAAACACAAAAAGCTCGTTAGTCACTTTTGATAGCTCAAGAGATACACATACATGTTTTGCTCAATTGACTTACATTGCTCAAAAGTATAAGTCATGACTGAGTGCACTCAAAATTTTGTATACTCGTTGCAGGTCTCTGATACAGACTATATTAGTGAAAACTGATTTGCAAAGATAGAAGTAGTGAAAAATTATTAACACGAAACTCCAAATTAATTTTCAAAGATACTTTGGAGTGGGTATCACATCTTTTTGTTGCAGCGCATTTTTGAGATACGAGATCTTTTTGTTGCAGTAAACACCAAAATTTACATTTTTGATGTTTTTTTTTGGTGGGATATCATACCTTTTTGTTAAAAACGATACGTTAGTAGCTTAAATTCTTAACAATTGCACATGTATTTAATAAATTGATTTGAGCATATAATTGGAATTAAGCATAGCGGTAGGTGATAATAACAATTACTTTACATTTTCATGAATTTTCAAGTGTTTTAAATTAATGCTGGGTAGTAAGCTATTTTGCCCACGAGCGTAATTTTACCCCCTTGGCCTGTAAATTGAATCTGATTTGATTGTACGTAATTATAGTAAAAAATTACTTAGAATCACCAAATTTGGTAAGTATATTCATGTGGCCTTAATGAACAAATCCACATTCAATTTTTTTTTACATTTTTTATAGGTATATGGTACTACACTGTCGAGCACCGGCTCTACTGTATCACATTTTTTTATTTTAGGGTTTTGCTCATATAGTACATATATATAGTACACATATAAGTTAAATAGAGAAATGCAATGTGTTACGCTACTTTACTTAAAAAGAAAATGTAAGCCCCTTTAGCCTTATAGGAACAATACTTAGTTGAAACACTTGCGTCGTTGATATCTAACCTGTCTTTTGCTTTGCAATTGCTACATTAGGACCGCTGTTTAAAGTCCCATTATTACTTGGTATTTATGTCCGCCTATTATCAAGATGGACGTAGAAACTACTTTAATTGAACAATTTTTAATTTTAATTGTAACTTTGTTTTCATTGACCTTGTTAATCACATTATGCAAATGACGGATCAGAAATTGAAAAAAAAATTTTCACAAAATACCACCATAGCTTGCTGATTTTGTTTGTTTGTTTTATTTAAAAATGTTTTGCAAGCAATATACATAGTTAGTCGGTTTGCCCTGCTACTACCCCCACAATAATCAGTGTAATATACCGCTTGTCATAATACCCCAATTATTTAAAATCAATACGAAAATAATAAAAATAAATATTTATTTTTTTATTATAATGCAAATAATAAAAGATGGTGTACGTTAAAGACGGGCGCGGACGACTTTGGGATACCCTGTATCACTGTTTGCAAGGATAAAATTGCTAAATTGCTTAAGAAAACCAAAAGACATTTGATTGCCAAATTAGATTATGATACCTTCATAAACAACCAAAAACAGACGAATTTAGAACCAAAAATGTTTTTTTGACCGATCGTTCCTATGGGAGCTATATGATATAGTCAACCGAGTTTGATAAAATTTGGTACAGTGCTGGGTAACCCTAAAAAAACTTACGATTGCCAAATTTGGTTACAATATCTTTACAAACAAACGAAACACAACGAATTTCGTACAAAAATGGTTTTTTTAACCGATTGGTCCTATGGGGGAGCTCTATGATATATTCAACCGATTTTGATAAAATTTGGTACAGTGTTCAAGATCACTAAAAAACTTCCGATTGCCAAATTTGGTTACAATATCTTTATAAACAAACGAAACACAACGAATTTTGTGCAAAAAACGTTTTTTTGACCGATCTGCCCTATGGGAGCTATATGATATAGTCAACCGATTTTAATCAAATTTGGTACAGTGCTTGGGAACTCTTAAAAACTATTAAGTGCCAAATTTGGTTACGATATCTTCATAAACCACCGAATTATCCATCCAAAACCTCTATGGGAGCTATATAATATATCCCCGAAATCCAAAATATACAATAAACTTGCATCCCCTCACATAATAACGCATCTAATCTGAAAATTTGGTTGCTCTAGCTCTTACCACCTCTGAGATCTAGGCGTTCATACAGAGACAGACGGACAGACGGACATGGGTATATCGACTTCTCTAGTCACCCCGATCATACTTTGGGTAACTTTGGGTGGTCTCCGACGTCTCCTTCTGTATGTTACATACATTTTCGGCTTGCACAATCTTAATATACCCTTTGTACCATACGGTACAGGGTATAAAAAAATAAATTTCCATCAATATAAAAAATATTTTATATTATAATAAAATTAAAAAACAAGAAACGACACTGCGCCTCTATCTAGTTTCGAACCCACAACATTCTCGCATCGTCCAGATGCGCATCCCACTAAGCCATCGACTTTCACACAGTATGTGTATCAAAGTCAGGAACTTAACTTCTTCTAACTTCTTTTTCATTTCATTTCATTTCATTTCATTTCATTTCATTTCAATATCAATGTCCCGACAATAGCTTCGAATGTATGCGTGCATATACGTGTGCACGCTATCGGATCTCTCATTCTTCCTTGTTCATATACATAAGCGCTTCTCTCTTTGTCACGTTGTGCAAACGAAAGATCAGAAACGTAACACAAATTTACCCCAAATACACGTAAGTCCCATAAGCAAAGGCCAATTTTGTTTTTTTTGCAGACAATATAGCAACTTGTGTTTTTGCCCTGTCGCTACCCGCACACTAAAAAGGGCAAACTACCGCTTGCCCTAATTTATCTAAAAAATGAGTCCTTTCTCATTTTCCTACAGTACATTTTTTTCGAGTAATCGAACAAGAAAGTTGCTCATAAGCGCCGGCAGAATATTCGTCCCTCGGCTTTATCCCTTGATGAACGCTCAAATTAGAATTTGCTTAAGGCGTTTTTGGATTTTGCGTGTTTGGTTTTTCGTTGTAATTTTTATGTGATTTATATTGTTTATGTTGCTTATGCTGTTTATGTTGTTTTTGTTGAACGGGGGATCGTTAAATTCTTTTGACCAGTGTTTAACGCAGCGGTGGGCAAAACTACTAATGCAATTTTTTTGTGCCGGTGTGCGTGAACAAAAAAGAGCTTTCGAAAATGCCGACGCACAATGGGCCAAAACTGTTTTTTTTTTGGCATAGTCGAAATCTATTTGCTGTTATCATTAAATTCGATAATATCATTGACTTTTATTTCACTTGCTCATACATACCGTATTATTACTCTTTGCAAGTGACGCTTGCTAGACATGCACATTTTAATGAGTAACAAAAACCAAAACCTCTGGTTTTCGTTCCATTGTAAAATTAGGTCACACGTACGAGGCTAGCTTTTTTCGGTAAAAAGCTCTCTTCTCGTACGTGTAAAAGCATACTGAGTGCCCATCGCTGGTTTAACGTATCCTAGAACACACCTGGCTTTATTATTATCACATCTGTAGAAACATGGGAGTTGAAGCAAATTTTGGGGTTAAAAGTAAAACGCAAATCAGAAAATAAAGAAATACGCAAAATCTTCGACAAAATTTGGATATGAGTTTCTTCATTAGGGCAACGTGAATAATTTTACCAAAATTGGTGATTCTAGGTAATTTTTATACCCTGTACCGTATGGTACAAAGGGTATATTGTGTTTGTGCAAGCCGAAAATGTATGTAACGTACAGAAGGAGAAGTCGGAGACCCCCCAAAGTTACCTAAACTATGATCAGAGTGACTAGAGAAGTCGATATACCCATGTCCGTCTGTCCGTATGAACGCCTAGATCTCAGAGATGGTAAGATCTAGAGCAACCAAACTTTTAGATAAGATCCCTTATTAATCCATAGGAGACAAGTTTATTTTATTTTTTTGATATCGGGACTACATTATATAGCTCCCATAGGGGTGTTTCAGAGGACCTCGAAAAAAACCAAAAGTTTTAGATGGATAATTCGTTTGTTTATGAAGATATCGTAACCAAATTTGGCACACAATAGTTTTTTAGAGTTCCTAAGCACTGTACCAAATTTTATCAAAATCGGTTGACTATATCATATAGCTCCCATATGACCAATCGGTCAAAAAAACGTTTTTTCTACAAAATTCATTGTGTTTTGTTTGTTTGTGAAGATATCGTAACCAAATTTGGCGTTCGGGAGTTTTTTATGGATCTTCAACACTGTACCAAATTTTATCAAAATCGGTTGACTATATCATATAGCTCCCATAGGACCAATCGGTCAAAAAAACGTTTTTTCTACAAAATTCGTTGTGTTTCGTTTGTTTGTGAAGATATTGTAACCAAATTTGGCATTCGGGAGTTTTTTATGGATCTTCAACACTGTAGCAAATTTTTACCAAATCGGTTGACTATATCATATAGCTCCCATAGGACCAATCGGTCAAAAAAACGTTTTTTTTTACAAAATTCGTTGTGTTTCGTTTATTTGTTAAGATATTGTAACCAAATGTGACATTCCGAAGTTTTTTAGAGTTCTTAAACACTGTACCAAATTTTATCAAAATCGGTTGACTATATCATATAGCTCCCATAGGACCGATCGGTCAAAAACAAGTTTTTTGAAGAAAATTCGTTGTGTTTCGTTTGTTTATAAAAATATTGTAACTGAATTTGGCAAAGAAATTGTTTTTGGTGTTCGTAAGTAATATATCGGACTTGATTGCAATGTGGTGGTACAGGGTATCCCAAAGTCGTCCGCGCCCGACTTTAACGTACGCCATCTTTTACCATAGTTACGTTGAGTCAAATATTGATGCAGTTTATTGGCAAAGGGGGGTGAAATTCGTACATTTTTGACTATAACTTCTGTTGTATTTGTCCGATTTTGTTCATGTTTGATACACAGATGCATGAAATCATGACGCATAGCTCTGCCAATTTTTAAATAAAAATATAGAGAGTATAAGAGTAAGTAGACTAAAAAAAACTGGCCAATAAGTCAGATATACAAATTAATAGATGGCGTACGTTAAAGTCGGGCGCGGACGACTTTGGGATACCCTGTACCACTGCTTGCAATCAAATCCGGTAAATTGCTTAAGAACACCAAAAGACATTTGATTGCCAAATTAGATTATGATACCTTCATAAACAACCAAAAACAGACGAATTTTTAATCAAAAACTTTTTTTCGACCGATCGGCCCAATGGGAGCTATATGATATAGTCAACCGATTTTGATAAAATTTGGTACAGTGTTGAAGATCTCTAAAAAACTTC
Source organism: Chymomyza fuscimana (assembly GCA_949987675.1). NCBI lineage: Eukaryota > Metazoa > Arthropoda > Insecta > Diptera > Drosophilidae > Chymomyza > Chymomyza fuscimana. Next base: position 53,209,497 of record OX465089.1, read on the forward strand.
TGAATGCCAAATTTGGTTACAATATCTTCACAAACAAACGAAACACAACCAATTTTGTACAAAAAGCGTTTTTTTCGACCGATCGATCCTATGGGAGCTATATGATATAGTCAACCGATTTTGATCAAATTTGGTACAGTGCTTGGGAACTCTAAAAAACTTCTTAATGCCAAATGTGGTTACGGTATGTTCACAAATAAACGAAACACAACGAATTTTTTACAAAACACGATATTGGTCCTATGGGAGCTATATGGTATAGTCAACCGATTTTGATCAAATTTGGTACAGTGCTTGGGAACTCTAAAAAACTTCTTAACGCCAAATGTGGTTACGGTATGTTCACAAATAAACGAAACACAACGAATTTTGTGCAAAAAACAAATTTTCGACCGATCGATCCTATGGGACCTATATAATATAGTCAACCGATTTTGATAAAATTTGGTACAGTGCTGGGGGTTTCTAAAAAACTTCCGATTGCCAAATTTGGTTATGATATCTTCATAAGCAAACGAATTATCCATCGAAAACGTTTGCTTTTTTCGAGGTCCTCTGAAACACCCCTATGGGAGCTATATAATGTAGTCCCGATATCAAAAAAATAAAATAAACTTGTCTCCTATGGATTAATAAGGGATCTTATCTGAAAGTTTGGTTGCTCTAGCTCTTACCATCTCTGAGGTCTAGGCGTTCATACGGACAGACGGTCAGACGAACAGACGAACAGACGGACATGGGTATATCGACTTCTCTAGTCACTCTGATCATACTTTAGGTAACTTTGGGGGGTCTCCGACTTCTCCTTCTGTACGTTACATACATTTTCGGCTTGCACAAACATAATATACCCTTTGTACCATACGGTACAGGGTATAAAAACTGTTTCGAGCCGGTCGTTTTGAATATCCTCAAATTTTTTAAATGTAACAATTTCCGAGTGAACAATGGAGGCTTATGCGAAAAACAAGCAATTGCCGAGGGGACGCACGCATCAAATGTAATGTTAAGAGCAGGGTACGCAAATAAACCGTACTTTTCACGAACGTTCGTCCAAAGATTGGTACACGAACATAAACATAAACAAAACTTTTGCAATGCCAAAGAATACAAACAATACAATTCCTTTTTCGCACTTTGATTTTTTTTGATATACCGAAACACACGCAACAAAACGCGAACGAAATGGTTGACAAACGTTTACAACGAATTATTCGCTCACGGCCAATTTTTGTACATGTGTGGACCAGCAACGATCGTTTTTGTTTTGCTTTGTGCACATACATATGTATGTATTTATTAGCAAAGCACGCAGCACGTGTGTATGTATACACCCGCAAGAATTGTTGATGCGTAGTATGCATATGAAATTGTAACATACATAAAAAATGAACCAAACGACAATTATTCGTTCACGAATTGTTCCCAGTTTAAGTTCTCTTGTTTAGTTCGATTACCGAGTACCTTTCGGCATGGGTTTCCTTTTCGTTCGTGTGCACAAACAATACATAAACAAATAAAATATACTTTATTTTTGTTTTCATACGTTTGTGTTTTCTTCTCGGCAAAGAAGGAAATTAAATGAAAAAGCACTTTACGTATTTTCGTACTCTGGTTAAGAGTATCATTGGAAAAGGACAGCCTCATTGACGTCAACACAACATGTCAAGCGGTACCAATCAGTGGAGGTTAAAAGTTCGTTTAACATAGCTAAATTTTTCTTTCGAAAACAACGGCGACGGACAATGGGAGGATAAGAAAAAAGTGGTTGAGGTTAACTAATAAGAAGTAAGAAATAAAGAGATGGGTGATATACATTCTCAGGAACTGATATCGGGGAGGATCTTGAGACTGACACAATAGCGGGATCATTGGCCAAAACCAAATCAAGGAACTGATTTGAGCAGTTACGGATGGCACTTGTTTGCAGTAATGGCAAATCGAGCAAGCCGTCCAGGAATTCGTTATAAGAGGAAGAAATAACAGAGTTAGAAGGTGACGGAACCCAAAAATGGTTGGAAGATTAAAATCACCTCCCATCAAAATCTTGCCCGAGACTTGGATTTACAATAAAGAAAAATTAAACATATAATACAGTCGAGGCGGTGCCCGGTTTAGTGTAATACCCTGTAACTTTTTTCTCGCAAAAAATTTTTTTCCTGCATATTTCTTCTAAGAACTTTCCAATTGGAAAACATTTTTTTTTTGGTGCAAAACGATATTTATACCTATAAGTTCCGTAAATTTGTACCGATTTTGATAAAAATCGAAAGTTACGTCAAAGAAGCTATTTTAAGTATTTGGGGTAAGTTTCAAGTTGATATGTTGAGGGGTGGGGGAGAAAACACGGCTTATCAATTGCGGGGGGTGGGGGGTCCGCATCGATAAAATTTGGATGTAGATTTTTTCATTAGACCCACATGAATCATTAATGAATCTTAACAAAAATTGTGATTCTAGGTCACTTGCTACCATAATTACGTATAGTCAAAGATTGTCGCAGTTTATTGGCAAGGGGAGGTAAAATTTGTACATTTTTGGCTATGACTTTTGTTCTATTTGTCCGATTTTGTTCATTCATGCATGTAACCACAGCGCATCACTGTGTTGAATTTTAAATAAAAATATTAAACGGTGTGGTTAAAAACAGCGAAAATCTACTGCGGGGGAACGAGGGAAGACATTTGCATGATTCAACAAACTGAGGAAATATTCGCACCAGCTGGTAAAGTTTCGTATCTCTAGCTCTTATAGTCTCCGAAATCTAGGCGTTCATACAGACGGACGGACAGACGGACATGGCTCAATCGCTACCCGCCTCCTTCTGTCCGTTACATACATTGCAAAAATCGAGTATACCCATTGTACCTATAGGTACAGGGTATAAAAAGCCAAAAGAGCATCAATGACCAAACAGGTGCCTCATAATGCAGGATTGGTCATGGATGCTCGAAGAGGCAAGTCAAGATGACTTAGAATAGAAGACGTAATAGAAGGAATAGACCGTTGAAAAGAAAGGAAATTAAAAAGGCTATTATAATTAGAGCATAAGACACGGAAAGGATCATGCAGAGCAAAATAAGATCTACAAAGTTGCAAGGCTATGGGGCGATAATTACGAGTAACTATGGTAGGTACAACAAAAGTAACTATATTAAGAAGCTCAGTAGAATCAATAAGTCCGAGTAATAGCTTAAGCAAGAAAAGTACACCGTGGCATGTTCGACGCTTATTTAAGGAGGGCAGCTTTATAAGGCGAAGTCTGCCTGAATATGGAGGCAGTCGAATAAGTGGATCCCAATTTAAGCCGCGAAGTGCGAAGAGGAGAAATTGCTTTTGAACAGACTCAATCCTGTCCTGACAAAGGCGGTATTGAGGGCTCCGAACGCAGGAACAATATTCCAAAATTGGGCGGATATTCCAAAATTGGGCGGGAGGGATTTTAAAACATATACCTGAAATGTTAGTCTTCAATATGAAAAACACATTTTTCCATTATGATACCTATGGGCAAAGTTATAGCGCTTTAAACTTGAAATATATATGTATATCTTTGATTTTTAACATTAGACACATAATGTTACTCAGTTTTAGTTAGTTTTGTTGTTGCATACAAGAACTGTTTAAAAAATAAAAATTAAGTTAATTTTTTTTTATCAAAATAATGAAGAATGATATTTAATTAACTGCATATAAAAATCGTATGCCTAGAAGTTGCTTCTGTTGACTGTTTTTGTGTTGGTTGCTCCTATTGATGTTGCTGTGCTATTGCTATTATTTCTAAGATAATTTAATAAAATAAAACTCATTTAATTTTAAAGATTTAATGTTTTTTTTTTATAAATTGTTTATATATAATTTTGTGATTAATAATAGTAATAATAACAATATACATAATAATTATAATAGTATGACATATAAATAAAAATATTAACAATTAATTTTTTTTTTTGCTTTGTTTCTGGTTTTTTTTTTCTGCTGCTGTTCTTGTTGGTCTGGCTGCTTTTTTTGTTCAGCTTGCTCCTGTTGTTGTTGCTGCTGCGCTTCAGTTGCGCTCCTGGTTGTCTCTCGCAGAAAATAAAATTGACATACTAATACATAATTCACATACTAACATAATCGATTCTGCTTGGCATACATCATTCATAGTAATCTGTACACATACAAAATCATTTTGTATCATTGCGCATGAACCAGCTCTCAATGATCGTCTTCACTGAGCAAAAAATGTTATTATGGGCAATATATGTATTGTCTTGTCTCTATGTATATATTGTCTCTATGCGTGCATTGCAATTGTTATAATTAAAGATGGTATGTGCCGTGCCCGTCTTAATATTTTGTGCATCATGCACTAATGTTGTCATATTTTTATTGTATGAGCTCTTACTTGCTCATCCTAACCGGAGACATTGAAGAAAACCACGGTCCCCGGGTGAAGGTGTGTCCAGTGTGCTCCCTGGACAGCTCAGGGGATGTGGACTTTGTGCTGTGCAGCTCTTGCCACACAAGCTCCACCTCCCCTGCTCTGGCCTGCAGCACGCAGCTGGAAACAACTCCAGCTATCTCTGGCCGTCCATTCGCCCCAGATCTGCGGCGTGCACCCTGCAAACGTCGCTGCTACGCCGCAACCCCCTCAAACCTGTCGCACCTGTGGGAAGCGAAGGAACTTCCACCTGTCCCCGATAGCCGTTTCCGCAGCACCATTGACCATAGTCGTGCTCACCCCAGAGATACACCGGTCTCACTACCGCCAACATCTGCTGCCGCAACGCAACACTGTTTCAGGGTGTATCACCAGGTTCAGCAGTGGATGGGTTGTGACGAGGTAGCTACTGATTGGGGATGGGAAAGATCTTTCTCAGGGATTGCAGCCAGTAAAATCGCACACAGAGCCTATTCCACCAAACCTTATCAAACTTGTGTCTTGTGGATGCATAAAAAATTGTGATGCAGTTTGTGGGTGCAGAAAAGCTGGTCTGAAGTGTTTTGAAATTTGCAAAAAATGCGAAGGTAAAAAATGCAACAACGCAGCACATTATAAATTAGACAGCGAAGATGACGACTATGACTCCGACGAGGAATTGCCGTCACAAGTGTATCAGAGTAAACGTATAATAGATAAAATGCAGTATTAATAAAAAAAACGTGTTTCAATTAATGTTTAATATATTATAGTTTTGAATAGCAATAAATTTTATAAACATGTAAGATTAAGGAACTCTACGTCGCTTGTATATGCGCACCGCTTAAATGTTTTTCTAGGCGTGCGTCAAAATTTGAAGCACTCTAGTTGGCGAACTACTTGAGATAATTAAATGATTGAAAACATTGTTTTATATATCTTTTAAAGATCTACAACTTTTTTTTCACATCATACCAATTAAAGGGCAGGGGTGTGGTGAAAATTACGAAAAACTGCGTTTTAGTAGCGTTGGCGCGATCTACCGCCGAAAATATGAACTTCTGGGTATACCTTCCAATACAAAACTCGAAATTCAGTTTTGATCATTTTTTGCCTTGAAAGTTTTTTTGTACGACTTATAGAATTCGAGATAAATGGGCCGACACAAATGTCAAAATAACGGTAAACCTTACTGGGGGAGGAGGTCACCATTTTGTTTTAGACTCTTTGGATGGTCTTTAATACATTAAGCATGAGAAATTCCAGTGTGCAATTTTTTCCAGGTCAAAACCTGTTTTTACTGTACTAAAGAAGTGTTCGTCTTTTGAGGCTATCCCCAAATCAAGCCATTTTGTGATGTCTTCATAAGAGTGGAACTGCTGGTCAGCCAGACCATGTGCCATCGAGCGGAACAAGTAATTATCGGACGGCGCAATATCTGGGGAATATGGCGGGTGGGGTAGGTCTTCCCAATTGAGCGTTCCTAAGTAGGTTTTAACAGGCTTGGCAACGTGAGGCCGAGCGTTGTTATGCAATAGAATCACTTTTTCGTGCCTCTGCTCGTATTGTGGACGATTTATGCGCAGTGCTCGTCTCAATCGCATCAATTGAGTTCGATAACGTTCCCCAGTGAAGATTCAACAGCTCATAATAAATAATAACCAAATACACAGTATAACCTTCGCAGCGTGAATATTCGGCAGGGCCGACGACGTGGAAGCATGACCGGGTAGTCCCCAAGATTTTCTCCTCATTGGGTTGCTGTAATGAATCCATTTGTCATCACCCGTCACGATGCGATGAAGAACACCCTCCCTTCTTTGTTTGGCACAAAATTAGACATTTTCACACAACCAAAAGTATATAATGTAAAAAGAAATTCACTAATGTGTCTTAGCGGTTTGTTTATCATAGACCACCAACTGCAAAACACAGACTGAAAGTCTGTGACTAGTAGAGCCATTAAAACCAATCGAATTCAGGCGAATTCGAAATTGCAAAACTCATCAAACAGCAACTAAGGCCCGTGAAATCTCCTGGGTTTGATTTGATAACTCCGAAAATGATCATCGAGCTTCCTAGGTGTGCGGTTTGACACATATGTCGCCTTTTTAATGCAATAACAAGACTTGGGTATTACTCTGACAAATGGAAGAAGTTGATCATAGTAATGACTCCTAAGCCGTGAAAAAATAAAGCGCAGCCATCATCATACACAAAATACGCACAAACTGATTAGGTCGTATCTTTAGAGGAGAGTCTTCGCAGTCAGATGTAACGCAAGCACGTCCCAGGATCACGTGATCGAAGCTGGAGTGCCCCAATGCAGTGTTCTCGGACCAGTCCTCTCCATCCTGTACACGGCAGACATCCTCATAGACTACCAGCTAGCAACCTCTACGTTGACTGATGATACCGCGATTCTTAGTCGCTCCAGATGCCCAACAAAGGCAACAGCTCACCACCTGATAGATGCGGAAAGATGGCTTGCAGATTTGCGCACACAAGTAAATGGACAAAATTGCAAACAAGTTACGTTTACTCTCAACAAAAAAAGTGTCCACCCTTGGTCTTGAACAATGACACATTCCACAAGCATTCATCTAGACAAGCGGCTCACTTGGCGAAAGCACATAGAAGCCAAGAAGACGCATATGAAACTCAAGGCAAGTAGCCTTCACTGGCTAATAAACTATACTAACTAACTAAACTCGCTCTCCCCTTAGCCTGGATTATAAAGTCCTTCTGTATAACTCCGTGCTAAAATCAATATGGACCTATGGTTCCGGGTCTTGGGGCAGATCCAATATTGACATTATACAGCGAGCAGAGTCCAAAGCCCTAAGAACGATAAAGGGGGCACCGTGGTATCTTCGGAACCAGGATATTTACAGAGACCTGCCTATTAATCTTGTAAAAGAAGAGATCACAGAAAAACAGCAAAAACATGAAATCAAGTTCGCCTCTCATCCAAACCCTCTTGCAAGATCTTTAACCCGAGTTTGCAGCCGCAGTCGATTGCAGCGCAACGACCATCCATTTAGGGCCTTTTAACATAAATGCAATTCACTTATTAATTGTAAGGTAAATTAGAATAAGATTTGATTATTTATTGTTAGATCCTCAAGAAAAAAGTGGGGATGCAATAAATACATAAAAAATTGAAAAAAAAACTTTTGTCATTTTTTAAACAATTGTTGTATACAACAACAAAACAAACGAAAACTGACTAACATTATGTGTCTAATGTTAAAAGTCAAAGATATACATATGTGCACATGTAAACGCATCTTTGTGTCGGCGCAAGTTGTCCCTTTATATTGTATCAAAACGCTGTATGTGAAAAAATGAGATGCAGTCGAGGCGGTGCCCGACAGTGTGATACCTGTAACGTCTTTCTAGAAAAAAAACTACTCCTGTTTATTGGTGCACTTCGATAGTTATTCCTATAGGTTCCTTAAATTTCAACCGATTTTGATGAAAACCGCAAGTTGCGTCAAAGAAGTTGTTTAAAGTATATGGGGTGAGTTTCAAGTGCAAGTACTCGTACCAAAATTGGTGATTCCAGGTAATTTTTTACCTTTACTACGTAGAGTAAAATATTAATGCAAGGTGGTGAAATTAGTGAGTTTTTGGCTATAACTTTCGTGTTATTTGTCGGATTTTGTTCATTTTTGACACACAGATGCATGCAACCATGATGCATCGCTCTGTTAAGTTTAAACGGTGTAGCCAAAAACTGCGAAATTCTACTAGGGGGAAACGAGGAAAGATATTGACAGACGGACGGGCAGACGGAAAAGTCGCTACCCGAGTGATAAGTATTTTGGTATAAAGGACTTGGGGTCTGCCACGACTCCTTCTGTCCGTTACATACATTGTAAGAAGAGGACTTTTATTTAGCAGCCAATACATTTTGGTCATTTTAAAGCGACATGTTAGCCGCTTGTCGAGTATCACCCCAAGTCCGTAAATTTGTACCGATTTTGATAAAAATCGAAAGTTACGTCAAAGAAGCTATTTTAAGTATATGGGGTAAATTTCAAGTTGATATGTTGAGGGGTGTGGGCGAAAACACGGCTAATCAAATAAATCAGCTTAGCAAAAATTGTGATTCTAAGTGACTTGCTACCGTAATTACGTATAGTCAAAGATTGTGGCAGTTTATTGGCAAGGGGAGATGAAATTTGTACATTTTTGGCTATAACTTTAGTTACATTTGTCCAATTTTGTTAATTTTTGACACATAGACCACAACCACAGCGCATCACTGTGTTGAATTTTAAATAAAAATATTGAAAGGTGTGGCTCAAAACAGCGAAAATCTACTGCGGGGGAACGGGGGAAGACATTTGCATGATTCCACAAACTTCATCTTCTGAGGAAATATGCGCACCAGCTGGTTCAGTTTCGTATCTCTAGCTCTTATAGTCTCCGAAATCTAGGTGTTCATACAGACGGACGGAAAGACGGACATGGCTCAATCGCTACCCGAGGTTATGTTACATACATTGCACAAATCTAGTATACCCTTTGTACCTATAGGTACACGGTATAAAAATGCCACCGAAAAGACAAAACATCGGACGAAATACACGTAAAAAAACGTAATGAATCAGAAAGATTACGTGTTGCACAATTATGTGCAAATTAAACAGCCGATCAACATTCATCGCGAATTGAAAGTGTCCGATTGAGAACGAGAGAAATTCGAAACGACCGATCAGATTATAATAAAGAAATTTCAAATAATCGGACACGACTATGTGCCAATAAACGGCACAGCAAGGCGTGATGGGTAAAGCTAGTATAAGTATAAAAATTAAAATACATTTATAGTAAATATAAGAATAAATATAAAACAAATATAAGAATAAATATAATAAATATGAAAACGAAACATGTATGTCATTCATTAATTGGCTAGAGGCTCGCACTAACTAACTACACAAAGCAACGTACATAACTGCATTTAGAATAGGCATGTAACACAAAAACATGTCAATAATGTCTCTTAAATTACGCTTCACCTGATGCTAAACACCCTCAGCAATGTTTGTTTTTACATAAGGCGCATAGTAAAAAAAAACTAAAGCAACAAACAAAAAGTACAGTGTAGCGCAATATTCACATGTATTTTTGGTTGTTTGTATTAGAATGATGCAGCATAAAACAATACATATAAAAACTTACTAAGTAATTTCAGAGGTGTGTGTTCAAACGATACTCTGTTTATATACACACGTCACAACGAAACTACTGCAAACTACTACAAAATTTTTTTTTTTTGGTTTTTATTTATTGAATCTACTAACGTCGAAGACTAACAATAAGTTTGCAAATCTTAATAGCTAAACTTAACTAACAGCTGTTAGACTGTATTTGAAATTGTATGGCCCTAAGTAACTATAGCTGGGATGGAAGGTCATTGCGTCGAAGACGAGATCGGCTGCACAGCCGAGTTAATTCTCTTGCGAGGATAATTTCATGTAATATTTAGCCTTTTATTGTACTATCTCATCTTTAGCTGGTTGGATGTTCAGGTCTCTATGAGTATTTTCATTTCGAACGTACCACGGTGCCCCAGTGATGGTTCTTAGAATCTTTGATTGAGCTCGCTGTATGTCAATGTTTTGCTGCTGCTCGCAATCCCCCATTACTAGGACCCATAAGTCCAGATGGGTTTTAAAACGGAGTTATAGAGTAGGACTTTGTAGTCCAAAATAAGGGGCGAACGTGCGTTTATAAGCCAATGAAGGCTGTTGGCCTAGTTTAGTTGCGTTCTCTTAGCTTCAATGTGCCTTCTCCAAGTAAGACGTCTATCGAGGTGGACTCCAAGATAAATTACTTCGTTTGATTGCGGTATTGTTCATTGTAAGTGGAGGACAATCTTGCCTGTTCAAAGTAAACGTAACATGCTTGCATTTATTTTCATTGATTTGAATTCGCCAGTCTGAAAGCCTCTTCTCCTAAACCAAAAGATGAAGAGCTAATTGTGTTGTTGCAAGGATTGGACACTTGGAACGACTGAGAATCGCGGTATCGTCAGCAAAAGTAGAAGTTGATAGTCGCCTGCTTGTGGGCATATCTGCCGTGTATAGGACATATAGGGTTGGTCCAAGTACGCTGCCTTGGGGAACTCCAGCTTCAATGATGTGGTCATCCGACGTGGCAGTATTGCATCTCACTGCAAATACTCTTTTGTACAGACATGATGTAACTAGCTTGTGAGTGTTATTAGGAAGCATAGTTTTGATTTTATACATCAGGCCGTCTAACCAAACTCGGTCGAATGCTTGAGATACGTCCAGAAATATTGCGCTGCAGTATTCTCTTCGTTCAAAAGCATTTCGTATTTCTTTTGTTATGCGGTTGACTTGTTCAATGGCTCCATGTTTCTCACGAAATCCGAGTTGATGAGCCGGAATTATATTGTGTGTTCTTAGGTGAGGGATGATGTGCGTCAATAGACATTTTTCGAACAGCTTTGATAGACAAGATAATAGGGTTATAGGCCTACAAGAAGAAGGAACAGTATGGCCTTTTCCAGGTTTTGGTATCATTATAATAATCGACTTTTTCCATTTCTCTGGGAAGTAACCTAGTCTTGTCATCGCGTTGAAGAGGTGACAGATGTTACAAACAGCACAGTACGGAGGCTCAATAATCATTTTTGGGGTTATGAGATCCCAACATGGTGCCTTTTTTGGTTTGAGTTGTTCTGATATGATGTTGACTATCTCGTTTGGCCGGAACACAATTGGCTCATTGTGAGTTTCGCCCTCACAGCGGGTACTTGGAACTTTTTGATGACAGCTGTTCTATATAGTGGCGCTGGTCGTGTTATTTTTCTCGCTTTAAGGCCCTAGCGAGTCTACGTGAGGCTTCTTTTAGTCGTTGCTTAGCAGATGGCGATCGCCACGATTGCCATTCTCGGCGCAGACGGTGCTTTTCCAAAACCAGTTGCTCTATTTGCATGTTCTTTTTGTTTTGCCTGCGTGATGCAGATGCCTCTTGTGGTGTTGAGATATGTGCTGCTGCAACAAGAACAGCCGCGCAGTCGATGTCTGCCTTGGCGTTGAGTCTTGGGCTCAGCTTTACATGTGCACTTATGTACTTTTTGTACTTAACCCAGTTAGTTTTGTGAGTTGTTAGTTTATGAGGTTGCTCTACGACTTCTGGGCGCCGGAGAAGATTAAGGAGCACTGGCGAATGATCAGATGATAAGTCCGTCAGTGCCTCGGCGTTTATCAGGGAACGTGGAATATTCTTGGAGACTGCAAAGTCTATCAAGTCTGGAATTTTACTAGGGTCTGTTGGCCAGTATGTGGGACTACCCGGAGTGACAAAATCGAGTTTGTTACTAGTTTTTATGATTGCATTGTACAATTGTTTTTCTTTTGGAGTCACCAGACGAGATCCCCAAAGTGTGTGTTTGGCGTTGTAGTCTCCAGCTGCTATAAAACGTTGGCCTAGTGAGTTGAAGAAGTCCATGAATTGATCCTCGCAGATTGAAAAACGTGGCGTTGTCAGATTTTTCGTTTATAGATGTCGCTTGCAAATAGTTTGCCGCAAAGCTTTTAAAAAAGTGGTGCTTTATACAACTTCTTATTAGTATGCCAGTTCCCCCATGTGCTTTACCGTCTGGGTGGTTCGTGCCGTAGAACAAGTAGCCTTGTATTTTAAAATTGTATTTGTTAGTGAGATGTGATTCAGCAAGAAGCATTGCGTCAATATGATTGTCATACACGAATTGAGCTAATTCAAGTTTATGTAGTGAACCGCCACTTGCGTTCCACAGACATATTCGGAGGGAAGCTATTGCTTATTTGGATTGTTGTGATATTAGCAATTGTAACAAAGTATTTTGATTTTACATGAGGTCATGCAAAGTTGTGCGCATAAATGACATGAAGAGTCCATCATGCTTTGTTGCAGGGTACACATCATTGCTTCGATGTTGTTTTGCGCCGTTTTTTTTGAATGGTAAGCTGGTGCCACGTTCGGCTCAGCGTGCCCTTTTTGATGAGATGTTGTATAGGTGTGGTCCTCTAGGCCAGATTTTAAAGCACTTGCAAAAGATACGCTTTTGGACGTGAATGCAGGTCTAGATGACGATAGAGTTTCTTTAGCAGGGAAGACGGCATGGGTTGTTAGGGAAGATATAAGATTATTCGGCACCTTATGAAAACCTGCTGTAGACACTCGTTGGTGAATCCGACTTCTAAGCTCCTTGTATACTGGACAGCCTCTGTAGTTTGCTGTGTGATTTCCCCCGCAATTTCCGCACTTTTTTGTGTTGGGGTCTGTCTTGCTTGCACGGCAGTTGATAAGAGTCGTGAAGCTCTCCACAACCTACACATACAGGGCGAATCGTGCAATATGACCTGGTATGACCGTATTCTTGGCAGTTTGTGCATTGTACTGGACCATTGCGTTTATGCGGCTGTTCTACAGTAATCCTACTATGGAGAAGAAACTGCAACTTGTATACAGGATGGACTTAATTTTTTTTTAGAGGTTTAAGATCTGGCTCAAGCTCGATCTTGAAAAGAGGTTGTGGCTTCTTCTACAAAAATAAAGCACTTTATTTTTTGAAGTGCTTGAAAATGAGTATGCATGAATATTAGTTTGTTTCAAACTAGTGTTTTAGTAGTTCCGGTGTACCATTGCAGGTCTCTGGTACAGGGTATAAACACCTCCCTTGCCCCGCACACACCGCCCATGCAGAGCACACGCAGCGATTCCATACGCATGCACACATAGACATGTTGCCCGCAAAACAAATGTAGCCAACACAACTTAACAGCTTAGAGCCTAACATGACACGAGCAATTCCGGCATAATAGCTCAAAATAAGAGATCAGCGTTCAAACAGCAAAGGCCGTTCTTACGCCTCTCTTTAATATATACACTTGCGTTGGCACGTGCTTTATCAAACTAATAAAAAACAACATGAATTGTTGTCAATTTCTTATTCTTGCATTATTTTTTTTAATCAACGTGACATTAGTTGCAAAAGCGCAAAATATCAAGTTTGTCAAGGCAATCAACGAATTCAATGAGTTTAACTGCACGCAATTTGAGAGTCGCTGAGTGCGGTTTCGATATTTTTGCAGAGTGGGCACAACAGCAGTCAAATTTGTTTCAGGATATAAGCATCTACAGAAAAGTAGCTGATATAAATAACATGACGTCATCAACGACAAATCAAATTCCGGATCAAATCAAACAATCTTTCGAGATAAACAAAAATGCTTGATTTTTTATGAACAGAAACATCCTCTCAACAAGTGCATCAAATTCATAGGAGCTGACAATAAAAAACGATGGGATCTTGCAAAAAAGAGTGGAGCCTATTGCTGTCTGAAGTTCCATAAAGGTCAATGCGCTCAACGGGAGCAGTGCAAAATTGATAGTAGTCAATGATATCACAATCAGTTGCTACACAAATCCAAGTCCACAGTTGGATCAATAACCACTAACTTTACCGGCAGTGTTATGGAAGGGGTTTCACTTAAAATGATGGCCGTCACCATACTTGGGCCAAAGGAGAAAAGCAAATACTGGCCTTTCTCGACGATGGCAGCACATCTACCCTTATGGAAATGAGTGTAGCAAAAGAGGTCGTAATAAAAGGCAAAATGGATCCCTATTGTTTTGGATGGACTGGAAGAGTATACCGCTATAAAGAAAAAGGCCGAAACAACTGATATCAATATTAGTGATGGCAGTCAAACTCACGCTTTACATAATGTTCATCTGATTCCAGACCTAGGTTTTCCGGCACATCAGATTGACTACAATCAAATACAAAAAAAGCATCCATACACCAAGTTAGAAAACATACAAACATTAAAAAATCAACAACCAATGTGACTTTTTGGACAACAACATGCCAAATTAATCACTTCGCAGGCCATTATAAATGCGCAAAAAGATTGTCCAATTATGTTTAAAATACAACTTGGCCCAACTGGGCGTTAAATATTATGTATGCTGCCATCATAACGACATCGAGTTACAAGAGTTGCTAAAACGTCAATTCAGCATAGAAGGATTTGGTATCTGCAATGTTGCCTCAGACAAAACTAAATCTTTAGAGGAACAAATGGCTATTGACAATCGGAAATCGGAATCGAATCGGAAATAAGTAAATTGGTATATAATGGAAAAGCCAGAGTTGTAAAAGATATGCAAGTTCTGGAGTCCCCAAAATTATTGTTTCTACACACTTCGCTGTGTACAACCCGAAAAAAACCGGAAAAGTTCGATTGGTATTTGATGCAGCGGCGGAGTGTAACGGGACATCTTTGAATAAAAGTCTACTGACGAGGCCGGACTGGCTGACATCAATAACAGGCGTAATGCGATTCAGAATACACAAAATCGCATCTACAGCAGACATCAAAGAGATGTTCAATCAGGTTAAAATTTGAGATGAAGTTGCAGCGGCACAATGCTTTTTATGGACGAACATGAACCCACAGGCCAAGCCAATCATTTATCAAATGACATCAATGATATTTGGTGCTACGTGTTCGCCATTGTGCTGCAGTTTGTTAAAAACCACAATGCAAACTTGTTCAAAGGCATGGATCCAGAAGCAGTTCAAGCGATCACGGAAAATTATTACGTAGACGACTACTTGGATTCCAAACCGACAATCGCAGATGCTGTAAAGATAATCAACTCCGTAATAAAAGTGCATGCTGAAGCACACTTCGAAATACTAAACTTTATAGCCAACAACACAGAAGTCTTGGAATAAATACCAGAAAGATTACGCCGATCGCCAACCAAATTAAGCTTAGGTGACAAATTGGATACTTCCCAAAAGGTTTTTGGGTTAATCTGGAATGGTCATAGCAATATTTTCACCTATAGTTTGCCAACAATACACAGCATCGGCAATGAGCTAATGAACGGCGAAAGACTACCTACAAAAAGGAAAATCCGGGCAGCTGTTAACTCGATCTACGATCCACTTGGCTTGGTTTTGCCTATAACCATAAAAGGACGCGTACTGATGCGTGATATTTGGGAAACTGGCATAGGATGGGACAAAGTTAGAAAAGGAGAATCGACTAAAAAATGGCATGAATGATTAATTGAGTCAATTCTCAGCAAAGCCTCAAAAATCGAGCTGCATATATTTTGTGACGCTAGCAGCAAAGTGTATGCTGCAGCCGCCTATATACACATATGGTACAAATCACAAACACAAATATTGAAATGCGACGTTACACTTACATTGCCTAAAGCAAGAGTTGCACCACTCAAACAGCAATAATGGGCTGCAGACTCGCTGAAATGGTTGAACGAGAAATATTCATGGATTAAAAGCGACGTTCGTCTAGAGAAATTTATTGCTAATCGAGTGGCCGAAATTTGCGAAAAATCCAAAAGATCTGAATGGCGCTGGAGATCAACAGCAAGTTATGTTGCGGACATTATTACCCGTGATGTGTCTCAGGTGGAAAATCTGGAGATATGGCAAAATGGAGCAGAATTTCTGCAGCAGCACAACGCTACTTGGCTTGCACCAATGGAGCTACCACTCCCAGAAATCGTAATGTCACTGGTTCGTGTAACAGGATGTATTAAGCCGCTCAATTAAAACGCAAAATTAAAGTCAAAGACTTTCAGGCGAAATGAGACCTCCACGTGGATGAGATGCTTTGGGCCAAAACAACCTGATGTAAAATTGTACAAAAAGAATGCTTCCAATATGACATAAAATTTGCAAGAGAAGCTAAAATCTCGGCAGATCTGCTTTTGTCAAAATATTGAGGATACATCGATGAGGATAGTCTGCTACGCATAGCAAGCAGAATTCAAAGAGCAAGCGAAATGCCCAATGTTAATCCAATTGTTCTAGACGGAAAGCACATATATACCAAAATGCTCATTCACAATCTACATGAGCAAGCCCACCACACTGGTATACAAGACGTAGTACACAAGTTCAAGGAAGATTACTGGATGCCAAAGATGACAACGCAGATCAAAAAAGTGATCCATGAAAGCAAAGCCTGTACAACCAAAAATGGGTTGGCTTCCCAAAGAACGATTTACCACTTTCGAAAAGCCATTTACGTGCTCCGGATTTGACTATTTTGGCCCCTTCTATACAACTACTGGAAGAGGGAGCTGTGGCAGGTATACAAAAAATCAACGAAAACGATACGGCGTTTTATTTACTTGCTTGAACACCAGGGCCATGCACGTGGAGATTGCCCAGTGCCCAGATTGCAGTGTCGCGACGAGGCGATATAAAAATCTTATGGTCGGACAATGGCACAAATTTCCGAGGTGCATCCAGAGTGCTGTCAGAAGCTTTTGAACACTTTGACGAAAAGGTCTTAAAATCCCATATTGCCAATAAGGGCATAGAATGGAATATTTGCCAACTCTAATAAACCGCGCGAAGTGGACAAAAGACTGAGAACCTAAAAGAGGGCGAAATAGTTAAAGGGCGATATGCCTAGAGGAGTCTGGCCATTGGGAAAAGTCCTGAAGGCATATCCAGGAGATGACCGAGTAGTAAGAGTCGTTCGTGGACGTCAAAACAACGAATGGCGTCTACAGGTGACTCTGCCAATTAAAAATCAACTCCAGCGACATTTAATTATCGTGTTAAGGCTGCAGCTTAACACTAGAGGGCGGAACTATGTTGCAAAACTTTGCATAGTTTATGATTATTCCTATTATGTAGGCCTCAAGTGGCACTTGACATTCATATATACAGTTTATATACCTAGTTTTAAGTACGCTGCTGCGTTTATTAAGTAACATAGAAATAAGAGATTAATATTGAATAAACAGAAGACCACTCGCAAGGGGGGGTTCTGTACCAAAGCAACAACCAACGCGTACTGTAGTGCGGCATTCACATAATAAAGGCAAAGGCAAATATTGGCCAAGAAGCAGATTGTATTATTGCTCAAATACTTCTGCGCCAATTTTCAACGGATGCCTTAAAACTGTATAAGCAACACGTGCGTCAATCCAGACAAATGCAGTCTCTGCAGTTTGTTGAACAGATATATCATTCAGAAGGCTCAACTCAAAACGCCGTTGACAAGGAAGAGCCGACGCAACCAAAATACAACCCAAGTGTATTTTGTTCGACAAAGGGACATGAACTATCCAAGTGTCATGACTTCAAGATGTCAGCGATTGCTGACCGCAAGGAGTTTATTACAAAACAACGCCACTGCTACGTCTGCTTCGGTAAGCATATTGCGAGGTATTGTAAAAGTGGTCTGAGGTGTCGGCAATGTAAGGGTAGACACAACAAAAGAGCGAGTCTCAACTGTCTTACCCAAAAGAGCAAAGAGTACACTGGTCATGGCAGCGTCACATCTCCTCATCAAGAACAGCCTCTGGGAGAATGTTGCATGCATGAACACGAAGCACCACCACTCAAGAAACCAATGACGACGAGAGTCTCTGGAACCGTCAAGTGGTTCAATGTAAAAAATGGTTATGGGTTCATCAAACGGAACGACATTGATGAAGATCTGTTCGTACATCAGACCGTTATTACAAAGATTAATCCCAAAAAAGCATGTCGCTCTGTTGGCGATGGGGAAGCTGTCGAGTTCGAAGTGGTCATTGGAAAAAAAGCCACGAAGCTGCAAACGTCACAAGACCGTTGGGAGTACCAGTACGCGGCAGCAGATTTGCCGCGGGCAAACAACGCCCACGACGCTCCTGGAGAAAGAAATTACAGTGCTATTATCTCGATGCCGGCGGATTTGATAGGAACGATCGACCACATATAAACGATTATAAGGTGTTGAAGTTTTGCATCGAAGTAAGGTTGAGGAACAGCGGTCTTCCCACTTAGTTAACACTTTCAAACGCAGCCACTACTGGATGTCACTTTTGCCCCGGGGAGAATGTTCAGACATGAACATAAGACGTCACATCGGAACGCACATTATGGGGATAGTTTATGACTATTCTTATTATGTAGGCCTCAAGTGGCCTGCATATGTGTGGGATCGTGTATGTGGTGCATAAATTATCAAGGGATAAGCGGCCTGCATTGGAATGCGACTGTTGAGCATTCGATAATGTATCCTAGGCAGAGCTCGTAAATAACAGTCGACCGTTTTTTCCTTTGCGGTCTACTCGCAACCACAACCGAAAAAACCATGCACGCTTGCTCTCTCTCTGAGCATAACACTTCGCTTCGCTTTATTTCGGTTTTCAGCTGAGTGTTAACAGTTGAGCAGTTCTTGTTACGCTCTTTCAATAACATCTTATTGAGAGCGAAATGATTGAGCGCTCGCACATTAGCATCAGCAGACCAACCGAAAAAATAAAAGTCAGCGCAAACGGTCTTTTACGTTCTAATTTGCTTTGTTGAGAATGCTGCACTTTTTGTGTCGGCCCATTTATCTCGAATTGTATAAGTCGTACAAAAAAACTTTCAAGACAAAAAATTATGAAAATTGAATTTCGAGTTTTATTTGTATTGGAAGGTATACCCAGAAGTTCATATTTTCAGCAGTAGATGGCGCCAAATTTAAAACAACGCAGTTTTTCGTATTTTTACCCACCCCCTTGCCATTTTTCGCTTTTGGTGTGTATCAAAATATTATAGATCTCAAAAAAGTACACAAGACTGGTTTTTAAATCGTGTAAGTATCTCTAGTAGTTTCCAAGTTATAACGCTTTAAAGTCTGCCCGTGCCTTGAAAAACATATGTTACTAACAAGCCCAAACAGACGCCTCACTCACATACACGCATACAAACGCAAAAGCGCAAAAACGCAGAGCCGCATGGCAAAACACGAAAGAATAAAACTCGATGATATTGTGAATTTAATGACAACTATGCCAAAAAAAAAATGATTTCTCCATTTTACCTCGGTTTTTGCGAAAGCTCTTTTTTGTTTACGCACACAGGCACAAGAAAATGCATTACTAGTTTTTCCCACCGCTGTCTTAAAGTGTATATTCTTGTACATCTGGGCACCCTAAATGTGTGAGCTGAACCAAAAATAAGAACTGGTTGATAAACCGAACTAGATAGTAGTTGTAGTAGTAAAACACAAAGAGAAAGACGAACATTTTGAGCGCGAAAAAAAAACCGAAAACTTCCAAATATTATAGTTAAAGTACTTATATATTTTGTCACACAGATGATAACCCTGGTTGTAATACTTTGCGCGGCTAATTCATCAAAACGTATTAACGGTCGCACCCAAGGAAGATTATGTCTCAATGTTTTACTTGCTCGTTTCGCCTTTACAATTTACGGCACTGACTCACTGAGACTTCTGATTTACTTTACGCTGGTTTCGCAGATTGAGTATGTTTACAAAACTGTGGTCATCGGTAGCGTAGTGGTAGCGTACTCGCTTTGCAACCTGATGGTCGGTGGTTCGATTCCCCGCAGAAGCTCTGGTGCATTTGCCTAGCACTGGCATCGCTAGCACAAAGACGCTATTTGGCCAAGAAAATCTCTATTAATTCAAGACACCGCCGTTGGGATTCGGCTATAAACTGTAGGTCCCTGATCTCTTCGAACAGTTATTAATAGAGATCCCCATGCTCCACCTAGGGACGACTGACAAAATAGTCACTCAGGGAAATTATTATTATAAAGTTTACAAAACTAACTTAACTATTAGGAAGCACTGGCAGCCAAAGGCCTTCGGATCTAATTATAATACTAAAATGTTAGACGTATATAAATATTAAAAATTATATCTGTAATTATCGATTATCACTAACTGTTTAGAGATTACAGTATTCAATATTATTACATAAATTAGGTTGTATGTACTAGTGGTTTTATGTTTTCTTCGGTGGGAGTAGCAAGAATGTCTTTGGGATTATGATTTGTAAAAAATTGCTTATTCTTAATTGGTTAAGGTTGGGATTTATTGTGATGCTGGCGTTTAATGGACAGACAGGACAGGTTGGGATTTCTGTTGGGTCAAGATATTGTGCATGCGTAAGTTAATTTGATCAAATCTGTTTATATAATTTTGTGATATGTATTTTGTAAAGTCCGTAAAGTTTGTTGTTTTAGTGTGAAGTTCTTGGTGCAATTTGTAGCAGTAGATCAAGTTGTTTTTGTGTTTGGTGTTAAGATTGTTTTTTAGGTATTAGTTAATGTCTGTTGGGTTAATATTGGCTATGTGTATTAGTGGCATGTTAAGTGCTGATTTTGCCGTTTTGTTAGCCAATTGGTTTCTCATAACAACTAAGTGCCCTGAAATCCTCAACAATTTGATTGTTGGTGATGGTGTTAGTTAAAGGGATCTTATTGTAGCAGGGTATATGTCGTTATTATAGATATTAGCTACTGAGTTTATTGTAGATAGTGAATCAAAACATATAAAAAAGTTACGAATCCTATTTTCAATTAGCTTTATTGCTTCTATTGATTCTGCGGATAAAATGGATGAGTAAAAGTGAAGGCTGCCGTATTTTATTATTTGTGTTTCGGATGTTATGGCATAAGTTGCTATGTTGTTTTCAAGGGAACCATCAGTATAAATGAAGGTATGGTTTTGATGGTTAGACTTAATACGAAGCAGTTGTTGTTTGAAAACATAGGGTGGTGTTTTGGATTTATTTAAATATGTGAGGTGATTATTTAATATTCTGTTAATAGTCAAGGAGGCTTTGAATTATTTTTTTTATGTTTTTGGGGTAGATAAGGTATGTGGTTTTGATTGCAACACTCACTGAATACTTTTCATTGATTAATCTCAGATGACTGACTGAGATTTGGCTGCAGATCTGCCTTATCTCACAAAAAGTTCACATGTAAACGGTCATCAATCTTGAAGTGTTTTTTTAAAATAATAAAAAAAAAAAAAATTTCAAATGAATCGGAAAATCTTTATTATGAACAGAAAGAACAGTTCTTGCCATTCACTTTTTAAAAATAATCCCTTTCAAATGTTCGCCGCAACTGCGCCGTAGCTCGTCCAAGCGAAGGTTCCAATTTTCGATTACGCGTTCGAGCATAATCGGCGGTATTTCGCGAATAACACTGGTAATGTTGGCCTCTAATGCTTCAATCGTATCTACAAACACTTTAGACTTGACGTAGCCCCAAAGGAAAAAGTCTAACGGTGTGATGTCACAAGGTCTTGGTGGCCAATTCACCGGTCCGGAGCGTGAAATTAATTGTTCACCGAATTGGTTACTCAATATTTCCATTGTTTCACGGGCTGTGTGGCTAGTAGCGCCGTCACACGTTGTTGTTCGGGTGTAAGTTTTTCCATTATGAAATGGCAATGAAAACTGAATAAAAAACACATGGCAACTTGACAGTACTCCCGCGTGGATTATCAAAAAAACCTTATTGAAAAAAAACATCAAGATTGATGACCTTTTATATATAAATACGTCAACAAAAAAATCAGTGTGATACCGATTGTGTTCGTATGCGTGAACGTATCGAGGTGAATCTTACACTATGTGATAGCCACACCTCATACTGTGTGCACAAGTTTCACCTCGATACGTTGAAATCCTGCAGGTGAAAATTCATACGAAACATTAAAATGTATCATGAAAGGTAGAATAGCAACGGGAGCAATAGCAACCCTTGAACAACAATTCACTTGACATTATTTCAATTTTGTTACTCACATTTGTTTCAATATTTGATGGCATTAATTCGTTGATGCAGCAGAATGCAAAGCCCCTAGTTTTTATTAAAATGTTGACGACGAAAATGAATTAATTAAATACTGAAAAATCATAAGAGTTTTTATGATTAATATTAAATATAAAAGAAATATAAAAGAACGAGAAAACAATGACGACAACGAAAAGATGTATGTACGCTCGCATGTAATATTGATCGACAACTGAACTTAGCCTAATTTCATATTTATCTCTTAAGTCTAGCTTATACTACCACGGCGAAGCGGGGCGAAATTGCAAAGAGCGATGAAAGCTTTATTGGCTGCCGCTCCGCCCAAATCTCACTTACACTAGACTTCATAAAAATGACAATATCTGATTAAAAGGCTGAAGAAGCCTTTAAATAATTACAATGGCGCAAAAAATGGGGACATCGAAATGGACGTTTGCTAGTCATCGAAGAAGCTAAATATGCCCTGACCGGTGCCAACTGTCCTGGAATTGCTGCCATTTTCGTCAACAATGTTGTGAAGTTGATGATGTAGGTCAACAATGCCTCAAACTATTCAGACTCTTCTGGTCCGGAGTCCAAATTGCAAGAGGTGCAATCCGAGAATCTTGGAAAATCATTAAAAGAATGTTTGTAAAATCGATATTGTGTTCCAAATGAACCGCTTTGGACGCAAATATTTTATCTTGTGCTATCGATTTGTATAGAGGTTTTCCAATTATTCTTAAAACCTTGCTGATAGGGCCACAAACATAAACGCCACATGATGAAAATGGGCGGAGCGCTCGGAGCTGATCTGCTGGCAAATTTTCCATGATTTGCGTCAGCAGGCGAGGTTTGCATTTACAGCAACGGATGCAATATCGCGCTGTCCGATGACAGACCTCCTGAGCGTTGAGAAGGAACAAACGCTGTTCGAAAATGCTCACGAGGGTTCTAAGGCCAGAATTAAAGTTTGTTTTGTTAAGGTACCTGACGTAGCTTCGACCAAGTTGGGAGCATTTTGTCAGTGATGAAAGAAATTTCGCATCATTTGTAATAGGAGCGTTTAAAAGTCTGCCCCTTACTCGCAACAACGAAAATACAATTTGCATATTTAAGTATAGATTGAGAGACTGCAAACTCAGACCCATTAATAAGGCGCTCTTACGAACACTCTCAATCTCTTCTCGAAATTTTAAAGCTTGAAAAATTCTAAAGATTCTTTCAAATGCTTTCTTGCGCTCTAATGCCGTAGGATAAAAGTTAAAATTGAAAGATTTGTCTGCAAGAAGATGAGCGACACGCTTCTCAAACCTTGGAAAGGTGTTCATCTTGAGGGGCGCTACTTTTGATTTCGATATGAGTAAAGAAATACGAAAACCTTCTGCAGTGCTATCTGAATCTGACTCTAAAATCGTTATCGGCTTGACTGTGCTCTTGGATGCGGAGATGGCAGAACTGTTCGAGTGCCACTTTGCTAACTCGAACTCTGCATTCAGCAAAGTCTGATTCGCTTCAGACTTAATTGTCTTCAGCTTCTCAACGCATTCAGCACCAGTCGATGTAATATCCAAGTTAAAACTATGCCGGATAACGTCAGTAGCTTTTGTGTGGGATGCCTTAATAATCTCACTCAGCTTTGTTATACACCGTGAAGCGAGAAATGGAATAGGCGCAGTGCCGTAAGTGTTGGTGTTTAACCTGAAAATCTTCGAAGAGTCAGATAAATGGCTTTGAAATCTTCCTAACGGCAATACTTGCATATTCTCAGAGGAATTTTTCTCACATATCAGTTGTTCTAGAGCTGCCTTATTTGGAGATGGCAACTCTTTAACTGAGCCAAACTTCTGCAATGGCTTATCAATCGAGGTCAAGTGCTCTTTATGACGACTCTGATTGATAGCAATATCTTTACTGGGAGCTCTACTTGAATCGTATCTTCCAGATACAATCCAACCAAGACAGGTATTTTGCAGGATTGGGCAGTTGGGGCCTTGCTTAATTTGGCCAACAGATAGGAGTTCGAAAAAGGTTTCGGCACCTATGAGCATGTCAATTTTCTGCGGCTTATAAAAATATGGGTCAGCCAATTTCAAATTCTGGGGTATGTTCCAGCCAGTTACATTAACTGGTTCATTCGGCTGGCACCCAGAAATTGAGTCGATAATACATAAATCGATAGGAAACTCACTGCAATTGACTTGCGACTTCACCATTGTTTTCAACTTTTTCTTAACTTGGGCATTGGAATTACCAATTCCAAGTAAGTTGATGGACGATTCATCTCTACGCAATTGCAACTTTTGAGCAAGTTCTTCCGTTACAAGGTTAATTTGTGAACCGGAATCGAGAAGTGCTCGAGCCCAAACATATTCGCCAGATATTGTTTTGACACTTACGATGGATGTTGCCAGGATCACTTTATCCGAAGCAGTCGCATGCATAATATGTGATGTGGATGGTTGGTAACGCTCGACTTCCATTTACGACAGATTAAACATGTAGCAATGAATGGTGAGAACGATTACATACACGACACCTGCTACCATGACATTTGATAATTGTGTGACCCGTCCGAAGGCAATTGATGCACAGGGGAGCTGTTTTTGCGAACTCGAACCGCTGTTGCACAGTAAGTGCAGAAAATGCATCACATCTATTAATAATGTGCTCTTCGGAATTACAATATTGGCATCTCTGGGTGCTTCTGTCGGTATAAAGCTGAGCTACGATTATATTTGGTTACAGCTTTTGAGTTAGATCTAACGACATCACTTGTCGCTTTTGCCGATTCAGCAGCCGATAAATGCTGGTATCGGCGATCTATCGCTGTTTCGCAATCAGTCCAGAGTGGAATGCAGGAATAATCGTGCTGTTCTTCCCATTTTTGCATAGTTATGGTGTCAACTTTGCTCATGACTAGGTGTATTAAAATTGCGTTTGAGATTTTTCGATCGTCAGCAATCGAAAGTAACGAACCATAAATAGCAGAGGTCGTGTCGATCAGGCACCTCAACGATGCTGCTGAGGGCTGACAAATTTTGGGCAGGCTAAAAAGAGCGGATATATTTTCCGTGAAAATGAGACAATCATTGTCATACACTCTTTTTAGAGCAGCAAGGGCCTTGCTATAATTTTCTCCGGTTACTTGGAATGCTCTTACGGTTCCTAGAGCTTCACCGGAGAGACACGAAATCAAATGATTAAACTTCTCGATGCTAGGTATGGATTTATCATTATCAACGAGAGTCTCAAACAGGCCAATAAAATTCTTGAACTCTGAGTATTTACCACTGAACTGTGGTAGAGCTAACAGAGGAAGGCGAGCATGGGAGGGCGCTGCTGCGGCCACTGACTGACTGTCTAACTTGGCCTTTGACTTTAAGTCAGAAATTAGGGACACAAGTTGACCTTTGGTTTCCACACATAGATCCTCGAGTTCATCTCTGTAGTCGTCATTAACATCAATAGCTTCAATGCGACTCTGATACGCATAAGCATTATCTATGTGTGTATTTATAAGCTCTAGCCTACAATTTAATTCCCCTAGATTATTTGGAATTAAATTCTCTATTAGTTTTGTCTTGAGTCTTAATATGCTCTTTACGCAAGTATTCAACTTTCTTTTATTTTCCTCAAGAGCCATAATGTATTGGAAAATAATGTGTGTTTATAAAAGAAAGGAGCGAAAATTATGTTAATAGCAATTACTGAATTGTAATATGCTAAACGAGAAGTAAATGTGAGCGCACACACAGTTTGTGCAAACGGCTGTTAAAAACAATATGCCGGACCAACTTGGTGTAGGGGAGTGAATCTCTTATACTACAGCTGAGCTTAAGCGCGCCAACAACGAGAGAGCGAACAACAACAACACTGCAGCAGCCGTTAGAAGTAAAGCGACAACGAAAAGAGAGGCTTTTGCAGATGCTGTTGTTGGTATGTATGTACTTATGTATGTACGTAGGTATGATTAGTATGTGCGCTTAAGCTTCGCAGCTGTAATATGTATATACAATGCGAGCGATCGAAAGGAGTGTAGTGGGCGACAAAGTAAAGAGCAGCTGACTAAAACTTAGCAATTAGCAATTAATTGTAAATTACAAGTCAGTGCTGCCGAAAAGAAATGCAACTTTATATGCTTAAGTGCAGCATGCAAATATTAAAAAACACAAATGAGACCAATGTAATGAAATGTTATAGCATATTGTGCAGATATTTTGCAAATATAAATTTATTTATTTAATTTAATCGCACAATTGCGAAAAAGGCGGTTCAAATGGTTAGTAAATACTATATTATCATGCAATTAATAATTTCAAACGCTCTACTATTACATATGTGCCAAGAATTGAAAGCGTTGTGCTCATAAGTAACAGCAACAACTAAACCAAATATTTTATAAAAATTTGGGCTTTCAATTTTTAGCACAGTACCTTATGTTTTTGGTGTGGATATTGATATGCAGCTGCCACTTTCCTTTTTCAATCCAAGAGGTTGCAGGGCATCCAAATTGCAGTAGCAGCAAAAGGCGGCAAAAATAGGAGCAATTTTATATTTTAGCGCGGCAGACGCGAGTAATTTATTTGTTTTTATTTTGAATTAAAGCAATTCGCGAACACGGCCAAAATGACACAAAAATTTAATTTGTTAAAATATTTTAAATATTTGTTCGTGTTTGTTAATTATTAATTTGGTGGTTGTTTTTTGGTTTTGTAGTTGTTGTTTTGTTGCACTTTGTCTTTTTTGTTGTATGTATTGAACAGTATATAAACTATAACACTAAACACTTAAACTTGTCCCTGCTCGGGCGCCATGAAAAATCATAAGAGTTTTTATGATTAATATTAAATATAAAAGATATGGAACGCGTTTAAATGTTTAAATTATAATTTATTGCGAGAACGCTCGCATGTAATATTGATCGACAACTGCACTTAGTCTAATTTCATATTTATCTCTTAAGTCTAGCTTATACTACCACGGTGAAGCGGGGCGAAATTGCAAAGAGCGATGAAAGCTTTATTGGCTCCCGCTCCGCCCTACTCTCACTTCCACTAGACTTCATAAAAATGACAATATCTGATTACTTAAAATAAAAAAAGCGATTTGCGCCAACAAATACTTCGTTTTTATTGTTAGAGTGCCACCCACTCCGTAAACAACTTACAACGAATAGTAAATAGTAAAAGGCTTTCTAATATTTTGCTGCGATTTTTCCTACCAACCATTCGTTACGTCCAAAATTAAGTTGCTGTACATTTAATTTAATTGTGACAGAAAACAGAACTGTTCATATTTTTCCAGCAAATCTATAGGGTGAAAACACTGTTTGTTTGTCTACGTATACTTGCCTCACGCGCTTGGACATGGAAACTTGCAAGTATTTTTTTTTTTATATAAAGTTTGTTGTTACGTGTAGTCCTTTTGAAATTATTGCTCTCTGCCTTGTCTGTGTGTGCGTTTGGTTATTTTTTTGCATACCCTTTATTGTATTTTTTTGATTCCTTTTTATTTTCCCTTTATTAAAATGTTTGGTTTGATCAAATGGTTTGAAGTGTAAACTTACTTATATAGGTAGGAAATGCGGGATACATTATTTCTCGATCCCGCGACTTGCGTCCTTGTAAGTCCACATATATTGCGAGGGTTTGAAAAACTAATAAATATTCTCCGTAATTTCCCCCACCAGGACTCATTATCTCTATTACTCGTACAGCATCAACACCAGAGTAGTTAAGAAAAGCACAAAGTTGATTTTCAGGATGGACTAAGGCTGTTAAGAGAAAATCATAATAATATTAAATTATAAAATAGCAATTTATCATTTTCTTACACATCGCTGTAGCTTCACCCTTTAAAAAGTAAGCTGTAAATCCACTTTGGTGAGCGACCACTAGTCGCATATCTGATAAAATTTGAAGATGTTGAGCTAAATATCCGATTGTAAATTCGCAGGATTTCTGATGTCTGGTGCGCGTCCGGTTTATTTCATAAACCACAATTTGTGTGTGGTTATTTGGCCGTTTCAATGCAATAATAAATGAATATACAACACTGGGGAAGCGTCTTATTATACCAGTACAAGCAGATATACAATTTTTGGATTCCATTACTTTTATCCACTCTACGTCACTTGCCTCCAGCGCTCTTATAGGTAAAAGCCTTAAATGTCGTTGTTTACCACAAAGGATTGCTAAAATTTGTTCTTCCTCAATATACCACAATTGAAGTATTTTTTTGGTTTCCCCAATTCGAGCGATTTCTGAAAAACGAAAAAAAATTATTATAACCCGTGCCCATATTGAAAGACCCAAAAAAAAACTATTTGCGTTTTAAAATGGACGTACAAAATTCTTTCCAAAAAGATTTGGTTCTGCATAACAAAAAGGCCGCGTGTGCACAGAACGCTAACATGACATGAACTTATAAGCGTTAATTGTGCTTTATGCTAATATGCAAAATCATCTAATACCCGCTGTGTACGCGCCGTCATAGTCCACAGTTTGAACTTTCTGAACGGTTTTGTCACTTTTGTACATTGCACTATGGGCCCAGATTCTCATATTTTGGCCAAAACCCTGTCATTTCCATAATAATTTTTTTAGAGTGATGAAATTTTTCATACGTGTTCGTAAAGGATTGAGCTATGTTTTATTATTTGAGTTTGAGCCTCCTCAGATTTTTTTGAGATATAGATAATCCAGACCAAAATTGGAAAAAATTAAAAAAAAATTTTAACTTAATTAAAAAAAAAAACGGTTAATTGGAATTGGACCATATTTCATACAGAGGTAGATAGGAGCTCCTCATACATTGAAAAAATAGCCTATAACCAAAATATTGAACAGTTTTGGAGTTATAGCACCAATTGATTAATTTTACAATTTTTGATTTGCGCTTTTGTAAGTATGCAATAAAATTTTCAAATTGTACATTTTTCTTACATTTAAGTACAACTTTTGTAATGAAAAAAATTAAAGCATACTTTTAGGCAGCTAAGAAATTACAAAAATTTATTTATTTATTTATTTACAAACAGCTATCTTATAATTACAAATTATAAACTAGCTTAAGGACTAAGAGCGGTGGCTGCGATGGCCTTCTGGTCGTCAGAGTAGGATAAATATATGTTATGTAAAATTTTAAATTAGGTGGTATATATTTGCTGATTTAAGGAATTCAATTAGTGTTAGTGTAGTTTTATGTGTTGGGTTGTTTAGGATGTCGATGGGATTAATGTTATTGAGGATTTGGTTTCGAATGTGTCTATGCCTTGTGCAATGTAAAAGAATGTGTTCAACGGTTATAGCAGTCGCTTGATTGCAAATGGGACATGAGTCTGGTGTGGTTCTGTCGATAAGGTGTAGGTGAGTTAATTTTGTGTGTCCCAATCTAAGTCTTGTGAATTTGATTTGGTCAATTCTGTTCAAAGATGTGGTTTTAAAGAAATCATGTGAAGTTAGTTTGCTCAAATTTATTGATTGGTACCAGTTGGACGTATGTTGTAAAGTGTTTTGGACGGATATTTTGTGGATATTTTTAAAAAAGCGTTTAATGTCAGACGTGTTTAAGTTTTGTGTTGTCATAAGCGGATATCGTGAAGTATTTTTAGCTGCGGAATCTGCAAGTTCGTTGCCTTTGATTCCTGAGTGTCCGGGGATCCACATTACTGTGAATTTTGGATGAAATTTGATTAAGATGTTGCGGGCGATAGAAGGGTAGTGGTCAGTATTATTGATGTTAGCTATTGCTTCAATGGATGAAAGCGAATCGGAACATATTAAAAATTTTCCGGGTTTATTTTTATAAATGTTTAGTGCTTCTGTAATTGCTATTAATTCGGATGAGAGTACAGATGAATAAAAAGGTAGGAGTCCAGTTTTTACTATTTCATTTTCGGTTGTAATTGCAAAAGTAGTGATAGAGTTGTAATGCGAACCATCAGTGTAGATGGATTTATAATTAGGGTGTGTGTTGAGATAGTCGGTAAATATTTTGCGGTATATTTGAGGGTGGGTTTCTGTTTTAGAGTAAGATTTCATAGATGTGTTTATGCATGACAAAGGCAAGCGCCACGGAGGTAGTATTTGTGAAAATGATCTTATTTGAGGGATGCATGGAATGGAAAGGGTGGAGCACTTATGTATAATCTGATCAATGGTGGACTGGTATTTGGTTTTGTTATGTGGTTTGTAATTTTGTATTATGTTAAAGATTGGGGAGTTGTGGGAGTTTAAAATGGTTTTAAAGAGTTGAGCTGTAAGTATATTTTTTTTAAGTTGAATATTTGGGATATTGGGTTCGAAATGCATATTATTTGTAGGAGTAGTTCTAAACGCTCCGAGGGAAAGTCTTATCGCAGTGTTTAGCGAAGTGTTGATGGGGCGCATGATAGATGGTGGACATGAAGCGAAAATAGGTAGACAATACTCTAATTTTGAGACTATTATTGATTTTGTTATATTGAGTAACGTGACTGTGTTACAATTAAATTTAGCGCTAGTTAAACATTTCAAAATATTTATTTTGTTGTTTAATGCTAGTTTTAACTGTTGAATGTGGGTGTTCCAACGATACCTGTTGTTGAAATGGATTCCAAGGATTTTGAGGTTGGACACATTTTGTAGGTTTAGATGATCAGTAATCATGGTACATGTGCAGTTTTGTTTACGGCAGATGTGAAGGTGTTTACATTTTGTTGGAGAAAGTTTAGCTCCTGAATATTCGCACCAATTGGTAATAGATATGAATACTGGGCCTAAGTTTATTTGAATATTTTTTTGATTTTGGAGCTTAACAATTATATTGAAATCATCAGCATATGAGTATAGAGAACTATTTTTGTGGAGAGCTATTTTAGTGGAGAGTTTGTTGAAGGCAATTAGAAAGAGAACAACTGAGAGTGGTGATCCTTGTGGGATTCCATTGTGTAGAGGGCGGGAACAGGAGTAGTTGTTTCCAACTCTCGTTATTATTTTCCGGTTGGTTGAGAAATTTTTGACATAATTGAATATTCTTGGTCCTATTTTCCATTCTGCAAGTTGATCTAAAATGGCGTGAATCCCAATCCTATCAAAAGCTTTGGAAAAATCGAGTGAAACTATTGATGTATGGTTTTTTCTTGACAGGTTCCTATTTATAATGTGGTCAATGAACAAAAGGTTATCTATAACAGACTTACCATTTTTGAAACCGGTCTGGCTGTAATGTAGAAGTTTGTAATTGGTGACAAACCACCACAGCCTCTTTGCAACGATTTTGTCCAAGACTTTGGACATACATGGGTTGAGAGAGATTGGGCGATAGGAATTAAGATCCGTTTTATTGGATGATGGTTTAGAGATTGGAATTATAATACTGGTTTTGTACGTTTGTGGGATAATGTGTTGTAATATGGTGTTATATAAATCAATAATTCGTAGTTTAGTGCAAGTGTCGGTATTTTTAATCATAGCATAGTTAACTCTGTCTAGACCTGGCGTATGGCATTTTAGGGAATTAACTGCTGCGGTAAATTCTATTGTTGAGACATCAGTTTCTATGGCCTGAGCGCCAGTGCAAGCTGTCAGGTTGTAGGGAGTTGAAAGAGCTGTTAGTTTTGCTAAAGTGCATGATGCAGGGAAATTATTGTCACTTGAAGCATCTGACCAGTGTTGACAAAAGAGGTTCGCTATATCTGTTTTTTCTGTGACGTTCAGGGATGTGTATGGATTAATTATACAATGAATATCTTTGTTGGGATTAATGCCGCAAAAGCGTCTAATATTTTGCCAAATTTTGGAAGATGGTGTAACGGGGTTTATCTTAGACGTAAATGCAAGAGTGCTTTCACGTTTAGAAATCTTTAATGTTCGTCGGAAAAGGGCATTGGCTTTTTTATAATTAATTAAGTTAAGAGTATTGATATTATGCTTTAGGTCCTGCCAGGCTTTGAATTTTGCTTTACGAAGCCGATTCAGATCAACATTCCACCAAGGGACATTGCGGTTATGTTTGTGTGGGAAGGA
This sequence comes from Chymomyza fuscimana, assembly GCA_949987675.1. Classification (NCBI taxonomy): domain Eukaryota; kingdom Metazoa; phylum Arthropoda; class Insecta; order Diptera; family Drosophilidae; genus Chymomyza; species Chymomyza fuscimana. Next base: position 53,241,532 of record OX465089.1, read on the forward strand.
TTGTGGGATGGAGTAATGTGCTGAGGAGATGATTATTTTGTGTAGGCTTGCAGCTTCTTTGTTAATGTTACTACTTTTTGGAAAATTCAATGACAATTTTTTTGTTAAGGTTGAAAATAGGTTCCAGTCAGCTTTATCAGTTAAGAAATGTGGCCGAGTTATTGTCTTAATGGGTGATATTGTATTGAAGAGTGTTGTGATTATCGGGTTGTGATCGCTTCCATGAAGATCGTCAATCGTCTCCCAAGAGCAATCAAGGCTAAGCTCTGGAGAGCAAAATGTGAGATCTAAGTGTGTAAAGGTGTTGTGGGTACTAAAGTGGGTGGGAGAGCCATTATTGAGTAAAATGTAACTTGATGATGTGAGAAAGGCTTCGAGGATTCTTCCTTTCCTGTTATTTGAGCTTGATCCCCAGGCTTGGTGCCAGCTGTTAAAGTCTCCCGTGATGATAGTTGGCGTATTGAGAACGAAGGCTTGCTGTAGGTTTTCTTCCGAAAATTGTTGATGTGGAGGTATGTACGATGATATAACATTAAATTTGCATTTTGAGGTTATTTCTACGCCAACTGAGTCGAAGACTGAGTCAACTACTAGTTCCTTGTGTTGCAATGAGATATGAATGAGTAGAGCAACACCTCTTGCTGAGTTGGTGGCGAGGTTTTTTTGAATAGCACTTGTAGTTTATTGGTATTGGAATACCTGTTATTGAGTGGAAGTGGGTTTCTTGTAGAGATATGATGTGTGGGGTAAACTGTTTTATGAGAAGTTGTAACTGAACGTAATTGTTAACGTAACCGTGGCAATTCCATTGAAGAAGCTTAAGACCCATAGGGATTAATAGGGAAATGGTAAGATGATCTTATGATGACGATGTGTACGTAGGTTCAGATTAAGCAGGCTTCTCTGCTTAAGTGACACAATCTTCGAATACCATTTCGTTGTCTTCGTTGTTTGCAGAAAATCTTTCGTTGTACGTGTTGGTAGTTGGTTTAGCTTTTGTATCAGGTTTGGCTTTCATTTGTGTTTTAAGGGAAGGATTAGTTTTTTGAAATAATCTAATTTTGTTTTCGTTGATAGTTTGAGAGTTGGAAACATTGAGATGAGCAGAATTGTTTTCCTTGGGGCTTTTGGATTTTGGAGTTGACGGCAGAGTGCACAGGTCGTCATATGAAACTGGTAGTCTGCTGTGAACTCCTTTAGTATCTACTTGTTTTTTTGAGTTTTGTTGACTTTGCTTTTTTGATAGGACTTCATTTGTGTCAATTTTGGGTGTATCTGTAGAAGGGTTGACTGTTGGTGAGTTGAGTTTGGCGGAGTATAAGGTCGATGGATGTCTGTGACGGTCGTTGTAGATTTTGACAGCTTCTTTCATATTGGTTTTTTCAATTACACGTATGGCTTGTAATTCTTTGTTTTTAATAAACGTGGGACAACCGCGATCAAAAATACTGTGATTATAGTCTGGTATATTACTTTCCTTACAGTTTATGCAGCATTTGGAGTTAGAACACTGATCTTCTTCGTTAGTGGAGTGATATAGATTGCCACAGTCAAGACAGAGTTGTTCTCTTTTGCAGGCTTTCGTTGGGTGTCCAATGCGTCCACAATTACGGCATCGCATAGGAAGAGGTATGTAAGCACGTGTGTTTACATTCTGATATCCAATTTTTATGTTTGTTGGCAGATCAGAGAGTGTTTTGGTGTTTTTTGAGAATTTTTTTAACTTCGATAACGTTTTGGGATTTAAGCTCATCTAGGATTTCTTCTTCTTTGATATCGCGAAGATTGTTACAATAAATAACGTGACTTCTATGTTGGTTTGTAAATCTAGGGCGGTCAGTTTTATAAATTTTGAGGCTTGCAACAACGTTTTTGTTTTGATTTCGTATGTGCCATACACAGATACCATCAATTACTTTTTTAATAAGGAACGGGTTAGTTGCTGATAGATTTTTGTTTTCGTCCGTACGTTTCATTATCAAAAATTTTGGGCCGGGGCTGGTATTTTTAAGGGATTTGTTGCTGCCGATTTTACATTGTTGGCTACTTGCCTTGCTGGGCAAGTCAGGTGGCTCCCTCATGGTGCCCACCTCTTGATTCGATTATTAGTAAAACACAATTTTGTTTGACAGAACGTGTGTTTTTGTTTGAAAATTCTGGGTTGTTATACGTTCTAAACAAGTCTGCAGTTTAAAAACAGGGTTGTTATGTTTTGACAAAGAAGTCTCAAAATCAGTGGAATGTTCTAGATTGAATTTTTGTGTTTTTATTGTTCAAATTATATTAAATTGCATAAGCACTTATGTTAACTGTTTAACACGATATTGCCACGAATGTGGACTTGTCCATAGATTTAATTGATTTTATTTTAATTAATTTTTTTTTGTACACGAAAACTTTTGCGACCGTACTTGTCAGCGCTGCCAACTCGAAATAAAAAAAATATTACAATTTCCTGGTTGTCAATTTTTAAAATTCAACTTTTAGATACAAAATTCAATTTCCGAAAATCGGGAGGAATTACTGTAAAACATGTGAAGATATTTATAAAATTTTTTCGATCAAATATCGAGTGGTAGTCGGAGGCACCCTTGAAGCAAAGTAGCCAAATGATGAAAAACCAACAAAATCTTTATAACTACTCGAATGTATTTAAAACCAAAAAGTTTTTAAGCTCAATTTTATTTTTTCTCTGAAGTAACAATTATAAATAATAAAGTGAATGAAGATTTCTTAGCTACATGTATCATAGTAAATGCATGTTTTTATACCCCGTACCGTATGGTACAAAGGGTATATTGAGTTTATGTATGTAACATACAGAAGGAGACGTCGGAGACCCCCCAAAGTTACCTAAAATATGATCAGGGTGACTAGAGAAGTCGATATACCCATGTCCGTCTGTCTGTCTGTCCGTCTGTCTGTATGAACGCCTAGGTCTCAAAGGTGGTAAGAGCTAGAGCAACCAAATTTTCAGATTAGATGCGCTATTATGTCAGGGTACACAAGTTTATTTTATTTTTTTGATATCGGGGTTACATTAAATAGCTCCCATAGGGGTGTTTCAGAGGACCTCGAAAAAAACAAAAAGTTTTAGATGGATAATTCGGTTGTTTATGAAGATATCGTAACTAAATTTGGCACTTAATAGTTTTTTAGAGTTCTTAAGCACTGTACCAAATTTAATCAAAATCGGTTGACTATATCATATAGCTCCCATAGGGCAGATCGGTCGAAAAAAACGATTTTTGTACAAAATTTGTTGTGTTTCGTTTGTTTGTGAAGATATTGTAACCAAATTTGACATTCAAATGTTTTTAGAGACCTTCAACACTGTACCAAATTTGATCAAAATCGGTTGATTATATCATATAGCTCCCATAGGGCCAATCGGTCAAAAAAAACGCTTTTTGTACAAAATTTGTTGTGTTTCGTTTGTTTGTGAAGATATTGTAACCAAATTTGGCATTCAGAAGTTTTTTAGAGATTTTCAACACTGTACCAAATTTTATCAAAATCGGTTGACTATATCATATAGCTCCCATAGGGCCAATCGGTCAAAAACACGTTTTTTGCACAAAATTCGTTGTGTTTCGTTTGTTTGTGAAGATATTGTAACCAAATTTGGCATGCAGAAGTTTTTTAGAGATCTTCAACACTGTACCAAATTTTATCAAAATCGGTTGACTATATCATATAGCTCCCATAGGGCCGATCGGTCGAAAAAAGTTGTTGATTAAAAATTCGTCTGTTTTTGGTTGTTTATGAAGGTATCATAATCTAATTTGGCAATCAAATGTCTTTTGGTGTTCTTAAGCAATTTACCGGATTTTATTGCAAGCAGTGGTACAGGGTATCCCAAAGTCGTCCGCGCCCGACTTTAACGTACGCCATCTTTTTTTCTGTAAATTATCGCAAAAGTTAAAAAAACACAAAATGTCATCTTTGATGTCTAATAAGTTAAAAACCAATAATTAAAATTTAATATTTTTTTTTTGCTCTGGATACCTTAATATGTGTTAAATCATATTACATTGTCAAATTTTCCAAATTTTGAATTTCGTCTGGGGGGCTTTTGGCCAAAATCTAGCCACGCGGGCCCATTGTGCATTGTAAGGTACAAAGGTTATATTAAGTTTTGAGGCCTAGATGCAAGCACGAAAAAAGCCACCTCGCAAAAACTGCGACTTATTTTGGTCACGAAACGAACTTGCTAGGGAATACCGATCCGGTATTTTGAATATCGAGAATATCGAAGTCGATACTAAATATTCGATACCGATATTTTGGTTCTCGATTAATCGTCGATCCGATACCAATTAGCTTAGTATCGGTATCGAGCAAAATTTTATTTTCTGACAATTGGCGCTTAAAATTTTTGGTAGCAAACAAAAAATTATGAATAAATTATAATAAAACTACTTTAAGTATCTATAAAAATGTGGTACAGTCGAGGCGGTGCCCGACATTGGAATACCCTGTACCTTTTGTCTCGCAAACAATTTTTCCTGCGTATTCCTTCTACGAACTTTCCAATTGGAATTTTTTTTTTTTTTGGTGAAATTCGATATTTATACCTATATGTTCCCTAAATTTTTACCGATTTTGATGAAACTCGAATGTTACGTCAAAGAAGTTATTTAAAGTATATGGGGTAAGTCTCAAGTTGGTATGTTGAGGGGTGTGGGAGAAAACACGGTAAATCGATTGCGGGGGGTGGTGGGACCGCATCGATAAAATTTGGATGTGGATTTGTTCATTTGAGCCACATGAATCAGGTTACCAAAAATTGTGATTCTAGGTCACTTGTAACCATAATTACGAGGAGTCAAATATTGATGCACTTTATGGGCAAGGGGCAGTGAAATTTGTACATTTTTGACTATAACTTTTTCTGTATTTGTCCGATTTTGTTCATTTTTTACACGTAGATGCATGTATCCACAACGCATCGCTCTGTTAAATTTCAAATGAAAATATTAAACGGTGTGGCTAAAAATCGCGAAAATCTACAGCGGGGGAACGGGGAAAGATATTGACATGATTCAACAAACTTCATCTTCTTAGGAAATATGCGCACCAGCTGGTAAAGTTTCGTGTCTCTAGCTCTTATAGTCTCCGAGATCTAGGCGTTCATACGGACGGACAGACGGACGGACGGACATGGCTCAATCGCTACCCGAGGTTAAGATAAGCATTTTGGTATAAAGGACTTGGGGTATGCCACGCCTCCTTCTGTCCGTTACATACATTGCACAAATCTAGTATACCCTTTGTACCTATAGGTACAGGGTATTTAATTTAGTTTTTATTCATCATCATATTTATACATTAGTTTTTTTATATAATTTATAGAGATATAAAAATGTAAAATCAGCAATAGTATACATCAACATATGTATGTTGCAATAAATATTGATTAAAATTAAAAATATAGTGTTTATCTTTTAAATAAGCATTTTTTATGTTACAGAATGAACAACCGTAGCGGTAAAGTGCAAAGTGGCGTACACAAATATTTTACGTCAGCTGTTGATGACAGAGACAAAGCGCAGTGCAATTTATGTTCAACTTTGGTAAATCGGAAGAACACGAGCACCACAAACCTGTGGAAGCACCTAAGGATAAACCATCCCACAGTTTTTGTTGATAAATATGACGGAAAGTCATCGGAAAATTCGACCGAAATGGAGGCGCCAAAAAAACGAAAGGTCGAAGAAAATGAACAAAGCAAAGGAAAAGTAAAGATTAGTGACATGTTTAACGAAATAAATTCTTATAAAGGTAATTGTAAATTATGTACTATAAATCTGCAAACGCGCTATTTTGATATTGGCTTGCATTTTAGAAGGAGGAACCAAAAACGCAGCTTTGACCAAAGGCCTTTTATATATGATTGCTGTGGACAATTTACCCCTTATGACAACAGAAAAAAGAGGCTTTAAAAAATTTTGTCAAATAGCAGTCCCACTGTACAAACCTCCAAGCAGATCGTCCATTACCAGGCTTATGGACATCAAATATGTGCTCTTGTGAAAACGGAATTAGATAATATTAAAGACTGCAGCATAACTACTGATGCCTGGACCGACACGCATACAACAAAGTCTTATTTGGGTTTGACGGTTCACTACACCCGTCCGGATGCAGCTGAAATTATATCAATTATGCTGGGTTGCTTCCCTCTGGACCACAAACACGACGCTGAGTACCTAGGAACAGAACTCATAAAGCTATGTGATGAGTGGAAAATCGCCAAACCAAAAATAAAAGCAATCGTTACTGACAACGCTGCTAATATGGTAAAAGCTGTAAGAGATTATTTTGGTGCGTCTATACATCTGCCATGTTTTGCGCACACACTGCAGCTTGTCGTAGAAGATGCACTAAAATCGACTCCACTTTTGCAAGAGCCTTTAAACAAAATCAAAGACATTGTAAGATATTTTAAAAAAAAGTGTGAATGTTGCATCTCCAAAAAAGCTCTGGAAAAAATGATGAACATGTACTTAAATTAATACAGCAAGTAAACACAAGGTGGAATTCGACTTTTTATATGATCGAACGATTTATTGCACTCGCCCAATTTGTTTCCACGGCGCTATTCAATCTTGGGAAGAAAAACGTCAAAACACATGAAACTATTGAAAAAACCCCAGAAATGTTATCTTTAGATGAAATCAACATTTTGGAAGAAGTGTCGAAACCGATTGAACAACTAACATCAGAAATGAGTGCTGAAGAACTCGTCACCTGCAGCAAAATAATACCAATAATTAAAATTCTTAAATTAAGTGTCGAAAACAAGAATCTTAATTCAGTGACAGGAATCAACAAACAAAACCTACGTAATGGATTGGACTTGAGATTTCAGAATTATGACAGCAGATATCCAACTTTGTCGAAGGCCACTCTTTTAGATCCTAGATTCAAAAAAATACATTTTGAAAACTTGCTAGCGTCATCCAAAACAATACTACAAATTTCAAAAGAAATGGATCTATCTGTGCAGCAGAACCAAGAAAACACCGACATTGCCGAAAGCCTATGCGATACACAAAGCATCTGGGATCTTCATGACAAAGAGGCGCAGAGAGTTGGTAAAATGTTTGACATCGACAAACGTGGCGGAGTGTCATCGAAACTACGCAATTACCTTTCGCAATCTTTGTTACCAAGGAAATGTGACCCTCTGAACTATTGGGAAAATGCAAAGAATTCATTCCCAAATGTATACCCACTCGCAAAAAAATATTTGCCAATACCTGCCACCTCTGTGCCATGTGAGCGTCTTTTTTCGAGAGCTGGAATTCTAGAAACTCCATTGAGGAGCAGACTGGATCCAGATCGGCTTTCTGCTATGGTTTTTTTATCAAGCTTGAAAGAAGATCAGTGGGGTTTTAAATAAGGCAGATAAACAGATACGGACAATAAGCTATATTCGAAGCAATGTTTCAAAATTCATTTTTTTGAACAATGATTTAGAAGAATGTCCTTCGACAAAGTTGGATACCTACAGTCGTAACTTTTATATCTCAAATCTAATTGATGATGATACTGGACTAATTTTTTTTGTTATGTGTTTTTTACTCAATTGAAGAATAAGGAGTTTTCTGACTTTTAGTTTTGTTTATCAACACTCAGTTTTATACTATTAAAAAAAAAGAAGCACAAACATAAAATGTTTGCGTCAATATTCTAAATTCATTAAGATTTCTTGCCACCATCAGGCTTAATTGGTATCAAACTGTTGTTCAGTTAAAAAAATAATTTTTTTTAGTTATGTATTTTTTATAGTTTATAGTTATTGTTAAAAGAAAAATATTTGAAAAGTCATTTTGTTTACGTTAAAATAAAAATATTTGAAAAAGCATTTTGTTTTCATTAAAAAAAAAATATTCTTCGTCCGTCAGCATTACAACACACGTACAACAACAACGCCACTCATGCGATTCTCATGTCGTGCGATGACACACACACTCCATGAATTTGCAAAAAAAAAACAGAGTGGACACCGCAAGTAAAAGCGTGCGTGCCCACCGCTGCAATAAAATATGCGAAAAAAAAATATAAAAAATTAAAAATGTATGTCATTCAGACGTGCTCCGGAATCCGAATCAGAATAATTTATGCGGATTCGTTTTGAATCCGAATGTTTGGTGCTCCCATTTCCACCAATCCGAATTTTTTATGTGCTTTGAAATCGACTGCTCTGTTGCAAGTGGAATTAAAACGAATCGTCAAAATAGTATTGAAAAATCACAAATTTTATATTGAAGTCATTTTTTATATATGCCTTGATATTCTTAGATTCTATTTATGCTATCTTTAATTTGCATATTATCTGCTAACTATTTTTAATAATTTTTTTCCTGACACAACCCAAAAAGAGCATATACAAGCCAAACCGAATTTTCGTTTTGTTGGTGCATGTGTGTGTATCAAACATGGAAAAATTTCCCTTGTAACAAAAATAGTTAAATCGTGTTTAAATTTAATAAACATTGTTGCTAAGTGAATATTTTTGTGTAATTTTATTTTTAAAAAATGAAATAATAAAGAACTAGCAATATATTAATGAAAATTAAATCTAAACAACATGTACTAATAAAAAGGTGCAAAGCTGCGGCAGCCTTGTCAGCTGTTTTGTATCAAACAAAAAACATTTCGCGCCAAGAAACACAATGTAGGTGCATATTTAATCACAAGAATTTAATGCTAAAAAATATACAAATAAACATTACAATATATAGGACATGATTCTTTCATTTTTTTACGCTTTCTTTTAGCTTTAAAACAAGCCAATGAGAAAATAAATTACATTTTTGCAATGTTTACAAATCCTTAAATAAAGGCAGTCAGCTGGTTACACCACACCATATGTCAATTTATCGAAAAAAGTGAGGGAAATTTACGCATTTATCGAGAATAAAAAAGGAAATTATCGACAAAAAATTCTGATTCCGGAGCACGCAAAACCGAATAAAATTGTTCGGATTGAATTTTTCTGATTCCGGAGCACGCCTGATTATAAAATTTTGTTTTTTTTTCGAGCGAAGCGATTGATTTTGTATATCTTTTTTCAAAAAAAAAAACGTCAAAAACTCGATACCGATACTGTCGACATCGATTTTTCTTTTTGAGAATCGAATCGAATCGGTATCGAGTTTCTTGGAATCAAAGAGTATATCAAAGAGTATATACTAAAGAGAGGCGTAAGAACGGCCGTTGGCGTTTGAATGCTATTAACATATTCTGAGCTAGAATAGCGGAATGTTAAAGTTGACTCTTTGCTTGGAATACTCAATGCTTCGATTCGATTTTTTTGGGCAATTTATCGAAATTATTATCAATAACACTAGTTTACACGAAAAATTAACCTTCCTAAAAAGGTGTTTTTTAGGGTAATTTGGGGTCAAGAAACACGAAAATGGGAACCTTTTTAACATGCTTTTATTAGCTTCACCTGTATGTATGTATGTATGTATGTATGTATGTATGTATGTATGTATGTATGTATGTATGTTTGTATGTATGTATGCATGCATGTATGTATGCATGCATGTATGTATGCATGCATGTTTCTTTTTTTTTTTTCCATGGTTCGCCATGGGGGATGATAATCTTCAAAAGATGCAAGTGGCCCGTACCACTAAGCATGCACGATTCATGGCGTAATCTAACGCCATGCCTACGTACTAACCGCACCCCACACACAACTCTTCACCTCCACACCCCGCGGGATCCACCATCAAGTATTACTTCGCGGGGGGGGAGGGGGGGGGGGTTGCCTATTCTAAGGCACAACAGCTCTCTTTTGCATCATCTCAGATCCTTCTGGATGCTTTCGATGAACTGGGTATCACTCCTTGTCTTTCATCCGTTTGCTTCGGACTCTTGAGCCTCCCGCCTCTCTCTATCGCAGCGCCTTAGGTCGCCTTGGACGGCGATGATGATATGGCTCATCCTTTGCCACGTGCTGTCATTTTCCAGCATACACTCCAACAGGTACTCCGGGGGTGGAGGTGAGCCCACTATGGTCCTATATCTCGGGCATTCGTATAGGACGTGCTCTACATCTTCTTTTTTGTTGAGACACACAGGACAGAAAGGCGTGTCTTCATGTCTAAATCTGTACAGGTATTCCCTGTAGCCGCCATGACCTGTAAGAAACTGGGTGAGGTGGTAATTTACCTGCCCTCCATGTCTACCCATCTATTGAGCCACATTCGGAATTAGCCTATGCGTCCATCTTCCTTTTATGGACGTGTCCCATCTGGCTTGCCAAGCTGCTATCGACGCATCTCTTTGAATCCTCCGCGCGTCTGCCATGTTGGTGGAAGCTCCACCTGCTGTACGAATGGCATAGATAGCTTTCATCTCCTTTGCTAAGATATCGACTGGTATCATATTTGCAAGTACCAGGGCGGCATCCTCCGAAATTGTCCTAAATCCTGAGATCACGCGTAGGGCGCTTAGCCGGTAAGGCGCTGCCAACTTCCTCCGGAGCTCCTGAATATCCAGCGCCGCCACCCATACTGGTGCCGCATACAGTAGAATGGAAGCCACTACTCTAGAAAGTAGTTGCCGCTTGCCCGCCTTGGGCCCTCCGATATTGGGTAGCATTCGGGACAGAGCGGCCTGCCTACTTGCTGCTTTGCTACTGGCGTATTCGATGTGGGGCCGGAAATTCAGCCTGTTATCAAGCATGACTCCCAGATACCGTATGTGTGGTTTTGACCGGACCGATACATTGCCGATTTGTATGGTCACGAACTCGATCGATTTCCTGCTCGAAATAAGCACAGCTTCCGTCTTGTGTCCAGCTAGTTCCAGACCCGCACCCTCTAGCTAATTTCCAATTACTGCAATCGAGTTGTTAGCCGCTCTTTCTACATCTTGAAGGTGCTTTCCTACCACCACTAACGCCAGGTCATCTGCAAATCCGATAAGTTTGCATCTTTGAGGAAGGCAGAGTCTCAAAACTTCGTCGTATGCTATGTTCCACAGTAGAGGTCCCAGGACCGACCCTTGTGGAACGCAAGCCGATACTTTGTAGCGCATTGGTCCAGCGTCCGTATCGTAAACAAGTACTCTCTCCGAAAGGTAGTTGGTGATGATTCTCCGTAAATACGCAGGTAGCTCCATACGGGCTAGTGTCCTCTCAACTAGCCTCCAGCGCACGGAATTGAAGGCATTGCGCACGTCCAGTGTGACTACGACGCAGTACTCCTTGTCGCCCCATCTCCATCTTGTCCCCTCGATAGCTTTTGACGCAGTGTCTACCACGGCTTTGATTGCGTCTACGGTGGATCGAGCTTTCCGAAATCCGTACTGGGAGCTTGAGAGTGCACCCCTTTCTTCCGCAGCATCCAGTAGCCTGCTGTAAATGATCCGCTCGAGAGCCTTTCCTATTGAGTCCAGAAGGCAAATTGGCCTGTATCCAGAAGGGTCGTCTGCCGATCCGCCTCCTTTGGGAAGTAGAATTAATTTCTGAACCTTCCACTGTCTTGGAAAAACACCCTCTTGTAGGCATCGCGTGAACATCTCCGCGAAGGCCTGTGGCCTCGTTGCGATAGCTAGTTTAAGGGCCATATTTGGGATGCCATCCGGCCCTGGTGTCTTTTTGTCTCCTATTCTTTTGCCAGCTGCTATGACTTCCTCTAGGGTTACTGGGTCTATCCTCTCCATCCTGGGGTTCACGCTGATCAGCTCCAGCAGAGGATGCCGAGGGAACAGCGTCTCAACAATTCTGCGGAGTACAATGGGACATGTGACCCTAACTGCTGATGGGCTCCTCATCTTTTTTGTGACAACTTTGTAGGCGGTGCCCCATGGATTTACATCAGCCTCCTCGTATGCATGCATGTATGTATGCATGCATGTATGTATGCATGCATGTATGTATGCATGCATGTATGTATGTATGTATGTATGTAACAAAATCTTTCACCTTAATTTTCACCGATTTCAAGAAGTCTGATCATCTTGAAAATTTGCACAAGGGTCATGGACTGATGACAATACAATTATTTAATAACTTTGTTCTAATATCCTGACTAGGATCATCAGTATTTAAAAAATAAAATGTACACTAAAAGTATGCAAGAGTTTTTCAAAATAATTAGTAGGCTTGTTGACAAAAGTCCATGTTTGTTTTTAGTCTTGCAATAAAAAATTATAGTTTAAAAAAACTAAAAAACACGCTTTAATAGTAAACCGAACTAAAAACTAGAAAATAATTTGTATGTATCAAGAGTTTGTATTACAGCAATAGAAAATTCCGACAATCTATTACGACTAATTAATTTGGAATAAGATTAAATTAGAATTTAAATTATTAATAAAATAATTCAATTATAGTAAAAAAAGCGTGGGGTGCAATTTACTATATATTCATAATGACTTTAATTTTATAAATAGCTACTACTGATATAATTGTAACATTTATTATTAAGCATAAAGCGTGGGGTGCAATTTACTATGTTTTCATAATGACTGTTTGGTCATTTCATGAGCCCTGCTAACTACACCACACGATGTTAATGCTATATATGTTAAACTCTCTGTAATATGTTACCGCTCTCACGCCCGCTTGCATGCGGGCTCATTTTATGTTATGCTAGGCCTATGCAGGCGCATTATGATAATTTATAATTACTCTCCGTTTATATCGCTCACAGCCAAGACGTTATCACTTTGTTAATTTGTCCACGAACAAGTTGTCGAGTTTACTAAACTAATATACGCGTTTTTATACATAAAACAATTAACATTAAACAAATTATACAAAAACATTTATGAACTACACACTACACATTTACCTTAATACATATACTGTACACAACATAGTACATATATTCAAATACATTACAACATTTAAACATAACCTACAACGTGTACAAACATTTATAAAATACGCAAACAATGACTTTAATTTTATAAATAGCTACTACTGATATAATTGTAACATTTAATATTAAGCACCCCACGCTTTTTTTACTATAATTGAATTATTTTATTAATATGTAATTTAATTTCTAATTTAATCTTATTCCAAATTAATTAGTCGTAATTGATTGTCGGAATTTTCTATTGCTGTAATACAAACTCTTGATGCATCAAAATTATTTTCTACTTTTTAGTTCGGTTAACTGTTAAGGCGTTTTTTAGTTTTTTTAAACTATTATTTTTTCTTAAGCACCGTTTTCGAGATATTTTATTTTTATTTTATTTTATTTTATTTTATTTTAGAGGGGGTACAACAAAGTACAGTTGGCATTAAATTATAAGAAAAATTTAAATGAAATATTGAAAAATAGAACGAGGAAAAAAGATAGATTTGAACTAATCCGCATCACTAGCCCGGTGGGTGAACTTTTTAGCGATATGCACCGACTCACATCAAAATCTGGGCAGAGACTTGGATTTACAATAATCAAGTGGAAAAAAAAAGTTCAAAGAAAAATTAAACATTACATATATGTATAAAAAAAGCCAAAGGAGCATCAAGAACCAAACAGGTGCCTCATAATGCAGGTACAACAAAAGTAACTTTATTAAGAAGTTCAGTGCATTCAATAAGGCCGAGTAATAGTTTATGCAAGAAAAGTACACCGTGGCATGTTCTACGGTTATTTAAGGAGGGCAGCTTTATAAGGCGAAGTCTATGTGAATATGAAGGCAGTCGAATAAGTAGATCCCAATTTATGCCGCGAAGTGCGAAGAGGAGAAATTGCTTTTGAACAGACTCAATCCCGTCCTGATAAAGGCGGTATTGAGGGCTCCAAACGCAGGAACAACATTCCAAAATTGGGCGGACGAGAGAAATATAAAGAAGTTTGGTTGTGTAAGGGTCGTTAAACTCTTTAGATCAACGCTTAATAAAGGCAAGAACCCCTCTAGCTTTATTTACAATATTGCAAATATGATTTTTAAATTTAAGTTTATGGTCAAAAAGTATGCTAAGATCTAAAACACTCAAGATACGTTCCAAGGAAGAAGAGTCTATAGAGTACGCAGCAAAATGAGGGACAGAACGGTAAAAAGTCATAATTTTACATTTCGTCTTGTTTAGAAAGAGTTGGTTGACATTACACCAATATTGCATTCTATCGAAATCTTGCTGAAGAAGTGAATGCATATGATAAACATTGTAGGAGTAGGACAAACAAAGTCTTACATCTTCCGCATACATAAGAATGCGAGAACGGATAACATGTGGAAGATCATTAATGAATAAGATAATGAGTAGGGGACCCAGATGGCTGCTGTGGGGTACCCCTGACGTGACATTAATTAATTTAGATTCGCTGCCTTTAAAAACTACCTTCTGCACACGATTTGATAAATAGGATGAGATCCACTTTAAAAGACAAGGCGGAAATCCTAATCGCGATAGTTTAACTAGAAGAAGGCAATGGTTTACTGAGTCAAATGGCTTACTGAAGTCAGTGTAAATGACATCAGTTTGCATTTTGCTAATAAAACCATTTTTAATAAGAGAAGAAAGTTCTAAAACGTTAGTAGAGGTGGACCGACGTTTTACAAACCCGTGTTGGGAGTCGGATATTAAAGAACGACAGTGTTGTTGTGAAGTGACAATCCTTTCAAAAACTTTTGGAATTGATGAAAGCTTGGCAATACCTCGGTAGTTCTCAATATTCGACTTGGAACCTTTTTTATGAGGAGGGAAAATTTTAAAGAAGAGCGGAAAATAACGGATAATGGCTTGGAAAGGGAATAGCATCAGGGCCAGGAGAGAAGGAAGATTTTATGGACATAAGAGATTGTAAGACGTCGGATACTAAGATCTGAGGAATAGCAATAAGGTTTGAGCTAGCAAGATTAAAAGGATAGTTGAGGTTAATGCTGTTATGGTTAACAGATTAGGTAGTTTGAAAAAAGTTCGCAAACAAGTCCGCGATTTCAGAGTTGTTAGAAGAGCATGCATTATTATAGTATAGCGATGCAGGAAAAAGGTAAGACTTACGTTTACAATTAACAAGAGAGAACCATTTTTTAGGATCACTACGGAAGTTAAGCCTACAACGGGCAAGATAATTATTGTAGCATGTTCTATTAAGAAGAAAAAACTTGCTGCGTAAGATAGAATACTTATATGAGTCGACTGTAGAACCACTTTTCTTAAATCTTTTATATGAAGAAGACTTACGATTTTTTAAACTAAAAAGACTTGGCGTAAACCAAGGCGGTTTAGAAAAAGGACTCAGAACAGAGTAGGAAACAAAGAGATCAAAAGCGGTGTATAATATCCGATAGAAATTATTAATGGATAGCTCAAAGCTCTCAGAGGACAATAAAGAGGACCAGTTAACATCAGCCAAAAAATGGTTAAGACCGACAAAATTAGCCTTACGAGAGCACCGATACCGAGGAGCACGAGCGTGGGGCAAACCTTTGTAGCGAACATTAAGTGTTAGTGTGATTTGCAAGGACGGATGATTCGGATCCTCAGGTAAGGAAATCGGGCAGACTCTTAAAATTTCAAAATCCGCAGAATCACTTATGAATACAAGATCAAGCATTCTATTAGAGCAATTATGTATGAAGTTAATTTGGCTCAGAGAGATATCAATTAAGCCAGTTATAAAGACATGCTGATCAGATGAAAAAAGAGAATTAGAAACAACCGAGCGAATCCAGGATAAGGAAGGCAGATTGAAGTCACTTAAAACAACCAGTTGATCTCTAATACCAATAGCATCAGCCACCATACGAATGGCAGAAAGATGGTTCACATATACGCTTAGGTCAGAGCATGGGGGTATATAGGAACATGTAAAATAAGTAAAACAGTTCTTGGTAAACACTTTTACCGCAATAAACTCTATTCCTGAGGGAAAATTAAGAGAAGTAAATGCGATTCCAGGTCGGCTTTTACAGCAATGTGAACACCACCACCACGACCGGACAACCGGTCAAGTCTATAAAAAAGCAATAACATGCGAATCAAAGGCGGCGGCTGAAAAAACTGGAACTGGTGTTGAAAAAGTAATAAGCTGCGTCGGACGGGGGTAATAGGCGAGTCCAGCCCTGCTACATTAGAATTTATTATGGTTGGCTCAATGACTGGTAGGTTTGCTTTTTTGCGCTTTGGAAAAACTCCCATAAGCTGCAAATTGGCAAACATACTGGCAAGTGAAGAAAACTTATTTTGCAAAGAACGAAAATCCTTATAGAGGTCATCAAATCCAAGTTTGGTCTGGCGCATGAAGGCTTTCATCTCAACTTCAGCGGAACGACAAGATGTGCAGGTCCAGTTTAGGCCTTTGCCCTCAAGTATGCAGTCAAAAACATGGCAAGGCAGACCGGCACATTTTAAATGAGCCATATTGTCGCACATCCAGCATGCAACATAGGCTTCGGTATGTATACCGCTCCATTTACAAGATGGATAATAACCAGGGACCGTAACTCTTATAATATTTAAAATAAAAATCATGAAATAATTATTATTTTTTGATTTTTTGCATTCAAATTGAAAAGCAACTCTTATTTTTTCATATAAAAATAAAAATCATGCAATAATAATTAAATATCAATTTTTATTAAAAATCGCGAAATAACTCTCAATTTTTATAATAAAAATTAAAAATAAAAATTATTGGACAATTTTTATTTAAAAAAATTTTAATAAGAGTTACTCTGCAATTTTTATAATAAAAATCAAAAATAAAAGTTATGGCGTAATTTTTATTTTAAAAATGGAAAATAAAAATTGATTTTAAATATCTTTTGAACCAAGGAGCGCACAATAATGGTTTGCGCATTTATGTGTTGCACACTTCAAGACCTTTCCGTCGATGCCTTACATGTCCTTCAAGGATCCATATTAAGGATACCACATAAGAAAAATTACATTTTAATCATTTTTTGAACCAAAATAAGTATGTGTGTACACTTCAATACCCTTTCATAGATGTCCTTACACGTCCTTGAAGGACTATTAATATTAATAAAATAAATGAAAAATATCTTTGGAACACATTAAAAAGCATTTATGAAGAGCCCATAGTCACTAAATCGGTGTAGAGACTTATTCATCATTGTTGCTTGTAACTGCATTGGAATATACATCACAAAGTACTTGCTCCCTTCTCAACCAATATCTCAATTCAATTTAGGTAAGCTCCGGGAATGAGGAGTCCGATAATGATGATCCTGAATTGAGATTGGCAATAGCCGAAATAAATGGGTACTCCCCGAAGCCAATTGATACTGGTATGGATGTAATGAAATATTGGGAAGAAAAAAAATTCATTTATCCACGCCTGTACCAATCGGCGAAAATAATACATTGTGTACCGGCATCAGTAGAAAGGGCATTTTCTGCCTTAGAACTGGTGCTATCCGATCTAAGATGCAATCTTTCATCGGAGTCAATTATAAAACTTTTTATTTGTCAAGTTAAATAAATAATCATTTGAAAAAATTAAAATAAATAAAATTTTGTCAATGCGCTGTTGACTGAAAAAATATTTTAAATTTAGTTTATTTTGTGGTATCGTTAATTGATCCTTCAAGGACGTGTAAGGACATCTATGAAAGGGTATTGAAGTGTACACACATACTTATTTTGGTTCAAAAAATGATTAAAATGTAATTTTTCTTATGTGGTATCCTTAATATGGATCCTTGAAGGACATGTAAGGCATCGACGGAAAGGTCTTGAAGTGTGCAACACATAAATGCGCAAACCATTATTGTGCGCTCCTTGGTTCAAAAGATATTTAAATTCAATTTTTATTTTCAATTTTTTAAATAAAAATTACGCCATAACTTTTATTTTTGATTTTTATTATAAAAATTGCAGAATAACTCTTATTTAAATTTTTATACCCTGTACCTATAGGTACAAAGGGTATACTAGATTTGTGCAATGTATGTAACGGACAGAAGGAGGCGTGGCAGACCCCAAGTCCTTTATACCAAAATGCTTATCATAACCTCGGGTAGCGATTGAGCCATGTCCGTCCGTCCGTCCGTCCGTCCGTCCGTCCGTCCGTCCGTCCGTCCGTCCGTCTGTCCGTCCGTATGAACGCCTAGATCTCGGAGACTATAAGAGCTAGAGACACGGAACTTTACCTGCTGGTGCGCATATTTCCTAAGCAGATGAAGTTTGTTGAATCATGTCAATATCTTTCCCCGTTCCCCCGCAGTAGAGTTTCGCGGTTTTTAGCTACACCGTTTAATATTTTCATTTGAAATTTAACAGAGCGATGCGTTGTGGATACATGCATCTATGTGTAAAAAATGAACAAAATCGGAGAAATACAGAAAAAGTTATAGTCAAAAATGTACAAATTTCACTGCCCCTTGCCCATAAAGTGCATCAATATTTGACTCCTCGTAATTATGGTTACAAGTGACCTAGAATCACAATTTTTGGTAAGCTGATTCATGTGGCTCTAAAAAACAAATCCACATCCAAATTTTATCGATGTGGTCCCCCCACCCCCCGCAATCGATTTACCGTGTTTTCTCCCACACCCCTCTACATACCAACTTGAAACTTACCCCATATACTTTAATTAAATTCTTTGACGTAATATTAGAGTTTCATCAAAATCGGTAAGAATTTAGGGAACTTATAGGTATAAATATCGAATTTCACCAAAAAAAAAAAAAATCCAATTGGAAGGTTCTTAGAAGGAATATGCAGGAAAAATTTTTTCGAGACAAAAGGTACAGGGTATTCCACTGTCGGGCACCGCCTCGACTGTACCACATTTTTTTAAATAAAAATTGTCCAATAATTTTTATTTTTAATTTTTATTATAAAAATTGAAAAATGAGAGTTATTTCGCGATTTTTAATAAAAATTGATATTTAATTATTATTGCATGATTTTTATTTTCATATGAAAAAATAAGAGTTAAAATTTGATTTTTCGATATAAATTAAAAATAAAAATTTATCCTTTTTTCGAAAGGTCCTTTCAATAAAATTATATATTGCAGCATGCACTTTCATGTAAACCACTTTTTTCGCTTTGATTTTTTTTATTCCCATAACTCTTATTTGCGTTCCCTGATAATAACAAATCCTTAGGTCACTCATGGCTGTATACTCAGAAGCGATGATTATTTACAAAAGATGCAGCAGACAGACAGTGTATATGCGTCCTAAAAATGCACTCAGCAGTCGTATAATAAAAGCACAAATTACGCTCAGAGCGAAATTGACGCGGAACTGTTATACAGTTAGTGCACGCAACAAAAAAAGACGGTTGGCGAGTACAGCACAATACGGAAAGTACAAAGCGACGCACGCGAGAACAAAAACAAAAAGCACGCACTGAGAAGATAAGCAACAAGTTGAGCGACTAAATCAAAAAAAAAATAGCACAGCAACAAGAAATTGCATTGATATAAATTATAAAAATATTAAAATAGATAATAGCAGTCAAAAAAAAAAGTTACGAAAAACATGTTTTTGGGTACTTTTTTCAGTTATTATTCAGGTCCGCCATTTTGTAATTTTGAAATTCTAACCCAAGATTTGTGATTAGTGACGCCGAAAACCCATCTTTGCATACCCAACTTGAACTTTAAGGCCTATACGCAGAATTCAAAAAAATTTCGCACGGAATGACAAAACCATATAAAAAAAAAAAAACTTTATGGGATATCCCAAATAGGATTTTTTTTTTTTAAATGATCATATAATATAATGAGCATATAAAAGGGGTTACAATAATGTTTTTCTGAGAAAAACGTTGATTTATCTTAAAAATTAAAGTGTTAGGAGGGATGGCTGGTTTGACTGAGAATGACCCATATATACACATATACATATATACATAGTTTATTGCTGTTGAGCATGTCCATTAGGGTGTCCCAAAATAATAAAAGTATGTTTTTTCCAATGCATACCCTCTTGTTTTGTATGATGTCAAAACTATTATAAATAAAGTTTCACGTATTTAGAACCATGGCAACCCGTGCCGACTTGCATCGAAACATGTCGGTACTTGTTTACTAAGGCACGCGGGAGCCAACGTATTGATGTGCTTGTTGCTGCTTGTTTGTTTGATTAGTAAACGCATAATTTTCATTCAGTCAACATGTCAGTGGAGTTACGCAGTTCTAAAAAGGGGATATTTTTAATTGGGGACGTAAAACATCAAATTACCAGTTCAAAACTTCCTTCTTATGGACAGGTACTGGCAGTTCTGTTCTGCAATATTCGAGAAGTTAATTTAAGTGTCAATGAAAGCGCCAATCTTACTATTCGGGAGTGCATTATTTACTGGGAAAAGAAACGTATACCAACTAAATCTTTACCGAACTGTGTTAAAAAACTAGTTGACTAGTACCAAGTTTGGAGAGATTTGCAAAAAAATACAAATAAAACTCAGTTCAAAAAAAGAGTTGGCCGGGCTAACACGTGTGCGGCTGTCAAAACTTTTCTCGTGCGTAAAAAACAAAAAATAAAAAGCAAAATTTTATTTTTAATGGACAAGACCACTGTCGTGGCAAATTATAGTTTGTGTGTCAACCATACATCTACAATTATTGAAAACATATAGATTTAGTGCTGAAACAAACAAAACTTTAAATCAAATATAATTGTATAAAAATTTTTTTCTGCAACCGTTACAAAACAAACGGTTACTTCTGCTTACAACAACCACATACAGCAGCATCCGCTGCAACAACTAAAAACATGGCCGACCAATCGAATCACAACTACTCTAAGCGGGTACCCGATAGTCCTGCTTCTAGCAACCAACTACAATTTACGATTAACAAAAATAAAATGCTGACTAACCCAACACCTGGCGCTAAATTTCTTGTAATGAAAAGAACCGAAAGCAACAATACCCTATCCGATGTATCGCCTTTTTTAATAAAAAAAGTAATAGATAATGTCTGCAGTGGCGAAATTCAAGAATGCAAAAAATTACGCAATGGAACAATACTACTAAAAACAAAAACTCTCATGCAA
Source organism: Chymomyza fuscimana (assembly GCA_949987675.1). Classification (NCBI taxonomy): domain Eukaryota; kingdom Metazoa; phylum Arthropoda; class Insecta; order Diptera; family Drosophilidae; genus Chymomyza; species Chymomyza fuscimana. The sequence goes on from OX465089.1 coordinate 53,262,505, forward strand.
GCCAAACAATTAATTCAACTTACTTCTCTAAATAACACAATTAACATAGACGTATCCGAACACAATTTCCTCAACTCCACCAAAGGAGTTATATATTGCAATGATCTCCGCGACATACCCTAAGCTGAAATATGTGACGAATTAAAACCTCAAAATGTCATCGAATGCAAAAAAATCTTAAAAAAGGAACTTGATACTCTTAAAGAAACTGGATTAATAATTCTTACGTTTGGAGCCTTGGAACTCCCCTCCAGCATTAAAATTGGGTACCAAAATGTTCAGATCCGTCCATACATTCCCCAACCTCTAAGATGCAAAAACTGTGGTCGCTTCGGCCACTCCACGCTTAATTGTAAAGGCACCAAGCTTTGTCTTGACTGCTGTTACCCTGCTCATACCGACCAAAATGATACCTGCCATAACCTGAAATGCTGCATCAACTGCAAAGAGAGCAACAAGACTAATTATCACCATAGCCTTTTTGATCGCAACTGTCCCGTCTTCATCAAGCAAAAGGAACTCCAGGCCATAAAAACGCTAGAGAAAACCGACATGAAAACAGCCAACATTATTTACAATGAACGCTACAACTCTACAAGCAACTTACCCACAACATCCTCAAACTCCAAACCACCGCCTCGCCAAACTAGACAGCAAGTTTCCTATTCCGACATCATCACCGCAACAACCAACCCCAGTGCTCGTTCTTCTGGATCATCGATCTCCTCACCAGAATCAAAATCCACCACAAGCACTAAAGTTAAAATATCCTCAAACATCTCATCTTCAAATAACAATATGTACAACAAATCTACTTTTAAACCACCCACAAATCCCAACAATCCAAAAAGATCCAAATCAAGTCCTATACCCAACGATACAAATTTTAATCCCAAACCTTTCATTGACTTAGAATTAAGTGATGATGACTCCAGAATGTCCGAATAATCTTTAGATTGCTCACACCTTTGCTCACTTTGCTAATCACACCTTCACATATAATCCCTAATTAAACTTTTTAATGTCTATCAATGACTCTTATAATAGCGCAATGGAACATACGAGGCTACATCAACAATTACAGTGAGCTATTAATAATTATTAAAGAAAACTCCCCTCACATTATTTCCCTTCAAGAAACTCACCTTTTTAAGATACCGCATAATAATATTCCAATACCGATCAACTACACTATAATAACTAACGAAGCTACTAATAGATTTGGTGGTGTAGCCATTCTGACACACAAATCTATCCAACATCAAGAAATAACTCTTAATAATGATCTTGAAGCCCTAGCTATCGAAGTCCACTCTAAACAAAAAATAACAATATTCTCAGCTTACATTTCCCCCAACAAGCCCTTCTCAATCAGTAACATAATTAATACTTTTAATATTCCAAATAACTCTACACCTATGATTATCTCAGGCGACTTCAATAGCTGGCATTCCAGTTGGGGTTCACCTTCTGATAACAAACGAGGTAATACCTTATCAAAGTTCATACAACGCTCCAATTTAACTATACTAAACGATAAATCACCAACACACTACTCAACACATAATACATTTACTCATATAGATTTATCCATTTGCTCACCTCAACTAGTCCCTTTTAGCAAATGGGAAATCCTAGAGGACCTTCACTTCCCAATAGTAATATCACTCTACCCCTTTCCATCTACCCAAAGCAATAGTAGACCACATTTTAGAATAAATGATGCAAACTGGAACTCCTTTGCTAACATCTCAAATACTATTAATACAAAAATTCCATTCGCTACAAACATAAACAAAGAATCAGCCAATATTAACAGAATAATACTGCAAAGTGCACACAAAAGCATACCTCAAACATCACCCAACTCAAATAAACATAGGGTCCCATGGTGGTCTAAAAAACTTACAGAACTTCGTGGAATTAAATTTAAAGCACTAAAAACACTAAAACAAAACATTACACAAACAAACATTATTAACTACAAACGGGCCAACGCATTATTCCGCCGTGAACTGAGACAATCTAAAAGGGATGCAACTACTTCTTTTACATCTGAAATTCAACCTAACACCCCCACAACCAAAATTTGGACAAATATTCGATGCTTTTGCGGGTTAAGCCCCATTAAAAATATACATTGCATCCATTCCAACAACCAAACCATCACAAACAAAAACACAATGGCAAATTCTTTTGCTCAGAACTGGTCGAACTTATCCCAAGACGAACACTTTGAGCAAGAATTTATTAACAACAAATACTCACAAAACCGACATTTCTACGTACCCATACCAACAGCGCAAACAATAGACCAAGAAATCACCCTCATTGAACTTAATTCAGCACTCCGATCACTAAAGGGTTCAACACCCGGCTTAAATAGAATATCACATCCTATGATAAAGAACTGCCCTCTTTCAGTAAAACAAAGAATTCTAAAATTATTTAACAATATATTCAACCACATTATACCTCAAACATACAAAACAAGCCTCATCATACCTATACTAAAACCAAAAACAAATAAGACTGATATAAATTCTTACCGTCCCATCTCCCTTAACTGTTGTTTAGCAAAAACGCTTGATAAAATAATATCAAAAAGACTATGGTGGTTTGTTACGACCAACAATTTGCTTCATCCAAACCAATTTGGATTCAAGAGAGGTAAATCAGTATCAGAGGGTCTGCTCTATGCAGACCTTCTGATAACCAAATCACTTTCAGCAAAAAAACACACCTCTATTATTACTCTTGACTTTTCAAAAGCTTTCGACAGAGTTGGTGTTCACGCCGTATTAGACCAGTTAAAAACCTGGAAAACAGGACCAAAAATAATAAATTACATAAAAAATTTCATGTCAAATAGAAAAATAATAGTACGAGTGGGCAATCATACATCCAATATATACCCTCTACACAATGGCATTCCACAGGGTTCGCCTATATCCGTCATAATTTTCCTGATAGCATATAATAAATTAGCAAACATAATAAACCTTCAAAAAGAACTAAACTTCAGTGCTTATGCTGACAATTTTCTTTTGATTATCAACCTCAATAAACATAAACAAATTAACTATAATCTAGACCGCCTTTTCGAAAGTATACAAGCTTGGGGGTCCTACTCAGGATCATCACTCTCTCTACAAAAATGTCAACACCTACACATTTGTCGAAAGCATAATTGTATGTGCCAAATATCATGTAACATCATTCAAATACCAACAGTTCCATCTGTAAAAATCCTTTCCTAACAATAAACAATAGATACAAATGGGACTCTCATATAAAAGCAATTATACCCTCACTAATTAAATCTTTAGATGTTATTAAATGCCTATCAAGCACCAAATTCAACTGCAATACAAACACACTTATTACAATAACTAAATCAATATTAATTTCCAAAATTGACTATGCACTATATATATACGGATATTCACCAAAATCACACCTAAATAAACTGCGAACAATCGTCAATGCAGCAATACGCCTCTCCTTAGGCGCTTTTCGCTCAACACCCATCCAAAATATGCTTCAGGAATCTAATATACCAACCATTGAATTTAAAAGGGATTTTCTCACATCAAAATTGTACAAAACTTTAACTAACTGTAGAGACACTCCAATCTATAAACACATAAAACAAAACAAGTTCCTTAGAAACACCAAATTCACTTCAACCATAGCCAAAATAATAACCCACTGCAATCAAAACCACATACCTTACTTACCCCAAAAACATCATAAATTTAATTCAAAGCCACCTTGGCTATTACCAGAATCATTAATAAACACCTCACTCACATATTTAAATAAATCCAAAACACCACCCTATATTTTCAAACAACAATTTCTTAGTATTAAATCTAACTATCAAAACCATACCTTCATCTATACTGATGGTTCCCTTCAAAACAACATAGCAACTTATGCCATAACATCCGAAACTGAAATATTAAAATATGGAAGCCTCCCCTTTTACTCATCCATTTTATCCGCACAATCAATAGCTGTATTAGAAGCTATAAAGCTAATCAAAAAAAGAACTGGTAATTTTATTATTTGTTCTGATTCACTATCTACAATAAACTCAGTAGATAATATCGACAATAACAACATATACGCGATGTCAATAAGATCCCTTCTACTAACATCATCGCCGAAAATCAAATTATTGTGGATCCCAGGACACTCGGATATTACTGGAAACGAATTGGCTGACAAAACAGCAAAATCAGCACTTAACATGCCACTAATACACACAACCAATATTAACCCAACAGACATTAACAAATACTTAAAAGACAACCTTAACACCAAACACAAAAACAACTTGATCTACTGCAACAAATGGTATCAAGATCTTCACACTATAACAACAAACTTTACAGACTTCACAAAACACCTTTCACAAGCTAACACAAGCAGATTAGATCAAATTAAAATAACAAGACTTCGTTTAGGCCATACTAGACTTACACATTCACAATATCTTGACCCAACAAAAATTCCAACCTGTCCTGCCTGTCACTCAAACACTGGCATCACAATAAATCACATCCTATTATCCTGTCCCAACCTTAACCAATTAAGAAACCAACTTTTTACAATTCATAGTCCCATAGACATTCTTACAACCCCTACCGCTGAAAACATAAAAACACTAGTCAATTTTCTCAAAAGATCAAAACTGTACAACCTAATTTAAGTAATAATATGTAATACTGTAATCTCATAAACATTTAGTGATAATTATAGATAGAATTATTAATATTTATATACGACTAACATTCTAGTATTTTAATTAGAGCCTAAGGCCTTTAGCTGCCAGTGCTTAATTTTAGTTAAGTTAGTTTTATAAGCTTTCTTAATCTTTATTAAATAAATAAACAAATAAAACTCAAGGCGTGTTTGAGCAGCGTCGGCAAGAGTTTATTTCAAACTTAAATGATTTGTTTCGTACGATCATAAAGAACAACTTATTGCTGTGTCAAAATTAGAGAACTCTCCAGGAAGCGAACAGGCACAGGCACTTTGGAACGCTATGATTGATTGGAATCTTGAAGATAAAGTGCAGATTCTCTGTTGTGATTCTACTGCTTCCAATACAGGTCGTATTAATAGTGCCTGTGTGCTTCTCGAACAGAAAATAAATAGTGAAATGCTCGCTATTGCTTGCCGCCATCACGTCTACGAGTTGGTAGTATGTTTGAAGCCAAAATTAGCCAAGTCACTACGAGCCCTGACAATCCACTGTTTAAAAAGTTCTGACAAAACTGGAAAAATGTTGATCCCGAGAGGATACAGAGCTATACAGAAAAGCTAGCATGCCTAAATGTTTCAGAAATTAACAAACTGCTAAACTTTTACCGATCTGAATTAACTAAAAAGATTGCTAGAGATGAGTATCGTGAATTGATAAAACTTTCAATAATATTTCTCGGCAGAGATAGAGAGAAGAAATTTAAGATTCGACCTCCAGGTGCCTTGCACCAAGCTCGATGGATGGCGAGAGCAATTTATTCATTAAAAATAACTTTAGTTAGCTCTCAATTCAGAATTTCGAACAAGAACAAGGTAGCTCTATTAGACGTAAATTTTTTTTCAATCAAAAGCAAGGCCGTATTCAATCGAATCAAAATTGATGACAGTTTCCCCAACGAGTGTCCTGCTAAGAAAAAGGTGCTGGCACTGAGAGCAGTTAACGATACGGCTGAAAGAGCGGTTAAGTTAATGCAAGACTTCCATGACTTAATTACTGTGGAAGAGGAACAAAAGTAGTTTTTATTAAGTTGCGTACAAGAACACAGCCAGGTGTATCCGGACTGCAAAAAGCAAACCTTAAAAAGAAAATTTAGTAAATGATGTTCTTTTAATGATAAATACTTAATAAATATTATAATATATACGGGTAAAACAGTGTTTCATTTACTGAAATACATATTAACTTCTAAAACCTCTCTATGGCTTCCATACTAACTTTTCATTCTAAAGTTTGACATCAAGTCGGCAATCGTTATCCGATCGCCATAATATTTATTATTTAAGTCATTAGGGTCAAATTGAAAAAAATAAGGAGTATGCGTAACTACATTCGCAAAAAAAAAAATTGCCCTTATAGCCTGGGACACCCTAATGTCCATATATATATTTATGTGCTTGCAATTGATATTGAGGAGTTTGTTGTTGCAATCAATTGCATCATATACAGCGAACATGCCCATATATGGTCATGTTCAAAGGGCTCTGTTGCTATGTTGCTATATGGACAAGGAGCAAAAGTCCCGTTGAAGCCTAAAGGAGTAAAAGAGCTGCGAAGCTTACACACCGATCTTACTATTCCAGACGACTCCAATGTAGTTTTACAATAGCTGTAAGAGCCTTTGTTCATTTTGCATATTATCTGTTTTTGGTAGTTGACGAGTGCGCACGTATTAAAAAGATTTATTAAACAAGTATAATTTAAAAACAACACTAAGACTTTTTATTTAACGAGCGGTCTGAAAATAACTTTTAATCATATAAACTATTATATTGATATAATTCGACAAACTTCATCTTCTAAGGAACTATGCGCACCATCTGATAATGTTTCGTGTCTCTAGCTCTTGCAGTCTCCGAAATCTAGGTCGCTACCTGAGGTTTTTTTTGGTATCAAGGACTTGGGGTCAGCCAAATCTAGTATACCCTAGGTACAGGGTATAAAAATACAAAATAATTATATAAAATTGGTTTCTACTGTCCTTGCCTTTGTTTCGATTAGTAACCTGAGAAGCTTTGACTGGAATGCCTGCTGGTTCGCACACTTTAAATTCGGGGATTTGGTGCTTTATTTCGAATTAAAAAATTGCCAGTCTTTTTCGTTGACATTGTTTATGATTTCGTAGGAAATAACAAAAAATTTGATGTGCACAAAAAATTTATTGAGTGAATTCTTATCGGGACGCAATATGATAGGACAGATGTTTGAATAATGCTGAAATATACGGAACGGCCAATTCATATGCAACGTTTTCGGAAAAAGATGGAAAGGATTTAATGTTTCCCAGAATGAAGAAGCTAATAGATGTTGTCGGTGTAAATCGCTATTTCACACCTTCAAAGAATCCCATATTAGATGTTAAATCACCAGTGTGAACAGGCTATTTTAGTGACATCTCTATATGGTGCAATTGAAGATCTTAATAAAGTTTCCTGAAAATTTATTATGCTAAAGACAACAAAACAAAGTCAAATTGTATCAAAACATTAAAACAGTGGGGCTCTTCAAAACCAAAACTCTCAATGGCAAATTAAAAGCAGTTGATGTATGCTTAAGTGGAACTAAAAGAATAGTATAAAAAACTTACCCAATTGTTCCAAGTTTATATAAAACAATCCGTCTTCTGTTCCCAATAAAATTTGATTTTGAAAAATAATAACGGAACATAGGGCATTTCGTATAAGCGGAAGGTTGATATCCAATAATTCGTGCACTTTATAAATTGCTGTATTCGGTAAGTTGTTTCGCTTTAAAATACGGTGAAGTTCTCCCAATGCAATTACCCATTTTGATTTTTCTGATTCATTATCAGCCAGCATCAATGTGTTTAATGACAATCCATTTTCAATTAGGGATGTTTTAATCTATAATTAAACGTTGTTTTTATTTTTTTAAAAATGTAGTAGTAATAGTATATATAGTATATAGCAATACATAGTATAGGGAGTGGGATTCACCGACTCTAAATGGACCCTCCTTTTATTTTATTATTATATAATATTTATGTATTTCAAAAAGAACAACATATGAACAGTGGAAAAATTAAAATAAAATATTAAAAATAGAAACTAATATAAAAAAATTTGTTGACATTTTTATAATTAGCTTATAATGTAATTAGTAATCCCCCGTTCGGGGAATTCTATCCAAAGTAGTCGAAGATTGAGAATATATGAGCCAAATTATTGTATGCCGAACATAATACTTTAAAAGGCTCATGCAAAGCATATTTCTTAGTGCATCTCTTAAGAGATAAGGGTACTAAATTTCTAGGGGAGCGTCTAGGAACGTTAAAAATAAGTTGCCGGATTAAAAAATAGAAATCAATGTAACGAGTTATAAGGGCAATCCTACGATTTTGCAATGATGAAAGATGTTGGGGTCCTTGTTTAAACTGCGTAAAGCAAAAAGAAAAAATTTTTTCTGCACAGATTCAATACATGCTTTATGTTTTTTGTATTAACGGTACCAAACACAAGAACAGTACTCAAGTACTGGCGGACGAGGGCAGAATAAAGAACCTAGGTCGTATAGGGATCGTTAAATTCTTTCGACCAGCATATCCTTGAACACACCTGGCTTTATTCACAACTGTAGAGAGATGAGAGTTGAAGCAAATTTTGAGGCCAAAGATAAAATCCAAATCAGTAAATAAAGAAATTAGCCAAGTGCGGCAAATATCGATGATATGTCATAAACATACACTTAGATTTAAGTTCAAATGATTAATAGTACATCAGTTATGAAGAGAGTTTATATCATCCTGAAGTAAAAAATGCGACGTGGAGTCGTTAAATGAGAAACAAAGTTTAATATCATCAGCAAACATCAGAGGACCTAGATCTACCTTGCGGAACACCAGAAAATACATGAATAATTTTGGAAATAGAGGACCTAACTATAACTGTTTGAGTTCTCTCAGCAAGGTAAGAAGAAATACAATTGGAAAATGTGATACAATCGAGGCGGTTCCCGACAGTGTAATACCCTGTACCTTCGAAAAAAAATATATTCCTGCATAATCCTTCTAAGAACTTTCCAATTGGAACTTTTTTTTTTTGTGCAAAACGATATTTATACCTGTAACCTCCGTAAATTTGTACCGATTTTGATAAAAATCGAAAGTTACGTCAAAGAAGCTATTTAAAATATATGGGGTAAGTTTCAAGTTCATATGTTGAGGGGTGTGGGAGAAAATACGGTAAATCGATTGCGGGGGGGCTGGGATGTGGGTTTGTTTATTGCCACATGAATAATCTTACCAAAATTGGTGATTGTAGATATTTTTTTACGGGGTAACGGAGGAAAATATCGAAATGAATTAACAAACTTCATCTGCTCAGGAAATATGGGCACCAGCTGGTAAAGTTTCTCTTATAGTCTCCGAGATCTAGGCGTTGATACTGACGGACGGACGCACAGTGGTTGCTGTTGTATGGAGGCCAAAAATACTTTCAGATCAGATATCGACTTGAAAATTTTTGTATGACTATATAATAATGTAAAAATATAATATTTACGAAATAGGCATGGTAAACGACCTCTACCGCCTTCCCTGATTTACTCAAAATTGATTTGGGTTTTCTTATTAATTTTCTTTGACCTGATATGAAAAGATCAGAACTCAACAGTAACCTATTCAGCAAATCGGTATTTGTTAAAATTCGAGAAGCTTTACGTGTATGCTAATTTCTGAACTTTTTTATGTCTTTATTTCTGGACTCAGCCGCTTCTTCAGAGAAATCTCTGATTGACACTAAAGCGTTTTCTATTACATCAGGAGCGTTTATTAATTGGTAATACCAAGAATATTCTTTAGTTAATTCAAGGGCAGTATTAAGCGCGTAAACTCTAAATTTTTCAACGTTAATACGATAACCTGAAGGTAAAACTTGTAATATGGTTGTAGTATATCTATCTATTAAAATTCTATTCAGGCCTGTTATTTCCGCAGACAATAGACTATTTTAAAAAAATTCTCACTTCCACCAGTTTTTGGTTTGTCCACAATTAGTCCCAGTTTTCTCCGAAATTCGGGTGGCTGAATCGGGTAGATGAGGGTCGAGGGTTTTTCCAAATTATTTTTCTGCAATATGCCTCATCTGGCCTTGTTAGCAGTTGCAGTGGGACATACGACGTAAAAAATAAATTAGAGTCTTCTAAGGTATTACTGTCCACCTGCTGTTTATACTCGCTGTGTCCCGAACTTCCATCAAAACCCCATTTTCCAATTAATGAGAGCTCATCATCAATTTCATCAATAACTTCGCTCTGTAAGTCTATAATACGTGTATCTGTATGATTTACAAAGCTTTGAAGTTTCACTTCGGCACTCGACTCAGTAATAGTTATGTTATCAGGGTAACTTTTTGCTTTCTCTTTTAAAATATTTTCATAGAAAGGCAAGGACTGAATATTTGAGTTTATAAAGCTCCTTATTAACATATACTGATGCTTTGTTAAGTTAGCATCAGTTATACGAGCTATAACGGCAGTAGGCTTTGCTTGCAAAATCGATGTCCTCTGTTGTTGGCTAGCAAAACGCAAATCATTTGCTGCGGACTCATTAATTTCCGATAGTTCCGTAATTCGACGCCGCTTTGATCTTCTCGAATAATCTGTAAAGCTTATTCTAGGACGACCTCGATCTTTAGTTGATCCAGATGATGATGCTGACAAACTTAAAGAAATCAACTAATTTTTGCCAAACCAAAGTATGTCTGAAGGACTCTTGGCTTTGAACGGCAATATTTTTCCCAAAAGTCAGATGTTTTTCTTATATTACAATTTAGGCGATTTAATAATTGATTGTCATTGCATGAGTAACCATTATTTTCAATTTTAGCCTTAATTAAATCGTAAGCGTTGCTAGATTTTGCAGTATTTGAACCTTTGTCAGGGCACCAAATATCTAAAATATATTGGCGAGAAAGTTGACACTGAAAAGATGTTCCTATGGCAAAAAAATGCACAGGGTAATAAAATCAAAAATTATAAATAATGAAGACAGTTCAAAAAAAGAGTTGGCCGGGCTAACACGTGTGCGGCTGTCAAAACTTTTCTCGTGCGTAAAAAACAAAAAATAAAAAGCAAAATTTTATTTTTAATGGACAAGACCACTGTCGTGGCAAATTATAGTTTGTGTGTCAACCATACATCTACAATTATTGAAAACATATAGATTTAGTGCTGAAACAAACAAAACTTTAAATCAAATATAATTGTATAAAAAATTTTTTTCTGCAACCGTTACAAAACAAACGGTTACTTCTGCTTACAACAACCACATACAGCAGCATCCGTTGCAACAACTAAAAACATGGCCGACCAATCGAATCACAACTACTCTAAGCGGGTACCCGATAGTCCTGCTTCTAGCAACCAACTACAATTTACGATTAACAAAAATAAAATGCTGACTAACCCAACACCTGGCGCTAAATTTCTTGTAATGAAAAGAACCGAAAGCAACAATACCCTATCCGATGTATCGCCTTTTTTAATAAAAAAAGTAATAGATAATGTCTGCAGTGGCGAAATTCAAGAATGCAAAACATTACGCAATGGAACAATACTACTAAAAACAAAAACTCTCATGCAAGCCAAACAATTAATTCAACTTACTTCTCTAAATAACACAATTAACATAGACGTATCCGAACACAATTTCCTCAACTCCACCAAAGGAGTTATATATTGCAATGATCTCCGCGACATACCCTAAGCTGAAATATGTGACGAATTAAAACCTCAAAATGTCATCGAATGCAAAAAAATCTTAAAAAAGGAACTTGATACTCTTAAAGAAACTGGATTAATAATTCTTACGTTTGGAGCCTTGGAACTCCCCTCCAGCATTAAAATTGGGTACCAAAATGTTCAGATCCGTCCATACATTCCCCAACCTCTAAGATGCAAAAACTGTGGTCGCTTCGGCCACTCCACGCTTAATTGTAAAGGCACCAAGCTTTGTCTTGACTGCTGTTACCCTGCTCATACCGACCAAGATGATACCTGCCATAACCTGAAATGCTGCATCAACTGCAAAGAGAGCAACAAGACTAATTATCACCATAGCCTTTTTGATCGCAACTGTCCCGTCTTCATCAAGCAAAAGGAACTCCAGGCCATAAAAACGCTAGAGAAAACCGACATGAAAACAGCCAACATTATTTACAATGAACGCTACAACTCTACAAACAACTTACCCACAACATCCTCAAACTCCAAACCACCGCCTCGCCAAACTAGACAGCAAATTTCCTATTCCGACATCATCACCGCAACAACCAACCCCAGTGCTCGTTCTTCTGGATCATCGATCTCCTCACCAGAATCAAAATCCACCACAAGCACTAAAGTTAAAATATCCTCAAACACCTCATCTTCAAATAACAATATGTACAACAAATCTACTTTTAAACCACCCACAAATCCCAACAATCCAAAAAGATCCAAATCAAGTCCTATACCCAACGATACAAATTTTAATCCCAAACCTTTCATTGACTTAGAATTAAGTGATGATGACTCCAGAATGTCCGAATAATCTTTAGCTCGCACCTTTGCTCACTTTGCTAATCACACCTTCACATATAACCCCTAATTAAACTTTTTAATTTCTATCAATGACTCTTATAATAACGCAATGGAACATACGAGGCTACATTAACAATTACAGTGAGCTATTAATAATTATTAAAGAAAACTCCCCTCACATTATTTCCCTTCAAGAAACTCACCTTTTTAAGATACTGCATAATAATATTCCAATACTGATCAACTACACTATAATAACTAACGAAGCTACTAATAGATTTGGTGGTGTAGCCATTCTGATACACAAATCTATCCAACATCAAGAAATAACTCTTAATAATGATCTTGAAGCCCTAGCTATCGAAGTCCACTCTAAACAAAAAATAACAATATTCTCAGCTTACATTTCCCCCAACAAGCCCTTCTCAATCAGTAACATAATTAATACTTTTAATATTCCAAATAACTCTACACCTATGATTATCTCAGGCGACTTCAATAGCTGGCATTCCAGTTGGGGTTCACCTTCTGATAACAAACGAGGTAATACCTTATCAAAGTTCATACAACGCTCCAATTTAACTATACTAAACGATAAATCACCAACACACTACTCAACACATAATACATTTACTCATATAGATTTATCCCTTTGCTCACCTCAACTGGTCCCTTTTAGCAAATGGGAAATCCTAGAGGACCTTCATGGTAGCGATCACTTCCCAATAGTAATATCACTCTACCCCTTTCCATCTACCCAAAGCAATAGTAGACCACATTTTAGAATAAATGATGCAAACTGGAACTCCTTTGCTAACATCTCAAATACTATTAACACAAAAATTCCATTCGCTACAAACATAAACAAAGAATCAGCCAATATTAACAGAATAATACTGCAAAGTGCACACAAAAGCATACCTCAAACATCACCCAACTCAAATAAACATAGGGTCCCATGGTGGTCTAAAAAACTTACAGAACTTCGTGCAATTAAATTTAAAGCACTAAAAACACTAAAACAAAACATTACACAAACAAACATTATTAACTACAAACGGGCCAACGCATTATTCCGCCGTGAACTGAGACAATCTAAAAGGGATGCAACTACTTCTTTTACATCTGAAATTCAACCTAACACCCCCACAACCAAAATTTGGACAAATATTCGATGCTTTTGCGGGTTAAGCCCCATTAAAAATATACATTGCATCCATTCCAACAACCAAACCATCACAAACAAAAACACAATGGCAAATTCTTTTGCTCAGAACTGGTCGAACTTATCCCAAGACGAACACTTTGAGCAAGAATTTATTAACAACAAATACTCACAAAACCGACATTTCTACGTACCCATACCAACAGCGCAAACAATAGACCAAGAAATCACCCTCATTGAACTTAATTCAGCACTCCGATCACTAAAACAAAGAATTCTAAATTTATTTAACAATATATTCAACCACATTATACCTCAAACATACAAAACAAGTCTCATAAAATAAAAATATCAAATAAGACTGATATAAATTCTTACCGTCCCATCTCCCTTAACTGTTGTTTAGCAAAAACGCTTGATAAAATAATATCAAAAAGACTATGGTGGTTTGTTACGACCAACAATTTGCTTCATCCAAACCAATTTGGATTCAAGAGAGGTAAATCAGTATCAGAGGGTCTGCTCTATGCAGACCTTCTGATAACCAAATCACTTTCAGCAAAAAAACACACCTCTATTATTTCTCTTGACTTTTCAAAAGCTTTCGACAGAGTTGGTGTTCACGCCGTATTAGACCAGTTAAAAACCTGGAAAACAGGACCAAAAATAATAAATTACATAAAAAATTTCATGTCAAATAGAAAAATAATAGTACGAGTGGGCAATCATACATCCAATATATACCCTCTACACAATGGCATTCCACAGGGTTCGCCTATATCCGTCATAATTTTCCTGATAGCATATAATAAATTAGCAAACATAATAAACCTTCAAAAAGAACTAAACTTCAGTGCTTATGCTGACGATTTTCTTTTGATTATCAACCTCAATAAACATAAACAAATTAACTATAATCTAGACCGCCTTTTCGAAAGTATACAAGCTTGGGGGTCCTACTCAGGATCATCACTCTCTCTACAAAAATGTCAACACCTACACATTTGTCGAAAGCATAATTGTATGTGCCAAATATCATGTAACAACATTCAAATACCAACAGTTCCATCTGTAAAAATCCTTGGCCTAACAATAAACAATAGATACAAATGGGACTCTCATATAAAAGCAATTATACCCTCACTAATTAAATCTTTAGATGTTATTAAATGCCTATCAAGCACCAAATTCAACTGCAATACAAACACACTTATTACAATAACTAAATCAATATTAATTTCCAAAATTGACTATGCACTATATATATACGGATATTCACCAAAATCACACCTAAATAAACTGCGAACAATCGTCAATGCAGCAATACGCCTCTCCTTAGGCGCTTTTCGCTCAACACCCATCCAAAATATGCTTCAGGAATCTAATATACCAACCATTGAATTTAAAAGGGATTTTCTCACATCAAAATTGTACAAAACTTTAACTAACTGTAGAGACACTCCAATCTATAAACACATAAAACAAAACAAGTTCCTTAGAAACACCAAATTCACTTCAACCATAGCCAAAATTATAACCCACTGCAATCAAAACCACATACCTTACTTACCCCAAAAACATCATAAATTTAATTCAAAGCCACCTTGGCTATTACCAGAATCATTAATAAACACCTCACTCACATATTTAAATAAATCCAAAACACCACCCTATATTTTCAAACAACAATTTCTTAGTATTAAATCTAACTATCAAAACCATACCTTCATCTATACCAGTGGTCGGCAAAATATACATATGCATTTTTTTTTTGCGCTTGTATTGAACATTTTCTGCCGATGTGACGTATTTCGACGCTGACGTCGCAAAGCAACAGACACGAAGTTGCTTGTTCATGACTTCGGCTCTTGCTTAGAGAGCACGCTTGCTCTCTCAACGCTAAAGCGCTCCAGCATTAATAAGCCGTGGCTTTGATGCTGTGTGGCAGAAAACACAAAATCAGTTTATGTTTAGTTGGCTACAAGCAGAGATCGCGCCACGCAAATTATTGATTTTTTCCATTCCTCTTTGAACATTTTGTCCTTTTTAAAATCAATAATTTGCGTAGCGCGATCTAAGCTTGCAGCCAACTAAACATAAACTGATTTTGTGTTTTCTGCCACACAGCATCAAAGCCACGGCATATTAATGCTGGAGCGCTTTAGTTTTGTGAGAGTAAAAAAGCAAGCACGCTCTCTAAGCAAGAGCCGAAGTCATGCACAAGCAACTTCGTGTCTGTTGCTTTGCAACAAGAGCATGGCAACGCCAGAGAATTAGCTGAGAGTAGTTCAGTACAAAAATCACGCACACATGCATGTGTTTTGTGTACAACACAGTACGTGTGAACTCCAATCCCATGGGATTGGGCCGTGCCGACCACTGATCTATACTGATGGTTCCCTTCAAAACAACATAGCAACTTATGCCATAACATCCGAAACTGAAATATTAAAATATGGAAGCCTCCCCTTTTACTCATCCATTTTATCCGCACAATCAATAGCTGTATTAGAAGCTATAAAGCTAATCAAAAAAAGAACTGGTAATTTTATTATTTGTTCTGATTCACTATCTACAATAAACTCAGTAGCTAATATCGACAATAACAACATATACGCGATGTCAATAAGATCCCTTCTACTAACATCATCGCCGAAAATCAAATTATTGTGGATCCCAGGACACTCGGATATTACTGGAAACGAATTGGCTGACAAAACAGCAAAATCAGCACTTAACATGCCACTAATACACACAACCAATATTAACCCAACAGACATTAACAAATACTTAAAAGACACTAGTCAATTTTCTCAAAAGATCAAAACTGTACAACCTAATTTAAGTAATAATATGTAATACTGTAATCTCATAAACATTTAGTGATAATTATAGATAGAATTATTAATATTTATATACGACTAACATTCTAGTATTTTAATTAGAGCCTAAGGCCTTTAGCTGCCAGTGCTTAATTTTAGTTAAGTTAGTTTTATAAGCTTTCTTAATCTTTATAAATAAATAAATAAATAAATAATGAAGAAGCAAAAGAAAGCAAAAACAAACTAAACACAATTCATTAGATACATAACAAAACAGTAGATCAGACCAAGATCAACGAAAGAAAACAACAATAAAAAATTTACAGTTCCACTCAAAAAGCGCTCACAAAAACAAAGAGGCAGCGTTGGTCAAAAGAAGATTACACAAAATAAGCAAAAAGCAGCTGATGTTAATAGTTATGAATCTTACAATATTCACTAAATACAATACAAAATAAGCTGTTAACTGAATCTTTCTCTGTTAGTTATGTCATGTTATGTTATGCTTATGTTACGCTCTAAACAGCTTCATATGTTATACTTTAATTATAAGTCGCTTATCATAAAGACTCTTGAAATTAATACAATTGAAGCCAGACGTGTTTTCTTTTCCGCTCCTGTTCGGTCCACATATATATTTAAAGTTGCATTGTGCTGTCATAGGCACATCAAAACTCAATTTGTTCAAAGAATTGAGTAGTGTTTAAATAGTTAAACAGTGTTGATTTTCTTGTTCCGTTCGAAGAAAACGGCAAAGAAGGAAGAGTTTTCTTCATCCCATCGTGACGGGTGATGAAAAATGGATTCATTACAACAAAGAGGAAAAAATCTTAGGGACTTCCCGGTCATGCTTCCACGTCATTGGCTCGGCCGAATATTCACGTTGCGAAGGTTATGCTGTGTATTTGGTGGGACCAGGTCGGTGTTATTTATCATGAGCTGTTGAAACCGAGCGAAACCATCACTGGGGAACGTTATCGAACTCAATTGATGCGATTGAGCCGAGCACTGCGCGTAAAACGGCCACAATACGAGCAGAGGCACGAAAAAGTAATTCTACTGTAATTCACTTGGCAATGTGAGGCTTTATAAAAAAATATAAAAATAAATATATAAAAGTTACATTTTCATCACCTAGTAATTGTTTCGACTATTGAACACTTAGGGACACAGGGACAACATTAATTTTATTTAACACACTCAGCACGAAAATTGCATTAAATTAATATTAAATCAAAGGTAATAAATACCTTTAACTATAAAATTCATTTTATTGCAGACAATTTTACAATATATTTCTATTGATATTTTTAATTTAATTGTCACTTTATAAACGCGTTGTTTGGGGTGACAGTTGACAGCCAGCTATGTGGTCTCTCTTTTGGAGCTATTCTTTAAAAGTACGTGTGGAACAAAACAAAACCAACTACACTTTTTAAGACCTTGTTATTCTAAGAAATAAATAAGCTATATTTGGAGACAGAATTCGAACTTTAATTTTTTTATTTTTGGCCTATGGCACAACTGTGGGACGGAGGTTATGCCTCAATCGAGGTAGAAATGGTTCTGTCAATATAGTGCTGGTTCGTTATTTTAGTGTGTCCTAGTCGTAGTCGGATAATTTTGATTTGGTCAAGTCTGCTTAAGTTATTTTGTGAACTAGAACCCAGATAATCTGATATTGTCAGTTTATTGAAATTAATAAATTGATACCAATTGGTACACGATTGAAACAGTTGTTGTTGTCTCGATATCAATGATTTTTTAGGTATCTTGTAATGTCTTGTGTATTTAAGTTTGGCATGTATACAAGTGGGAATTCTGTTGTTTTTTTTGCTTCACTATCGGCCAGCTCGTTGCCTTTAATGCTTGAATGTCCTGGAATCCATAATATTTCGATTTTAGGGTAGTATTGACTCAACAGAGATCTTATAGTTGTTAGGGTTACAAATTGCGTCGAGAGAAGAAAGGGAATCAGAGCAAATGACGAGTTTGCCCCTTTTCTCTTTAGCAATTTTAATTGCTTCAAGCAATGCAATAATTTCAGATGACATTACTGAGGAGAATGGTGGAAGTAGTCCAGTTTTTAGTAAGTGAGTTTCCGTAGTTATAGCCTAACTGCTTATATTGTTGATTTGGGAACCGTCCGTATAAATATATGAGTAATTTTTGTGTTGTTCTCTTATTTCTTCAAAAAATTACATATACACAGATGGGTCTGTGTTTTGTTTGCTATATTTCCTAAGATCGGTTATAATGGTATTGTTTGGAAAGGTCCAGAATGGTAGTAATAAGCTTGGCTTGATAGGTTTGTAAGGAATTTCAAAATACTTGCAGAGATTTATTGCTTTTAATATTGTTAAATATGTGTTTTTAAGGCTTGTGTTCTGTTGAAGAATTTTATTGATGGAAGAGTGATGTGAATTTAAAAAATGTCTGTAGAGTGTAGCTGTAAGATATTTTCTTTTAGTTTCTATTTCTGGAATGTTGGTTTCAAATAACATATTTTTAATAGGTGTTGTACGAAAAGCACCGAGAGAAGCGCGTATCGCAGCGTTAAGAGGAGTTTTCAGTTTGTTGAGAGTACTTTTGTGAGTATGCCTGTAGATGAAGAGAGCATAATGTATCTTCTTTCTTTGTTACAGTTATTAAAGTATGGGTGTTGCAATTGAATCGGTAACTTCCTAGGCATTTTATAATGTCAAGTCGTTTGGAAAGCGATTGTTTGAGGTTATCTATTTACGTGTGCCAGTTATAATTTTTGTTGATTGTAAGACCCAATATTTTTAGTGAGGTGACTTCAGGGATCTGTATTTCATTGCACAATGTTGTACATTGGCAACTGTGCTTTTTGCATATGTGAAGTTGCTTGCATTTGTTCAAAATGTTTACACCAATTTTCCATATTTGTGAATAGGGTGTTTAAATTAAATATTGTTCCTTTTTCATTTCTTTTAAAGTTAATGGAGAGTTGGAAGTCATGTGCGTATGCACAGAACTGTATATTTTTTTGTATACCTATTATTTTTGCAAGTTTGTTGTACGCAATAAGAAACTCGACCTCTCGTCTCCATGATCGGGCAAATGTGAGCCTCGTTAATAAATTAATTTATTTTAGAAAACATAATTTAATGTTACGCAACTATTAGAGAATCTCGCGAATCCCGCAGGATTGGTACTTTTGAGGCTAACCTAAAGTTAGTACTCTTAAGTATCAATCTATAGTTAGAGTTTTAGTTTTAAGAAGTAGTTTAAGAAAATTATCAGCTTTAGGTTTTTTCCAATTTTCCTAACAAATTAATATTGTTATTGCAAACTTGATATAATATTTTTAAGATTAACCATTCAGTTGAAAAGCTAAGTCAGCTAAACTCTGTATACATTTATTTTATCTGTTAAAACTTAATATTAATGCCATGGAATAAAAATTAAATTAAATTAAATATTTGTTTGGAGTGCTCGCCAGGTTGACACTTTCGATTTTCTTAGGGTCTCAAGGTGTTTGCTCCACCAAGGAACCATATGCTTAAAGGGCTTCGTAGAAGTTTGTGATGTAGTGTAGTGTGCGTTTTGTAAAATTATTTTTCTATATTATCGTTTTCCATGTTTATGTTGTTTGTAACTATTGGTATCGAGTTACAAATTTCATCAGTCAGTTTTTCGTAATGCTTCCCAGTTGGCGTCTTTGATATTAAAACGTGGTCTTAAAATGGTTTGCGTTAGGTTCTTGAGGGAAAGTAGAGATACGTATAGGAAAATGATCACTACCACTTAGGTCATTGAGGGTTTCCCAATAAGTAAGCGGGACTAGATCAGCTGAACAGAAAGAGAGTGAAAGTATTGTGTGTACTAAAATGGGTTGGAGATTTATCGTTAAGACGAATAAGCTGTGAGGTATCTAAGAAATCGGATATAATTTTCCCTCTTTGGTTGTTGTATAAAGAGCCCCATTTTGTGTGCCAACTATTAAAGTCACCAGTAATTATAATAGGGAGATTGTTGATGTTAAAAAAATTTTCCAAATTTGACTGCGAAAATTGTTTTGATGGGGATATATACGCTGATATGTTAATTCGTTTTTTAGTTTCTGTGTCTTGAATGTGTGTTTCTTCTAATGAGATTACATATATTTGGTGAGAATTTCTTTATAAGAGCCAAAAGTTCACTAAAATTGTTTGAGTAACCTTTAATGTTCCATTGGATGATTTTTAATGACATATTGTTTGACGATTTAGATTTAAAGATTATTGGTAATCGATATGTTATTTATAACAGTGAGCTTTTGTTTGTGTGTATTTCATTTTTAGTTATCGAGTGACTGAGAGAGGAGGCAAGTCCTGCTATTAAATGTGAGAGAGACAGAATGCTTCTCAGTCGTCAGTCACTTAAAAACCAAAAGGTAACGTGTTTTATTCTGTTATGTGTCGCTCATTCTATATTCGCCATCACTTCTGAGTGTCCTCGTTTAGTGTTTGAGTTTTCCTTTTTTTTTGCTATTGATAGCTGTTTTGTATGATTTTACGAGTTAATAAATTTTTTGATTTTACAGGTAAATGTTTAGGGCTATTAGAATTTTGTGAGTTGGCATTGGCTGATGATGTTGAAGGTTCGGCGTCGATATCTGAGTAAGATATCACGGTGCGATTTTTGCAAGTTTTCACATTGGTTTTATTTGCTTGCTGTTTGCGTGAGGTGTTGTTTTTTGAGCTGCTACTGATGCGTATGTTTTTGATTTGATTGATGTCTTGAGTTGTAGATAGTGTATGCAGTCTTTAAATCGGCTTTTTGTAAAATTTGGATGGCAGTTATTTCTTGCTTTTCGATGAATACAGGGCACTTTTTGTCTGTTGATGAATGGTTGGTAATTGAGTATTTTCTTGCTGAGCAATTTACGCAATTTACATCGTTCGTGCAGTTCTTTATTGCGTTGTCTTCGATGTGTTGTTTTTGTCCACAAACAATGCACATTTTCTCAGACTTGCAGACCTTTTGGATATGACCAAATTTTAAACAGCAACTGCAGCGCATTGCGTACGGTATGTAAGGTTTGATTTGGGTTTTTTCGTATCCAATGAAGAGAAAATCGGGAAGGGTATGTTTAGCAAAAGTCAGTATGATTAATCCAGTTTCTGTGTATTCGTTGCCGTTTTTTTTCTTAATTTTCCTTATTTCACATACTCCTTGTCCTTCTAGTTCGTTGAGAATTTCTTCTTCTGAAATATTTCGTAAATCGTTTGAGTAGATTACGCCTTTGCATTTGTTGAGAGTATGTATTGTGCTCAGTTACGGTAATTTCTATCGTTTCGGTGAGTAACTTCAAGTTTAGTAGCTTTTCCGTTTGCTTTTGGTTTTTAGTTTTTATCATGAAATCTTCGTTTCGTAGTTTTTTGCAGTGCTCTACTTCTCCTCCGCATGTATGGTCAATTACTTTTTTAATAAGGAAGGATGACACATCGGAAAGAGTTATGTTGTTATTGGAGGTGCGTTTCATAATTAGGTATTTACTTTTTTTATTTTGACGCTTGTTCTAGACTTATAAATTTTTTTTTTTTATTTGTCACTGCTTACGCACACACGATGAAATTGACACGTCCGTTTGCTTCGGCTGTTAGTCAGAGACGTATAAATGACATATGTTTGGAGTTTATTTGAAATATTTAATCGAAATGGATACCCGGTTAAAAGTAATAATAATCCTTTTTCATGTACAAGAATGTACACTTTAAGAGCACGCAATGTTATTGTACTGCCGCTCTGTGCGCAATAGATGTTGTGGCGCTGTGTTGGATGCTGGTTTGATACAGATCCCACCCTTGCGAGTGGTCTACTATTTATTCAATTTATTTCTAGGTTACATAATAAACGCTGTGTTGTAAGCAGCAGCGTACTTAAAACTAGATATATAAACTGTATATAAGAATGTCAAGTGCGCCGTCTAATCTTTATGGGAGCACAAGTGATATTTGACCTACGCAATGCAGGCCGCTTATCCCTTGATAACTTATGCACCACATACAAAATCCCACACATAAGCAGGCACATATTCAAGCCACTTCAGGACTACATAATAAGAACAGTCATAAACCATCCCCATAATGTGCGCTGCAAGGATTCCGATGTGACGTCTTATGTTCATGTCTGAACATTCATCTTTTAAATTTAAGAAATTTTCTGAAGATACAAATGTTCAAATTAAGTTTTCCAGTCCAAGATATGCTCAAAGTAATGGGCTGGCGGAAAAGGGAGTAGGGATTGCAAAAAAATATACTAAAGAGATGTTATCAAACACAAAAGGTGAATTATTTCAGTATATAGCATAGCCAAGGCCCCGCAGCCAGTGCTATAAAACCTAAGTTAGTTTAGTTTTGTAAACTTCTCTATCTCTAATAATAATAATAATTTCAGTATTAACTGTTAGAATACAATACAACTCCTGTAGCAAGTATGCAATTGTAACGACCTCCGGTTTGTCCGGAACAACGGCTGGGATAGCTCAGCTATGCCCAAGGTAAATGTCACAACAAAATTTATATTTTGAAACTTTCGATATTTTAAATAAAAAAACACAATTTGCCTTTAAGTTTTAAATGTATATTATCCGCCGTTTTGCGGTATTTTTTCCTCCACACTTAATTTGAGCCGACACGCTGGCTAGATTTACAAATCTCTCTTTAAACAAATAAATGATTATAGACAAAAGGTTTTTGGTATTTAACAAAATTTAGTAAAGGGATAGATAGCAAGATTTTATGTTGGTCTTATTACTAAATACTAAAGCTAACTTCCCCTCCAAGACTTACTGGTCTGTAAGATATAAATCCTGGTAGCAAACGTTTCTCTCTTGACGAGACTCTTATCCAGATATACAATTCTGATAGCAAAACGTTTCTTTATTGCGGAGATGATTTTTAAGTCTAACGTAACTTAGTTCTACGCCACTTGGCGATACGCTAACCCAGAGGTTTGTCCTGGTGGCAAAATGACTTCTTGAATGTGTGTACGGACGCAGTGACTCCGTCGCGGTCGCACTCGGTGCGCTACTAATTGAAATGTCTTTATCTCCTTGCTTCTGTGCAAGTATTTTGTATTATTAGTTTTCCCGCATACGCCTTAAAACTTCGGCACTGACTATTTTTTTATTAACAGGTTTTTCCACTATTTAGGATAATTATTTGGGCTATTTTGCCTTTCCGTCAAAATTGTAATTTAACAAATTCTGTCACTTCACTCTTCTTCTTCACTTTTTCTTAAATTCTCTTGGCTAGATTTTTACACGTCACTCAACTATTGCTTCACTTCTTGACTTTTGCACTTCGGCGATTATTTCTCGACTGACCCCGATTTGGCTGGCGATCCGTCTTATATAGGCATATGATCGGCACCAAATCGTGGAATTCCCGCCCAAACCTATACTAACAACTCCTAAACTGTACTTTGCTTATCTAACTACCTATTTTCCCTAAAAAGACAGAGTACACCCTACCTGAAACTATCCCTATTCCCTACTCTACAGTCACACCTATGCACTACTGCTTTCTCCTACCTATTAAGCGCACCAAAATCCCGGCCAATAGTGTGAGTACTCTCTCCAGCCCTTGTTGGTATTGGTGAGAGTACTTTCTCCAAGCAGTACAAGCAGTGTCCCTATGGCCCTATTGGCAAAACTAGCTAAATGTTGTGAGATTAACACTGCCCAATTATTCTTTGGAAGGCAGATTAAAACAAAGTTGCCAGTAGTAAGTCACACATTGCGTCGAAACAACTTAAGTGAGCAGGAGATACAAATAAAAATTGAGAATAAAAAAAGTAACCAAACATATTATTTTGACAGGAACGCAAGATCGTTACCAGTATTAAAAATAGGAGATCTTATTATATTTAAAAGATGGCGTACGTTAAAGTCGGGCGCGGACGACTTTGGGATACCCTATCACCACATCGCAATTAAAACCGGTATATTGCTTCAGAACTCTAAAAGATGTTAATTTCCCAAAGGTTACGATATCTTCATAAACAAACGAAATACATCGAAAGTTATATAAAAAAAAATTTTTTGGCCGATTGGTCCTATGGGAGCTATATGATATAGTCAACCGATTTTGATCAAATTTGGTACAGTGTTGAAGAAAAAAACTTCCGAATGCTAAATTTGGCTACGATATCTTTATAAACAAACGAATTATCCATCTAAAACTTTTCGTTTTTTTCGAGGTCCTCTGAAACACCCCTATGGGAGCTATATAATGTAACCCCGATATCGAAAAAATAAAATAAACTTGTCTCCTATGGAATAATAAGGGATCTAATCTGAAAGTTTGGTTGCCCTAGCTCTTAGCTCTCTCTCTAGTCACCCTGATCATACTTTAGGTAACTTTGGGGGGTCTCCGACGTTTTCTTCTGTATGTTACATACATTTTAGGCTTGCACAAACTTAATATACCCTTTGTACCATACGATACAGGGTATAAAAAAACGGCAGTCAATGGCATTATGGAACAGTCACGGGTATTGTCAATAATATTCGTTCATATATTGTTAAAGACACTTTTGGAGATCACTATAAACGAAATCGTAAATTTATAGCCAAGACAAATAATCTTGATTTCAATGCAAGTGATTTAATGTACGAAGAAAACATAAAAGATAATAGTCGAGACATTGAAGAAATGAAAGAAATTAAAATTGTACCGTTGCCAAATCAAATAAACAACCCAAATAATTGTGAAGCTCATGAACAGCCGCTGTTAGACAGCTCACTAGCAGAGGAACATGAAACATCTTATAGAGACGATTCAGATGGTGAGGGCTCTAAATCTAAAATAACTAACTCAGAAAATGTAACTGAAAATAAAATGTCAAACCAACCCAATGTGACTTATTAAACAAATAAGTCGCTCGCCAACGCCAATTTTCAACATTTTTACATACAAAATGCAGCTAAGCGAACAGCAAGAGACAAAACAGAGGGACCGATAATTATTATAATTCAGCCGGCTGCTTGCTTTGGTGTCGCGCACGTAGGCAGCGTAGTACAAAAGCGACTTATTTGTTCGATTGCTGGAAAACTATTAATCGTAGAAAGTGATGGAGGACTCATTTTGTAGATAATTTAAATTACATTAACAAAATATATGGGTAAAATTTCCGAAAAAACCTACCTGTTTTGAAATATTCGTAAAACACCAAACACCATTTCCAACTTTTAACTTTAAACAAGTATTGTGCTTGAACCAATTAATCTAAAACCTTGATTTAAGTTTTGCTTGATAGATAATTTTATTTTATATTATTATAATATATTTATTTATATATTTTAATATTGACCTTTAAACCATCAGTCTAAGTTTTATAGAAAAAAAGATATCATGCAAAAACCGTAGCAACATATAATGTCAGGGGGCGGTGCCACGCCCCCCACCCACAATACGAAAACTCGGTTTTAGGCTTAGAGCAAGGTTCTTAACGATCCCTGAAAGTTTCATCCATTAAGTATTTTTTTCCAGATGAAACTGCAGATTTACTGTACTAGATATGGATGGGACTAAAATATAAGCTTTAAGATCTTATTGTTAATTTAAGAAAAAAGAAACTTTGTAATAATATCATGCTATAGGCTTTTTACACTGAGCACATCTGAGAGGAACGCATGGGATTTTTTGAAGATGTGAAAAAGGTGTTTGCACTGACTACATCTAACATTTAACATCTTGCTGTCATATTGACAGGCTGACACGTAAAATCATTTTCAAGATCAAATATTATTAAGGAACGGTTTTATGAATTTATGTTGAAAATATTAATTAATTGGGAGTATTAATGAGGACGACGAGCTGGTGCTAACTGGCACATACATGTACATAGTACATATACATATATGCAAGCGCCACGTGCTGTTTGGATGTTTGTTGGCGTTGTGCTAAAGTGCTTCGAGTCCATTGGACCTCACCAATGCCTGAAAGCCACTGGTTTAAAAATAATAGTAAATTCATAATTTAAATAATAAAAAATGTATGTATTTATATGTAGTTTATAAGCTATTTGTTCAATTAGATGGGTGCTACATTAGAATAAGGCCACCAGCAGTAAGAGTTGTTAACCACTATAATTATTAAGTTGGTTGTTTAACAAAATTAAAACTTGAGCTGCAGATTCACTTAGCGTCAGCGGTGCTGACATAGGATGAGAAGTCAAAAAACAATATGCTGATGTTTTAATGAGCCACAATTTGCCTTTATTTATTAAAATGTAAGAAATAAGAGTACAAAATATAAATTAATAAAATTGGTCTCTACTTTTTCCCTCATCCAAGTAGAAGCTCCGACTGGAATGCTTGCTGGATTGCGTGTTACGTTTTTGTTATCTATTTATTGCCGCACATTTTAAATTGTGTGCCAGATCCATAAACAAATGAGGCTTTGGCGCCTTGTTGAATTCAAAGTTGCCAGTCTTTTTCAATGACATTGTTTACATTTTCGCAGCGAGTGACAAAAATTAAGAGGTGCACAGAAAAATAATCGAGTAATTTCTCATCGGGACACAATAAGATAGGAACATTTCCACAAGATGTTGGAATGATGTAAAAATTTTCGGAACGGCAGATTCATACGTAACATCTTCGACATAAGATGTTAGATGTTAAATGTGCCCCAGTGTGAATAGGCTATAAGGATGTAAACTAAAGAAGGTTTGTAGAGGTGGAACAAATTTTCATGAAACAATGCTGGCACGGAGAAATATGCGACTTACAATGATGCTGCAGATGAGCCACTAGGATTTTCTCAAACAATTTAGGAATTGATGAACGATAATTGGAAACATCGGATCTATTACCCTTCTTGTGAAGGGGGATAGTAAAAGACGATGGTAGGGAAAGAGGCCGATTCAAGTGGCAAATTAAATACCATCAGCAAGGGTACGTCAAGCACAAGTGCGCAAGCTTTGATAACACAGGTAGAAACATTATCAGGGCCTGGCGAATAAGACATTTTAAGCGAGTTAATACCAGAAGTAAGATCATCATGTATCTATATATATAAAAAGAAGTTACATTTCCTTGGTAATCTTATAACTCAAGAACCGCCGAACCGACTGACACAAAAATACACAAAAAAAATTGAATTCGTTCCCATCTATGAGGAGGTGGTTTGTGTGAAGTTTGTTTGGAATCGGTGCAGCCGTTCCTGAGTTATGACATTTTATGTGAGTAATGGTTTCCTCTCATACGAAATGCCTGTATGGGAAAAACAACAACAAATACACAGCCGCTTATGAGCGTTTCTGTTGTACTGTATAACTGTATATGTGTACACAGTTGTCAAATGTGGTTGTAAGTGCATTATGTTAATATTAATTTGCTGTCATTGGAATTCAGTTGACAGTTACCGAATAACTTTTGCATAATTGTATCATCAAAAAAAAATAAAAAATATCAATGTCAATGAAATCAATTTCCACATCCAGGAAAAATTGCCAGGTGATTCGGTAAGGTATAAATCCATTGATACTGCTATGAATGAGGAAGACGCAGTCAATTATCCGGTCGAATTTTTAAATTCTTTGGAACCACCAGGCATGCCACCGCATAATTTGAATTTGAAAGTTGGTTCATCGATTATACTTCTCCGAAATCTTAATGCACCGAAACTTTGTAATGGGACGAGACTTTCAGTGAAGAAATTGATGCCAAATTTAATTCAAGCAACAATTCTCACTGGCAAAGCAAAAGGTGAAATTGTACTAATACCGCTCATTCCATTAATACCAAAGGACATGCCTTTCAAATTTAAACGTCTTCAATTTCCTTTTCGGCTTTTTTTTGCTATGACCGTCAACAAAACCCAAGGGCAAACGCTCCAGGTGTGTGGAGTTAATTTAGAGGAAGCTTGCTTTTCACACGGTCAACTGTATGTTGCATCTTCGAGAGTTGGAGCGCCGAAAAATTTGTTTATTTATGCACCACAAAATAAAACAAAAAATGTTGTGTATACAATTGTATTAAATTGAACGTTGCTTTTCTTTTTCCGAAATAAAAATAAAAATTATTTCATTTTATTTTGTACATTATTGTGTTTAGAAATCAAATCTTTTTAGCAATCAATTATTTGCGTAGCGAAGCGCGCCGGGTAACGCTAGTTGCTAATAAAAGGAACATATAGACTGTTACCAGGAAAAATAATGATTATAGCCGGTCGTTTTAAATATCTTCAATTTTTTAAATGTAGCAATTTCCGAGTGAACCATTGAGGCTTAACAGAAAAACAAGCATTTGTCGAAGGAACGCACGCATCAAATATAATGTTAGAGAATTACACAATAGCGGGATCATTGGCCAAAACCAAATGAAGGATCTGATTTGAGTAGTTTCGGATGGCATTTGTTTGCATGGAAGATTAAAATCGCCTACAACTAAAAGATTATCACGATTAAGTAAAAGCGAATGAACATAATTAATTGCAGTCAAATGTTGCAAAGCATATTGAGGCCAAGAAAATTCATTTAACACTAAAAGCTACCAGTCTTCATTGGATATTATGTGATCGATCTCGCATTTGTCTGGACTATAAGGTCTTACTCTACAACTCAACTATAAAGCCAATCTGGACTTATGGCTCTCAGCTATGGGGGAACACAAGCAGCACCAACGTAGACATCATACAGCGAGCACAATCGAAGATCTTCAGAACTATCATTGGGGCACCATGGTATATTCGAAACGAGCCCATCCACAGAGATCTGAATATTCTAGCCGTTAAAGATGAAATAGCGCAGCAGAAGGTGAACTACAACATTAAACTCACAACGCCCCCAAACCATCTGGCAAGAAGCTTAACCAGAGTTAGCAGCCGAACCCGACTCCGGCGAAATAATCTTCCAACCCAGCAATAAGTCCTCAGGGCCCTGCAAACCAAATACAGTCACGCCAGCCTGTTAGTTAAGTTATTATAATAAGATTTGATTACTTATTGTTAGTCACTATTAGAGAAGATCCAATAAATAAAGTATATATATATATGATTTCCTTTATCTCCTATTGGAGCATAAATAAAGTATATATGAAGTAGCAGATGAAGGAGGAAAAAAAAAGAAAAACTATTTGTAAACAGAATCTATCAAAGTCACCAATATGGACGGAAATTTTGAATGGCCAAATTTCACGAGGCGACTGCTCTAAGACTGGGTTCAGGCGGAGGCTAATCAAGAGCATAATTAGAGGATCGGAGACGGAAACGAAGCAAGCAATCGCGTTCCTGGAAATGGAGTTAAAGGAGAAGCAGGAGAAGCATAGGAAAGCGGAAGGCGTAATTCGGGGACATCGGGAGGCTTTGGTACTGAAGACTTTGAAGGTGTGTCAAAATTATAGTCACTAAGCATTTTAAGGCTATTATCAAACTCAAAAGACCTTTGATTAGCCAGCTTTTTCAGATCGATAAGCTTATTTTGAACGTTATTCAGGAAAGTATTTTGAATATCCTTCATTGAATCTAGAAGATGACGTGGCATATTTTGAATATCCTTCATTGAATCTAGAAGGTGACGTGCCCATGTGCACACCCACATTAAAAAAACCCATCCGGTCAAACGAACCAAATGAGGAACGTAAAACTCGTGTACGCACGGCTTTGAGAAAACCTGTACCATACTTTTAATTTTATTTACATAGTTAATATCGTAACTTTGCTAGCGCCATCTATTGTTCAGGAGTTTTGCTAAAGTTAAGATTACCAAATGGTTGTTTCGTCTTTGTTGATGCCTTTTAGTTCTCTGTAATTGAACTGCATTATAAAATACTGATAGTGTCAAAAAGCGGCACCATTGACCCAAACTTGTATAGATCTTACCTATCTACTGCCTTTGGCCTTGTGCAATAATTCTTGCTAAAAAGAATTCGGTTCATATAATAAAGATGGCGTACGTTAAAGTCGGGCGCGGACGACTTTGGGATACCCTGTACCACAACATTGCATTTAAGTCCGGAACTTTTCTTAAGAATTCCAAAAGACATTTGATTGCCAAATTTAGTTACGATATCTTCATAAACAAGCGAAAAAAATGGCGTACGTTAAAGTCGGGCTCGGACGACTTTAGGATACCCTGTACCACTGCTTGCAATCAAATCCGGTAAATTGCTTAAGAACACCAAAAGACATTTGATTGCCAAATTAGATTATGATACCTTCATAAACAACCAAAAACAGACGAATTTTTAATCAAAAACTTTTTTTTCGACCGATCTGGGAGCTATATGATATAGTCAACCGATTTTGATCAAATTTGGTACAGTGCTTGGGAACTCTAAAAAACTTCTTAATGCCAAATGTGGTTACGGTATGTTCACAAATAAACGAAACACAACGAATTTTGTACAAAACACGATTTTTTGACCGATTGGTCCTATGGGAGCTATATGATATAATCAACCGATTTTGATCAAATTTGCTACAGTGCTTGGGATCTCTAAAAAAACTTCTTAATGCCAAATGTGGTTACGGTATCTTCACAAATAAACGAAACACAACGAATTTTGTACAAAACACGATTTTTTGACCGATTGGTCCTATGGGAGCTATATGATATAGTCAACCGATTTTGATCAAATTTGGTACAGTGCTTGGGAACTCTTAAAAACTGATAAATGCCAAATTTGGTTATAATATCTTTAGAAACAAACGAAACGCAACGAATTTTGTACAAAAAAAGATTTTTTGACCGATTGGTCCTATGGGAGCTATATGATATAGTCAACCGATTTTGATCAAATTTGGTACAGTGCTTGGGAACTCTTAAAAACTTATAAATGCCAGATTTGGTTATAATATCTTCACAATCAAACGAAACGCAACGAATTTTGTACAAAAAACGATTTTTTGACCGATTGGTCCTATAGGAGCTATATGATATAGTCAACCGATTTTGATCAAATTTGGTACAGTGCTTGGGAACTCTAAAAAACTCCTTAACGCCAAATTTGGTTACAATATCTTCACAAACAAACGAAACACAACGAATTTTGTACATAAAACAAATTTTCGACCGATTGGTCCTATGGGAGCTATTTTGATTAAATTTTGTACAGTGCTGGGGGTTTCTAAAAAACTTCCGATTGTCAAATTTGGTTATGATATCTTCATAAGCAAACGAATTATCCATCTAAAACTTTTGCTTTTTTTCGAGGTCCTCTGAAACACCCCTATGGGAGCTATATAATGTAGTCCCGATATCAAAAAAATAAAATAAACTTGTCTCCTATGGATAAATAACGGATCTTATCTGAAAGTTTGGTTGCTCTAGCTCTTACCATCTCTGAGATCTAGGCGTTCATACGGACAGACGGACAGACGGTCAGACGGACAGACGGACAGACGGACATGGGTATATCGACTTCTCTAGTCACTCTGATCATACTTTAGGTAACTTTGGGGGGTCTCCGACTTCTCCTTCTGTACGTTACATACATTTTCGGCTTGCACAAACACAATATACCCTTTGTACCATACGGTACAGGGTATAAACAGACGAATTTTGTACAAAATACGTTTATTTTGGCCGATCGGTCCCATGGGAGCTATATGATATAGTCAACCGATTTTGATCAAATTTGGTACAGTGCTTGAAAACTCTAAAAAACGATTTTTTGGCCGATCAGTCCTATGGGGGCTATATGATATACTCATCCGATTTTCATCAAATTTGGTACACTGCTTGGGAACTATAAAAAACTTCCGAATGCCAAATTTGGTTACGATATCTTTATAAACAAACGAATTATCCATCTAAAATTTTTGGCTTTTTTCGAGGTCTTCTGAAACACCATGGGAGCTATATAATATAACCCTGCTATCAAAAATATAAAATAAACTTGTCCCCCCTGACATAATAACGCATCTAATCTGAACATTTGGTTGCTCCAGATCTCACCATCTCTGAGATCTAGGCGTTCATACAGACAGATAGACGGACATGGGTATATCGGCTTCTTTAGTCACCCTGATCATATTTTAGGTAACTTTGGGGGGTATTCGACGACTCTTTCTGTATGTTACATACATTTTGGGCTTGCACAAACTTAATATACCCTTTGTACCATATGGTACAGGGTATAAAAATTATAAAAATGTAAAATTTGTGTTTCGTGTTTTTCTCGTATCTCGAAAAACACGCCGCAACAAAATGTTGTGGTATATAATCCTAAGTATCTCTGAAAGTTACTTTGGAGTTTCGTGTTAATAATCAGCATCAATTAGGGCAATCGGTAGATTGCTTGTCTTGGTCAGAGTATGTACAAACTGCTGTACGCCGTCTGGAAAGATTTAGGCAGGTGCACGAAATTATACTCAAGATCCTGTCGTTTTATACTTCAATCATTTACGATCATCAGAATTACAATGTATTGGAAAAACTTTCAACAATTTAAAAAGAACAAACATGAAACTAATGTTAGACTGACAGTTTTAATAGTAGTAAAACAATTCTAAAGATTGCGTACGTTAACGTCCGGCGCGACCCACTTTCAGATACCCTATACCACCACATTACAATCAATTTTTGGTACATTGCTTAAGAACTACAAAAGACATTTGGTTGAAAAATTTGATTACGATATCTTCATAAACAAACGAAACACAACGAATTTTCCACCAAACACGTTTTTTTTTGACCGGTCGGCCCTATGGGGGCTATATGATATAGTCAACCGATTTTGAATAAATTTTGTATCGTGCTTGGGAACTCTAAAAAACTTCCGAGCGCCAAATGTAGGTAAAAATAAGAGTGAGGCTTGAGAATATTTGATTAAAAGAAAAGAGAAATTAATTCTTACCTTAAATATACATGGCACATCTTTTTTCGCAGCATGTATAACATCGCTTTCCCGGACGCTTCCAACCGTAAATTCTGGGTCCCTCATGTCTAAAACTTGTGACACACTCACACTTGGCAAAGCGCATCGATCAGGAGATATGTCATACAAAAATAATTTAAAGTCACAAACAACAACAAACTGACGAATCCATCCGCGTTTTATTACGCCGGTTTTTGGAACTTTAACATATCCTTCGTAAGCCGTTCCAATCCCTCTTGTGGGATCTATACCCAAGGGTCTTTTGGTTTGATCAACAGGGACTGGGCAAACCGTTGGCACTTTTTGACAACATATAGTATGACATGCAAATCCACATAGTTCACATACGACCCCTTGCCTTGTAAGTCCAACCATAAGAGAAGTACAATGGTTACATTTCGTTGGACTACTAAATGTGCGAACTAAAAACTGATGAATCGAAGAAGTATTGCTTTTAACAATACGCATGGAATCTAATTTTACCCCATCGATTTTTGATTGAAAGTCCTGATTTTTTTCAGTTGTATCAAATTCAAATAGATGTGAACTTGAGTTTCGAAAAAACTTATCATTTAAAAATGTTTCTGGATTAATGATGCAATCAGGATTGTTAGCAATGTCCTTAAATAGCGCATGCGACGACGGCGCATCCAAAAATGATTGAGAGTAGTCAAGTCCTTCTTTTTGATAATCGCGCAGTTCATTTTCCTTTTTTTGTAAATCGCACACAATCTTTTCACAACGTTTTTTGTAATCCCACAAATCTTTTTGCGTTGAAATTAGTTCGGCTCTGGTTTGACTAAGCTCTTCGGATATATTGGCCTTAGCTTGAATTTCACGCTGAAGTGCACTTTGTAAATTTAACAGCTCCATTTTATCTAGTTTTTGAGAACGTCTGTTTTTCCAGTTTTTATGGTCCACAGCATTATTGTTAAATGTACCTGTGTGCTTTAGATATTCTAGTTCTTCAGTCATTTTACTGGCTAAAGCTTGAAGGTAACTTCTGGCATCCTTTTCATCTGAGACCCATTGTATAATCTCAGTCATTTGATGTTCCCACTGATTTATCGCTTCACGTTTAATCCGTAATTCGTTAATTAATTCATCATCTTCAACTTGCAATTCAATTAAATTTTTTGACTTCAAGTTTATTTCCGCACTCAATCTTTGGTTTTCTTCTAACCACATTGTTTTTTCTAATTCATGTTTTTTTTTTAATTCCGAAACAGTTTCGACTGATTCCGCAATAGATTCAATTTGAGCACGTTTGAGTTTTTCTTGTGTTTGCTGTAGTTCGTTAAAAATGGATGATTTTGAATTTTCCGCTTCAGAAAGATGATCTCGTAATGCTTCCATTTCGAGGGCATGTCGACTTTGCTGCTGGCTTATTTTTTCTGTGTATTGAAGTTCAAGTCTTTCAATTTCGTATGTAGACATGTCAGAAGAAATACTTATAGGAAGAGCTGTCTCTAAGTTAGATTTTGACTTACGAAACTCCATTTGTAATTGTCTACAGCACTCTTCTGCTCGTTCCCTTAACTTTTTTTCTTTTGACGCTTCAATTACAGAATCTTCAATGTGAATTTCTAGTTCTCTTCTATTTTTATCAGATTTACGTAACTCATTTCGCAGAGTATCATTTTTCTGCATGGCGCCATCTAGCTCCTCTTCCTTATCTCTAACTTGTCTAGAAAGCTTTTGTTTTTGATTACGCAACTCTGCAAGTTTTTCAGTGACTTCTGAATATTCTATCATAGCAACATTGCGTTGCGATAACGCGTCTTTTAGCTCTGCATCTTGAATTTTTACTCTTTCTAAAATTTCTATGTATTTCTTAGACAGTTCACTTTTTTCCTGGTTCGCTAGCAGAAGTTTTTCGGCTACAACCTGCAACTTATTTTCTTGGTGTGCACTTGTAAAATTTCCAGAATTTTTAGTAGACTTGTCTTGTAGGTCATTTAAATAAAGCATATGATCTACTTTTAAGCCTTCAACTTCAATTATGTCAGAAGAGTCGATGTCTGATGCACAATTAATTTGAGAAAAGGTAAATCCAATAAATGGTAAATGAAATCCTGAGAAAGCTGGGTTTGTGGATGTAGGCATAGTGTCAGTTACTCGAACATCATTATCATCCACATCAAAATTAGAAGTATCCGTAGGACTTGAAACTTCCGGTACATAAGGCGCAGCACCAGAGCGTATGTTTTCCCAGTCTATTCCTTGGAACCAAGAATGTTGCATAAAATCTTTAATGCCATTTTGACCAAGTCGATTTTCGGGAACACAAATTAATTTACCTAGTAAATCTTTAGATGATTCAGATACTTTTGAGTTTAAGTTTTCTTGCGAAGGGAAATTAAAACAATTTTGATGATTCATTATTTTTCCATAAGTTTCAACAAGGCTTTCTGCATAAAACGGTGTTTCTCCAAATAGCATCTCGTACATGCAGACACCAAGAGACCACCAATCACACTCTGTTCCATAACGACCTTTTCCGTCTTCCATTGCTCTTAGAATTTCAGGCGATATGTAATCTGGAGTTCCTACAGCTACATTAGATTGCACATTTCCATCATGATCGAGGCGTAAACAAGAACCGAAATCAGCTAAACGTACATGACCCATTTTGTCTAGCAAAACATTATCGGGCTTTATATCTCTGTGTACATATTTAATTTTATGAATGCTGTGGATCGCTAATATCATTTCTGTGATGTAAAATTTAGCCATATCTTCCGGAAGTCTATCTTCAAATTTACTTAATAATGTTAATAAATCTCCACCGCAGTAATAATCCATAACGAGATACTGAAAAGTTCAAGGTTAAAAAATAAAGTTATTACAGTTGTGTACTATGGAAGTATACATAAAATTATACTTAGATAGCATGTTTAAAATATATGTGACGTTTTAATAATGCTACAATAACGTTATATGTATGCAATATTTATTTATTTGAATTTACAAAATCACTAAAACTAATAATAATCATGTTGAAGGTTAAATACCCTGAACCATCACATTGCAATCAAATTCGGAATATTGCTTAACTACTCCAAAAAACTATTGATCGCCAAAGGATCTAGCTGAATGAGGTACTGGAAACTATCACCAGCGATTTTTGAAAACTAATGATGCAGTTCGAGGCATAGGGAAAATTTCAGTTTTTAAACAAAAAGCGTTGCGGCTCAATTTAAAAAAAAATGTTTTTCATTTTTTTTTTATTGTGACTAAACTAATAAATATTTTTGAAGCAATTTTTATACCCTGTACCTATAGGTACAAAGATATACTAGATTTGTGCAATGTATGTAACGGACAGAATGAGGCGTGGCAGACCCCAAGTCCTCGGGTAGCGATTGAGCCATGTCCGTCCGTCCGTATGAACGCCTAGATCTCGGAGACTATAAGAGCTAGAGACACGAAACTTTACCAGCTGGTGCGCATATTTCCTGAGAAGATGAAGTTTGTTGAATCATGTCAATATCTTCCCCAGTTCCCCGCAGTAAAGTTTCGCGGTTTTTAGCCACACCGTTTAGTATTTTCATTTGAAATTTAACAGAGCGATGCGTTGTAGTTACATGCATCTATGTGTAAAAAATTAACAAAATCGGACAAATACAACAAAAGTTACAGTCAAAAATGTGAAAATTTCACCTCCCCTTGCCAATAAACTGCGTCAATATTTGACTCTACGCAATTATGGCTACAAGTGACCTAGAATCACAATTTTTGGTAAGCTCATTCATGTGGCTCTAATGAACAAATCCACATCCAAATTTTATCGATGCGGTCCCCCACCCCACATTTTTTTTTTAATCTAAGTTGGCAATAGGGTTATTTAAAAAAAAAATATTTGAATTTTTTAACCAACACATTTTCTTAAAAAATAAAAAAAAAGATGGCGTACGTTAAAGTCGGGCGCCGCCGACTTTGGGATACCCTGTACCACCACATTGCAATCAAGGCCGATATATTGCTTACGAACTCCAAAAGATATTTCTTTGCCAAATTTGGTACCGATATCTTTATAAACAAACGAAACAACGAATTTTGTTCAAAAAACGTTTTTTCGACCGATCGTTCCTATTGGAGCTATATGATATAGTCAACCGATTTTGATAAAATTTGGTACAGTGTTGAAGATCTCTAAAAAACTTCTGAATGCCAAAATTTGGTTACAATATCTTAATAAACAAACGAAGCACAACGAATTTTGTACAAAAAACGTTTTTTTGACCGATTGGTTCTATGGGAGCTATATGATATAGTCAACCGATTTTGATAAAATTTGGTACAGTGATTGGGAACTCTAAAAAACTTTTGAATACCAAATTTAGTTACGATATCTTAATAAACAAACGAATTATTTATCTAATACTTTTGGGGTTTTTCGAGGTCCTCTGAAACACCCCTATGGGAGCTATATAATAGAACCCCGATATCCAAAATATAAAATAAACTTGCATCCCCTGACATAATAATGCATCTAATCTGAAAATTTGGTTGCTCTAGCTCTTACCATCTCTGAGATCTAGGCGTTCATACAGACAGACAGACAGACGGACAGACGGGCATACGGACATGGGTATATCGACTTCTCTAGTCACCCCGATCATACTTTAGGGTAACTTTGGGGGGTCTCCGATGTCTCCTTGTGTATGTTACATACATTTTCGGATTGCACAAACTTAATATACCCTTTGTACCATACGGTACAGGGTATAAAGATGGCGTACGTTGAAGTCGGGCGCGGACGACTTTGGGATACCCTGTACCACTACTTGCAATAAAATCCGGTAAACTGCTTACGAACTCCAAAAGATATTTCTTTGCCAAATTTGGTCACGATATCTTTATAAACAAACGAAACAACGAATTTTGTTCAAAAAACGTTTTTTCGACCGATCGTTCCTATTGGAGCTATATGATATAGTCAACCGATTTTGATCAAATTTGGTACAGTGTTGAAGATCTCTAAAAAAACTTCTGAATGCCAAATTTGGTTACGATATCTTCACAAACAAACGAAACACAACGAATTTTGTACAAAAAACGTTTTTTTGACCGATTGGTCCGATGGGAGCTATATGATATTTATTTTATTTTATTAGAAAGATCAACATACAATCTAAACAGTTGATAAATATAAAAAGACAAAACAAAAGAAACCATAATTAAAACTTATAATAAATAATATAATTAATATTAGAAAGTTTGCCACTGACCCGGTGGGGGAATTTTATTTGACAGAGGGCTAGCTATGCCCCTACTCACAGCCAAATGTGGTCAGTGGCAAAACAAGTTGAACCAGCAAAATAGTCCTGAGGCAAGCTGTGCCCCTATTCACAGGAAGAGTGGCCGCTGGTCTTAGTTGGTGCCAAGGTAATTTAAAACAGCTCTCATCAAGCTGGAAGGTGAAAGTCCACTTGAGAAGATTCGCGCCAAGTCATTATAGTTTGAACATAAAACTCTAAATGGCTCATGTAAAGTGGTAGTGCATCTCATAAGAGATAAGGGTACAAAATTCCTAGAGGAGCGTCTAGGAATGTCAAACAGATATAGTCAACCGATTTTGATCAAATTTGTACAGTGCTTGAAAACTCTAAAAAAAGATGGCGTACGTTAAAGTCGGGCGCGGACGACTTTGGGATACCCTGTACCACCACATTGCAATCAAGTCCGATATATTACTTACGAACACCAAAAACAATTTCTTTGCCAAATTCAGTTACAATATTTTTATAAACAAACGAAACACAACGAATTTTCTTCAAAAAACTTGTTTTTGACCGATCGGTCCTATGGGAGCTATATTATATAATCAACCGATTTTGATCAAATTTGGTACTGTGCTTAGGCACTCTAAAAAACTTCCAATTGCCGAATTTGGTTACGATATCTTCATAAACAAACTAAACAAAAAGAATTTTGTTCAAAATACGTTTTTTCGACCGATCTGTCCTATGGGAGCTATATAATATAGTCAATCGATTTGGATCAAATTTGGTACAGTGCTGGGTATCCTTAAAAAACTGACAAACACCAAATTTGGTTACAATATCATCACAAACAAACGAAACACAACGAATTTTGTACAAAAAACGTTTTTTTTGACCGATTGGTCCTATGGGAGCTATATGATATAGTCAACCGATTTTGATAAAATTTGGTACAGTGTTTAAGAACTCTAAAAAACTTCGGAATGTCACATTTGGTTACAATATCTTAACAAATAAACGAAACACAACGAATTTTGTAAAAAAAAACGTTTTTTTGACCGATTGGTCCTATGGGAGCTATATGATATAGTCAACGGATTTTGATAAAATTTGGTACAGTGTTGAAGATCCATAAAAAACTCCCGAATGCCAAATTTGGTTACAATATCTTCACAAACAAACGAAACACAACGAATTTTGTAGAAAAAACGTTTTTTTGACCGATTGGTCCTATGGGAGCTATATGATATAGTAAACCGATTTTGATAAAATTTGGTACAGTGTTGAAGATCCATAAAAAACTCCCGAACGCCAAATTTGGTTACGATATCTTCACAAACAAACGAAACACAATGAATTTTGTAGAAAAAACGTTTTTTTGACCGATTGGTCATATGGGAGCTATATGATATAGTCAACCGATTTTGATAAAATTTGGTACAGTGCTTAGGAACTATTGTGTGCCAAATTTGGTTACGATATCTTCATAAACAAACGAATTATCCATCTAAAACTTTTGGTTTTTTTCGAGGTCCTCTGAAACACCCCTATGGGAGCTATATTATGTAGTCCCGATATCAAAAAAATAAAATAAACTTGTCTCCTATGGATTAATAAGGGATCTTATCTGAAAGTTTGGTTGCTCTAGATCTTACCATCTCTGAGATCTAGGCGTTCATACGGACAGACGGACATGGGTGTATCGACTTCTCTAGTCACTCTGATCATACTTTAGGTAACTTTGGGGGTCTCCGACTTCTCCTTCTGTACGTTACATACATTTTCGGCTTGCACAAACACAATATACCCTTTGTACCATACGGTACAGGGTATAAATATTGAGTGCCAAATTTGGTTACGATATCTTCATAAACAAACGAATTATCCATCAAGAACTTTTTGTTTTTTTCGAGGTCCTCTAAAACACCCCTATGGGAGCTGTATAATATAACCCCGATGTCAAAAAAATAAAATAAACTTGTCTCCCCGGACATAATAGCGCATCTAATCTAAAAATTTGGTTGCTCTAGCTCTTACCATCTCTGAGATCTAGGCGTTCATACAGACAGACGGACATGGGTATATCGACTTCTCTAGTCACCCTGATCATACTTTAGGTAACTTTCGGTACAGTGTTGACGATCTCTTAAAAACTTCCGAATGCAAAATTTGGGTACGATATCTTTTTAAACAAACGCATTATCCATCTAAAACTTTTCGTTTTTTTCGAGGTCCTCTGAAACACCCCTATGGGAGCTATATAATGTAACCCCGATATCGAAAAAATAAAATAAACTTGTCTCCTATGGAATAATAAGGGATCTTATGTGAAAGTTTGGTTGCTCTAGCTCTTACCAGCTCTGAGATCTAGGCGTTCATACGGACAGACAGGCAGACGGACATGGGTATATCGACTTCTCTAGTCACCCTGATCATACTTTAGGTAACTTTGGGGGGTCTCCGATGTTTCCTTCTGTATGTTACATACATTTTCGGCTTGCACAAACTTAATATACTCTTTGTACCATACGGTACAGGGTATAAAAATAAAAATTATAGAAAAAAACTAAAAAAACGCTTTAAAGTAAACAGAACTAAAAAGTAGAAAATAAATTTGATGTATCAAGAGTTTGTATTACAGCAATAGGAAATTCCGACAATGAATTATGACTAATTAGTTTGGAATAAGATTAAATTAGAAATTAAATTATTAATAAATATAGTAAAAATAGATTTCGGATACTTTCGGATCGTTTTTTAATTTTACAGGCGCTATATGCAGGTAAAGTTGTTGCCTATGCGGACGATGTGGTTAATATGCTGAACGGAAAATTTCCACAGACCCTCTGTGACCGTATGACAGTTAAACTCAAAGAACTGTCAATGTGGGCACTAGAAAGCTTTATCTTTTCGAAAAGATACTAGCTACCAAATCTTTCTCCTCCTAGAATAAATAATTCAGTACTGTCCTTCAGTGATACTGCAAAATACTGTAAGGAAGTTCTGGTGCTGGGGTATAACTCAGTCTGAACCAGGGCCAACTTACAACTTTTTTTTTTTTTTTTTTTTTTTTTTTTTTTTTTTTTTTTATTATTTCCATTAAGCCGCAGCCTTTGGCGTCTGACTCAATACTTAAAAAAACCAGCCATTCCAAGTGCTCCGATTCAATCTACCAATGGCCTCTGGTGTCGTTCTGACCGAGCCCGTGCTGAAGCTTTCGCCCATCACCTGGAGGACCGTTTTACTCCTCTTAACCTGAACTCAATTTCTGACGTCGAGGAAACTCTGGAGGCATTATCCACACCGTTTCAACTGGACCTGCCTATACGCCCCATACGTCCTAATGAAATTGTAGATCAAATAAACGTGCTTAAACCCAAAAAAGCACCTGGTCTTGATAAAATTGACGCCAGAGTAGCTAAGGCTCTTCCCATGGCGGGCATACTCGCTCTGACCAAGATATTCAATGCGATTATGCGTCTGGCATATTTCCCAAAGCAGTGGAAATGTGCTCAGATTGTAATGATTCTGAAGCCCTGCCAGCCTCCAACCTCCATCTCGTCTTATCGCCCGATTAGCTTGCTGCCGGTATTCGCGAAAATTTTTGAAAGAATTTTTTTGAGCAGAGTTTTGTCATTATCCAGCGTGACAAGCCTAGTCCCAGCGCACCAATTCGGTTTTCGTCCGAAACATGGCACGCCTGAGCAAATTCACAGAGTGGTGCAGCACATCTTAGACTCCTTCGAGCATCGTCGCTACTGCATGGCAGCTTTCTTGGATGTCAAGCAGGCTTTTGACAGAGTGTGGCACGAAGGGTTGCTACAAAAACTAAAATCAGCCCTTCCTGCTCCCCATTATGAAGTCCTAAAATCATTTCTTGGAAATCGCACTTTCAAAGTTATGGTGAAAGGTGAGCTCTCGGAACGACGGAACATTAAAGCTGGAGTGCCGCAAGGTAGCGTTCTCTCACCATTTTTATTCTCCGTTTTTACTATGGACATGCCGAGCTCGACGGGCAGTTCTGAGCTTATAACGGCAACATATGCTGACGACACTGCTATTCTTTCGTCTTCCTATAGCGTCCAAAT
The DNA here is from genome assembly GCA_949987675.1 of Chymomyza fuscimana. NCBI lineage: Eukaryota > Metazoa > Arthropoda > Insecta > Diptera > Drosophilidae > Chymomyza > Chymomyza fuscimana. Next base: position 53,304,955 of record OX465089.1, read on the forward strand.
GGCAACTGATGCCTTGCAGAACCAGTTGGACATTATCGCAATTTGGGCAAAACGCTGGAGCATCCAGCTTAACGGTGACAAATCTTCCAGCGTTTTATTTTCGTTAAGGAAAGACCCAAGTCCTGCACTCACCTTAAATGGGGAGATAATTCCAATTAAAACATCGCACCCATACCTTGGCATTCATCTCGACAAAAAACTATGCTGGAAACAGCACATTAAAATAATAACAGCAAGGTGCAGAGCGAAACTTGGCAAAATGGAGTGGCTACTTGGCAGAACTAGCAAGCTGTCCCTTGAAAATAAAAGCATCCTCTATAAGAGTATAATAATGCCAGCTTGGTATTATGGCATCCAAGTCTGGGGAACCGCAGCTAAGTCCTATATGAAAAAAATTCAAATTTTGCAAAATAAAACCTTGCGCAAAATTGCTGATGCCCCATGGTACATCCGTAATCGCAACCTTCACAAGGATCTAGGCATTCCTTTTGTGGGTGACTTGTTAAATAAACTTAGCGGCCGTTACGCGGATCGCTTACGATCCCATCCCAATTCTCTTGCATGTGCCCTGGCCGGTCATAGACCAAGAAGACGCCTGAAACGACTCCACCCATATGATCTCAGAAGGCGTGCTTTAACATAGCAACTATGTGTCTTATTAACATTTTATGAGGAAATGTTTAATGTCGCTAAATCAGACTATAATTTTTTTTTTCTAGCAGATTACAAAGACCTGAGTATTTTGTAGATTCAGTCGAATCTTTTTTTTTTTTTTGCACATTTTCTTTTTGTAAATATTGTATATATGTATATATGTAGTAATGTAAGCCCTATCACACACCTATATTTAGTGTGTAGCGATTTATTTTTGTATAAATATTGGATTAAAACCTTTTGAATTTTTCGGTTGATTGCCAATAAATAAATATATTCAAAAAAAAAAAAAAAAATTATTTCCATTATAAATTACAATCTGTTTAGGTTAACAATAAGTAATTGGTGTAATGGGCTCGGAATTGTAATGTCCCTTCCCTTCGCAAGAGTACATTATTATTTAAATTTAAGTGCGATTTAGTTTTTATTATTATAAAAGGTATATTTGTGTGTGATTATGATTATTATTATATTAAGATGCGAGCTAGTTCTGTTTGTGTTTTGCGCTTTAGTCTTCTTGGTTGGAGTTCCATTCCCGGTATTTGTCTCATTTTTAGGTTTTCGTGCTGTAGTAGTCGCAAAGTGTGCTTACAGCTGTTTTTCATTAATGTTTCCGTAACTGTTTCTACGTCAAGATCGTGGTGGATATCATAATTTCTGCATTTGTGATTGTTCTTAGCATCTTAGATTTACTTCTTTGTATAAGTTGTAAGTTCGATTTACTGGTAGTCCCCCATATTTCTAGTCCGTATGTCCATATCGGTCTTATTATTGATTTATATATTGTTTGTTTGTTATGTAAGCTTAGGTTAGATTGTTTTCCTAGTAGCCAGTAGAGTTGTCGGAATTTGTTTCTCATTTCATTTCTTTTGTTCAATATGCGTTGGTTCCATGTGAGTTTTGAGTCAATTGTGATCCCTAAGTACTTTGCACTCGAGTGTAGTTTTATGTCTTCTCCATTAATTTTGATTGGATGTCTTGCAGATTTTCTCTTAGTGTATATAACATGTTGCGTTTTGTCTTTATTGACCTCAATGCCCCATTTTTCGAACCAGAGGGTTGTAGCTGTTAGCGTATCTAGCAGTGTTTTTGTTGCTACCTTTTCGCTGTTATTAGCTGACATCAACACAGTGTCGTCTGCAAATGTAGCTATCATGGACCCTGGGGTAGTTGGCGTTGGTAAATCTGCTGTGTATATCAGGTATAATATGGGGCCTAGTAGCATTCATCGTCGTATTTTATGAAAAAGTATCTGTCAGTTATGTAGCTTTTAAGGATATTAAATATGTTAAGTGGTAAGATGTTTTTAAGCTTATGTAGAAGTCCTTTGTGCCATACTCTGTCAAATGCTTTCGCAATGTCCAAGTATACAGCAATGCAATATTTCTTATTGTCAAAGTCGTCTGTAATTTTGTTGACTACTCTGCGAATCTGCTGGACAGTTGAGTGTTGTTTTCGGAAACCGAACTGGTGAGAGGGGATAGCGTCCTTTTGTTTTATAATCGGGTCGATTCTGTCAAATAGTATTTTTTCGAATAATTTGGAGAGGATAGGCAGTAAGCTGATTGGTCTGTACGAGCTTGCAATAGTGGCGTTTTTATTTGGTTTAGGAATCGCTGTAACTTGTGCAACTTTCCATGCCTTCGGAAAGTATTGTAGTCTAATAATCGTATTGAAGAGGTCTCGTATATAACTTATTATAGGGTCAGGTAGTTCCTTTAGTATTTTTCCGCTTATTTGGTCGTATCCCGGTGTCTTTTTGTCTTTAAGCTTCTTCATATAGTTCTTTATTTCTGCTTTTGATGTGTTTTGTATTGCGTAGTCTGGATTTTCAGTTGGAACTGGGAGCTCAATGTTTTGATTGTCCATGCTATTTTTAAATATTGTTTTAAATTGGTCAGCCAGAGTTTCAGCTTTCTCTTTGTTGGTCCTTGCCCATGTGTTGAATTTTGTTTTTATTGGAGGCTTGTGTATGATTGCTTTAGTAAGTTTTTTAGTCGCTTTCCATAGGGAATAGTTAGTAGCTGTAGTTGTCTCAAGGCTGCTTAGGAACTTCTTCAGTCGATTATCTTTGTCTTCTTGGAGAATTTGTTTAAGTTCATTTGTGGCTTTGTTTAATTTAGTTTTATCGTCTGGATGTTTAGAGAGTTGCCATATTTTCCTAAGTTTGCGTTTTTGTCTGATTTTGTCTCTAACAAAAGCAGGGATTTTGTTTATTGTTGAGGTGTCTAATGCTGGTGTCGATTGTGTTACTGCTTTTACTATGTTGTCATTTAAATATGCAATTGCAGAGTCAAGATCCGTGGTGGATTTTAAAGGGACTCTTGTTTCCATATTTTCTAGTAGTACGTCACGAAATATATTTCAGTTCGTCTTATGGTTGTACAGCGATGTGGAGACTTTTTCGACGGGTCTATCTTGAAGTGTTATTATAATTGGTGAGTGGTCTGATGATAAGTCAAGGCATGATTTTATTGCTAAGTTTTCATATGTCACATTTTTGGTAATACAGAAGTCAATTAAGTCAGGAAGTTTTTTAGTGTCTGTTGGCCAATATGTCGGTTCTCCTGTGCTTAGTATGAAGTTGTTGTTCGCCTTAATGGCTTCGTATAAATGTCTTCCTTTAGCGTTGGTATTGTAGTCTCATTGTATTTGTAGTCATTGTAGTCTCCTCCTGCTAAGTACCGATTTCCAATTGATTTTAGGTAAGCGAGGTATTGGTCTTTTGTCTTATTGAACTTGGGTGGACAATAAACAGCTGATATATTTATAGGACCAGTTGAAGTTCTGATGCAGATTGTAGTCGCTTGTATATGTTCTGTTTTATAACCGTCCATTTCTACGCACTTCAGAGTTCTTTTTATTATGATTGCTGTGCCGCCATGAGCTTTGTTGTCAGGGTGATTTGTATAATAAATATCAAAGTTCGGTATGTTTATATACGTCTTGTCAGTGGCATGGGTTTCGGAAATAAGCATGATGTCGATTGCATTTTCAGTAAAAAACGATTGTAGTTCTAGTAAGTGACGAAACAGTCCGTTGGCATTCCAGATGGCAATTATTAGTTTATTGTTTGTCAAGTTTCGTTACAAGAAGGGTAATGATGTTCATTAGAGGAGGCTAATCGTGACTCGCTGGTAAAGACATATTTTTGTTTAGTGCTTGTGCGTATGATATTTCTGAAGTAACTTGTTTGTTTATATCGGTGTTGTGCTGTTGGTCTGCTGGTGGCGTTGGCGTTGTTTCGAGTTTTTTTTTACGCAGGGTGGGGAATTTTTGTATTTGCAGAGCTTTGTAGACCACGCATCCTTTATAGTTAGCAGTGTGATTTTCGCCACATAGGGCACATTTTATTTGGTTTTTGTCGGAAAAGTTATTGATTTTGCAGTTAACTGTATTATGTTTACCTGCACATTTTACACAAACTGGGTCTTTTGTGCAATAATTTCTTGTGTTTCCATATTTTTGGCAGTTTGTGCATTGAGGGATTGTCCGTTTTTGGTGAGGTGGCTCAAAAGTGACTCTACAGTGTAGAAGGCTTACTATTTTATAAATTTCTTTGTTATTATCTTTTTGTTTTAATTCTATAGAGAATAGGGGAAGAGGTTGTTTTGTGTCATAACGTTGAATGTTGTGTATGTATGCTTAAATGTATAGTATTTTGTGTCCTTATCTTTTAATAATTTTATTATGTTTGAGTAGTGAGTGCTTTCTTGCGGTTGTATTTTAATTTCATTTGTTGGGAGTGCTTTTAGTTCATATTTCGTATCGGGTAGTGATTTAAGGGCTGTTGTTAGTGCATATGAGTTTTCTACATTTTGGACATAGATGGGCGGTGGTTTAAGTTTGCGTTGTTGTGTTTGATTTTGTGTGTTTGTTTTTGGTTCTGTCCCACTGTCAGTGAGTAGTTCGCTCTCATCATCTTCTTGATATAGCATCTCAAAACGGTTGTTTGACTTTGGCTTGTCCAGCCAGTACTCTTTGAGTGTTTTTTGTGTAGTACTTTGAGTTTTGTTTTTATGTTTTTTGTTAGTGTTCGTCTGTTCGTTTGAGCTGTTGGGAGACTGTCTGTCTCGGTTGCGTTTTAGGCTTTCTTGCCTAGTGAGTGCATTATGGGTATTGGTATTGGTGCTTTGTACTTGCGTGAGTGTTGATGGTGATGCTGCGGACGTTGTTGAAGTAGCTGCCGAAGAGCAGATCAGATGGGAGAGGGAGCATACTGATGTTGTGGTTGTACTGCTTGCTGTCGTTGTTGTGCTGGTAGTTGATGTCGCTGTAAGCGGGAGAGTAGAGAGAGCGAGCTGGTAGTTTGATGGAGTTGGCAAAGTGGTGAGGAATGTAACGGTGGTAGTTGTTGGTAGGTGCGTGGGAAGTGGAGTCGATGGTGACATGCACTGGGCACTCCAAGGTAGCGAGTTGCAGTTGGTTGTATTGGTAGAACTTTCGAGTGCAGGAGAGCAAGATCTGGCTCTAAGTTCTTTTGTTGTAGTTGTTGGTGTGATTTGATATATGTGAATATGTGAAGTATGCACTATTCACTTTTGTTGTTGCTTGAGGCTCTCGCCTCAGAGTTTGAGCGGGCACGCTCATTTTATTTTAATAACTTATTATGTGGATGTTTATGTTTTTTTTTTGTTTGTTTTTATTCACTGCAATATTTGAACAAAATAATACATATAAATATATATTAGCGTCTTTTCGCTTTGTTATTATTACACTGCAATTAAATTGATTGGCACTAATATTGGTTGATGGATGGTTTCAGGAGCTTCGTAAAACACGTCCGTTTGCTTTCGCAGCTGTAACCAAATTTGAACTTACAACTAATTTGTAAATTTGCTGAGACACTGGGCAGCGTAGGGGGGTTAGCAGTCACACTACACCACACGTGCATACATACCATTTCTATACCTTAACGATTCCCTTCGGCTGTTGCTGAAAATAACATTTACTACTGTGTGCTCTCGTATGATCGCTACAGACTACGTCAATAGGCAGGGCCCGCTTGATCGTATCTAGGCTCGATTAAGGTAGGGGTTTGTGGCTGGCGGGCGAGGCCAACGCGTACCAACAAAAGGGCCAGCATGTATTGCACCAGTGTGGCGAAGCCAGCTCGGTTTATAATATATGCGGCAGGAAGGTGGGGAACAGGAATGGTAGCATACACTATGACGTTCAATCACTCTCACGACACTTGAGCACTATTACTTGCAATAATGAACACCGTTAAGTTTCTTTTCATAAACGTTATAATTACTTCACTTTATTATCTTTTATTATCCTAGTCTTGAACTCTACTAATTCCTTTTATCAAACCTCGTTTCTTTTGTCCTAACCTAATATGCCATTCACGTGTTACATCGCCTTGTGTCTCATCGTATTTTCCGCGTCTACGTCTGTGTCGGTTGCCGTCCAAATCTATTCTCCTCGTCTTAACTTTTATTATCGCCCACGCCGGCTCATACCTCAGTCGACAGGCTGGGTTGGCAGTCCGGCGTGGCGATGTTACGATCTTCTACTTATCGATGTTTGCTTTTAACCATTAATACTAAAGGCATTATATTTTGACTTAATACTAGAATCTATATTATGTGTATATAAAATTCAAACATTATTGTGGCGAGGCTAGGTAGCCTCGTTACAATACTTGGGGCTTGTTCTGGACAAGAAACTTAGCTGGAACCAAAATATTTCAGAAAGAGTACAGAAGGCTAATATAGCACTTTTTGCCTGTAAGAAAACAATAGGACTCAAATGCGGTATGTCCCCTCAAGTGGTTCGATATTGAGACCCATACTACTGTACGGGGTTTCCACTTGGTGGCCAGCCCTAACCATCAAATCAAAACTTAAAGCACTAAATAAGGTGCAGAGAACGGCACAGCTATGTATCACAGGTGCCCTTAGAACTACTTCAAGTGAAGCGCTAAATGCCATCACCAATATATCTCCAATCCTTCTAGTTGCTAAAGAAACAGCTACCTTAACATCGAGACGCCTAAAGGATGCTCACAGTTGGGCAGTCTTAGGTTATGGGCACTCTTCCATTCTAGTAGAAGACACTATCGGGTCAGCTACAGATTACTGTATTCCTCAGGAACACTCCTCAACCCCTTACAACACCCTCATCCCTTCAAGGGAATCGTGGATAGGAGGTCAACCGGGTCAGAAGGACTCCATAAATTTCTTCACAGATGGCTCCAAGCTCAACAATCGAGTTGGGGGCGGGGTTTTCTCGGAACATCTAAATATCCGACAGTCTTTCCGGCTCCCGGATCACTGTAGTGTCTTTCAGGCAGAGATCCTTGCTATAAACGAGGCTTTAATCTGCTTACGCAACGCCAGTCCTGATAACAGGGAAATTAACATCTACTCAGACAGTCACAATCTATTCAAGAGATGGCACAGCAGTTTGTTATTAGCCTCATCTGGGTGCCAGGGCACCAGGATATAACAGGCAACGAAATAGCAGATGAATTGGCTTCCGGATAAAGAGGTTATACGTATGCCGATGGACACTTTTAAGCTACATACTAGGGGAAAGTATAGCTTTCTTGCTCAAAGTATGTGGAATAACACACCTCATTGTAGATTAGCCGCCAATTATGGCCAACTATCGACGCAAAACGTCCTACCAAGTTTTGCAGTCTTAACCGTTCACAGTGTTCGGCAGTTGTTAGAGCAATAACCGGACACTGGCTTGTGGGAGCACACGCTGACAGACTAAATGCTCCGAGAAATGACTTTTGCAGAAGTTGCAAAGATGAGGAAAAAGTAGAATCAGTTGAACACTTCTTCTGACGCAGGAAAAAGCACCTGGGATATTATTTCCTTCAGAATCTAGCGGAACTAGAGTCAACTTGTCCGAGAAAGATTGCAAGCTACATTACTGCATCGGGCTGGGACCCTTTATATTATATAGGAGAAGGGAAAAATATGTGAAAACATAGAGATTCGTGCGGTGTCAAAAAGGGCCGACCCAGGCCTAAGTGTGCTGGTTTTAAGCCAGCAGCCGCCGTTAACCTAACCTAACCTATGCAGGTAAAAAGAAAACTTTTCAGGCGGTTATTCGTTTAAAAATTTGCCATACTAGCGGCGGCCACCCTAATGCCCATCGATCTAGGGAGCTATACGTACCTGTCCAACAGATGTCGTGGAGTCAGTCCTTGGACTTACACCGCTGCACATTTTCATCAAAAAGTCAGCCATGCGGAGTCTACTACGTATCCAGATTACATCTGGACTCTTAGCAAGTGACACAGGACATACCGCACTTATACAGGGGTGCCACAGAAAACCATTTCTTGCCAATTTCTTTGCAATTCCAACTCTTGGAGCCACAGACGGAAGATTTCTTTGACGAAATTGATTGAGATTTTATTAAATTTACCAATAAATCCTATTTTATTCAAAGAAACTGTTACTTATTTGAAAAGGTTATTCAATTTCTGATTTATCTGTATCTTTGTGTTTTGATAAATCTAATGTTTTAATTCATGATTTTCATTTTTACAAAATCTTTGGTAAATATGTCATTCTGTGTCAAAGTGCAAAATCTTTTCGAGCTAAGGAGTTGCCACCTAGTTGTGGTACTAAATAATAATAATTCGGAGTACTTATTTTGGAATGTTAATAGATGTTTTTGATGTTAAATGAAAGTTGTTTTTTTTTTATTTCAAGTAAGTTGTCATTATGAAGTGCGATGAATTTGATGCATAGTTAAATAAATAACTATAAATGGTCCACATTTAAGACAATGGTAAACAAATGGGCTGCAAGAGAACATAGAAGATACTGGCTCTCCTTACCGGGGCTGCGACAAGCAAAAGCGCTTGTCAAACCTGACAAGAGGTCTTGGCAGAGGGGACTTAAAACTCCTGGTAGCATACCTATCTGGAAAAACCTACTGCTATTCAAACGGAAATATCAATTTGGTTTTGCTGTCTTTATCCGCGTTCTATCGACACTCTGGGTCACGTTTACGTGCTAAATCACCTCTAAATCAGGAGTAGATCGAAACACGAAGCAGACTCTGCAAAAAGTTGAGTTGTGTGGCTCCAAAGTATTGAGCGAATTTCATCCCACAGTGAATTCAACTTTTGGGCAACTAAAAGTATACTACCTAACCATGGATTGAGTCGCAGATGGTTTTGCATTGGCTTCAACAATACTCAGCCATGCTTTCCAATGCAGCCGAGATTGTGTCATGGGTCAGCACAACTACAGAACTTCAAGCTTCGAGTTGGTTCAGTGGACCATCGTATCTGCTTGAACCCGAAGACCAGTGGCCACACAAATAAAATATTAATCTGGATATGGAGGTTATAGCGAAGCGCAAGGCTACATTTGCCATAACCATCGAATCAAACTACATTCTTGAAGTTGCAGCCAGAGTGAGTTCACACAATTGCTCACTCCGATTAATTGTCTATTTGTTCAGATTCTTACAAGCATGCAAAGAGGAACGTAAATGGGATTCTCTATCACCATTGGAATGTATCCACCCATTACTATTGCCCAGCAAGTTACAATTTGCTAAAAACTATGTTCGTTATTTGCACATTCGCAACTATCATGCTGGACCTAAGGAATTGGGCTTCTTACTCCATAGCCAATTTTGGATTGTCAATGCTAGGGATTTAGCGCGCAAAGTCGTTAGATCATGCGTACATGGAGTACGATGCCGTCCAACCCTACTGCACCAAGTCATGAGTGAGGTGCCACCTGAGCGTTTGACAGCTGATACCTACCCCGTTTCGCCACGTCGGAGTAGACTTCTGTGGTCCAATCAATACGTATCTTAACAAATCCACAAGTCCACAAACTAATTTCTTGCAGCATTGAAACGCATGAATTTGCTGACGTTCAGTGCACAAATTAGCTATTTTGCCTGTTTCTTAAAAGAGGGTATTTCAAGGTGGCCTGAATGTTTGCTCAAACTCATCTACTGATATGTGATATAACACACCTCGCAGACTTGCTCAATAATAACTTAGAACACACAACTATAAAGTATCAACTCACATAGCTTAGCATCTAACATACAGACAACATTGCAGTCTCACTCTCTTAATTCTCTTTTGCACACTGTTAACCCTAAGCCTATGCACGTACCCACCCGCATTATAATAAATCACTTGCTAATTATCATGTCATTAAAACACTTACACTTCGGTGTAAGAGGTTCGATGGGTGCATGTTATATATCTCTTGTATACGCTTGGACCATTTTCTAAAAACACTTGCCAATCCAAATGAGGGTGCATTTAAACGTATCAACCACTTCTTCGACCGTCGAAAAGGTTGGTCAATTTGTTCATAAAACGTCCTAAATAAACTTTTAGAGTGCGATTTTTGAGAACCAAAAGGAAAAGTCGAATAGCTTTTGTTACATTTTGACCATAATTGCGCAGCTATAAAAAACATCCTTAGTATTTTTCAGCTAATATATGCCCATCAATACAATTGCTTCAATCCGACACATAAGATCTCGCAAATGCAGTGCAATTATTTTAAACTGTTAAAGTGTGCACATTTAATTAATCTTGATACTGAAAATGATCTTAAAAAAAGGCTGGCACATACCACGACCTTGAAAGCATTTATTCAAAATGTGGCACCTCACTTTAAAAAGGCTAAATGTTTAAACAAGAAGAGACAGAAAGCATCTAACACCTGTTATGCGACTCCTCTGCACTTCTTTGACAACGCAACAAGAATCTGGGAGAACCCAACTAATAATTCAGAAAGGAGCGAAGGTGCTAAGTACTCAGGGGACAGAGCTCCTAGTTTATTATACTTCTCAATCTTGATTTTTAGGTAAAATAATAAAACCTGCAAAGTATATGGGGTAAGTTTCAAGTGCATGTGTTGAGAGGTGTGGGAGAAAACACGGTAAATCAATTGCGTGGGGGGGGGGGGTAACATCGATAAAATTTTGATGTGGGTTTGTTTATTAGGGCCACATGAATATTCTTACCAAAATTGATGATTCTATGTAATTTTTTACCATTATTACCTATAGTCAAATATTGATGCAGTTTATAGGCAAAGTGTGATTGAAACTAGTACATTTGTGACTAAAACTTTTGTTGTGTAGGGTGGGCCATCTGTTGGTTGGGTTGTTGAATACTCATAATTCGTAACATATCCGTCCAAAGTGGATGCTCTTCGACGTATGTCAAGTTCAAAGCTACTCAATTTCAGTCATGGACCGCTAGGACTGATAGTTCTAGTTTTTGAGAAAATTTATATTTCTCGAAAATTTTGTTTGGTAAAATAAATATGTAATGCATTTACTTATTTAATCATATTTTAGTTTTGAATTATTCGTAACTAACCTTACAAAGATGTTGCGTAGTTATTAAAAGTTGTATTTAATTGAGGTATTCACGCTTTGTGTGCACTTGAGCAGTTGAGGACTTTTACAAAAACAAAATGTATGGGGAAATACAACCCTGCGTTTCAAATCTCAACTCAACTTGTGCTCAACCCAGACCCTAGTCTACTTTTTGCTGTGCACTTGTGCAGAAAGTGTTGCACAATATAATAATTCGCGGCCTTTTCAGCACTGCACGCATTTGTCATTTTTTAGCCATTTCGTGATATGAAAAGCAACGAGTTACTTGGTACTCGTTGAAAAAAAAGAGCGGCAAAATAAAATTAAACAAAAAATTTCAAGCAATAAAAGGTTGTGCATTTAAGTGCTAAATAAAATAAATAACACATTACAATTTTTGTTATAAATAATCGTTAATAAAAAAAAGAGTAAGTAAATTAAGTGAATTAATTATTAATGATTTTAAGTGGCTGAATCAACACCAAAAAGCACCAGAATGCCAAAGCAGCACAAAAAAATGGACAAGCGAGGATGTTGAACAAATAGTTAATTATTTACTGGAGCATAGAAGTATTGAGGTAAGATGTGTACTTATAGATGTGTACTTATGGAACTGTTAGGTCTATAAATATTGCGTTTATTTCACAGAAACCCACAGCGCAGGCGTTTTATAAGATGCTGGCGGATCTTCAAATAGATGCGAATTAGACGACTGTAAAGGGAAAAATTCGCCATTTGCGCAGGAAATATGACGAGGCCAACGAATGGCGCAACTCCACTGGTGCTGGATTAGATGATGAAGACAGTCACTTAAGTCCAATCCAAGGTAGGATTGATTAAATGATTTATTTTTCTTAAATACTATATTAAAAATTTTACAATTACAGCAAAACTGCGGGAAATATGCCCCTACTTTGATTGTATGCGTTGCACTCAGAGCAATTTCAAGACAACGCAACCAGCAGCAGCTTTTCGTCGTTCAATTTAGCTGATACTAACGCTGATTCGCCCATGGAAGACACGGAGGTTGAGGCACCAGAAGTGTCTTTCGTGGGACGACTGAAAAGGAGACGAACTGCTGTGGAAGCACTCCAAGACCTCGAAGACAGTCGTCTCAAGCAGCGGGACCAGCTGTTGCAACACGAGCAGGAAAGGCTTCAATTGGAAGCCGCAACGGAAGAGTGGAGGCGCAGTAAGGAGGAGCGACAGCTGCAACATGAACAAAAAAAGTGAAGCTTGAAGCTGAAAAAGAGGAGAAAAAACTGAATCTCGAAGCTGAGAAAGAGGAATGGAGGCGCAAGAGTCAGGAACAGCAACGGGAAAGGGAGGAAAAGCGATTGCAACTGGAAATGGAAGCGATGCAATTCCAGCAAAACGCTGAAAATAGACGGCTCCTGATGGAGGAGCAAAAAATAAAAAATGAATTTGAATTTGAATTGAAAAAGTATGAATTAGAATTAAAATATGGTAAAAAATAAATTTATTCATTAAACATTAAAAAAAAAAAGTATGAATTAGAGTTAAAATATGGTTAAAAATAAATTTATTCATTAAACATTAAATTATAAATTGCTTGTCGTTTTTCTTTATTAGAATTTGTGTTCAAAGTTGCTTCTTGGTAGTAGTCATCATCTTCTTCACTCTCTGTTTGGATATTCTCCACTTCGTCATCAGTGAGCAGAATGTTGTGTAAAATACAACACACTGTAACCCATTTACAGAAAAATTTCCATGTTTCCTATTCTTACGCGCATTTCCTTCATGCTGCAAAATTTGTTTTTCAATACCTAATGCAAATTATTTGACATAATTTTGTTTTCTCGAGAAGTAAGCTTCATGATTGTATTGAGGCTTTTCTGCGAGTTTAATTTATGTGCCATCTATGTATCCTATGCAGTGCGGCAGTTCATTCATCGTATGCGACAAAATATTTTGCCGTTCTTGCTCATCTGGCCAATATAGGAACTGCTTCATTTTATCCAAAATGGCATTAAAAACTCGACTTTTTATGTTGACCATGGTGCCACCATCGCCAATTCCGAAGAGCGTCGCAATTTTTTTAACAGACCCACTGTTGCCTGACGAACCAAGTCGAAATAGAACGATCGCCACCTGCAAATCGGAAGGTATTTGTAGGCGCGCTCCGCGATTTATAAATGCAATGCGAGAGTATAATTGCATTCATGTCCTCATGATAATTATCTAGAACTTCGTCAATTTTTGCGTCGCCACGCAACCCCATTGTATCTGTATTATACAAAAGTGAGTTTTTCCACAATGAATTTGTTTTAGCAGACCTTCAATAAAATGGATTTCATCCAAAGCCTTTTGAGCAACAGCTTCAATCAGAATAGACTGCTCTGTCTTGGCATTTTTAAATCAAAATTTGTATTTTAATGATTGTTTGCAGCAATTTATAAAAGTAAACAAACACAGGGAAGTAGCAGCACAAACTCAAATACGGGTTTTCTGCAATTATTTCATTTTCGCAGCAATAAAATAATACAAATCGATGTAATACATAGCTACTTTAGCTACAGGCTTAATTAAAAAAGATTTTATGCTTTGACTCGGCATTTTTAATTCAAGTTTTTGAATTTTAATGTCAATTGTTCCAATTTACAAATGAAAACAAACTCTGGAAAGAAGATGAAAACTGCTCAACTCCACACATAAACTCAACAGGAGGGATTCACGCTTTAGTCTGTGAACTTTCTGCTCAACTGCTCAAGGAATTCAATTAGTGTTAGTGTAGTTTTATGTGTTGGGTTGTTTAGGATGTCGATGGGATTAATGTTATTGAGGATTTGGTTGCGAATGTGTCTGAGCCTTGTGCAATGTAAAAGAATGTGTTCAACGGTTATAGCAGTCGCTTGATTGCAAATGGGACATGAGTCTGGTGTGGTTCTGTCGATAAGGTGTAGATGAGTTAATTTTGTGTGTCCCAATCTAAGTCTTGTGAATTTGATTTGGTCAATTCTGTTCAAAGATGTGGTTTTAAAGAAATCACGTGAAGTAAGTTTGCATAAATTTATCGATTGGTACCAGTTGGACGTATGTTGTAGTGTTTTGGACGGATATTTTGTGGATATTTTTAAAAAAGCGTTTTATGTCAGACGTGTTTAAGTTTTGTGTTGTCATAAGCGGATATCGTGAAGTATTTTAGCTGCGGTATCTGCAAGTTCATTGCCTTTGATTCCTGAGTGTCCGGGGATTAGGGATGAGCGATACTGTGAATTTTCAGCCACAGCGACAACTGTGACTGTGACAAAAAAATATCAGTGACAAAAGGTCGTGACAGTGACACCGAGTACATAATAAAATTTTTACGAAAGAATATCGCGTATTTTTATTATGCTTTTAAAAACAAAAAAATTATAAAATTTATAGTTTATAAAAAATTAATATCTTACAGCTTTGGGTAATTCACACGTTGGATGCTTCACCTGAATATACTTTGATAAATTGATTGTTGAAGGTCCTATTAACTGTTACAAAATACGCGCCAAGTATTTCCGTACCAATTGCATCTTGCAATATTTGCAAGGCAAAATTATCATCTAAAACACTCAATAATTTCAAAACTTCACATTTCTTTCTATCCATGTTATTATTCACTATTATTTGCTTACAAAAATTTTAAAGGCACTAGTCTCTTCAACTACTAGACACTTACTTTGCATGTGACCCTTCTTCATATTGCAACAAATACTTCAAAACTATTGTATTCATTAATACTAGCCACCTATTTTGTAACCGTTCATAAAATAATATACAAAATGCAAAATACGCGCTAAGTATTTACCTGCAGTATTTACTCTTGCAATATTTTGTTACTATTGGTACGGAATACTTGGCGCGTATTTTGTATCAGTTCATATACCCACGAGTATTTTGTCACCGTGGGTTGTGACTGTGACAAAATACTCTTACTCTCATACCAATAGCGACAAAATACTTGCAGCGTATTTTGTAACAGCTCATGTTACGGTGACAAAATACTCGTCACTGATACGACTCGTTACATTTTGTCGCCGTGACAAAATACTTGTCACTGATACGACTCGTTACATTTTGTCGCCGTGACAAAATACTTGTCACTGATACGACTCGTTACATTAAAATACTTGTGACAAATCAAAGGTACGTATATATTGCTCATCACTACCGGGGATCCACATTATTGTGAATTTTGGATAAAATTTGATTAAGATGTTGCGGGCGATAGAAGGGGAGTGGTCAGTATAATTGATGTTAGCTATTGCTTCAATGGATGAAAGCGAATCGGAACATATTAAAAATTTTCCGTGTTTATTTTTATAAATGTTTAGTGCTTCTGTAATTGCTATTAATTCGGATGAGAGTACAGATGAATAAAAAGGTAGGAGTCCAGTTTTTACTATTTCATTTTCGGTTGTAATTGCAAAAGTAGTGATAGAGTTGTAATGCGAACCATCAGTGTAGATGGCTTTATAATTAGGGTGTGTGTTGAGATAGTCGGTAAATATTTTGCGGTATACTTGAGGGTGGGTTTCTGTTTTAGAGTAAGATTTCATAGATGTGTTTATGCTTGACGAAGGCAAGCACCACGGAGATAGTATTTGCGAAAATGATCTTATTTGAGGTATGCATGGAATGGAATGGGTGGAGCACTTATGTATAATCTGATCAATGGTGGACTGGTATTTGGTTTTGTTATGTGGTTTGTAATTTTGTATTATGTTAAAGATTGGGGAGTTGTGGGAGTTTAAAATGGGTTTAAAGAGTTGAGCTGTAAGTATATTTTTTTTAAGTTGAATATTTGGGATATTGGCTTCGAAATGCATATTATTTGTAGGAGTAGTTCTAAACGCTCCGAGGGAAAGTCTTATCGCAGTGTTTAGCGAAGTGTTGTTGGGGCGCATGATAGATGGTGGACATGAAGCGAAAATAGGTAGACAATACTCTAATTTTGAGACTATTATTGATTTTGTTATATTGAGTAACGTGACTGTGTTACAATTAAATTTAGCGCTAGTTAAACATTTCAAAATATTTATTTTGTTGTTTAATGCTATATATATATATATTGGGATATTGGCTTCGAAATGCATATTATTTGTAGGAGTAGTTCTAAACGCTCCGAGGGAAAGTCTTATCGCAGTGTTTAGCGAAGTGTTGATGGGGCGCATGATAGATGGTGGACATGAAGCGAAAATAGGTAGACAATACTCTAATTTTGAGACTATTATTGATTTTGTTATATTGAGTAACGTGACTGTGTTACAATTAAATTTAGCGCTAGTTAAACATTTCAAAATATTTATTTTGTTGTTTAATGCTAGTTTTAACTGTTGAATGTGGGTGTTCCAACGATACCTGTTGTTGAAATGGATTCCAAGGATTTTGAGGTTGGACACATTTTGTAGGTTTAGATGATCAGTAATCATGGTACATGTGCAGTTTTCTTTTCGGCAGATGTAAAGGTGTTTACATTTTGTTGGAGAAAGTTTAGCTCCTGAATATTCACACCAATTGGTAATAGATGTGAATACTGGGACTAAGTTTATTTGAATATTTTTTTGATTTTGGAGCTTAACAATTATATTGAAATCATCAGCATATGAGCAGAGATAACTATTTTTGTGGAGTGCTATTTTAGTGGAGAGTTTGTTGAAGGCAATTAGAAAGAGAACAACTGAGAGTGGTGACCCTTGTGGGATTCCATTGTGTAGAGGACGGGAATAGGAGTAGTTGTTTCCAACTCTCGTTATTATTTTCCGGTTGGTTGAGAAATTTTTGACATAATTGAATATTCTTGGTCCTATTTTCCATTCTGCAAGTTGATCTAAAATGGCGTGAATCCCAATCCTATCAAAAGCTTTGGCAAAATCGAGTGAAACTATTGATGTATGGTTTTTTCTTGACAGGTTCCTATTTATAATGTGGTCAATGAACAAAAGGTTATCTATAACAGACTTACCATTTTTGAAACCGTTCTGGCTGTAATGTAGAAGTTTGTAATTGGTGACAAACCACCACAGCCTCTTTGCAACGATTTTGTCCAAGACTTTGGACATGCATGGGTTGAGAGATTGGGCGATAGGAATTAAGATCCGTTTTATTGGATGATGGTTTAGAGATTGGAATTATAATACTGGTTTTGTACGTTTGTGGGATAATGTGTTGTAATATGGTGTTATATAAATCAATAGTTCGTAGTTTAGTGCAAGTGTCGGTATTTTTAATCATAGTATAGTTAACTCTGTCTAGACCTGGCGTATGGCATTTTAGGGAATTAACTGCTGCGGTAAATTCTATTGTTGAGATATCAGTTTCTATGGCCTGAGCGCCAGTGCAAGCTGTCAGGTTGTAGGGAGTAGAAAGAGCTGTTAGTTTTGCTTAAGTGCATGATGCAGGGAAACTATTGTCACTTGAAGTATCTGACCAGTGTTGACAAAAGAGGTTCGCTATATCTGTTTTTTCTGTGACGTTCTGGGATGTGTATAGATTAATTATACAGTGAATATCTTTGTTGGGATTAATGCCGCAAAAGCGTCTAATATTTTGCCAAATTTTGGAAGATGGTGTAACGGGGTTTATCTTAGACGTAAATGCAAGAGTTCTTTCACGTTTATAAATCTTTAATATTCGTCGGAAAAGGGCATTGGCTTTTTTATAATTAATTAAATTAAGAGTATTGAGGTCCTGCCAGGCTTTGAATTTTGCTTTATGAAGGCGATTCAGATCAACATTCCACCAAGGGACATTGCGGTTATGTTTGTGTGGGAAGGATTGTGGGATGGAGTAATGTGCTGAGGAGATGATTATTTTGTGTAGGCTTGCAGCTTCTTTGTTAATGTTACTACTTTTTGGAAAATTCAATGACAATTTTTTTGTTAAGGTTGAAAATAGGTTCCAGTCAGCTTTATCAGTTAAGAAATGTGTCCGAGTTATTGCCTTAATGGGTGATATTGTATTGAAGAGTGTTGTAATCGCTTCCATGAAGATCGTCAATCGTCTCCCAAGAGAAATCAAGGCTAAGCTCTGGAGAGCAAAATGTGAGATCTAAGTGTGTAAAGGTGTTGTGGGTACTAAAGTGGATGGGAGAGCCATTATTGAGTAAAATGTAACTTGATGATGTGAGAAAGGCTTCGAGGATTCTTCCTTTCCTGTTATTTGAGCTTGATCCCCAGGCTTGGTGCCAGCTGTTAAAGTCTCCCGTGATGATAGTTGGCGCATTGAAAACGAAGGCTTGCTGTAGGTTTTCTGCCGAAAATTGTTGATGTGGAGGTATGTACGATGATATAACATTAAATTTGCATTTTGAGGTTATTTCTACGCCAACTGAGTTGAAGACTGAGTCAACTACTAGTTCCTTGTGTTGCAATGAGATATAAATGAGTAGAGCAACACCTCTTGCTGAGTTGGTGGCGAGGTTTTTTTGAATAGCACTTGTAGTTTATTGGTATTTTAATACCTGTTATTGAGTGAAAGTGGGTTTCTTGTGATTTTAGTCTGGTATATTACTTTCCTTACAGTTTACGCAGCATTTGGAGTTAGAACAATTATCTTCTTCGTTAGTGGAGTGATATAGATTGCCACAGTCAAGACAGAGCTGTTCTCTTTTGCAGGCTTTCGTTGGGTGTCCAAAGCGTCCACAATTACGGCATCGCATAGGAAGAGGTATGTAAGCACGTGTGTTTACATTCTGATATCCAATTTTTATGTTTGTTGGCAGATCAAGTGCAGCAAAAGTTAATATAATTAGACCAGTTCCTTGTAGAGTGTTTTGGTGTTTTTTGAGAATTTTTTTAACTTCGATAACGTTTTGGGATTTGAGCTCATCTAGGATTTCTTCTTCTTTGATATCGCGAAGATTGTTACAATAAATAACACCTTTGCTAAAATTTCGTGAAGTGTGTTCCGTGACTTCTATGTTGGTTTGAAAATCTAGGGCGGTCAGTTTTATCAATTTTGAGGCTTGCAACAACTTTTTTGTTTTGATTTCGTATGTGCAATTTGATAGTCCCCCACACTTCTCTACGTCTCCACCACAGATACCATCAATTACTTTTTTAATAAGGAACGGGTTAGTTGCTGATAGATTTTTGTTTTCGTCCGTACGTTTCATTATCAAAAATTTTGGGCAGGGGCTGGTATTTTTAAGGGATTTGTGCCTGTCGATTTTACATTGTTGGCTACTTGGCCTGCTGGGCAAGTCAGGTGGCTGCCTCATGGTGCCCACCTTCTTAAACTTGGTTACTCCTTGATTCGATTATTAGTAAAACACAATTTTGTTTGACAGAACGTGTGTTTTTGTTTGAAAAGTCTGGGTTGTTATACGTTCTAAAAAAGTCTGCAGTTTAAAAGACAGGGTTGTTATGTTTTGCCAGAGAAGTCTCAAAATCACTGGAATGTTTTAGATTGAATTTTTGTGTTTTTATTGTTCAAATTATATTAAATTGCATAAGCACTTATGTTAACTGTTTAACACGATATTGCCACGAATGTGTACTTGTCCATAGATTTAATTAATTTTATTTTAATTAATTTTTTTTGTACACGAAAACTTTTGCGACCGTACTTGTCAGCGCTGCCAACTCGTAAAATATAAGTATAATAGCAAGTTTCCACTGAAACCTACTAGGTATTGTCTTAAAATGTATCCTCAACATGTTTTGCCGGTTCCGTAGTAAAATGACACGCTAAAATCGAAAATGAAGACAACAAATTTTTCCTTTTACCAAAATGCTTATCATAGCCTCGGGTAGCGATTGAGCCATGTCCGTCCGTGCGTCCGTCCGTCTGTATGAACATCTAGATATCGGAGACTATAAAAGCTAGAGATATCAATCTTTACCACCTGATGCGCATATTTCCTCAGAAGATGAAGTTTGTTGAATCATATCGATATCTTCTCCCGTTCCTGCGTAGTAGAGTTTCGAGGTTTTTAGCTACACTGTTTAATGTTTTGATCTGAAATTTAACACAGCGATGCGTCGTGACAATATGCATCTGTATGTCAAAAATTAAACGACAAAATCGGACAAATACAACAGAAGTTATAGTCAAAAATGTGCTAACTTACTTAACACTTACTTATACTTAAAATAGCTTATTTGACGTAACTTTCGATTTTTATTAAAATCGGTAAAAATTTACTGAGCTTATAGATATAAATATCGTGTTGCACCAAAAAAAAAATGTTCCAGTTAGAAAGTTCTTAGAAGGAATATGCAGGAATGAAATTTTTTCCAGAAAAAAAGGTACAGGGTATTACACTGTCAGAGAAGAGTTGGCAGCGCCGATACGTACGGTCGAAAAATTTGACGTGTCTTATATAAAAAAGTTACAATTAAATTAATAAAATTTATGGACAAGTCCACCGTTGTGGCAATATCTTAATCAACAGTGAACATAAGTACTTATGTAATAAAATATAATTTTATCAATAAACACTAATAAAGTAAATTTAATAAGTGCAGTGACAGTGCTAACTCTTGAGACTTTTGTAGCAAAACATAACAACCCTGTCTTTGAACTGCAGACTTTTGTAGCAA
Source organism: Chymomyza fuscimana (assembly GCA_949987675.1). Taxonomy (NCBI): domain Eukaryota; kingdom Metazoa; phylum Arthropoda; class Insecta; order Diptera; family Drosophilidae; genus Chymomyza; species Chymomyza fuscimana. The sequence goes on from OX465089.1 coordinate 53,325,489, forward strand.
AACATAACAACCCTGTCTTTGAACTGCAGACTTTTCTAGCAAAATATAACAACCCTGTCTTTGAACTACAGACTTTTCTAGCAAACGTAACAACCCAGACCTTGAAAACGCACATACAGCACACCGCGCGCGTATGATTGATTGTGATTTTGTGTTTTCCAATCATGGAAAATAACGACGTCACACCGAACACTTATATCTACGGCTTAAGAGACCATGGTAGTACAAGCCACTGCATAGGAAACAACAATCATACCACAATTTATTCAGATAACTTTGCCAGTATAAATAATGGAAACGCCAACATAAGCTACAATTATAGTGATGCCACTGCTGGACCAAAAGAACCATGCAACAAGCTTAATGTAAGTCAATCATTGACAAACATGTCCCATTCAGCAGAAAACCCCATTATCTCAGCGACACAAAGGCTTCTTAAAAGCCAGAAAAAGACGACAAAGAGGAGGATTGCTACATCTCCGACAACCTACCAAAAAAGGGTCATTCTTGACTCTAACAATCTGAATGGCCATATCAATAAGACTGTTGGCAAACCAAAAAAAAAACTGACGTTAATCGCAGCAACCGATTCGAACTACTTGGGATTGATATCAATGATGACATGGTAGAAGAGCTAGGATCCCCTTCACCAACTTTGGATCAAAATATAGAAGGTCTCGTAAATAATGGCATTGAGCCCAAAAATACTAATCCTACTGACGAATACGCAGACGGCGAGCATGTAAAAACCCAAAGAGCCCCCTCCTATCGTTTTACACAATATAGATGATGTCTACGATATCTGGACTATACTAGAACATTACATAAATATTGACAATATCGACATAAAGTCAATAATGGGAACAACTATACGAATTTTGGCTAAGGATATTCCCACCTACAGAACGATTGTAAAGACACTGGACGATTTAAAAATTGAATTTTACAGTTTCCAATTGAAGGAAGACAAACCATTTAGAGTGGTAATCAAAGGTCTTCACCATTCCACACTCAACAGTCAAATAAAAGAGAATTTGACTAAGCTTGGGCACGAAGTATTACATATCCATAATCCGATAAGCAATAAAACTAAAAGCCCTATGAATATGCACTTCCTTAATATTAAAGCAGCTTCTAATAATAAGGAAATCTTAAAAACCAAAAAATTATGTCGGCAAATCATAAGTGTTGAAAGCGCTAGAAAAAGTTCAGAAGTAACACAATGCAAACGTTGTCAGGATTATGGTCATACCGCCAACTTTTGCAGAAGGAAATATATATGTGTCAAATGTGGCCAACAACACGCTACGGCAGATTGCACTAGGAGTCTTGACGCCCCTGCCACTTGTGCACACTGTGGAGGTAATCATCCAGCCAACTATAAAGGCTGTGAATGGTACAAAGATCTCTGCAAGCGAGCTAACACCAAAAAAAAGGGTGGTATTTACGTCAAACAAAAAAACGGGAGACCATCCGCGTTTCCCTAATTTGGACTCTAGGAATTTTCCTGAAATAAGTAAATATTTGCCTTCGGCCAACACAAGCAGAACGGAAACACTCTCGTATGCGGATGCAACCAGAGGATTTCGCAACATCCAACACCAGCAGTTACATTGTCTACCAGCTGGTCCTCAACAACAACACAAATATGCTAAGGAACAAGCCTCACATACTTATGCGCAGGATTCTGATCCAATAACTAAAGCAATTACAAGCATAAGTGTATCAATTAACAGACTTGTTGATATGCATATGAAATTGGCCGAAACACAGACGCAAATGCTGCGCCTCCTCACTGCGTTAACCACAAAATGATTTCTTCAATAAATATCTTAATATGGAACGCCAATGGTATCCAACTGTCAGAGTTGGAAACCATTGTCAAAAAAAACAATATTGGGATAATATTACTTACTGAGACCAAGAACAATTAAAATCCAGGATTATGACACTTACTTGGCCTCTATGCCATCACGCAGCCACTCAGGAGGAGGATGCACCGTTCTGGTGAGGCGGAGATTTTCCCACTTCCCGCAATACAAGCAAGTTTGTAATGCATTCCAGTTCTCTTCCATTGAAGTTGATACTGTCAACGGAAAAATCGTTTTCGGCGCTTTTTATGGTCGCCCATCGATAAACATTGAGGAAGCTGATTTTAACAACATCTTTAACTCTGCTGGAAAAAGGTTCGTAATAGGTGGAGACTGGAATGCTAAGCACTGGCTCTGGGGAGACACAAGGTGCGACAAAAGAGGTAAGGCACTCCGACTTCCAGAAAAGCTAAGGTCTTAGCAACTGGATCACCTACAAGATATCCTGGCAACTCAAACTGCCTTCCCTCCTGCCTGGATTTTGCGGTCTACCAAGCTGTCCCGGATCAGCTACTCACCATTACAGACACTTGGGACCTTTCCAGTGATCACCTTGGGCTGATCATCACCCTTCACACAACACCTACACTCCTCCAAGGTGTGCAACGACTCATCAGCCAGAAGACCGACCTAGAAGTCTTTCGAAGTACATTGGAAAACTCGGTCCACTTAGAGATGGAGATTATAGGCTGCTTGCAGTCCAAGAAGAAGGTAAACCCCGAACCTGCATTTTGGCGAAAAATCACCTTAGCGTATTTTTGCTCTATAATTATAGCGATGGCGATACTACATCGGTTACTCTGGAGCTCCAGAAAAAACCGATGCGGATGGCGTCTGCCTATATGGCTTATGAAGTCTTGGACCCACTTCCGGGTCATAAGCTCCAGAAGCTGATTAAGGATAGCGACGATTTGGGCACTGGCCTACTGATCGGCTGCGATGCAAATGCCCACCATGGACTATGGGGGAGCTCAGGTACAAACGAAAGGGGTGAGTTACTCTTTGAATATCTTCTCACCACTAACTTAGTAATTTGTAACCGGGGAAATGACCCCACCTTTATAATCAGAGATAGAGAAGAGGTCATCGACCTAACCCTAGTCTCACATTTTCTATTTGACCAAGTCATTAATTGGGAAGTCTCGAGAGAGCACTCCTTCTCTGACCACAGATACATTGAGACACAACTATCTGTCTCTACTCCAGCCCCAGTAAAGTTCAAAAACCCTCGTAGAACAAACTGGAAATCTTATAAAACAAAACTGGCGAAAGCCCTCCCAACCCCCCCTGAGATGACTCCTCCTGCAAAGGACGAACTTGAGTATCTCGTTAAAACTTTCACTGAAGTGTGTAACAAGTCTTTTAAATCATCTTGTCCAACAAGCAAGCCGAGAGGCAAAAGGAGACCACCTTGGTGGAAACCTGAAATGGATGCTCTTAGGTCGAGCTGTCGGACACTCTTCAACAAAGCAAAAAGACTAAGCTGTGACCAAAGTTGGTCAGACTACAAACAAAGTTTAGCTCGCTATAAAAAACTAATCAGGAGAGCAAAGCGAGATGAGTGGAGGAGATTCTGCTCGGAAATCGAATCCTCATCAGAAGCTGCAAGACTCCGCAAAATACTTTCAAAATCGCCCACTAATCTAGGCTACCTCAAAAAACCAGATGGCTCCTGGACAAACTCTAGCGAGGAGTCTTTAAAATTACTCCTGGATACGCACTTTCCGGGCAATACCACAGTTGCTCCACAGAATAACTCTTCTTACCTTCCGGTAAAAGTATTGGAGGATGTAATGACAGAGTCCAACATAAAATGGGCTATAAACAGCTTTGACCCGTACAAATCTCCAGGTCCCGACGGGCTTATACCAGCCCAGTTGCAGCACGGGGGGGACCTGGCAGTTTCGTGGATAAAAGTCATTTTCACTAATATCATTGCGTTAGGCCAAATTCCATCTTCTTGGCTTACGTCTAAAGTGGTCTTTATACCCAAGGCGGGTAAAGCATCACATACAGTCCCAAAAGACCTCAGACCCATAAGCTTGTCGTCGTTCCTGTTAAAGACTTTGGAAAGGTTGATCGGTCTATACCTAAGAACGTCGATCGATCCAGGGTTATTATCAGAGTCGCAACACGCTTACTGCAAGGGCAAATCGACGGAAACCGCACTTCATTGCGTCACATCTAATATAGAAAAATCTTTGCATAACAAGGAATACACTATTGCTGCCTTCTTGGACATAGAAGGTGCTTTCAACAATATCGACCCCAAGGCAATAACCAATGCACTTCTGTACCTACAAGTAGATGACCGGCTAGTGAGACTAATCAGCCAGCTGCTACTGAGCAGAACGGTGATGTCCTCACTTGGTACATCTTCTCTATGTAGGTACGTAAGTAGGGGTACTCCTCAAGGGGGGGTGCTTTCGCCTCTTCTATGGAACGTAGCTGTCAACATGCTGCTACGTCGCATAGAAGGAGGTGGCTGTAAAGTTGTTGCCTATGCGGACGATGTTGTTATTATGCTGAACGGAAAATTCCCACAATCCCTTTGCGACCGCATGACTGTAAAACTTAGGGAAATGTCACTCTGGGCACTTGAGAATGGTCTAAGTGTTAACCCGGAAAAAACTGAACTTATACTCTTTTCGAGAAAGTATAAGATTCCAAATCTTTCCCCCCCCAGAATAAACGATTCCATCTTATCTTTTAGTAATAGTGCAAGATACTTGGGGATTGTACTAGATAAGAAATTGAGCTGGAATCTCAATATCGCAGAGAGAGTGCAAAAAGCGAACACAGCGCTTTTTGCCTGTAAGAGGACCATAGGACTCAAATGGGGTATGTCCCCTCAAGTAGTTAGATGGATTTACACAGCCATAGTAAGACCAATACTTTTATACGGGGTATCTACCTGGTGGCCAGCCCTAAACTTTAAATCTAAACTTAAGGTACTAAACAAAGTACAAAGAACGGCACAACTTTGCATTACAGGTGCCCTAAGAACTACATCTAGTGAAGCGCTCAATGCCATCACTAATATATATCCCATCCTTTTAGCGGCAAAAGAAATTGCCACCTTAACAGCCAGGCGCCTCAAGGATGCCAATTGCTGGGGTGGTTCAAGATATGGGCACTCGTCCATCATAAACGAGGACACAAACGTGTCAGGTACAGATTATTGTATACCTTTAGAGTATTCCTCTACGCATTTTACCACCATCATCCCCTCTAGGGAATCGTGGTCGGAAAACCAACCAGGTCAAAGCGACCGCATAAATTTCTTTACAGATGGCTCCAAACTCAACAACCAGGTTGGGGGCGGGGTCTTCTCGGAACAATTGAACGTCCGGCAGTCTTTTCGACTACCGGACCACTGCAGCGTTTTTCAGGCGGAGATCCTAGCCATAAATGAGGCTTTAATCTGCTTACGCAACACCGGCCTGGAAACCGGCGAGATAAATATATATTCCGATAGCCAGGCAGCTATAAAGTCATTGAGAGCGTTGTCTTCAAACTCGCTGACAGTCAACAACTGCCGCCAATCTATCCAAGAGATGGCACAGCAGTTTGTTATAAGCCTCATTTGGGTGCCAGGGCACCAAAATATAACAGGCAACGAAATAGCCGATGAATTAGCCAGACATGGCACGACCATTACCCTCCTCCCGGATAAGGAGGATATCCGTATGCCAATGGCTACTTTTAAGCTATATACAAGGGAAAAATTTAGTTCCCAAGCTCAAAGGATGTGGAACAACACATCCCACTGTAGAATCAGTCGTCAAATATGGCCTAGAATAGACCCCAAACGTTCTGCCAGACTCTGTGAACTTAACCGGTCACAGTGTTCGGCTGTTGTTAGGGCGATCACGGGTCACTGGCTTGTTGGAGCACATGCGACCAGAATGAATGCCCCGAGCAATGACTTCTGCAGAAGTTGCAGAGACGAGGAAGAGGTAGAATCAGTAGAGCACTTCTTCTGCTCCTGTGAAGCTCTATGTAGACGCAGGAAAAAATATCTGGGAAATTATTTCCTCCACAACCTAGAGGAGCTAGGTCCTATTTGTCCGAGAACGATTGCAAGCTATATTGCAGCAACAGGCTGGGACTCCCTTTAAGAATATTTTCTGGAGACGGGTTTTAAGTAGAGATTCGCGCGGTATCACAACGGGCCAGTGTAGGCCTAAGTGTGCTGGCTTGTTAAGCCAGCTACCGCTATAACCTAACCTAACCTAGAGATGGAGATATGCTCTGGTCGAGATGTAGAACACGCGGTTGACCTAATTACGGCAAAAATCCATTCTGCGGCAGCTGTAGCCACTCTCTAGGAAGCGACGACTCCGTAGCAAATTTCAGACCACCCTCCACCCCGCAGATAAGGCAGTCTGGAAAAAGGCTGAAAGGGAGCTCAAAGTGGCACTTCAGACACTTAGATAGAACTCGTTCGACAGAAGAATAGAGGCTCAAAAACATAAAGAGACAACCCTATCGAACTGTTCCTCTAAGGCGTCATGATGGTATTTACTGCTCAAATACCTTTGCTCAGTACCTCGAAGACAGATTTACGCCTTTTAACCTGGCCACGGATGAAGAAGTAAGACAAACTCTCAGCATCATTGACACACCACTACAAATGACGTTGCCTGTTCGACCCATCCGATTAGATGAGATTGAGGAAACTATAACAAAGCTTCCTAAGTCAAAAGCCCCAGGTCATGACAGAATATGTCATGTTACTTTGCGAGCCCTGCCAACGAAAGCTCTCCTATTCATTACGTTGATTTTCAACGCAATAATAAGAACGCAGCACTTCCCGGCCCAATGGAAAATCGCTCTCATTGCTATGATCAGGAAACCTGGAAAAGAAGAGTCGGACCCCGAATCATACCGTCCAATCAGCCTCCTCCCCACTCTTGCCAAAGTTTGGGAGACGTTGATGGCTAAGAGGATCAATGAACACAGCAATTTTTTACCTGACCATCAATTTGGATTTAGGGAAGGACACGGCACCGTCGAGCAGGCAAATAGAGTGGCTAATGATATTCTTAAAGCGTTCGACGTCAAACAATACTGTTTTGGGGTATGTTTCGACGTCAAACAGGCGTTTGACAGAGTTTGGCTGATCGGACTTCTTGCTAAAATTAAGACCTTGCTTCCTGCTCCGTACTTTGGCATATTGCGATCATACCTCGAGGGCAGAAGATTCCAAGTCAAAATCAAAAGCACGCTTTCCACTGCCAGGCTGATGAGAGCTGAAGTACCTCAAGGAAGCGTTCTTGCGCCGCTTCTTTACAACCTGTACACTGCCGACATCCCAATGGAGTTAATGCAGGCTGTTGTGAACGACAAAATGCTAATCGCTTCATACGCTGACGACCTGGCAATATTTTACATATCATCCTGCGAGTATGAAGCAGCTGACGGGATTTAAGAATACATCCACCTGCTTGAAAGCTGGGCTCGCAGGTGGAATGTTACCTTAAATCCGGCCAAATGTCAGTCGATTTTATATACTTTAAAAAGGAAGACTCCACCCGCAGTATGGCTAGATGGCCAGCCCCTCATCATTCAAAGTGAAGCGAAATATCTTGGGGTGATACTCGACAAGCGGCTAACATTTCGATCACACATTAACCAAACGATCAAAAGTTGTCGCTTTAAAATGACCAAAATGTATTGGCTGCTAAATAAAAAAAGTCCTCTTCCTCTACGGTATAAAAGAGCGCTTTATAACACAATAGTGGCACCTACTTGGAGGTACTCTATCCAGATCTGGGGTATGGCGGCTCGTTCGAATCGTTTACGTATACAGACGTTCCAAAATAAGGCATTGCGGCTTATTACTGTTTGCGATTGGTACGTAAGGAATTCGACCCTGCACCACGAACTCAATCTGGATACCGTGGAAATCCAAATCAACAAGCACGTTAGCCGATACAATGAGCGTCTAACCAGACACACAAACAGGCTGGCGAAAAACTTACTTAATAATAACCCAGTAACAAGATTAAAAAGGCGATCGTTGATAAATTTAATTCCCTAACTCCAACATTGTTATAACGGCCTGATTTGGCCTTACGGCAGTTCATGCTCAATGATGGCTCCAGCTGCATCCTGGATTGGCGACAATAAAACATATGATAAATGCAATATATAAAAATACATGAATTTTTGAGTTTTTGCAATAAATAAAAAAAAAAAAAAAAAATTACACTGTCGGGCACCGCCTCGACTGTATTACATTTTTTTCATAATGTTCATTCCATTGCATGCATGAATGGTAAAATCGGCCTTGCCCAACTTTAAAATACCCCGTACTAACGCATGTTTGCCTTATTATAGCCAACTTTCTTCTTCTCTGATTCCAAATGAGCAGGAGAAGAGCGTATGCATTTAAAATATAACACTCAAGATATCTATAGAGTACTTTTCTTTTACACTTTCTCTTAATCCCGGCATAAATGGTGGAAAAAGACAATTCCTATCGATCACAATCTAATATCATATCCAGAGGTCGGTGTCCCTCACCAGGAGCAATAGCTACTCCTCCACTTTTGCCTGTACGTCCCTTTCTGACCCAGGAGCTGCATACCTATCATTTAGTTCTCTACTTAACTCTAGTGCTACGTCTACGAAGTGTACCACGTTCCAGCTGTGCAACTCTTAACTCGAAGTTTTCTGTGCGCCGTGTTCTATGCCTTGTGTTGCTTACTTGATCTTCGCGCCTAACATCTTCAACGTGTTTGCTTTGTGATCTACGCAATGTATCAATCTCCTGCTCTGCAACGGTAAGTTTTCGCTGTGCTGCGCTCATAGTTTGCTCTTGTAGACGAACTTCTAAGTGTTAGATATTTACGGCATGCTATTCTTAAAATTATTGCGTATAACTGTATTAAATTTGGATCCGATATCCTTTATAGTGTGGGTGTAACCACGAAATTCTCCCACGAGGACACGCGGAAAGATATCGAAATAAATTGAAAATTTTATGCCTGACTCAAGGACGATTTATGTTTAATATTGATTTACAGTGCTTGCATTTTGCACTTTTTGTATTGTCTCATTCAGGCCTGACGAGAGGGGGGAGGGGGGGATTGCCACCGGGCCCAGTGTTTTCTCACGGGTCCGGTGTAATTACTGTCGTACTGTCGTCAATCAAGCTAAAGGTGTAATAGAGGGGCTGGTGCATTTTCCACCCGGGACCGGATGTTCTCTCTACGGCCCTGGTCTCATGTATCAAAATGACTCCATAGTGATCTGTTTTTTCGTTTCAACGACATTGTTCATTTTAAAGAATAGTTGATTTGTAAAACTTGCGAAATTTACATTTACTAATGAAATTGGCCGTCGGTGGCGTAGTGGTAGCGTACTCGCTTTACAAACCGAAGGTCGGTGGTTCGAATCCCCGCAGTAGCACTGGTACATTTGCCTAGCACTGGCATCACTAGCTCAAAGACGCTATTTGCCCAAGAAAGTCTCTATTAATTCAAGACACCGCCGTTCGGATTCGGCTATAAACTGTAGGTCCATGTTCTCTTCGAACAGTCATTAATAGAGATCCCCAGGGGCGGCTGACTAAATAGTCAGTCAGGGAAATTATTATTATTATTAATGAAATTGTGGCCATACTTACGAAAAATGTGGCCATACTAAAAATACAAATGGCCGCCTGCCGAGGACTGCAATTGGGGGAATAACATGCACCGTAATGGGCGTGCCGTAACTGTTGCTGTCTCGGAAGTGCGACTACACTCTCCACGCGAGGTCGGCTGGAAACAACCCCTTAGTTAGGCCTTGACACTGCTAAGGGGGCTGGCTAATAGTAGTCGGGCTGGAGCTGAAAACTCCTAAAAATTTCCACATCTCCGGGCCGGACTAAGGTGTCATTCGACCCGTGCCGAGAGTCAGCCTGGCTGGGGGCCTGGAAAACAAATAGCCCAGTCACTAACGAAGAGTCTAGGCAAGTGGCGACCGCCTAGTCTGGTGAGCCTTACCCGGGTACTGCGGATCTCTGCCCGGGTGGACAGTATATTTCTCCGCTTCTCGTGGGAACTATTATGAGTATGAAATCACCAACAATAGCTCCTAACAGGAGAATACAGGAGAGGAGGCAAAGTTCAGGAGGCCGTGTAGTGGGAGTTACCCCACACTCGGCACCTGCTACTAGCAGCAAGGCAGTGAATCCAAAACAGGCCGGCATGGGGAAGCCCCCCAAACCGGAACTTGGTAAGCCTGGAAGTCGGGACGACCCCAACCGAAAGGGACTGAGTGGTGCCAAAGTTAAGTGGTACCTCAGATATCTTTATCAAGGCAAGACACCTGATGAAGCACTGGCTCTGGCAAAACAGTCAGGTCCTCAGGAAGAACAGGGCCCCACCCCTGCTCCAAAGAGGCTGATTAATACAAGGTCCACAGAAGTGCCATTGCCTGCGGAAGCAGCGTGCACTTCCGAAGCCGCTCTGAAGGTCGAGGACCAACCCTCGTCATCCATGGCGGCCAAGGAGGTACCTACGTTTGCTGCTGTAGTCAAGCGGCTAAAGGTGGCGATTGTTCCTGAGGAGTACCCTCAGGTAGTCCTCAGCAGTGAGGAACTTTCGCTGCTTGAAGAAGCGATACTAGAGGAGTTAGTATCATTAGGTTAGGACTCCCCAATAGCGTTTGATAGAATCCACTTCAAGGTGGGCCATCTAGTCGTGGACTGCTCGGACGAAGGGTCGCCTGAGTGGCTACGGCTGGCAGCCCCCACCCTGCGTATGTGGAAAGGAGTTCCGCTAGAGGCAAGGATGGGCGACGACATACCGTCGGCGCATACCATCACCATCTTCTGCCCTAGAACGGGAGATAAGCCGACGGAATGGATCCTTGAATTGATTCAAAAGCAGAACCGTCTGAACACGGAGTACTGGAGGTTGATGTCGAGGAAAAGCGAAGGAGGGGGTTTACTCCTCGTCCTCGGCATTGACGACAGCTCCTGCGCCGAGATTACTCGGAATGGCCATAAGCTAAACTTTAGGTTTGGCAGCATCCCTGTGAGCGGCCTGAGAAGGGACAAGACGGTGGTCAAAGAATCCACCAACCATCCCACCCCCTGAAACTGCAGGGGAAGAGGAGGGACAAAACACCTACGATTCCCTAGCAGATCTGGTTGAGGACGAAGACCTGAATATCACCGTCATAGAGGCGAACTGTGACATGGGAGACCAACCTCCGATGTCGTCACAGGAACTGGCCATGGAGCTGGGCGAAGAAGCAGAGGGGGGTCTGGAGACGACCTCCAGACCTCAGACGCCAGTAGTGGAGCCGATCCTATGATCGGTAGTACAGGGACAGCCCAGGTGAACATCCACCGTGCCAAGGCGGACTCTGCCGTACTGGCAAGGATGTCCACCAAACAACACCTAGGGCTAGCCCTGGTACAGGAACCCTGGTATAATCGGGGAATAAAAGGCCTGTACGTGAAAGATGCCAAGGTAATCTGGGACGATAGGGACCCACTCCCTAGAGCCTGTATCTTGGCAAGTAGAAGTGTAAATCATAACGTACTTACAGAATTCCTCACTGGTGACTGCGTTCCTATCGTGGTCGAAGAAGCTGGTGGAGTGAAGACAGTTGTTGTAGCCTCTGTATACTTTGCGGGAGACGGAACCTGCCTGCCGCCCGAGGTACAAGTACTCGTGGAGCATTGCATGAGGCAGCGTCTACCCATCATCATAGGATGCGATGCAAATGCGCATCACGTGATATGGGGAAGTACGGACATAAACCCAAGAGGTGAGTCTCTCTCAGAATTTATATCAAGTAGCAACCTAGAAATCCTAAACGTCAGCAGTGTCCCGACCTTTGTAACTAGTTTGAGATCCGAGGTTCTTGATATAATGTATCCTTGACTGGCATATATCTCCTGAAGAGTCTATGTCAGACCACAGGATTATTAGATTTAACCTAGGGCTAAACCTAAGGAGTAGCGAACGCAGACGCAACCCCAGAAACACAGACTAACGCAAAGAAGGAGAAAGCCGCCCCATGGTGGAACGCCCAACTTGAAAAGTTGCGGAAAGTGACCCGGCACCTCTTCAATACCGCGAAGCGCATTGGAGAGTGGGATGCTTACCGAGATAGTCTGACCCTGTATAACAGGGAGATCAGAAAGGCCAAGCGAAGGACCTATAGAACCTTCTGCGAAGCCATTAAGAATACAAGTGAAGGCGCAAGACCTCACAAAGCGATTTCGTAAGGAATGCCAGACTTGAATCTAGCACTCCAGAAGCCGGATAACTCCTTCACAAAAAACAATAAGGAGAAACTAGAACTCCTCCTAGCCATGCACTTCCCTGGAAGTACTGCACTGGTGAAAGGTATAATTTTGCAGACAGGTAGCAACAGATCACGTGCCACCGACTAAGCCATTGCCAAGTCCACGGTAACGCCAAAGAAATTAAAATGGGCAATTGGCCCGTTCCAGCCCAATAAATCTCCAGGTCTGGATGGCATACATTCTTTGGAAAAGCTGGTAGATTTCAGAATTAGAAGCTAGTACAACGACCTCTTCAAAGGATGCAACATGCTTACAGAGCGGGAAGGTCTACGGACACTGCACTGTATCAGCTGAAATCCCTTATTGAGGAATCCTTAATTCATAAAGAAGTGGCATTATGCGTTTTCCTGGACTTAAAGGGTGCTTTTGATACCGCCTCCCACGAGGCTGTCAGAGCATCACTGGCCAGAAGGAGCCTAGACGTAACCACCAGCAGAAGGATAACTTCACTGCTAGCATCTAGGCAAGCCACAGCAACTATTGGTGGACAATCCACCACAGTAATGACGACAAGAGGCTGCCCCCAGGGCGGTGTATTATCACCCCTATTATGGAGCCTACTAGTAGATGAGCTACTGGAGAGACTAGCGAGCAGAGGCATACTATGTCAAGGCTATGCTGACGACATCGTCATCATAGTCAGAGGCAAGTATGAGGAAACACTCTGCGACATTGTCCAGCTAGGCCTCAAGGAAACCAATGTCTCAACCCTGCCAAGACAGTCATAGTACCCTTCACAAGGAGGTATAAACTTGGAAGGATGAGAAGTTTAACCCTATCAGGATGCAGCATAGGAGCAAGTAATGAAGTCAAGTATCTTGGAGTGACCTTTGACTCCAAGCTTAACTTCAAGACACATGTAGATAACACAGTAAATAAGTGCTCAAGAGCTCTCTTTACGTGTAAAAGCATTGCCGGAAAATCGTGTGGCACATCACCACGAATAATAAGATGGCTCTACCTCATGGTTGTCAGACCCATGCTAACGTATGGGGCAATAGCCTGGGCAGCAGGGCGCGCCTTAGCACAGCCAAAGCTAAATTGCAGAAATGGCAAAGAATGGCCTGCATATGTATGACAGGAGCAATGCGCACTGCGGCCCTAGAAGTATTAATGGAGGTTACACCGCTACATATCGCTGTAGATACGCGGCAGAAAGCCACCTTAATAAGAATTTTGAGGGTAGGAGATAACTTCAGCCTTACCAAGAAGGATGCTGCGGATCTAGCAAAGGACATGCGTATGCTTCTGCAACCAAAGGATGAAATGCTGGCTGAGCATAAGTTCAAGCAGAACTTTGATATCAAACTCAGCACGAAAGAGACCTGGACATCTCTTACAGCAGCTCATCCAATGAAACCACATACAATAAAGAGGTACACAGATGGATCACTCACCGATGAAGGGAGTGGTCTGGGGGTAGTAGGACCCAAGATCAAGTATTACGAATCACTAGGCAGACACACCAGCATTTTCCAAGCTGAAGTCTGCGCTATTGGAAGATGTGCAGAGTTCAATCTACAAAAGAACTATCACGACAAGGATATCTCTATCCTGTCTGACAGTCAAGCAGCGATAAAGGCATTGAGCAAACCCAATATCACATCAAGGCTGGTCAAAGAAGTGAGAACTTCACTGGACAAATTAGGTGCCAGGAATAAACTCACTATTAGGTGGGTTCCAGAACATAACAATATTCCTGGAAACGAGCTGGCAAGGACCGGTGCAGCAACACCGCTAATCGGACCTGAACCACATTGTGGGATTGGTAATCATATGGTACGGGATCTACTGAGAACGGAGGAGGAAAACAAACGGCTGCTTCACTGGACACTGCCACCAGGACTTAAGCAATCAAAAACCCTCCTCTCTAAATACAACCATAAAAGGTTGAAACGTATGATAACCTACGGGAAAAATACCTTGAGGATCCTGACTGGCCTCCTGACGGGACACAGTAGGCTCCGCAGTCACCTTAATAAAATTGGCATAGCGGACAGTGGACTATGTCGCTTCTGCAGTATGTATGGAGGAAGAAACTTTAATGCATTTACTATGTGAATGTATGGCACTCGCCAGTAAAAGAAACAAGCTCCTGGGCATGTACGTTCTCCCACCGGAGGTCGATGTTACCCTAAGTCCAAACAAGATACTGGAATACATGCAGGCCATAGGACTTTTGGGAGAGCTCTGAGCCGCGAATGGCGAACAATAGATCCACATGGGTCGCAGTACACTTTACACCCACACATCTATATATATAACAGAGAGTGAAAAGTTATGTTAGAAACACCATTTATAACTCAAGAACGGCTGGGCCGATTTTGATGATCTATGGGTTGTTGGATTCGTCCCCGCACTGGTTAACAGAGTAATGCATAAAATATTGGAAAAAAATCACATATAAAGAAGTAAGCCGAGAAATTCTCTTACGGAGGCAAGGGGCCAGATATCGACATAAATCGAGAATCTTCATCTGGGCAAAATTTCAGCTCCATCGCTTTAATAGTCTCTGAGATCCTGACAGTCAGACATGGCTATATCGACTCGGCATTTCAACGTCGGAATCAAGGCAATCCGTTCCTGGTCGTCCGAATATGTGTTCTACATATGATCTACGTCGTATTTACACAGTTCATCCGAAGAATGATGAATGCTTCTATTTACGGTTGCTGTTGGTGAACATTCGTGGCCCAACATCATTAAAATCAATACGAACTGTTAATAATATAGTGTGCCAAACATATCGTGCTGCATGTCAATATTTAAATTTGCTTGTAAATGATACTCATTGGGAAACGACAATCGCTGAAGCAATTATTTCCGCAACTCCATGTCAGATACGTAGTTTATTTGCTATTATCATTTCGACATGCTTCCCATCGAATCCACGTGACCTGTGGACTAAATATAAGGATAACATGCCAGAAGACATTTCATAACAAATTCGTGTCATTTCAAGAAATCCCTATCTTGAGGCAAATGAGGAGATTCATAACCAGGCTTTGCTACTGATCGAAAACATGTGTTATCTCATTTGCGGCAGTTTGTAAATCAAGTTAGCACTGCCAGCGCCAGATCGTGGAGAGAGGGGAAAGCGGGGTTACCCCTGGGCCCGGAGTTTTCTCATGGACCGGTGTAATTACTGTCGTAATAAATAAGGTGTAATTGAGGGGCCGGTACATTTTCCACCCGGGCCCGCATTTTCTTTCTACGGATCTGGTGAACTTGATTATGATCGTCATGAATCAAACCCATCAGTTCAAACGAATGTCTCTCTGTTGAACCTCAAACAGAAGGAAGTCTATGACATATTAATGAAAGCAATTGAAGATGGAAATGGTAGCTTATTTTTCCTGGATGGCCCTGGTGAAACAGAGAAGACATTTCTGATGTCATTAATTTTGGCCACTGTTCGTGCGAGATCCGACATTGCGGTAGCAGTTGCCTTTTCTGGAATAGCTTGAAGGATACTGTACGCCTCATTCAGTGTTAAAATCTCCGTTAAAGTTTCAAAATATTGAACAACCAATATGTAAAATTGCAAAATACTCCGCAATGGCCAAAATATTAGTAGCGTCTAAAATCATCATCTGGGACAAATGCAAAATGGCGCACAAACGCGCTATTGATAGAACATTGAAAGACACGCCCCATGATTCGAGATGTTTTGGAGGCGCAATGATTTTATAGTCTGGCGATTTCTGGCAAACACTCCCAATCATTCCAAGATCGACTGCTGCCGATGAAATAAACGCTTGCCTCAAATCTTCTTATCTGTGGCGCTATTTGAAGAAACTTCAGCTAACATCAAACATGAGAGTTGGTTTCCCAAACGATCCATCTGCTCAAGATTTTTCAAAAAAATTGATGACTCACGGTAATGGTCGTGTTCCTGTCGATGAATCGGGTGGATTGATTTCGTTTCCTCCGAATTTTTTTTACTTTTGTCTCATTGAAAGACGAGCTCAACAACAACGTATTCCCGAAAATTGTTGCCAACCACAAATATAACGAATGGTTGATGTGGATGATTTATACATTGTAATACAGGATCAAATCGTTGGTACTTTGTATTCATTCAAATCTAATGACTGTTACAAACGAAGACGAAGCCACCAACTATCCAATTGAATTTTTAAACTCCTTGGATATGCCTGTCTAGCCAGTACACAAATTAACACTAAAGGATGGCGCGGTAATCATCATGCTTCAAAATATAAATCAACCAAAACTATGTGGTAGAATACGTTTGGTGATAAGAAAAATGATGATGAATGTGATTCATGCGACGATACTCAAAGGAAATTTTATTTATTAGATGTCCTCTAGACAAATAACGTAACTACGTACTTACCAGATTAATGTTATCTTGAAACGCAAAATGTAAATTTGTTATCCATTGGCGGTCACCAAAGACCAATACGTCTCTTTCTTCTCTAAAACAGGCAGTCTCAGCCCGTTTTAACATTTCCCATTTGTTCAATATTTTCATTGCAAAAATTTTTCCAGATGATATCATTTGAACTACGCAGACTTCACCAAATGCACCTCGACCAATTATCTTTAGTATATCAAAATCATTTCGGGACAAGCGAAGCTTTTTAACAAGATGAACCACCGGCTTATCTGAAATTAAATTTAAAAAATTTGTGTTTTTTTATTGTTTGGAGAAACAGGCAAATATTTAAAATGTGCGGAATATGAGGAATTTTTTTTGGGACCCTGTGGGAAATATGTAGTTAGTTGTTTGTACACTTTTAAGATTTGCACTAACGGATGACTTGTAGTCAATAAAGCAGTTTCTGAATATATTTTGTAGTTCAGAAAACTAAGATAGCAATGCTTAGAAATAGTATTTGACATAAAATAATTATTAAATATATACATAAATTATGATTATAATTTACCATACAAATTACTCGGTCTTACAGTTGCCAAAGTAACTATATTTCTGTGCTCAGTGTACTTGTGCGAAGTTTTAGTCAGCGAACACTAATAAAGATGGCGTACGTTAAAGTCGGACGCGGACGACTTTGGGATACCCTGTACCACTAATTGCAATTAAGGCCAATATATTGCTTAAGCACTCTAAAAGACAATTGATTGCCAAATTAGATTATGATACCTTCATAAACAACCAAAAACAGACGAATTTTTAATCAAAAACTTTTTTTCGACCGATCGGCCCTATGGGAGCTATATGATATAGTCAACCGATTTTGATAAAATTTGGTACAGTGTTGAAGATCTCTAAAAAAACTTCTGAATGCCAAATTTGGTTACAATATCTTCATAAACAAACGAAACACAACGAATTTTGTGCAAAAAACGGTTTTTTTTTATAAAATTGTAGTGTTTGGAAACTATAAAAAAAAACTTTGGAACACCAAATTTGTTGACGGTATCTTCAAAAACACACGAAACAACGAATTTTGTTCAAAAAACTTTTTTTTTTGACCGATCGGCCCTATGGGAGCTATATGATATAGTCAACCGATTTCGATCAAATTTGGTACAGTGTTGAAGATCTCTAAAAAAAACTCGCGAATGCCAAATTTGCTTACAATATCTTCACAAACAATCGAAACACAACGAATTTTGTGCAAAAAACGTTTTTTTGACCGATCTGCCCTATGGGAGCTATATGATATAGTCAGTGCTTGGGAACTATAAAAAACTTTCGATTACCAAATTTGGCTTCGATATCTTCATAAACAAACGAGTTATCCATCTAAAACTTTTGGTGTTTTTTTTAGGTCCTCTGAAACACCCCTATAGGAGCTATACATATAATATAACCAAATTTCAAAATAAAAATTGGCTCAAATATCGTTTTGTATTCGATTACTAATATATCCGATAGGCCAAAAAAACTTTTTGTTTTCTTTTTCTCTCAATATTCGCACAGCTGTCAAGCTTTAAACACAACATGTGTTCCACCAGCTGCAGCCCACTGCTTTCCCGCCAATTTGGACTAGTTTTGCAATTCTTTATAGATTTCGTGTGTATTATATTTCATTTCTACTTTTTGTTAATAAATAAAGTTAAAGGTATGTATTTATTAAAAAAAATAAGTGAGTGTGTCCTGTGACTGTGTTTCGTCCCAAAATTCGATGTTCATTGTAGTGCTAGCAAGAAGTATAATGTTTACTAATAAACTTATCTTTTGTAGAGCTGAACTTTCGAGATTTGGCCGGGTTCGGTATCAATCCTTTTTTAAAAAATAATTCAATGTTTTCTGTTGTGAAAATGTCCAAAATTAGCTGCAACTTTTCGCTTAGGTACTTTATTTTTCAATTAATTTTTTTTAGCAACAATGTCAGTGTCCAAGCGAGTACTTTTTTCAGTATGGTATATGGAAAACTAGGGGGCTCTGCCCCCTGCGTGCTTCGTACGCCGACCCCCGTGCGGTCTTCTTTATTCAATTTAGATCATGCAGACCTTAATGTTTCCGTAATCTTTAAACCATTGTCATGTTACGGTCGGTCCTGCCCGTTTTTACAGTACTCTGGGACAGCAGCGACCTGTATGCTGCTCTGATTCACAACTGGAATAGGATCGGTGACAATGGCTCCTTTGGTACTGTTCTGTTTAAATATTTTTTCGTTATTTTGTTGGGTGTATTTTTTTTTTTTTAGATTTCAAAATTTTGACATTTATAAAATGTGATTTATCCAGCAGGATATTTCGAGGAGCTCACAACTACAGAATACGCTGAAAAGTATGACATATCAATAGTTTTGACACGAATTCTCGTTGAACTCAAAGAAAGAGATAGCTGGGCACTCATTTTAGAGAATTAAAAATATAGTTATTTGTTATTTAAAAAAATTTCTCATTTTATTGTAGAGCTCTCTTATAAACTACATTTTTGGTTTTCCAATCTTTGGCTAAAATGAATAAGGCAGATGGTTTTCCCACACGGGAACAACCAACATATAATTGACCATGTGAAAATACAGGTACTTCCAAATTTATACCACAAATTTCCGTCGATTGACCTTGCGCCTTGTTTATAGTAATAGCGAAAGCAAGATGAATTGGGAACTGTAATTGTTCGGAGCAGCAGCCAATTCCTAATCAATTATTTAATAACATAAATATACAATACATTTATTGTAAATGATGTGCCCTGCGTGGCCAGCCCGTAATTTGTACATTCATCTTTCACTCAATGTAAATCCTCTCTTTGCACTATTTCTTTCTATTATGCATAAGCATATGTTTCTGTCGTTACTTAAGTTAGTTGTAAAAAGTCAATAGCTGAGTAAAGCCGCGAAACACCAAGTTCTTAAATCTAAATTACATTTATACACACACTTTACATCCAACATTAAATTACAATACATACATAAAACAAAACATATAAACAAATTAAAACTAAGGTCACGGGCATAATAATAAATAAACATAAGCACAATTAAACTAAATAAAACGCGTACTTTAAATCAAAAATTCTGTAGTGCGTTTAAGTTGCTGAAAAAGCTCAGCAGCTCCCAACATTTGGAGGCCCCGGCGAGATATTACTTGTGAAGTTTAGTTTTTTTAATTTGTTTATAAAAATTTGTTTAAAGATTAAACAAATTGTTGCTAAAATTAACATTATAAAGTTGTGCGTTTAACATTCTATGACATAACCATTGCGTACATACATATGTACATTCGCGCATATGCATAAATAAGATCCGTTATTTTTTGCATTTGCCTTTGTCGTCTCGTTTACATACAGTGGCAATAAAAAGTATTCGCCCTTCTGCATAGAAAATCCATTAAAGCGCGTGGTGTTGAACTTTTCGTTAACAGTGTATGTGTAATTGCTCAAGACAACGTGTAATTTCGACAAAATTTGGTACAGTTGAACATTAAGCGGTAGTCAACAAATACAGTGCTCATTGTGCAACGGATTTTATACTGTCATAACCTCATCTTTCAATTGTGCATTTCTTTGAACTTTACAAAATGTCGTCTATTGAAACTCCAGTTAATGAAGAACTCAATGATGTTCCTCAAAGCAATGACCAAGTGCAAACAGACCGTGTTTCGTTTCTCAAATTAAAGACAGTAGCCATTTTCGACCGGCTTGAGTGTCTATCTAAGGAGATGGATACAGACAAAATACATGGCATGGATGAATACGGATTAAAAGAACTCCTGGAATTGCTAAACAAGCTAGACGCAAATTTTGCTAGTGCGCACACAGGTCTGGAACAGCTTAATGTTGATTCCATTTTCAGCGATCTACCACGAAAATTTGACACCGTTTTATTGCATCTAAGAACCGTTGTGCAACGTGAGATTGGCAGTCACAGTACTCCTCAGCATTGCTCCACGTTTCGGATGAACTCAAGTGAGGCACAATCTATCGTCGTTATGGCCAACAGATCGCGCTTACCACAACTAGCGCTTCCAAAATTCAGTGGCGCTTATACTGAGTGGGCAAACTTTTACTCAATGTTTACTGCAGTCATCGACAAGGAAAGAGAGCTAACATCCATTGAAAAGTTGCAGCACTTGCGTTCGTGTTTAAGTGGAACGGCGTTGGACACTATCCAATCTTTGGAAATAAGCGAGGCTAACTATAATATCGCATTAGACATTCTCCAAAAACGTTTTGATAACAAGCGTCTTATTTTGCAGGCACACGTCAGAAAGGTATTTGGGCTGGATAAGGCAGATGCGTCGGCAGGCAAATTGCGAGAGCTGACTGACAAAGTCACCGCACATCTGCGCGCATTGCAATCTTTGGCATCAACGGAGCAAATTGCTGATTGCTTTATAGTCCAAGTAGTGCTTCAAAAGCTGGATAAAACTACTCAGGCTAAATGGGAGGAGAGTTCACCGATCAACGAGCTGCCGTCCTGGGATAAATTCTCCGCTTTTTTGGAAAAACGCTGCCGAACCCTGGAAAATGTTGAACATGCTACAAGTCAAGTTGGCTCAAAGACCGTGAGCACACACCAAAGAAATATTTTTGTTGCTTCGAGCGCTCATGAAAGTGGTTGCGCATTTTGCAAGGAAGCCAACCACAGAATTTATCATTGTCAACGCTTTATAACACTTTCGCCAAATGCTCGTCAAAAAGAGGCTAAGGAACTTGCGCTATGCCTTAATTGCTTGAGAAAGGGACATCAGCAAAGAGAATGCAAATCTGGACCTTGCCGCCTTTGTTATTCCAAGCACAATACGCTGTTGCATTATAATGCTGATTCGCATTCTTCTGCTGAAGATGCCGCATTATCGCCAACCCTCTCCCCATCTAGCTCAATGGTTGCAATGCCGCCTGCTCCGCCAAAAGCCCCTCTATCTCAAAACTCTACTGACGCTGTGCTCTTAGCAACTGCAATCGTCCTTATAAAAAACAGAGCTGGCGCATTTGTACCATGTCGTGCACTTTTGGACTCTGGGCCTCAGCTACATTTCATTACAACTCGTTTCGCTAATCAATTACAACTTCGTAAAACAAAATCCCTAACAACTGCTTCTGGCATCGGAGACTCGAACTTCGCAACAGATGGACACTCGATTCAACTTATACTAAAATCTCGAACATCAAATTTCTCGACATGCATTACTGCGATCATGGCTAAAATTATCACCGACAGTCAACCTGGCCTTTCTGTTAATGCTGATGCTTGGAGCATTCCAGCAAACATACAACTGGCCGATCCAACTTTCAACGTACCACAACGGATTGACCTGCTCATTGGTGCAGGACTATTTTTCGATTTACTTTGCGTAGGTCAAATTCAGCTAGCTTCAGGACTGCCCATACTACACAAAACTCATTTCGGCTGGATCGTGTCCGGCGGTGGCCATCAGGCACCAAAACTCTCGTCGCTGATCGTAAACCAAAAGTCTTCGGACGTATACCATCCTGGCACTCGGCTGGACGAATTGGTACGTCGCTTTTGGGAAATAGAGCACCCATTCGAATCGATATCAAAGCTGACACAAGAGGAACTCGATTGCGAGGCCCACTTCCAACAGCATGTGCAGCGCCTTCCCTCTGGCGAATACTCGGTTCGCCTTCCTTTTAAGCTAAGTCTGGAATCTTTAGGCGATTCGTTCATACAGGCAAAGCGACGATTTGAAAATCTTGAACGCAAACTGGGCCGCAATCCTGAGCTTAAGGCAAAATATTGTGCTTTCATTAGGGAGTATATCGAACTTAGCCACATGTCAACGGTTTCAAGTTCAACTCTGCATGAATGCAAATATTTCCTGCCGCATCACTGTGTCTTCAAGCAGGACAGTACAACAACTAAGCTGAGAGTCGTATTCGACGGCTCTGCAGCAACAACTTCAGGCTTATCATTAAATGAGCTACTCATGGCAGGGCCCACAATTCAGCCCAAGCTTTTCCATACTCTTATTCGTTTTCGTATTTTTTCAATTGCCATTACAGCAGATATCTGCAAAATGTATAGATGCGTGAGGGTCGCTGCACCTGATAATATGTTACAATGCATATTATGGCGAGATACACCTGAAGATGACATTCAAATTTATAAATTGGACACAGTCACATATGGTACAAAGCCTGCAGCGTTCCTAGCCGTTCGTGCGATGCATCAGCTCGCCATTGATGAGTGTGCTTCATATCCAATTGGCTCGCAAACTGTCTTGCGGGATTTTTATGTAGATGACATGCTATCTGGAGGCAACACCTTGGAGGAGGTTAATGATATAATCAGCCAAACTACAAAGCTACTCTCTCGAGGAAATTTCCAATTACGGAAGTGGTGCTCTAACAAAGCAGAGGTTCTACATGGTATGCCAGATACCGAACGGGAAACATTCCTCAAATTTGATGACAATAGCGATGTCACCAAAGCTCTCGGCCTTGTATGGGACCCACTTAAAGACAACCTATTATTTTCCTATTCACCCCAGCATAGCTCTGTTAAGCACACTAAACGCTCAGTTTTGGCAGCTATAGCTCAGTGCTACGATCCTCTGGGTCTAATTGGCCCTACCTTGACAAGAGCAAAAATTATTATGCAGCGCATGTGGATAGATAAGCTGGATTGGGATGAAAGCTTGCCTCAATCATTAAATACTGCCTGGGCTGCATTTTGCGTGGATTTTGAAGATGTGAAACACATTGCATTCCCTCGGTACACACTTCATCCTGATGCTGCAGTCGAAATCCACGGGTTTTGCGATGCCAGCCTCGAAGCTTATGGCGCCTGTATCTATGCTCGCTCACATAAGGATAATGAAGTCGAAGTCCGTCTCTTATGCTCAAAATCTCGCGTAGCTCCGCTGAAAACCCTCACAGTTCCTAAGCTGGAGCTTTGTGCTGCAGCGTTGCTTGCTCAATTGTCATGTGAAATTACAAAAGCCATACCATTTAACTGTCAATTTCATTGCTGGTCAGACTCATCAGTGGTTCTCTCCTGGTTACAAGAAGAATCATCTAAATTCAACGTGTTTGTCGCAAACCGTATTAGTGCCATACAGCAGCTGACAGAAAATATGGAGTGGCACTACGTACCTACACTTTTAAATCCAGCCGATATGTTGTCGAAGGGAGCTGCTCCACGAGAACTCTTGAAATCTTCGCTTTGGATGAATGGCCCTTTGTTTCTGCAAAGTAAAAAGGTTGGTTGGCCCAGACAGCTCTCAAAACCAACAAAAATTCCCGAGATACGACAAAAGGTTATGCTTACTTCCTCTGAGTGCAACGACATATCACTTTACTTCAAGCACATCAATTCATTTGGTACGATGCAACGCATATTTGGATACGTACACAAATTCATCACATGCAACAAATCCCAGTTAACATGAAACAACATTCAACAGGGAACACAAATACTTATTCGGATTGTTCAACGAGCACACCTTCTCCAAGAATATCATGCTCTTCTCAACAAGAAAAATGTTCATTCGTCAGGCAGTATCTTTCGATTATCACCATTTCTTGATGATTTCGGACTCATTCGTGTTGGTGGCCGCTTAAAGCATTCAAATCTCGGCTTTAACGCCCGCCACCCTATTATCTTACCTAAAGATCATCCACTTACGTTCTCCGTCATAACGCATATGCATCGCAAACAGCACCATGCTGGTCCTCAGGCACTTCTAGCTTCAATTCGTCTACAATTCTGGCCAATTGGTGGAAAAAGAACTGTCGCAAGAGCATTGCATAAATGCATCATATGCTGCCGATCACGTCCTCGGCTCATTGAACACATCATGGCTGACCTGCCCAAAGAACGGGTACTGGCTTCTCGCGCATTTCTGGTGACAGGTGTAGACTATTGCGGTCCCTTTTATTACAAATCAGAAGTACGAAACAAACCGCCACAAAAATGTTACGTCAGCATATTCATCTGTTTTGCAACAAAGGCCGTTTGTATAGAACTTGTAAAGGACCTCTCAACTGCTGCGTTTTTGGGTGCACTTAAGCGCTTTGTTGCGACGCGCGGCATACCGAGTTGCATATAGTCCTGAAACGCCACCAACTTTGTAGGCGCTAAAAATGAGTTGGAAGACCTGCGACGCCTATTTTTCAGCCAGAAGCACCGAGATGAAGTTCTTGCTCACAGTCTCAGTAATGGTTTTGACTGGCGATTCATACCTCCGCGTTCTCCGCATTTCGGCGGTTTATGGGAGGCAGCCGTTAAAATGGCAAAGCGGCATTTTTATAGAACTGTTGGCTATTCACTTCTTAGCTATGATGAATTGCGCACCCTGGTGTGCCAAATTTCCGCTATTATTAACTCTCGCCCTCTAGTACCACTTTCAGAAAATCCATCAGATCTAGACGTGCTGACTCCTGGCCACTTTCTCACAGGCGGACCACTTACTGCCTTGCCCGAGCCAGACATCACTCATATTGACGACAATAGGCTCGATCGCTGGCAGCGCGTCACACGTGCGCAGCAAATTTTTTGGAAGCGATGGAGTGAGGAGTACCTGACCCATCTTCAGCAGCGGGCAAAGTGGCGCACACAGCAACCAGCTGTGAAAATCAATGACATCGTGTGCATAAAAAATGAAAATCTACCTCCGTTAAAATGGCCGCTTGCACGAGTCACTGAGCTCATAAACGGAACCGACGGAGTCGCTAGAGTGGCTATTCTGCACACTGCCACTGATGTCACTCGGCGAGCCATTAATAGGCTGTGCATCCTTCCTGTTGAATCTGTTGAAAGCGCTATTCTTTCAACGGGGAGGAGGATGTTCGGAGCAGCAGCCAATTCCTAATCAATTATTTAATAACATAAATATACAATACATTTATTGTAAATGATGTGCCCTGCGTGGCCAGCCCGTAATTTGTACATTCAACTTTCACTCAATGTAAATCCTCTCTTTGCACTATTTCTTAAATCTACTCTTCGCCGCAAGGCATAAGCATATGTTTCTGTCGTCACTTAAGTTAGTTGTAAAAAGTCAATAGCTGAGTAAAGCCGCGAAACACCAAGTTCTTAAATCTAAATTACATTTATACACACACGTTACATCCAACATTAAATTACAATACATACAATCACCTAAAAACATATAAACAAATTAAAACTAAGGTCACGGGCATAATAATAAATAAACATAAGCACAATTAAACTAAATAAAACGCGTAATTTAAATCAAAAATTCTGTAGTGCGTTTAAGTTGCTGAAAAAGCTCAGCAGCTCCCAACAGTAATCGTTTGAAATTGAACGGCAAATCAGGCGGAATCAAAACATCTTCACCTTTAAATTTTCCTTTCAAAATTGTCGTTTCGATGACATTGTTCAATTATCGTTTAACTGCAAGTCTAGTCCCATTGAAAAGTTTTGGTTGACAGATATTACGAAGCATTATTATGGGAACGCCAACTTTCAATCGTAAATTATGTGGTGGCAATGCTTCCAAAGACTTTTTATGTGCCATTGTACATTCATCCCATACAATTTCGAATTGTAGTAAAACCGTTGCCATTCCAGATCCCTTAGTTATTTTACATGTCAAATTTTCAATGGCATGAACATTCAAAGTCAATTTCAGTGCCGAATGAGTATTTCGACGACAACAATGTAGCAGCAATTCCAGAGGAAGCAAGTGCCAATACTATTTTGTTTTCCGATCGTATACTTGCTAATATCAATAAAATTAGAAACGTTTTTCCAGTGCCACCAGGAGCATCCAAAAAATAGATACCACCACTTTTGTTTTGAATAGCTTCCATTATTTTATTATATGAACTTCTTTGCAAATCGTTCATCTTTGGCACGTTCTCTTGAACAAAGTTATTCAATTCATTGCAATCGTATTGCTGTTCACGACGCATTTCCTGCTCATGAGCATCATGCATTGAACGATACCAAAGGTATAATAAGTTCGTGCAAATGTATTTAACGCTCAGAAGGTGACGTGGCAGACCCCATAAACAGTACGTATTGTTGATCAGCATCAACAGTCAATATAGCCATATCTGTCTGTCCGTATGAGTAAAAGGATCTCAGAGACTATAAGTGCTAAAGAGCTGAAATTTATCAAAAGATGCGTATAATAGTCACACAGGTGAAGATTTTCAGATGTTTTATGAGTTACTCTGTTAACCAGTACGGAGACGAATCCAAAAAATGGTCTAACTAACATAACTCTCTTTTATATATGAATGGCTCCAATGCCAAATCGATTAACTCCACTTTTTGAATTTTTCGAAATTTTAATTTCAAAGTACTTGATAGATGCCAAATTGCTACTATTCATAATAAAAATCTCTAAAAATAAAAATGTACACCACTAAAAGGCAAAATGTTTTTGGCCACTGAATAATGATTAATTTATTTCAGAAGCCAATCTGATTAACTCCATACTATAATGTAAATAGTAATAAAAAATAATTAGCCTCATGTTCGTTTGGCCAGAAACTGAAGGATCTCGCGGATCTCAGGAAATCTCTTCATGCTTAGTAAAGTACATAAAGACTTGCTCTAAAAATTCTAAGAATATAATATAATAACGTATTCAGATTCATGTACTGGTCAAACCAGAAATATAAAAACTGTCTTAAGTTCATTGAAATTGCTTCAAAGTACAGAAATACGTGCTGAGTCAATAGAAATTAAATTTCTGGTAAGTGGACATAGTTATTTGCCTAACGATTCACAATTTGCTATTATCGAATCTCAAGCGAAAAAATGCACAACATTTTTTCGCCAGATGATTGGTACAATATAATAAAAACCAGTAAAAAGAAAGTACCGCTTCATATGGTTAAAATGACGCATCAGGACTTTTCATCTACAAGTTACTTTAGAAAATTCTATGATTAACAGAAAGGCAACAGTTACAAAGATGCCAGTAAATTGGCCGAAAATGCACTGGATAAAATTAGAAAAGTCGAAACCCCATATACAATTCAAGTGTGACTTCAACGAAAATTCAGAATTTAATGCCATTGACATTAGAAAATCTGTAGCAGGTAGACCATTATGTCTGAAAAATGTAAAGCAGCCTTTATTATATCCAACCGGCAGAACTGTGACAAGAGAAAAGATATGATAGACTTGTTGAAATTCATTCCTCCTATTAAAAATAACTATTATAAAAATTTAAGGACAAACCGAAATGACCGGAGCTTAAATACAGCTAACGAAGAAGACATCTTTTACATTGCTGATGAATTAATTTAAAGAAATATATGTAACGGAGCAGCTATGATTTATTTTTTCTAAAATCATAAAAAAATTCATATAAAATAGTTTTTTTGTAATGAAAACATAAATTTAAGAAATTTAAAATTTGAACTTAAATTTATAATTTTCTTTCACATGCCAAATCGATTAAATCCCTCAATCACATTGTACAAGAGTGTACACTTTAAGAGCAGGCAATGTTATTGTACTGCCGCTTTGTGCGCAATCGGTGTTATGGCGCACTACAGTACGGTCTTCTATTTATTCAATATTAATCTCTTATTTCTAGGTTACATAATAAACGCTGTGTTGTAAGAAGCAGCGTACTTAAAACTAGGTATATAAACTGTATATAAGAATGTCAAGTGCGCCGTCTAATCTTTATGGGAGCACAAGTGATATTTGACCTACGCAATGCAGGCCGCTTATCCCTTGATAACTTATGCGCCACATACACGATCCCACACATAAGCAGGCACATATTCAGGCCACTTGAGGACTACATAATAAGAACAGCCATAAACCATCCCCATAATGTGCGCTGCAAGGGTTCCGATGTGACGTCTTATGTTCATGTCTGAACACACATAAAATTCACTTTAATTTTTCTCAACTTTTTGTATATGGAATTTTGAGTTACAGGTGACGTTTCAAAAAAAACTTATGTATATCTATCAGAGCTCTTATTTACTGAGTTTTTGAGCAATGTCTCAGAGAGCAACCGTTCACATTGCTCTTTTAATAAATCGGTCTGCGCTCAACGAATAACCGATATTTTGTTTTACCTTTGCTCTGGTTATTCGCCAACCGTTTGGTCGCGAGAGAAAAAATAAAGGTCTTTTGCGTTTGTATGCGTGTATGTGAGTGAGGCGTCTGTTTGGGCTTGTTAGTAACATATGTTTTTCAAGGCACGGGCAGACTTTAAAGCGTTATAACTTGGAAACTACTAGAGATACTTACACGATTTAAAAACCAGTCTTGTGTACTTTTTTGAGATCTACAATATTTTGATACACACCAAAAGCGAAAAATGGCAAGGGGGTGGGTAAAAATACGAAAAACTGCGTTGTTTTAAATTTGGCGCCATCTACTGCTGAAAATATGAGCTTCTGGGTATACCTTCCAATACAAATAAAACTCGAAATTCAATTTTCATAATTTTTTGTCTTGAAAGTTTTTTTGTACGACTTATACAATTCGAGATAAATGGGCCGACACAAAAAGTGCAGCATTCTCAACAAAGCAAATTAAAACGTAAAAGACCGTTTGCGCTGACATTTATTTTTTCGGTTGGTCTGCTGATGCTAATGTGCGAGCGCTCAATCATTTCGCTCTCAATAAGATGTTATTGAAAGAGCGTAACAAGAACTTCTCAACTGTTAACACTCAGCTGAAAACCGAAATAAAGCGAAGCGAAGTGTTATGCTCAGAGAGAGAGCAAGCGTGCATGGTTTTTTCGGTTGTGGTTGCGAGTAGACCGCAAAGGAAAAAACGGTCGACTGTTATTTACGAGCTCTGATATCTATGAAAATATAATTGACGGAAGCAAATATGGAAGTAGTAAATGCGTTGACATAGCTGAGCGGAATAATTTAAAAATTCGCGTAAAAACACCATGAAAGATTTGGCACATACACTTTTAATTTCATCGGACCCATTAAACGATGCTATCAAAAGGTTTAGTTCCCTTTTCGGGCGAAACCAGATAGCAGTTTTAACAGAAATTAAAAAAAAAAATAAATAAATATTTTAGAAATTTAAAAAATATTAATTTTTATTTGTGGCATATTTATCTACAAAATAAAATTATCCGTACAAAAATAGCAACATTTTTTCAGAAGTTATTAATTAATCGCCGCTAAATCAGCTATTTCTCCCACTGTGCATCTCTGAGATATAGGCGTTCATACAGACAGACGGACGGACAAACGGACATGGGTATATCGACTTCTCTAGTCACCCTGATCATACTTTAGGTAACTTTGGGGGTCTCCGACGACTCTTTCTATATGTTACAAAGATTTTCGGCTTGCACAAACTTAATATATCGTTTTGTACCATACGGTACAGGGTGTAATAAAAAAAATCTTTATGAACAAAAGTTATTTAGTATTGTGTCAGGATTTTTCTAAAGTCCTATAGGAAACATTTCGGTGGGACCAAAACAGAAACCCAGGACCTTGAATTTTTTTCTGTGACTATTTGTGGCTATAGTAAGATAATTCTGAAAGGATTAATTAAGACTTCGTTATCAAATTCGACAATCAAAATTTTTCTAGAGTATCTAAGCATTATTCCTAATTGAATCGAAATCGCATCATTTAGTTATTTATTTGTTATGATGGTATAGGCTATATTTAACGTCGTCTGTTTTAGTAACATAGAGAAAAAAACTCCGGTGACCCCCCCAAACTTAACTCCAATATAGTCCGGACGACAAATCAAATTCCTCTCGACATGTCTGACAGAATAAACACCTGAATCATGGTCACTGCAAGAGCTGGGATAGCCCCCAACTTGACATTTGGCTTCATGTGTCTAGGCCAGTGGTCAGCACGGCCCTATCTCGCGTGCATAGGGTCTAGCGTCGTCGACACACGTCATGTGTTATAAACAAAACGCATGCATGTGGGCGTGCTTTTTGTACTGAAATTTTCTCTGCCGCAGTGACGCTGACGTTGCTCGACGTTGCTAAAGCGGCCCATACACGAGCAACAAATTGTACAATCGGTTGAAATTCGTTTTGCCACACACTTGTGGATTGGTTGATAAATTTAATTCCTTGTTGATTTTTGACGAGTGAAGATGGAACGCGGAAAAAAACTTTTTTAATTTTTATGCATAAATTTTTTTTTTTTTACTTTTTTCACCAATGGCGTCTTTTTTTAACTTCCTTGTATTTTCCGCCCTATGCTCCTCCTAGGTGCGACTACTTGTAAACGCATAATTAAGCTCTACAGTAGTCGAGGAATAAATAAATATATATATATTTATCATGCAAAATTTGCCACGACTTTAATCTATAATTTTTATTTTCATTTTCGGCACTGAAGCCTAAATATAGAAACCCAACAGTTAGTTACGCTGATGTAATTAGGGGTACAACAAGAGATAATGAGCAACATCAAAGCCTGCGCTCTTCAGCCGACCCTTCAGAAGCGCACCTTATTCAAATTTTGCAACAGCAGAGGGACCAGCAGCAACATCAGCAGGACAATGATTTGTTTTCCCAAAACATACAACAGGCTGTAGGTGTCATGGCAGTAGCCGTATCAAAAATGCAAGAATCCATTGACAAAATGGCACAAATGCAGTTAAGAATGTTGGAGTCTCAAAATCAACTGATGAGTCTTCTTACCGCGGTCATTACAAAATGAATCCTTTTTTAAAGATTCTTATATGGAATGCCAAAGGCATTTCAGGTAAATATCTAGAATTAGAAGCTCTAGTAAAAAAATATGAAATTGGTATTGTACTTTTGACGGAAACTAGAATATCAGAAAATAAAATATTAAAGTTGCATGGGTTTGAAACTAATCTAGCTTCTATGTCCAAAGAAAGGCATCCAGGAGGAGGATGTGCGGTATTAGTAAATAACAGGATCTCCCACTTCCCGCAGGTTAATCAGGTCTGCAGAGCCTTTCAATTCGCGTCTACACAAGTCGCCACATCATACGGAAATATAATTTTTGGAGCTTTTTATGGTCGACCGGCGCAATCTATAGAGGAAGCAGACTTTAACAATATCTTCAAATCTGCCGGACAGCGGTTTCTGATTGGAGGAGACTGGAATGCTAAGCATTGGCTTTGGGGCGAAACACGTTATGACCGAAGGGGAAAAGAACTTGCTCACAGTTTGTTGACCAGAAAGGCAAAAGTTCTAGCAACGGGTTCCCCAACAAGATACTCCAGTAACTCCAGATGTGCCCCATCATGCTTAGATGTCGCGGTGTATCAAGGTATTCCTGATCAGCTTCTGGATATTTCTGATAATTGGGACCTGCCAAGCGATCACCTCGCATTAATTATTACACTAAGCACGGTACCCACAATTTACCAAAATGTACCCCGACTCGTCAGCCAGAAAACCAATTTGGAAATCTTCCAGAAAACACTGGAAAATTCAATCCATCTCGAGATAGAAATAAGATCTGGTGAAGATGTAGAACAAGCAGTCGATTTGATCACAGAGAAAATCCATCAAGCGGCAGCGCTAGCCAACATCCAACCAGCAGCTATTAGACAGGATGATTTAGGCAACCAACTTACGGCCGAGCTTCTTGATTTACTGTTATGTAAGCGACGACTTCGGAGGAGATTCCAATCCAGTCATCACCCTAGAGACAAAGCCGAATGGAAAAAAGCTGAAAGAAAGTTAAAAGAAGCACTTCAAGTCCACAGACAGCGTGGGTTTGACAGGAAGCTCGAAGGTCTTGACTATAAGCCCGAAGCTGGCTATAGTTTATGGAAGGCCACGCGTAACATTAAAAGACAGCCTCTTCGAACAGTCCCTCTTAGACGTCAGGATGGCAACTATTGCCGCTCTGCCTTTGAACAAGCAGAAACATTTGCCAATCACCTTGAACAGCGCTTTACTCCGTTCAGCCTAGCCACAGATGAGGATCTGGACCAGACTCTTAATGACCTCAACAACCCACTCCAAATGGCTCTTCCAATAAAACCCATACGGATTGAAGAAATTAAAAACATAATTAAAAAGCTCCCAAAGGCCAAGGCTCCAGGCCATGACAGAATATGCCATGCTACACTGAGAGCCATGCCAACTAAAGCTCTTCTTTTTATAACATTGATATTCAATGCTATATTAAGGACGCAACATTTCCCTGCCCAATGGAAGATTGCATGGATAACTATGATTCGCAAACCCGGCAAAGCGGAGAGTGACCCGGAATCTTACAGACCAATCAGTCTCCTCCCCACACTGTCTAAAGTATGGGAAAGACTGATTGCTAGAAGGATATCCGAAAACTTCGACACACTTCCTGATCATCAATTTGGATTCAGGGAAGGACATGGCACAATAGAGCAGATACACCGAGTCACGAACCACATCCTTCAGGCGTTTGACGACAAGGAATACTGCTACGGAGTATATGTAGACGTCAAACAAGCATTTGACAGAGTTTGGATAGTTGGTCTTCTGTCTAAAATTAAAAAAATACTTCCTGCTCCATTTTTTCATCTATTAAAAACCTACCTAGAAGACCAAAATTTTATGTTAAAATAAAAGAATCTATATCTACGGAAAGGAAAATGAGAGCTGGCGTACCACAGGGAAGCGTCCTGGCCCCTCTTTTATACAATTTATTCACGGCGGATATCCCGACCCCTAGGGAGCTCACAGAAACCGTTAAGAACGGAAAACTAATGATAGCTACATACGCAGATGACTTGGCAATTTTTCACTCTGCCTCCTGTGAGTACGAAGCAGCAGATGGAATTCAAGAGTACCTATACCTACTTGAGAGATGGGCTTACAGGTGGAACATCTCCATGAATCCAACTAAGTGCCAGGCAGTTCTATATACCCTAAGAAAAAAATCATCACCTGCTGTCTGGTTAGACAATCAACCACTAAAACTACAAAAACAAGCTAAATACTTAGGAGTTACCCTTGATAGCAGACTGACTTTCAGACAACATATAGAAAGCACAGTCAAAAACTGCCGGCTAAAGATGTCTAAAATGAACTGGCTCATGAACCACCGCAGCCGTCTTCCTCTCCGATGCAAAAGAGCCTTATATAAAATGGTAGTGGTTCCAACCTGGAGATACGCTATCCAGATCTGGGGTATGGCGCCTCGCTCGAGTCGCTCCCGTATTCAGACACTCCAGAACAGGGCCTTACGCCTTATTACTGGGTGTGAATGGTATGTAAGGAATTCGACCTTGCACCACGACCTCAGACTGGAGACCGTCGAACTCCAGATAAATAAGCACACAAGCCGCTACAACGAAAGGCTAAAAAGACATCGTAATAGGCTGGCAAAAGGGCTCCCAAATGAAAATCCTATAAAAAGGCTTAAAAAAAGAAGTTTTAAAAATCTGCTCCAACAAGCGCCGAACTGAAAGAAAACGAAAAGAAGACCGACAGAAAAGCGGACCAAATGATGGCCTCCTGATTGACAGGACTCCTTAACACTCCTAAGACATCTCTAACTAAACAAGCTGGATTGGCGATCATAAAATAAGAAACCTGCAATTCATAAAAATATATGTATTTTTGATAATTTTGCAAAATAAATACAAAAAAAAAAAAAAAAAAAAAAAAAAAAAAAAAAAAAAAAAAAAAAAATTCGGCACTTTTGGTTTCCCACAATGATTTTCTCCGCCGACGCACAGTGGCACGGAAGCCAAAAAAACGTTGCAAATATCATATTTTCTAAACCAATTGAGATATTTTTATGAATTGAATTGTAGTTGTAATCTTTAAGCTTTAAAATAAGTACCCATACATTGTGATACGACATCTGAGAGCTGCGCAATATGTTGTGGAAGTTGGATTTTGTTGCCTGTGCAACATTTCCCATTGAAAAATACGTAAATATTTTTTCCATATTTTCTAAACCAATTGAGATATTTTAATGAATCAGATTGTATTTGAAAGAAAAACGTTCAGGCTTGAAAATAAGTGCTCATGTATGGTGATACGATATCTGAGAGCTGCGCAATATGTTGTGGAAGTTGGATTTTGTTGTTTTTTCATTTATAAAGAAATTTTGATGATATATTTTTGTTCATAATTTTATATTTCAGTCAATAAATTTAATGTAACAATGCTTTTTTATTATAATATATTATATAATTTGTCTTATCAGTAGTTTTTTGTAAAATAATCATCCACATTTACATTTGAAGGAATATCTAAAAGACTTAACATTTCATTTTAATTCTGTATTGGATTTCGCATGTCTAAGGGATGCAACTAGTGGATCTGAAGAGGCTGCCAACATATTAAAAAGATCCTCGTTTTCCTTTGATCGTGATATTTTACATGTATTCATAGCTCTGAATTTTTTATAATCCTTGTTTCTCGATTCCTGGGCTTCTTCTGACATCTCCCCAATGGGTAGGCAATGATATTCAATTATAGTGGCCATGTGCCAAAATTTTGTGAAGCGTGGGAGTCAATTTTTTTCCTGGATATTTTCCCATTAACAGCTCTGCAGTCTTAGTGGCATATTCACCAAATTTGCTGCCGTTAATTTTTTCCTTGCAGTTCAAAATATTCAAAATAACACCCAATCTTTTGATAATTTCATCATCCACTCCAGTTATTTCTGATGTAACTTTGTTTTCTGCAAAGAATTTTCGGGATGAGTTTCCATCGTTTGTGTTACCATATCCATATTTGGGGAAGGAAGAGTCTTGCCACTTTTTTTTTATTCGGGAGTGAATTAGATTAAGTTTGCCCTTTAAGGTATCAAACTTCTCCATATTTGCTTCCTCAACATTAAGTTATTTACTGATGGCCGAAATGAATTCATTCGCGCTTTTGGAGTTTCTGAACAATTCAAATAATTTTACGTTTACCAAAGACATAGTTACACTTATAAAATCAATGCTTGCGAATTATATTTAAAAATACGTTTCACTGCAATGTGTGTTCTTATAAAGTCAAAACAAAACTATGATGTTTCTGAAGTATTCAGGCAATATATACAAATTTTAAGCCTATAGCCAGAAAACGTGTAACAGGTACAAATTAAATTACTTTAAATGTTTCAAACTACCTGGAAACACAAAAAAAAAAAATTGGGATGATTAATCCTTTTTTTTTATGTCACAGGTAGGCTTTATTTTATTGTAAAGTGAAAATATAAGCAATCAGTTCTAAATTCAGTGGCTGCATCTACTGCGTGTTCTTCTTCTTATACCTGCGTCAGAATATTTTGGAGTTGGGTTTCTGGACTTTTACTGGCCTTACAGCCACATATGCAAATTTATGCAGTCAATTTTTATAGAGCAAGTAAATAAATTAATAACAAACAAATTTAACATTTATGTTAAATTGAAAAAATGAAAAAATATGGAATATAAAATATTTTCTTCCAAAGTTGAAAAAGTGGTCCAAATATAATGGTTCAGTTAAACGGAAGTATTGAAAAACCCAGAAAAGAAATGAAGTCATTTTTTTTTCCTTATATGTTTAAATTTCATGTACCTTTTTATAGAAACTAAGAAAATAGGGATTGGTTGCGTAGTTTTTCCACAAAACAATCTTAAACACGAATTTTTATTAAAAAAATTGCGATTTTTTTCAAAGTGGAAAATATACTCCACTTTGAGCGGCTGTGGCAACTAAACTATTCATCCGAATTGACTAAAATTTTTATTTTCTTGATCCCTGGGAAATTCTAAATCAGATGCATGTATTACATTTAAAAAATGGTTACATCGCAATATCGATTTTTGCAACGCTTTTGCGGCTGCCGTGCCACTGTGCGACGTTCACTTGTTGAAGTCAAAAAAGAAATGAGAAAAGTCACATACACACACAACCGATTGCATAACACGACAACAAATCCA
Organism: Chymomyza fuscimana; assembly: GCA_949987675.1. Lineage (NCBI taxonomy): Eukaryota > Metazoa > Arthropoda > Insecta > Diptera > Drosophilidae > Chymomyza > Chymomyza fuscimana. Next base: position 53,361,866 of record OX465089.1, read on the forward strand.
ACAACTTCGCCACTCACACGCAACCCATTGCAAGAAAGACAACATTTTTGGACAATTTGCAATCTGTTGCCAAACTGCGCCACTAACACGAAATTTCGTTGCAATTTCAACCGATTGCTTCAATTTGTTGCCCGTGTATGGGCCGCTTAAGCAACAGACACGAAGTTTATGGTGCGTGGCTTCGGCTGCTTTACTGCCACTGCAGCAGAGAAAACAAGTTGCTTATGAGTAGTCACTTGACAAAGTTGAATTACGATGCGCAACGTTTTGTTTTTAGCTGAGCGAAAAATGTTTAATAAAGAGTCGGAGAGAATTTTTTTTTATTGAGAGTATGAATGATGATGCGCAAAGCATAATTTGCCATTTTGTTTCCTCTCAATGTAAATTTGACTGTATTTTAAGACATTATAATTGTAATCATATCAAAAAATATTGTAATTGCAAACCAAATATTTCATAGTATTTATTGCGGATAATTTAGCTACAAAAAGAGCTTCATACAGAGTCGCATTAGCTTTAGCAAAGGAATGTCGTCCTTTTACGGATGGAATGTTTTTTAAAAAAAAGAAGCTCTTTTTGTAGCTAAATAATCGTCTTCTAAATTATCCTCAATAAATACTAGAAAATATTTTTTTCCAAATTTGGTTTGGTCTTAAAGAAACGAAACGCAAACGAATTTTTCACCAAAACGTTTTTTTTTTGACCAACCGGTCCTATGGGGGCTATATGATTGAATCGAGCAATACGCGAGAACTTAGCTGAGCACCAAAAAATATATAGGGAAAGGCTTTTGGGACGGCTTGTAAGTTGGGACAACTGGTCGATTTTGATGTTCCAGCAATGAAAACACCAAAATTCCACCTGTCTTCGATGACAAATACGCCGTAAACAATTTCATTGTGTTTTTGATGCGAACAGACTCAAAAACGTAGTGTGTGTGTGACAAAATATAAAAATTATTTTTAAAGAAATCGGAAAATAAAAAAGTGATCAAATCAAAATAAAAAATCAAGGAAAATATATTTTTCGGACAAACAGTGAATAGACAAATTTTTTCAATGCATTCCAAAATGGCTTTAAAAATGTAAGATGGGACACTTTTGAGCTTGTAAGTTGGGACACATCTATTTTCATTTTTTTACATTGCTATGTTATTTACATGACTTTTTATTGTGTGGAATTGTCATTGAAACTAATTTGAATTGTTTTTTGTGTATATATCTGCCATTTTCGGATATATTTTTTCAATATTTTCGGCAAAAACTCATTTTTAGTATGGCGACCAAGAAAAACCGATCACAAAAAACCACAATTTTGACTTCTTTGGAAAGTTAAATTTTTCTTGTTTTTTTAAATTCAATTTAATGCTCAGTTAAATTTAAAATCAATAAAATTTCATAAATTTTTGCAATCATGCGTTTTTATTTCAGTTTTCTTAAACCGCAGGTGTCCCAACTTACAAGCCTTTTTTTTGGTGGTCGTTTTCAAGCTCTTTCGAAAATTTTCTGTAAAATGCTTATTTTTATGATTTGCTTATTGTGGATTATAGGTCTTCATTTTCTCTTTCCAACGGTATATTTACATTGATTCCTATGTGTATTCAATGTCAAGACATAGCTGAAAAAGCTATGGTGTCCCAATTTACAAGCCTTTCCCCTATATATATCATAATGATGTTTGGTATCAATGGAAGCATTTTTTTTATTAGCCGCATTTTGCCAAATTGACATTGTAATACGGCGCTTCGAAATTATGCGGGGGAGGCAAGAAGAAAAAAAATAAACTTCATATGGATGGTTCCATAGGGAGTGCAAATGTCAAGTTTGGTTATATTAGCTCTTAAAAAATCTTTCATGAGGGTAAGTTCTTTTAGCCAGTTCTCCTGCTCTTTGATGAAATTTTCCTGGGTGGGACTGGAGTCCTTACATTTTTATACGCTGTACCTTATGGTACAAAGGGTATATTAAGTTTGTGCAAGCCGAAAATCTGTGTAACATACAGAAAGAGTCGTCGAAGACCCCCGAATCTTACCTAAAATATGAACAGGGTGACTAAAGAAGTCGATATACCCATGTCCGTCTGTCTATCTGTATACACGCCCATATCTCAGAGATGGTAAGAGCTAGAGGAACCAAACTTACAGATTTGATGCGTTATTATGCCAGGGGAGACAAATATACGGGGGTGCCACAGAAAACCATTTCGTTGCAATTTCGTTGCCATTCCGATTCTTGGTGCCACAGACATGATTCGCAACGGTTTCAAAATCTTCGACAAAATTGCTTGAATTTATTCAATGAAAGTATTACTTATTTGGAAAGTGTGTTTAATTTCTGAGTTTTCTGTACCTTTATGTTTTGACAAATTTAATGTTTTAATTCATGATTTTTATTTTTTCGAAATCTTTATTAAAATCTTTGGTACATTTGCCATTCTGTGTCAACGTGCAAAATCTTTTCGTTGCAAGGAGTTGCCACCTAGTTGCTGTACTAAATAATAATAATTCGAAGTGATTATTTTAGCATACTAATAGATGTTTTTGATGTTAAATGAAAGTTAAAAAATCGCTTTTTTTATTTTAACTAATTTGTCGTTATGAAGTGCGCCGAATTTAATGCATAATTGAATAAATAATTGCTATGCACCTTTTTCTCCTAAGGTGGCAATGTAGGGCTGTTAGGCAAGGTTTTGAATGTCAATAGTTTAGCAGTTAAGGTTTAAAATTAAAATATCAGTAGCGCAACCTAAGGAGAAAAAAGCCACAACAGCATATGATTTTAATAAATGAAGTAACATATTCAATAAATAAAAGCGTCGTTTTAAATAATTGGCGAGTGCATCGAAAATACTAAATCCATCTACTGCAAGGGCACAATTAGCATTACAATTTTCAATAGCATTTGCGTGTGTGTGTTTTGTATCCAAATTTCACTTCATTTGTTAAACGCAGTGCACAGCATACATAATTGTTGCAACCTTTGCTGGACTGTATGACAGCCTTGAAGCGATCTAGAGGTTCTTCGACACCTTCGCTCCACCTTTTCTTCGTCCATATGTGTGCGTGTGTTTTTTTAAGGCATCAATGGCTAGCAATCCTGCAAGTGGCATTTTAAAAATTATTTTCTATTTTCGTGCAAATTTGCAAATGTAAACAAACGAAATTTGCCATTCACTACGCTGAGGACAGCTGTTGACCCGTAGGGTTGCCATACAAACTCTTGTATTGGGCGGTACAAATATTCAAACTTTATTTAAATTTATTTTGTACAAATGGAAATTAAAATGATGCAAAATATGCTGACAATTATCGCTTAATGTAATAAAGAATAAACTTTATTGGATCACTGTTAATAAACATTTTTTTAAATGAGTGTCTAAATGTTCTAAAATAATTTTTGCAAAGTAGCAACCCTTTGCTGCCATTCTTGCAAAAGCGTAAACATTCGAAATTAATTGTTCGAAAAATGAAATCTTTGAGATTTCTGTGGCACCTTTTAACGATTTGGTTTCAAACCGTTGCCAAAAGCGTTAACGATTTCTGTGGCACCCCCGATATACATGTAAAGATGGTTAGCAGTGGTTGGCAGCAGGAGTTGGCAGCACTTACAACAGCAGGAGTTGGCAGCATGGATAAGAGAGAAGAAGAAGCAGACAGCAGCCGATAATTAAGAGTAGTGAATGAGCAGTCGAAACAGTCAGTCGTAAAAGCGGTAGTCAGAGCAGCAGAGAGTAAAAGTTGTTAAAGTCGCTAAAGTTGTTAAAGACGCACTAGCTTTAAGACACTGTTTTATACAATAAACTACATTAAATAAACTCGGGATAAACATCAATCCTACATTTGGGGGCTCAACCTGTCGTAACCTGTGTAAAACAAAGACATTTGTGCATTAAAACATCTTGCGCAGCAAATATAAGTACATAGAAGTGCGTATGTGCATATATACATAACTATTGTGAAATTCATAGCGTCGCTTCGTTGAAATGCTGGCAGAGCTATGAAAAGAGTCGCAGTCAAAAAAGCCGCAGTTGAAAAGAGACAGCAAGATCAAAGTGAAGTAGCGAGTGTAAAAAAAAGAATAGAAAACATGGAAGATCAACTAGCGAGTGTGCAAGGAAAAGTGGACGAAGGCACATAACCATGCAGCAATTAATACAGTTGCTAAGTTTGAAAATACAAGCGGACGAAATTAAGCCGAGTGAGCTAAAAATTACACCAGAAAGTTTCGCGAAAATTATACCTAATTTTGATGGCGAAAATGTGCCGGTTTTGTAATTTTGAATATAATGCCGAAGCGTACGAACTGAATAAGAAGCAAATGTATGTGCAGGCGCGCGGGAAAATGATAAATACAGCGCAGTTGTTTTTGGAGTCTGTGTGTGTAAATACATATGAACAGTTAAAAGACGCAATTGTCGACGAGTTTAAACCAGAGCTCGCAAATAACAGTTGACCGTTTTTCGTTGTCAAAAAATAACCCTTATTTACTGAGTCTTTGAGCAATGTCTCAGAGAGCAACCGTTCACATTGCTCTTTTAATAAATCGGTCTGCGCTCAACGAATAACCTATATTTTTGATTTACTTTTGTTCTGGTTATTAGCCAACCGTTTAGTCGCGAGAGAAAAAATAAAGGTCTTTTGCGTTTGTATGCGTGTATGTGAGTGAGGCGTCTGTTTGGGCTTGTTAGTTGCATATGTTTTTCAAGCGTTATAACTTGGAAGCTACTAGAGATACTTATACGATTTAAAAACCAGTCTTGTGTACTTTTTTGAGATCTACAATTTTTTAAGACACACCAAAAACGAAAAAGGGCAAGGGGGTGGGTAAAAATACGAAAAACTGCGTTGTTTTAACTTTGGCACCATCTACCGCCGAAAATATGATTTTCTGGGTATACCCTCCAATACAAATAAAACTCGAAATTCAATTTTGATCATTTTTTGCCGTGAAAGTTTTTTTGTACGTCTTATAGAATTCGAGATAAATGGGCCGACACAAAAAGTGCAGCATTCTCAACAAAGCAAATTAAAACGTAAAAGACCGTTTGCGCTGAGCATTTATTTTTTCGGTTGGTCTGCTGATGCTTAATGTGCGAGCGCTCAATCGGTTAGCTCTCAATAAGATTTTATTGAAAGAGCGTAGCAAGAATTGCTCAACTGTTAACACTCAGCTGAAAACCGAAATAAAGCGAAGCGAAGTGTTATACTCAGAGAGAGAGCAAGCCTGCATGGTTTTTTCGGTTATGGTTGCGTGTAGATCGCAAAGAAAAAAACGGTCGACAACGGCTAATGGACAGAAAGAAGCAGAAAAATGAAAATTTCCACGAGTATGTTTTAAACATGATAAAGATCGCAGAGGTAGGCAACGTTGAAGCAGATTCTGTTATTCAGTATATAGTTGATGGCTTGAATATAAAAAGTGAGTTTAAATACAGTATGTACAATTGCAAATCATATCATTAGCTGTATGAAAAGTATATGCTGTTCGAACGTGCATGCGAAGAGGACAAACAAAAGAAACCGTATTACAGTGGCGGTCAGAAAAACGTGTCGAGTCAAAAATCAAATCATTGCTTTAACTGTGGTTCCGCTGATCATTTGAGAAAAGATTGTAAAGCTCAAATGAAGTGTTTTAAATGTAATGAGAACGGCCATATCGCCAAAATGTGTTCAAAAGCTGCAGCAAACATTCAAGTTATAAAAGATGCGTCGCGAATGAAATCGTTTAAGTTGAACAATATTGAAATTGAATGTTTTGTTGACACGGGCGCGGATGTCACATTAGTGAAAGAGATAGTGAGCCGAAAATTTGAAAACATTGATCTTCAAAAATGCCATACAGTGTTGCGTGGCTTTGGCAATGGCAGAGAAAAGCCGATGGGTGTATTTGTGGGCACCGTCCACGTAGACGACGCAGAGATACAGCAGCAGTTTATAGTTGTGCCCAATGATAAGATCGAATATGATACGTTGCTCGGACATGATTTTATATCGAAGTTTCATCACACGTCGGACGAGAACGCATATCGATTCACACCGCGGTCAGCGCAGCCAAGTAGCGCTGAAATAAATCAGATAAGTATTTGCTATGAAGAAAACGCCGAGACTGATTTGAATACTCCCCAGCAGTTTAAGCCGTTGATTCAAGCCTTGATAGACGACTACAAACTAGTCAAGGTAACTACCGAGTGCCCAGTGCAGCTGAAGAAAAAGTCAAAAAAGCGAATGAGGAGTTACAGTCGTCTGGGACAGACGACGAGGATCAGAATGGCCGAATGTAAAGATGGTTAGCAGTGGTTGGCAGCAGGAGTTGGCAGCATGGATGAGAGAGAAGAAGAAGCAGACAGCAGTCAGCAGCCGATAATTAAGAGTAGTGAATGAGCAGTCGAAACAGTCAGTCGTAAAAGAGGTAGTCAGAGCAGCAGAGAGTAAAAGTTGTTAAAGTTGTTAAAGTCGCTAAAGTTGTTAAAGACGTACTAGCTTTAAGACACTGTTTTATACAATAAACTACATTAAATAAACTCGGGATAAACATCAATCCTACATACATATATCGCTCACATAGGCGTATTTCAGAGGACCTCGAAAAACCCCAAAAGTTTTAGATAATTCGTTTATTTAGGAAGATATCGTAACCAAAATTGGCACTCTGAAGTTTTTTATAGTTCCCAATCACTGCCTATATCATATAGCTCCCATAGGACAGATCGGACAAAAAATCTTTTTTTTCACAAAAATTCGTTGTTTCGTTTGTTTTTGAAGATATCGTAACCAAATTTGAAGTTTTTTAGAGTTTCCAAGTACTATGCCAAATTTGATCGTAACCAAAAGCAAATGAAATATATTTTTGTGTTCTTGAGCAATATATCGGATTTAATTGCAATGTGGTGGTACAGGGTACGCCAAAAAACGTCCGCGCCCGACTTTAACGTACGCCATCTTTTTTTTTATTTTGGCATAAATAAAATTAAATTTGTCTTTTAAGCAAGTGTGTCCGAACACAAAGAGATTGATCAAACACACTCAAATGTATTTTTGCTCCGATCAGAGCAAGATCAATTGTTTCGTTTTTTTTTGGGTTGTGTTTTTCGCAGACACTTTTGCCTGAGATTTTCGGCAAGTGTCTTTTGCGTAAGTATGCGTGATTGTGTGAGTCTCCTGTGTTTTACTTCGTGCATTTACACCAGTGGTCGGCAAAAAATACATATGCATTATTTTTTTGCGTTTGTATTGATCATTTTCTGCCGCTGTGGAGTATTTCGACACTGACGTCGCAAAGCAACAGACACGAAGTTGCTTGTGAATGACTTCGGCTCTTGCTTAGAGAGCGTGCTTGCTTTTTTACTCTTACAAAACTAAAGCTTGTGACTTTGGTGCTGTGTGTAGATCGCGCTGCTCAAATAATGTTTTTTCCCATTCCTCTTTGAACATTTTTTCCTTTTTAAAGTCAATAACTTGCTTAGCGCGATGTATGCTTGTAGCCAATTGTGTTTTCTGCCACACAGAACCAAAGCCACGGCACAAGGTATACTTATACAGCCTGTTTGTTAAAAAGCCTATCACTGAGACGCTCAAAGTAGGCCAGATGCGTTGGTATTGCCATGTTCAAAGGCGACCGCCGGAGAACCTCGCTAAGAAGGCAATACTTACCGTAGTTCCAGTTAACGGCCGTAGGGCAGGCAGACCGAAAAATACGTGGATCGGTCAAATGCAAAAACATCAGCAACGAATGGGTCTCAGCGATGACATGATCCATGATATTTGTACGGATACGAGCAACAGCTACGATTTTGGTTTGTTTCACTCTCTCGATTTTTCTTGCTCTAACTAAAATTGGTAATGGCGCTGGCAGCATTACTCTACCTTGTATAAGTATACCTTGTACTAATGCTGGAGCGCTTTAGTTTTGTGAGAGTAAAAAAGCAAGCACGCTCTCTAAGCAAGAGCCGAAGTCATGCACAAGCAACTTCGTGTCTGTTGCTTTACAACAAGAGCGTGGCAACGCCAGAGAATTGGCTGAGAGAACTTCAGTACAAAAATCACGCACACATGCATGTGTTTTGTGTACAACACAGTACGTGTGAACCATAGGCCCATGGGATAGGGCCGTGCCGACCACTGATTTACACAGACACGATCGATTTGAGCACAGAAGAGAGCAAAATTATTACTCAGTTCAACTTTGTACGTTGTGTGCACTGACAAAAATAAATGATTAAATGCGTTGCTATAACCAGTTATTACAATGATATATGTTTAAATATTAGCAATCAACGCATTTTATTAATTTAAACTGTTCTGCACTTCAAACATATAGGACTCAACATTCTCAATAATAATTAAAACATAATTAAATAATTTTGACAGTTTATATATAATTGGGGTAATTCCTTAATTAAAAAATGTAATATAGTCGAGACGGTGCCCGACAGTGCAATTCTTCTGCTATCCTTGACTCCCAGTGGAGCATAGGGCCTCGACCACCCTCTTATACCGAACTCTATTGCGAGATGCTTGGCTAATGTCGTTCCAAGAGTAATTTGCTGCCTGCAATCCCGCGTCAATCGACCGTCTCCACGTCCTCTGCCTTTCGAGTTCCACCGCTGTGCTTGCCGAGCAACGTTATGGTTTGGCCTTCGGAGTGTATGGCCATTTGCGTTTGCACACCTCTACTGGCGCATCGATTTGATTTGCAGCGTTCCACATATCGACGTTACTTATGCGATTTGGCCATTATACATTCATAATTTGTCGGAGGCATTTGTTTGTAAAGGTTTGTAGGCGTGCGTCGATTGTATTTGTGCGTTTCCAAGATTCGCAACCGTAAAACAGGATGGATTTGACGTTAGAATTATGTATGCGTAGTTTTGTGTTTTCCGATATTTGCCGAGATCTCCAGATGAGTCTGAGCATGCCAAACGCAGCTTTTGCCTTATTAATGCGTGCTTCGATATCCTCCTCTCCACCACCCATTGTAACCACCGTACTGCCTAGGTAATTAAAGGCGCCTACGCATTTAACAAACTCATTATCGATAAGTAAGGACGGGGATGAGTTAGCGCCGTAGCCGCCAGCAATTATTTTAGTTTTGGAGATGTTAACCCTAGTCCAGCTGCACGAGACTCAAGATTAATAACATCAATGTTATCTTGTAATTGTCTTGGTACTAGGCTTAAAAGACAGACGTCGTCTGCATATTCTACATCCTCGTGGTGCTTGAAGCGCGACCATTGAATACCGTTTCTGCCGCTGAGAGCAACAAGGATAAAAAGAATCGGCGATAAGATGCATCCTTGACTTACACCGGTAGTAACGTCAAACGAGTCCGACAGTTTTCCATTGTGCAGAACTCGGCATTTTGGGGGCATTCCCCGTTTCTCTAGAATTCTCCACAGATAACGCCTATTGGCTTTCATAAAATCGATAAACGCCAAGTTAATACCCAAACCGGTTCTCCCGGAGTGTAGCAGTAACCGCATCGGATATTCCTGCTAGTATTATACGGATAAGTATATTGTTTGGTATTGGAAACAATGTTATTCCGCGGTAATTATTGCAGTCTTTGGCATTTCTTCGGAGTTTTTAGTTTAGAATTTCCCAATTGGAAACTTTTTTTTTGGTGCAAAACGATATTTATACCTATAATTTTGACCTACCGATTTTGATGAAAATCAAAAGTTATGCCAAAGAAGCTATTTAAAGTATTTGGGGCAAGTTTTGGGTTGTGGATGAGAACACGGTTAATCGATTGCGGTCCGCATCGATAAAATTTGGATGTGGATTAGTTCATTAGAGCCATATGAATCACCTTACCAAAAATTGTCATTCTAGGTCACATGTTACAATAATTACGAAGAGTCAAATATAGAAGCAGTTTATGGGCAAGGGGTGGTGAAATTTTTACATTTTTGACTATTACTTTTGTTGTATTTGTCAGATGCATGTAACCACAACGCATCGCTCTGTTAAATTTCAGACGAAAATATCAAACGGTGTGGCTAAAAACCGCGAAAATCTACTGCAGGGGAACGGGGGAAGATATAGATATGATTCAACAAACTTCATCTTCTCAGGAAATATGCGCATCAGGTGGTAAAGTTTCGTATCTCTAGCTCTGAAAGTCTCCGAGATCTAGGTGTATACAGACGGACGGACGGACATGGCTCAATCGCTACCCGAGGTTATGATAAGTTTAGAAGTGCAGAGCAGGAGGGGGATACATGGCGTATATCGCAGTGGAGACAGGCTGCAGTAGTTAGGCGAGGAGAGACAGAAGTAAACACTACACTTAGATGGCAGAGTTTTAAGGTACATGGTATTTTAAAGTCGGGCTGGACCAACTATAGCATTCATGCATGCATGTATTATGGATATACAGAAATGTACAGGGGATATTATGGTCTGGATAATCTAAATTGAATAAAGTAGACTGTACGGGGGTTGGCTTGCGAAACACGCAGTGGGCGGAGCAACCTAGTTTTTAACTGTTAATAGGTTAAAATTTATAAATATGGGTCGTGAAGAACGTAAAAAAATAAAAGACACTTTTTGCGAACACGTTTGTTTTTATCAGCCGAAAACACGGAACAGAATCGAAAAGCGAAACGAAAAAAGTGTTCGGCTCAGTGAGGGACCGTTTTTGTTTTATTTTGCTGTCTTGCGAGCTCTGCTGTTACGGTCTCAAACTTCCCTTTTTTTCTGTTTCAACATTGAGTTAACGTTAAGCATAATGGCCGAAACGAACTCATTTTCTAACACTAAGGGCCGATCTCACTTTCCACGTTTGAGCTATGTGCATTTAAATCCTGCAGGTGCCCATAATATGGGGCGGTGTGAGAGGAATTAAGTCATTTTCTGCGAATGTAAGTGGATTTATTGTTCAAACTGCAGTAGAATTTCGCAGTTTTTAGTTACACCGTTCAATAGTTTTATTTGAAAGATACATGGCCGCATGCCGAGGACTGCAACAGGGGGAATAACATGCACCGTAATGGGCGTGCCGTAACTGTTGCTGACTCGGAAGTGCGACTACACTCTCCACGCGAGGGCGGCTGGTAACAAACCCTTAGTTAGGCCTTTTTTTTTTTTGTGTTTTTTTTTTGTACCCTCCCGGGGATTGCCACCTTGTCGTGGTGGGAGGGCCTAGTAGGTGTAAGGAACCTAAGAGCGATGCCGGCGGTAGCGTAGCTACCGGTAGGGTCACCCATGCCGGTAAGGTCGAGGGGGAGCATCGAAGCTAAGAGCAGTCCAAACCTGCCGGAAGGTATAAAACGGACCTGCCGTTTTGGTCTAAAAACGTTTCATGGAGGTTGGCAAAGAAGCTACACTTACGGTGCAGGGAGTCGGAGACCCAGTACCGGCGGCGGATAGGGGTGAGATAGCAGGCCCCACGGCGTCGATATACAGCGACTGCAAAAATCCCAGTGTGGGGGTGGACCGCCACTAACGATGGCGCAACTCAAGCTCCAGCGCAAAGTATGATTGCGAAAAAGGAGGAGGAGGGGGACCAATAAGGAGAAACGACTGCCTCGGTAGGGAAGGAGCACCCTTCCACATCGAAGGCAGCTGAAACTCCTAGTAAGGCCCCGACGAAGAAGCGTAAGGGTGCCCCCTTAGCGTCGACCACACTCTCACGCAAAGAGAGATCGGACGGCAAAAAGGATGGTATCCCGAAGCGCCAGCGATCGGATGACTCGCAGAAGGCCTCGGAGAACAAGCGGGCTAGACCAGACAATGGTTTAGTCAGTTTAAGCTCCAGGCCCGAACTCCATAGAGCCATTATCGACCGAAACGACCCGGAAGGGAAAATTTCGGCCGATAATTGGCTCATACTGGAGAGGGTCATAATGCAGGCCATCCATGACGCCATGACTCGAAGTGTGGACCCGTTCACCGCTGAGTTTGATGGCATCAAATGGTTTAAGGGAGCTAAAGTCGTTGCCTGTGCCAACGAGGACTCACTTAGGTTCCTCACAGACACGGTCACCGGCATTAGCGACCCCTGGCAAGGCGCTAAGATCGAGGTCGTCACCATAGACCGAATTCCGTCCCGGTCGATTATGAAGGTATGGATCCCACCTCCAATCATGGAGGACCGAACCATCCTTAGTATGATCAAGGGTCAGAATGCGGACTGTGGTACCGACGACTGGGTGATGGTGAGAGGGCTGGCTCGCGACGCTGGAAACGGCAAGGATCTCTGGATCAGCATTGGTCGAGAATCCAAAAGCCGCATCATAGCGAAGCAGGGCCAGCTGAAGCTTGGAATGGGTTGTCTTAGGGCGATCGTTTTAAGCTAAGATGCTAGGTCAGTCGGACAATCTTAGGGTGGTGCAGATTAATCTGCATCATTCTATGGTACCATCGGCTGACCTCGGTCATGGAGGAGGAGAAGATAGACGTGGCTCTTATTCAAGAACCCTGGATCCTAGGTGAAAGGGTTCGAGGCCTTGGAGCTCGCGGATATCATCTCCTCTTCCCCAGAAACGTAGGTAAGCCTAGAACATGTATCGTGGTAAGGGCTGGGCTTAATGTTCTTTTCTTTCCTCGTTACAGCGACAAGGACCTCACGGTGGCGATGCTGGAAACAAGGAACAGGAGAAATCTATACCTTGCATCAGCCTATCTCCCCTATGAGGAAAAGGATCCCCCCTCGGAAAAAATCAGGGCGCTCGTTCGGCTTGTGCAGAAAGAGGGCGACGATTTGATCCTAGGCTGTGATGCCAATGCCCATCATCATAACAGAGGAGCGGCTTTGCTTGATTTCGTGCTGAGCGCAAACCTTATTGTGTGCAACAGGGGCAACCACCCCACTTTCCGCAATAAGGACCGCGCAGAGGTCATCGATTTAACCTTAGCGTCGATCAGTAGTTCCCTATCCATTGACAATTGGCATGTATCCACCCAGTGTTCCTTCTCGGACCACTATAGGATACACTTCGATATCAAAGGGTACGGGGACAAGCCGACTACATACAGGAATCCTAAAAGAGCTAACTGGGAGGCGTTTTCAAGAACAGCCACCTGCACACTACCCGACCCACCGGAAGGGGAGCTGTTGCTACCTGACATACTTGAAAATTGCAATCAGACGCTTACCGAGGTGCTTCGGTCAGCCTTTCTCAAATCCTGCCCGATCAGCCGAAGCTCAAAGAAAAACCACAATGCGTGGTGGACAACAGAGCTAGGCTTGGTTAGGAAGGAAACGAGAAAGCTGTTCAATAAAGCAAAAAGATCCAACAGCCAGTCGGACTGGAACACCTACCGGCTAGGTTTCAGGATTTTTAAGAGCAGGTGTAAAAAAGCAAAGAGAGACTCTTGGACTAAGTTTTGTGAGGATCTGGTGAGCACCAGCGAAGTTTCCCGACTTCGCAAGGTACTGGCTAGTGATCCATCCAAACCGGAGCTACTATGTAGACCGGACGGAACGTACACGAAAAATAGTCAAGAATCATTGGACCTACTCATGGAGACACACTTCCCGGGCTGCCTGGAGACTGGCAACGAGGTTGACATCATCAACCTTACAGCCAGCGCGGCTCCTGTGGAGCACGAAGATCTGATGGTGTTTGGCGACATCATCACTGAAGAAAAGATAGCTTGGGCTGTCAAGTCGTTCCAACCCTACAAATCGCCAGGACCGGACGACATTCGACCTGTCATGCTGCAATCGGCGATTCCAAAGCTGATGCCATGGCTAATGAAGATTTACAAGGGATGTCTCCTTACAGGCTACATCCCAGGGGGTTGGAGAGAGGTGAGAGTGGCTTTCATTCCCAAGGCTGGGAAGATAAACCACAACTCGCCAAAAGACTATAGACCCATTAGTCTATCCGCGTTTTTACTGAAAACGATGGAACGACTCTTGGATCTGCACATCAGAAGCAAGCTTACTCCCCGTATGTTCAGCGGTTCACAACATGCCTATCTTAAGGGCAGGTCTGTTGACACTGCACTACATACGGTGGTAGGGAGCATCGAAAAGGCTCTGCAGCAGAAGGAGTTTGCGTTGGCGGCTTTCCTTGATATAGAGGGGGCTTTCAACAACGTCAGGACTGAATCGATAACGGCAGCACTTGCCAAAATGGGTTCACTCCCGATGGTAACCCACTGGCTTAGCAGCATGCTCAGCAGCCGGGTTATCAACTCCGAACTTTGTGCAGGGGTGGTTAGAAAAAGAGTTACGAGGGGCACTCCACAAGGAGGTGTCATTTCACCACTTTTGTGGAACTTGGTCCTTAACGATCTTCTTCTAACTCTTGAGCAGACTGGATGTAGGGTGACGGCCTATGCGGACGACGTGGTTCTCATGGTAACGGGCAAATTTTTGCCTACAGTCAGTGAGCTATTGGAGTCCGCTCTTGGCGTCACCCTAAGATGGGCACAGCAGAACGGTCTCGGAGTTAACCCTCAGAAGACCCAACTGGTGTTGTTCACTAGAAAATATAAGATCGATGGGTTCACGCCGCCGTCCCTCGGTGGATCACAGCTTAAACGATCTATGGAAGCCAAGTATCTGGGTGTCATTCTAGATTCCAAACTCTCTTGGAAGAGAAACTCAGAAGAAAGAATGAAAAGAGCGTTAGGTGCTTACTACACCTGCAAAAAGACGTTTGGTAGGAAATGGGGACTGCAACCGTATATCATTCATTGGCTATACACAGCAGTTGTCAGACCTATCTTAACTTATGGGGCGTTGGTTTGGTGGAAGGCGGCTAATACCAAATGTCACCTTTACAACCTTCAGAGGGTTCAAAGGGCAGCCTGCTTAGGTATCACCGGGTCCATGCGATCCACACCTCAGGCAGCCCTGGATGTTATTCTGAACCTGGATCCAGTGGGCATTTTCCTGAAGTCGGTAGCAGCGAGAAGCGCAGCGAGACTCCGGGCACTTAATCTTCTCACGTTATCAGCTTGTGGTCACAGTAGTATCCTACTTGAGTTAGGCGTACCTACTGGGGGCCCGGGGATAGTGATTGCTGCTCCACGGTTCAGAAATGGAACGACAATTTTGTCGCAGTTTTCCCGGAGAGGACAGATTGGGGGCAAAAAACCCCTTTGAAAGGGAACGAGCTGACAATTTATACTGACGGCTCGAAGATGGATGAGGGCACAGGAGCAGGCATCTTCTCTGAAGAGCTTTCAACGAAGCTCTCATTCCGTCTTCCCGACTGGTGTAGCGTTTTTCAAGCCGAGATTTATGCAATCTGGCAAGCGGCTAGACTTATTGATACCTTGGACGCTCAACCGTATCCAATATCACTCTATCACCCTCTGCTGGGTACCGGGACACTCAGGCGTCCCTGGTAACGAGGAGGCTGACGAGTGCGCCAGGAACGGATCAGCGCTGGCTGCTAACCTTGCGGTTACAGACATAGAAAGACCATTACAGGACGTCGTATCGCAAATCAGGGCTCTGGCGGAAAGAGAATGGGACACGGTGTCCGGTTGTCGCATCTCCAGAGCACTCTGGCCCAGGTATAACCCAAAGCGCACATCTGAACTCCTGCGATTTCATAAAAGCAGGACCAGGATGGTGGTAGGAGTCGTAACGGGGCACTGCACTATTGGCCACATGGCTGAGAGGCTGCATGTTCCCCACCACGATTTCTGCCGAAGCTGCGGAGACGAGGAGGAGACAGAAAGCATCCAACACCTGCTTTGTGACTGCCCGGCGCTTCTAAGAAGACGAACCCAGCTGGTTCAGCAGCCTTGCGCTAGGGCATATACCTACCGCATGGAGTACAGCTAGAGTGGTTTTCATCCCGAAAGCTGGGAAGAAAGACATCAATACCCAGTCAATCATTGCATTACTTGGCATTTTATTTTTATACATTTTTATAATTTAAAAGTTCAAATTCGCAGTTACCACAATTAAATATGGCTAACAGCAAATCTGCACACTTTGTGCTGCCCAATACGCAGCCCATTGCTGATTTGGAATGCAAAAATGCGTTTGAAAATCTGACTGATAAGGAAAAACTGTATGCGCATTACTTTAGCAAAGCTTCCTGGGATGGTGGAATGATTGCACTTATACAATCAAGTCCAGAGGCACCACTGATCTTTTCGTTGTTACATCGCATTTTTGTTGCTGAAAAGCCATCGGAACTTAAACGAAAAGCGCTAGCTGCGGGCGTTACGGAGGAAGATTTTACGGGATTTTTGGTTTATACCTGTGGTTTATTTGCTAATGCCGGCAACTATAAAGGCATGGGCGACAGCAAGATCGTGCCTAATCTATCCGAAGAAAAATTTGAAGCAATCGTGCGTGCTTCAAGTGCTTACGCATCAGATCCACACATAGCCAAGATTTACGAAAAGATTAAAGATCTTATTTATGCGTTGGAGTCGCGGAATGAAATTTTAGGCTTTACGCCAGATGGTATAACCACCTATTGGTCCGACAACTGTACAAAAAAGGACTCTGAAATTGTAAACGAATGGTTGACGTCCAAACGTATTGAGCCTTACATGTGCCGCACCTTCAAAGTGTTGGAGAATGGCCAACCAATCTATGATGTTAAACTTGGATCTGTGGCCAAAACAGAAAAAGAAGGCATAACCTTGCCATTAGAAAAATACAAGGGCCACAGTTTTAGGGTTACGCGCGGCGACTATGATGGTCTACTGCAGCGTGTTAACAAGAACTTGCGCGAGGCGAAAAACTATGCTGCAAATGAAAATGAGTCAAAAATGATTGACCACTATATTAAGTCTTTTGAGGAGGGCTCCCTGGACGAGCATAAAAATGGATCTAGGTGGTGGATCAAGGACAAGGGTCCTGTTATTGAAACGTATATTGGTTTCATTGAGACTTATAGGGACCCAGCAGGAGGACGCGCTGAGTTTGAGGGCTTTGTAGCCATGGTAAACAAGGAAAGTTCAGCCAAGTTTTCTGAATTGGTAAACCGTGCGTAAAAACTTTTGGAGTACTTGCCCTGGAGTGAATCCTATGAGAAGGATTCATACTTAAAGCCTGATTTTACTTCTCTGGATGTGTTGACATTTGCAGGTAGCGGTGTACCCGCTGGCATTAATATACCTAAAACGTTTCATTGGGCAATGTTTTAGCCAACATCAACCGTAAGGATCCGATACCATTTTTGTCGGAAGATGACCAAACTCTCATGAAAGAGTACAAAGTAAAAGCTATTGAAGTTCAAGTCGGACTGCATGAATTGCTGGGACACGGCAGTGGTAAACTGTTTCGCATAGACGAAAATGGAACCTACAATTTTGATGTTGAGAACACTAAGAACCTCATTACTGGCGAGCCTATAAAAACCTGGTATAAACCTGGTGAAACATACGATACAAAATTCGGTGCAATTGGCTCGTCCTACGAAGAGTGTCGTGCCGAAGCAGTCGGCCTTTACTTGTCACTACAGAGGGATATACTAGAAATATTCGGTTTTAAAGATCCCAAGGAACAGGACAATATAATCTACGTGAATTGGCTCAGTCTTATTTGGAACGGCATGGGCGTTGCTTTGGAAATGTACAATCCTAAATCGAAACTCTGGTTGCAAGCACATTCACGTGCTAGATTCGTTATTATGAAAGTACTCCTAGAAGCCGGCGAGGGATTAGTTACTGTGACTGAAACTGAAGATGGAAAGAACTTGTTGCTCACGGTTGATCGCACAAAAATTCAAACAGTTGGCAAGAAAGCGCTTGGCGAGTTTCTGACCAAATTGCAGGTTTACAAATCAACGGCTGATATAGAAGCTGCAACAAAAATGTACGAACATTATTCAGAGGTGAATATGACTGGAACGCATCCATGGAGCAAGTGGCGCGATATTTGCTTGGCAAACAAGAAGCCGCGTATTATCTTGGTGCAGGCCAATACTGCGGTCAATAAAGGAAAGGTTGAATTGAAGACTTATGAGGCCACGCACGAGGGTTATATTCACTCTTGGGTGGATCGATATCCCAATGCGGATATAGATAATGTTTTGGAGGACATTGTTGAGAAGGATAAAAAATACTTTCCGATTGCATTTTCTAAGTAAGAATCTTTTAGATTTATTAAAGTCGCATCATATTACAGTGTTCAAAATTATTCAGGTATTTAATCCATAATAATAATCCAAAGTCTTACAGGCCTATTAGCTTAACTTCGTTTTTGCTGAAAACGCTGGAAAAGCTGGTAGACTTCAGAATTAGAAGCACATTGCTAGTACAACGACCTCTTCAACGGATGCAACATGCATACAGGGCAGGAAGGTCTACGGACACATCACTATTTCAGCTGAAAACCCTTATTGAGGAATCTTTAACTCATAAGGAAGTGGCACTATGCGCTTTTCTGGATATACAGGGTGCCTTTGACAACGCCTCCCTCGAGGCTGTCAAAGCATCACTGGCCAGAAGGGGCCTAGACGCAACCATTAGCAGATGGATAAATTCACTGTTAGCGTCTAGGCTAGCCACAGCAACTATTGGTGGGCAATCCACCACCGTAACGACGACAAGAGGCTGCCCTCAGGGCGGGGTACTATCACCCCTCTTATGGAGTCTACTAGTAGATGAGCTACTGGAGAAACTAGCGGGCAGAGGCATACTGTGCCAAGGCTATGCTGACGATATCGTCTTTATAGCCAGAGGCAAGTATGAAGAAACACTCTGCGATATTATCCAGCTGGGGCTCAAGGAAACTAATGACTGGTGTAAAAAGGCAGGCCTGAGTCTCAACCCTGCCAAAACAGTCATAGTACCCTTCACAAGGATATATAAACTTGGAAGGATGAGGAGTATAACTCTATCAGGATGCAGCATAGAAACAAGTAATGAAGTCAAGTATCTTGGAGTCACCTTTGACTCCAAGCTTAACTTCAAGACCCATGTAAACAACACGATAAATAAGTGTTCAAGGGCTCTCTTTACGTGTAGAATCATTGCCGGGAAATCGTGGGGTACATCACCACGAATAATAAAATGGCTGTACCTAATGGTTGTCAAACCCATGCTATTATATGGGGCAATAGGCTGGGGTAGCAGGGCGCGCCTTAGCACGACCAAAACAAAATTGCAGAAACTGCAAAGAATGGCCTGCATATGTATGACAGGAGCTATGCGCACTTGTCCTACTGCGGCCATCGAAGTATTAATGGATGTTACACCGCTTCATATCGTTGTTGATATGCAGCAGAAAGCAACGTTAATAAGAATTGGGAGGGAAGGAGTTGACTTCAACCTCACGAGGAAACACGCTGCAGACTTAGCAAAGGACATACCAATGCTTCTGCAACCTAGAGATGAAATGCCAGCTGAGTACAGGTTCAATCAGAACTTCGATATTAAACTCAGCACGAAAGAGGCCTGGACAACTCTTTCGGCAGTTCACCCAATGAAACCACAGACAATAAAGTGGTATACGGATGGATCCCTCACCGATGAAGGAAGTGGCCTGGGGGTAGTAGGACCCAGGACTAAATATCATGAGTCACTAGGCAGACACACCAGCATTTTTCAAGCTGAAGTCTGTGCTATTGGAAGGTGTGCAGAATTTAATCTGCAAAAGAACTACAACGACAAGGAAATCTCCATCCTGTCTGATAGTCAAGCAGCGATAAGGGCAATTAGCAGAGCCAAGATCACATCAAGGCTGGTCAAAGAAGTGAGATCTGCACTTGACAAATTAGGTGCCACAAACAGGCTCGCAATTAGATGGGTTCCAGGACACAACAATATCCCTGGAAATGAGCTAGCAGAGAAACTAGCAAGAACAGGTGCAGCAACACCGCTAATCGGACCTGAACCACACTGTGGGATTGGCAACCACGTGGTAAGGGACCTATAGAGGAAAGAGGAGGAAAACAAACGGCTGCTTCACTGGGCACAGATACTAGAGCTTAAGCAGTCAAAAATCCTCCTCTCTAACTACAACCGTAAGAGGTTCAAACTCATGATAACTCACGGGAAAAACACCGTGAGGGTCCTGACGGGTCTCTTGACGGGACACTGTAGGCTCCGCAGCCACTTAAATAAAATTGGCATAGCGGATAGTGGACTTTGTCGCTTCTGTAGCATGGAGGAAGAAACTTCAGTGCATCTACTATGTGAATGCATAGCACTCGTCACCAAAAGAAGCAAACTTCTAGGCATGTACGTTATCTCACCGGAGAGTGTTGTTACCCTAAGTCCAAGCAAAATACTGGAGTATATGCAGGCAATTGGACTTTTGGGACAGCTCTAAGCCATGAAGGGGGTACAATAGATCCACTTGGGTCGCAGTACATATTACACCCATTACAAATAATAATAATAACAGATACATGCGTTATGGTTTTATGCATCTGTGTGTCAAAAATTAACAAAATCGGACAAACACAACAAAAGTTATAGTCAAAAATTTAATAATTTCACCCCGCCTTTGCCAAAAACTGCTTCAATCTTGGACTAAACGTAATTATGGTAAAAACTGACCTACAAACACCAATTTTGGTATGATTATTCTTGTGGCCTTAATAGACAAACCCACATCCAAATTTTATCGATGCGGCCCTTCCACCCGCCGCAATCGATCTACCGTGTTTTCTCACACACTACTCCACATATGAACTTGAAACTTACCTCATATATTTTAAATAACTTCTTTGACATAACTTACGATTTTCATCGAAATCGGTAAAAATTTACGGAACTTATAGCTATAAATATCGAATTTCACAAAAAAAAAAAAAAAAAAATCCAATTGGAAAGTTCTTAGAAGGAATAAAATTTTTCGAGAAAAAGGTAAAGGGTATTACATTGTCGGGCACCGCCTCGACTGCATCTCATTATTTTTTTGTTTAATTTGGCGTTTCTAATTGTGGCATTCAAACAAACTTTTACGGTTCGAACGAGATACTCCTATTATATATGACATATATATATGTATATATATATAATAGATATAACACCTAGATCTCAGAGATGGTAAGAGCTAGAGCAACCAAACTTTCAGATTAGATCCCTTATTATTCCATAGGAGACAAGTTTATTTTATTTTTTCGATATCGGGGTTACATTATATAGCTCCCATAGGGGTGTTTCAGAGGACCTCGAAAAAAACAAAAAGTTTTAGATAGATGATTCGTTTGTTTATGAAGTTATCGTAACCAAATTTGGCACTCGCTAGTTTTTTTATAGTTCCTAAGCACTGTACCAAATTTGATCAAAATGGGTTGACTATATCATATAGCTCCCATAGGACCAATCGGTCAAAAAAACGTTTTTGGTTGTTTGTGAAGGTATCGTAATCTAATTTGGCAATCAAATGTCTTTTGGTGTTCTTAAGCAATATACCGGATATTATTGCAAGAGTGGTACAGGGTATCCCAAAGTCGTCCGCGCCCGACTTAAACGTACGCCATCTTTTGTACAAAATTTGTTGTGCTTCGTTTGTTTATGAACATATGGTAACCAAATTCGGCATTTGGAAGTTTTTTAGAGATCCCCAACACTGTACCAAATTTGATCAAAATCGGTTGACTATATCATATAGCTCCCGTAGGGCCGATCGGTAAAAAAAAGTGTTTGGTGCAAAATTCCAAATTTGGAAAATAAAATATCTTTTGGAGTTCATAAGCAATATATCGGATTTAATTGAAATGTGGTGGTACAGGGTATCCCAAAGTAGGCCGCGCCCGACTTTAACGTACGCAATTTTTGGTTCCATGCAGCTGTGTGTCAAAAATGAATAAAATCGGACAAATACAACAGAAGTTATAGTCTAAAATGTACAATGCCTCTAATGAACAAATCCACATCCAAATTTTATCGATGTGGCCCCCCACCCCCCGCAATCGAATTACCGTGTTTTCTCCCACACCCCTCAACATAGTCACTTGAAACTTACCCCATATATACATTCCAATTCCAATTGGAAAGTTCTTAGAAGGAATATGCAGTAATAAAATTTTCTTTTGAAAAAATAGGTACAGTGTATTACACTGTCGGGCACCTCCTCGACTGTATTACATTTTTTTAAATATATTGTGTTTTGAAAGTTTAAGTGAGTTTGTTATTTAATACCAGAGTGAGGTACATTATATATAAGGAAAGTAGTCCGGTTGTGGGCATAGTTTACTATTTCAGCCATAACTTTAGACCAGTGGTCGGCACGGCCCTATCTTTGGTGCATAGGCTAAGGCGACGTCGACACACGTCATGTGTTATACACAAAACACATGCATGTGTGCGTTGATATTGTTTTCTCTGCAGTAATGGCAGTAAAGCATAGCAACAAGAGCCGAAGCCACGCACCATCAACTTCGTGTCTGTTGCTTACCAACGTCAGCGTCGCAATACGTCACTGCGGCAGAGAAAACTTCAATACATACGCAAGAAAAAAATGATAGTGTATTTTGTGCCGACCACTGCTTTAGACCAAGTCAATATTTTGCAGACATATGCATATCAATAGTAGCTTGTCTTCCATGGGAAAGACAAAAATTATTAAACTTTTTAGGAAGTAGTAAATTTTTACGAAAAAAAAATTTTTTTTCATTTAAAAAATGTAATTTAATTGGGCACCTCTGGAAAGTGCCCTTAAAATAGAAAAATATGAAAAACATCACTTTATAGAAAAAACGAAATTTATTTTGCACCGGCCGGTGGCATGTGTTGCATTCGATGGAGTGTTCGGCGGTCATTCGAATGGGCAACAGCTTTTGCAAAAATCGCGATCCCCGTCCTTTTATGATGATGATGGAGCCTTCTTTGCATTGGCGCGTCTAACCGACGGTTTCATATTGGCAAGTTTAGCTAACAGAGTTACTGTTGTTGCTGAAGCTACGGTTTCTTTTATTTGTGTCGTTTTATCTGCTTTGTTAACTGCTCTCTTAGCGGCTTTATCCTTCAATTTCGGCCACGGTTTGAAGGCTTCCGTGGTTTAGCTCTTTGCAAAGGACCTATTGCATCTAAAATCTAGGAGCAACTCATCGAGGTAGCTCCCGATGTCGATGGCTCGGGTATGGTGGCCACTTTCTCAAAATGCCCAATGGCACACGTTAGGTACATTTACGGATAAAAACCAACAAAACACCATCTTCGACGTTCGAAGTGTCCCCCAGCTGCTTATCGACTTTCTTGAGCGCTCTAAACTACTTACTCCGAGGATCGCCATATGCTTTAGAAGTCGGTTTTACGGGCTCATTGTCAATTTTGCACCGTTTAACCCATTAATATTCGACACTCTTTATATTTAAAAATTAGGAAACAACAAGAACAAAAGTAAACAAAAGTTTTGTTTAATTGAAATTAACTTAGATTTTTTTTCTATAATCGAAAACGCTGAGCGCTTGGATGACACCGAAGTCTGATTTACGAAGAACAATAATACGATGTCAGTCTACTACATTAGAACTGTTTCCTGCTATATGTTTCTCGCTGATCGTATAACATTTTTAAGTTGAAACTTTAAGGCTTTTCGTCCTTTAAATTGCTTCGATGAACACCTGCCATAATATTACAGCTTCTCATGTATGTTTCAAAACTGGCAAAAATTTTTTTGAAAGTATCTTTATCAGATAGATCTAACCGAGCTGTCTACACAAACAACCAATTAACAAGTTGGAAACGAGGATGTGGCAACAAAACGGTGCGAAAGCGCTAGTTGGGATCATCACTTCAACCAACCAACCATCATTATCAGAACCCTTACCATTTTTCTTCCTAAAATGCTTACAGTCTTGTCTGCTCACCTATCAAATAAAGTTTCGAAAACTACAATCGGTTGTTTTCCGAAACTGGCTACATTTTATGCCTTGAGTTAAGAAAGGTTGATATTTTTATGCTTTCATATGCAATGGCAATAACATTCCTGAAAAAATGTGCCCTATGTTGCCGCTGTACCCAAGTGAGTAAACGGCATTTTGAACAC
Source organism: Chymomyza fuscimana (assembly GCA_949987675.1). Lineage (NCBI taxonomy): Eukaryota > Metazoa > Arthropoda > Insecta > Diptera > Drosophilidae > Chymomyza > Chymomyza fuscimana. The sequence goes on from OX465089.1 coordinate 53,385,736, forward strand.
ACTTAGTGATCCCAAAATATTTATTATTTAAGTAAACTCTTAAAAATTTGTAAAATTTACACCTTTTACTATGCAAACCCATTTAATAGGTTTTATTTTTCTGATCGATCTGCTTCACATGTAATTAAATTCAAGCTGACACCAACGAGTATGAAATTAGATAGAGTGGATAGTGGCCGTTAGCGTTTACACGCTGGTTTCTCCGTTGAGCAATAATTGCGGATTTGCTCGGGTTATTTAAGCAGTTGTATTTTGTATGCGTGCAAAGAGCATGGAAGAAAAACCCGAACGCCGTCGTCTGTACTGCTCTAATGTGTTAAGTTGTTGTTGGCTGCTGTGTTGCATATTTTGTTTTGGTTCTTCATTCATATTTATTTTTCGTGCAACTAGTAAAGCGTGCGTATGCATGAATATGTTATCAAGGGGCGGGCAGACATGTGAGGTTTTTTGTGTCTATTTGACCGAAAGGCAAATAGTTTTGAACAGATAGTAATTGGATACAAACATTGCAGCCGGGCTATGTTTTGCTTTTTATGCATTTATATTTGTGAATACAATTGACAGAAAATAAATTGCAAACTAATTTAAATATATATGTACACACACGCCACAAAGACAATATAAACCCTAAGAAGTGCAAGTAAGGTGCGGGCGGGCAGAGTTAAAATGAAAATCTAAAAATAGCATTTGACGAACTCTTGCAATTGAACTCGGCTCCAAACTTTGTTGTGTTGTCGGCAATGCTCACGAATTCAGCCGCAGCTAAATTTGTAAATTTTCCGTTTCTGGGCATTTATACCCTTTCTTAATGTGGCTGCTATGACACTTTGCAATCGCGTTTGCTTTTACACTAACAAATGCATGCATAAATACGAAAAATACGAAGAAGAGTATTTAGCTATCGCCACCCATTCTGCTGAATTGTTTTGCATTGTGCACACACAAGCACAAGTAACTTTGAGCTGAAGCGTTGTCTTTAATATGTAACTGCAAGTTATTAGGCCACTGTTCTCTAGTTCTTAAGTATTTTATTGTATAATTTATTAAAATAGGAAATAAATAAATAATAAATAAATATCTATATATATAAAAGAGAGTTAAAAGTTATGTTAGTTACACCATTTATAACTCGAGAACGGGTGGGCCGATTTTGATGATCTATGGTTTGTTGGATTCATCTCCGCACTGGTTAACAGAGTAACGCATAAAATATCGGGAAAAAATCATATATAAAGAAGTAAACCGCGAAAACCTCTTATGGAGGCTGGGGGTCAAATATCGACATGAATTGATAATCTTCATCTGCGTCACTATTATGCGCATCTTTTGGTAAAAATTCAGCTCTATAGCTCTTATAGTCTCTGAGATTCTTTTATGTTTTATGTTGTCTGTGAATTTTAAGAATAGAATATAAAGGTTAACGGTTGATTTGTCGGTTTAGTGTGAGTTTTTAATATCAAATCTTACTGCCTGATTGTTACTATTAAGAATGCCACGACGAAGAATATCGAATCTCTCACAACAAAGCCATAATGCAATTAGGCTTCGGAACACTGCAAATCAATCAACTGAATCAGAACGAGAAATCGCACGAGAAGAGCGCCGTTTAGGTATGGCCCGACTTCGTAGTAGTCAAACACATGAGCAAATAGAGGCAAGGCAGCCCGTGAAACGGCTCGTCGAGCTAATCGGATAGATCAACGAGATAATCTTCGACTTGAAATTGATCTAAATCGAGCAGCATTTCTATACGATTGCACAATTGATAACAACTCACATCCTTCCGTTCTCATTGGTCCAATGGACGTTGTTTGTGGGTATTGTGGCGCATTGAAGTTTGCTGGAGAAACGACTGGTATGTGTTGCCTTAATGGTAAAGTAAAATTGCCATTATTGACTCCTCCGCCTGAGCCATTGCATTCGTTGCTTAGTGGAGAAACACCAGAATCACAACATTTTTTAGCGAACACTCAAAAATATAATAGCTGCTTTCAAATGACGTCATTTGGGGCAGACATTATCCAAGAACATGGATTTAATGCCACATTCAAGGTAATTTATGTTGTTTCTTCAAAGATAAGAGTAAAGACAAAAAAAAATTGGTAAAATGTAGTTGGTTTCGTCTCTGAAAACATTTGTGATTATAAATCTGTAATACTGACTTCGCTTTTGAAGATTCAAGGCCAGATTCACCATCGGATTGGATCATTGCAACCTGTAGAAAATGCACAGCATAAATTTTTACAAATTTACTTCATGGGCAATATAGAGGAGCAACTTGATCGGCGTCAATAAATCAACACAGCAATGAAAAGAGTCATTCTTCATGATCTGCAGCAACTAATTCATGAACATCATGTATTAGTCAGGCTGTTCACGACTGCTTTGGAGCGGATGCCAAATGATGACTATAAAGTCGTGATCAGGGCGGATAAACGACCAGATGGAACACACGAACGTATATATAACGCTCCAATAATAGATGAAGTTGCAATCCTAATTGTTAGTGAAAACTTGGAAACACGTGATATTGTGCTTACACGTCGATATACTGGACAAATGCAAAAAATATATGAAACACACCGTTCATATGATAATTTGCACGTTGATATTTTGGCAAGGAGACAATGGTTATCACTTTAATATCAAGATGATAAATCCATTGAATGGTGATTATTAATATAATAGCTTTTATTTATATATGATACAAACTTTGGTGGGTTTAGTTTTGTATTCCAAAAAAATAAATCCTAATTTTCAAGGAAGTCGGAAGAGTCGACTTATGGATTAGGGGCTGTGTTTTTAAATATTAGGCAAACGACTGGCAACCAATCTTAATTCAATAATAAGCTTTAGGTTGACCCCTGGGGGGAGTCACACATAGACTAGGTGGTCCTTTCTTAATAAGCTTTACTTATAAGAAAAAATATTACTGTTTTTATTTTAGGTGGGGAAACTACCAAGAAGGTTAGCTCAATGAATTATTATGCGTATCGTTTGATGATTCGTCAAAATACTGACAACTATTTGCTGCGATTTCGTCGATTGCTTCAGCAATATTGCGTCGATATGTACGTTAAAATCGAAACGGAGCGCTTAACTTTCATTCGGTTAAATCAAGCCAAACTGCGTTCGGAGGAGTATATCCATTTACGCGATGCAATTAACGCCGAAGAAGATGCAGCTAATGTAAGTCGATTGACTATTCTACCGGCGACGTACACAGGTAGCCCGCGTCATATGCATGAATATGCGCAGGATGCAATGACATATGTTCGTCTTTACGGCCGGGCCGATTTATTTATTACCTTTACGTGTAATCCGAAATGGAGAGAAATTGTTGAAATGCTGCTTCCCGGACAAACATCATGTGATCGGCACGACATTATCGCACGTATCTTCAAGCAAAAAAATAAATAATAAATTCCCAAATGCGTAGGTTCATGCTATACATAACACATAAATAAAAATTCACGTGCAGTACAAGCACGCGTTAGAAGTAAAACTCTACGCTGTTTTTTTTTTTTTTTCTTTAGTTTAGCCGTCTTAACATTACTTTGCAGTTCAAACAGTGTCTTAACAATCAATTATGTATTATAATAATAATGAAAGTAAAGGAATTCTCGTTCCAGAGAGATATCTGATATATGTGATGTCAATTTTTGTTAAATGTATAGCTAAAAGATAGAACACGTCAAATTATAATTTCTATGCATATTTTATTTTTTCTGATGTAGCATTTTTACAGTTGTATATTAAAGGTGTTGGATTAACTAATATTTTTTAGTTAATTGTTTTTATATAAATGAAATGAAACGAACGTATTTCTAAACGTTATAAATTTTATTGTATTGTTGTTGTCACGCAACCGTGTAAGTTAGGTTACAGTGACGGCACATAACCTCACAACCGTATGTTTAGCAAAGACTAATTTGATCTTGGAACGCTGACGGCAATCCAAGGGCCGCAGCGCTGCCAAGAATCTTACATATTATAATACATAAAAATACATAAATAAATATATATAAATAGATAACTATTATATTGCAGTAACCAAAGAGATAAACAATTACACTAGTTTACACGAAAAATGAACCTTCGTGAAAAAGTGTTTTTTAGGGTGATTTGGGGTCGAGAAACACGAAAATGGAAACCTTTTTTTTTATTTTTTATTTTTTCTTAAGCACCGTTTCGAGATGTTTTCGAAAAACATGCTTTTGGGCTCTTATTTCAGTTATTAGTCAATATCTCGTGAGCCAAATTTTGTATCGACATAATAGATAACTAGATCGAAAGGTATTGATGTGCTCTTCACAGTGATATATAATTATATATTTTTTTTTTAATATTAAAAATATAACATTTTTCTTATGAAAGAGAAGGAACGCGAGCCTGTACTGCACGTGAATTTTGTTTAACTCTGCTATTGCTTTTTGCTTTTTGTACGATTTTTTTAGGCGCTCAGCGCAAAAAAAACGTTATGAATGTCATACTATTTGCACTGCTTAACTAACAAAACGTGACAGTGACTTCAAATTTGCAAACTTGTCAATGTAAAAAATATAAATAAAATACATATATTTTGTATTTATATTTTATTATATTATTATATTACAACTGAAAATACAGTTAGCTCAATGTGTAGCTTCAAATATCTTTTAGCATCACTTTTACTTTTTAAGTAGTGCGAATAGAACAAAATCAATGGTAATTCCTCTGCGCTGAGCGCGAAAGAAAGCAGCATAAAAAGAAATAGAGAAAGAAAAAGAATTAGACAATGTAACTGTCTTGCAATGCTGCTTGGCTTTGTTGTTCGTGCAACTCTCACCTCCCCCGCACCAACTTCAACATCGTTCTTTGCGCAGCGCGATCTTATTTTGTAGCCAACCACCAAACAACACCAAGGCCACGGCATTGCTGTGAGAGTAACAAAAAGTGAGAGAGAGAGAAGCAAGCAAAAATACAAGCTGGCACACAAGCTAATGGCAAACACTGGCAATTGTATGTATGCATGCATGTATGTCGCTGTGTTGTATTCACGCAATGCATACAAAAACAATTCTTTCGTTTGCACACATACACATGTGCTGCGTGCTTTAGCTAACTTTACAAAATTTCAAATTTACTCCCTACGAAAAGTCACAATGCCGCCTAAAAAGTTTTTCTCTCTCAACAAGAAACGAAGTCATGACTCATGACCACGTCGCAATGCGAATGAGAACATCAAAAGCAGCTAACGTTTTTTGGGTTAACAAAATTTCAAAGTTACTCCCATAGAAAAATGCCCAACAAATCCAAAAATGCATAACGCCGCCTAAAAAGTTTTACTTCAAAAATGTAATACAGTCGAGGCGGTGCCCGACAGTGTAATACTCGAAAGTTACGTCAAAAAAGTTATTCAAAGTATATGGGGAAGGTTTCAAGTTGTTATGTTGAGGGGTGTGGGAGAAAACATTGTAAATCGATTGCGTGGGGTGGGGGGACCGCATCGATAAAATTTGTGTGGATGTGGATTTCTTCATTAGAGCCATATGAATCAGCTTACCAAAAATTGTGATTCTAGGTCACTTGTAACCATAATTACGTAGAGTCAAATATTGACGCAGTTTATGGGCAAGGGTGGTGAGATTTGTACATTTTTGACTATAACTTTTGCTGTATTTGTTCGATTTTCATTTTTTACATACAGATGCATGTAACCACAACGTATCGCTCTGTTAAATTTCAGATTAAAATATTAAACGGTGTGACTAAAAACCGCGCAACTCTACTTCGGGGGAACGGGGGAAGATATTGACATGATTCAACAAACTTTATCTTCTGAGGAAATATGCGCAGCTGGTAAAGTTTCGTATCTCTAGCGTTAATAGTCTCCGAAATCTAGGCGCTCATACAGACAGACTGACGGACGGACGGACGGACAGACGGACATGGCTCAATCACTACCCGAGGTTATGATAAGCATTTTGGTATAAAGGACTTGGGGTCTGCCACGCCTCTTTCTGTCCGTTTCATATAGGTACAGGGTATAAAAATTAAAATTTTATACGTAAATGTATTCATTTCTTAAAAAAAAAAAAATTAGTTTGCATTTTTATTAACAACAACATGATGATGAGCAACAACAAGAAAGTAGTAAAAACATCATGTACATACATATATATGTATATACAGTAGGTCAAGAAAGTGTTTTTACACGGGGAAAAAACATCAAATTTTATGTTTGTTCGCAAAAATATATATTTTTTGATCATTTTTTCATAAAACAAAGAATACAGTATGGTTAATTAATCAATTTTAAACAATATAATACCAAAAAAATTTAGCATTCAATGTACTCAACTAACAAAAAAAGACTAAAAACTGAAATAACACATTTTCAAGCGTGTCAAGAAAGTGTTTTTACAACCCTTTGCAATTTGCTTGTGGTTGATCCCGCTACTTTTTTTTACCGTTTATTTTGCATTCCTTGTTTCTGCAGACCAGGGATGTCCAGGCCCATTGCTCATCTGGCTCTTTTTGTTTTTGTAATGGCTCTTAGGCATAGGCAGCGATGCGCGTGTACATGCACGGCCCTAACTGTGCCAATGCAAATTACAAAAACAATTTCGAGCGTGCTCTCACTTACTCTCTGTTACTCTCTTTGCTCTCTGATCTCGTGTGCACAAAAACAACCCTTGCGTATATTTGTTGTTGGCCCACAGATTTTCAATGAAATTTGTTGTTGCTTTTCGTTTGAGCATGCACTCACAAAAATCGGTATGAGATTCTTTCGCTATTTTTTAGGAAACTTGTTAAATGTGACTTTTAAGGCGTTGCTTGCAAACAAAAACTAGTTATGGCCCTGTACCTTTCGGTACAAAGGGTATACTAGATTTATGCAATGTATATAACAGACAGAATGGAATATATATTTTTTTGGAAAATCCGGTGGTAATAAAACAAACTTGCACGTGGCCATCATAAATAGATATTTTTCGGGAAATCCCTAGGAAGAAATTCGCACTTGTATACAATCTTTTTTCTAGTAGTAACAAATGTTAACAGGTACCAAAGGGTGTTTTGCATCCATTGACCAAGTTTAGTAACTTTGCAATTTTTACGCCCCTACCTGCGCAGATAAAGAGTTACATTGTAATATCTGATATATACTGATATTTTCCTAATTTTTCAAATACCCCTTACTCCACAGCGAAGTTATGCGAGTTTTATCTATTTTTGGAAGCACATATATTTGTGAATGTGCGTTTTCAAGCTTCAAATTAATTAAAAATAAACTGAGAAATCGTTTAACAAACGAACATTTGGAGGCATTATTAAAACTATCATTAACTAAAATAAATATTGATATTGACCAGTTTTTAAGTTCTTTATAAGTATACATATGTACCATAACTTTTTTTTCATTATTTTTTACCACTCTTATAAGAAAGCACATACAAATTCTTACAGTGCACTCAATAAACCGTAATAACTGTTTACTTTAAATGTGTTAGTGTTTTTCTTTATATGTATTGGTTTTTGCTCTTCCATAAGCAGTGTTTGGACATCCCTGCTGCAGACTGTTTGCTACTGTCCTAACAACTTTGCTAGCCATTAGCCGATCGACTGTACTTGCAATTAATGTTTTTTATGCAAGAATAGTATGCCCGGAAAAAGAGTTTCATTTGATGTCGCCCAACTGGTATATTATAATCACCAGATTCGAAAAACAGTTCCAGAATTGTCCGAAATTTTTTGCTTAACAAGGCAAACCATTTATAACATTTTAAATCGTGCCAACAAGGAACATAGGTTGGAAGCAATGGTAGCATGTGCGCGGCCGCGAAAAATTACGGACAGGGATGAGAGAATAATAATGAGAAAGGTGGGAACAAATCCTCAAATTTCCGCTAGAGCTATAGCTGCGGAACTTAAGGACGAGAGTGGGGCTGTTGTTTCCCACGAAACCGTGCGACAACTGCTCCACCGCAACGAGTACACATCTAGAGTAGCTCGTAAAAAGCCGATGCTTTCCAATTTAAATGTAGAAAAGCGGCTATTATTCGCTTAGGAGCATTTGGAGAAGGGATCCGATTATTGGGATGACGTCATATTTTGTGACGAAACAAAAATTATGATGTCCTATAACGATGGACCACCGAGAGTCTGGCGAAAGCCCCTTGCAGCGCTGGAAAATAAAAACATAATTCCAACCACAAAATTTGGCAAATTTTATTATGACAACAGGCCTACTTCTAAATTTTATCAACACAACGACCCAAAGCATAAAGCCCATATGGTGAGGATGTGGCTCCTCTACAACTGCAAAAAGGTGATAAATACTCCAGCCCAGAGTCCAGACATTAACCCAATTGAAAATTTGTGGTCGTTTTAAAAGAAAAAAGTGGCAAAACGGAGCACCAAAAATCGTGTCGAGCTAAGAGCCGCTATACTAGAAGAGTTGCACAAAATTCCTGAGACATACGACATGGGAAATTTAATTGATTCCATGAAACGTCGACTGGAAGCTGTTTGTGATCCCAATGGCATGACTTTTTTATGTAGTTTTCCTAAAACCGGTTTGACTATTATGTTTAAGTTTATTATTGCTAATAAACCACAACCACCATACTTGTTTGGCTATTATTTTGTCTATTACTTTAGATAGGTGCAATCAAGCAAAAACGAGAAAGAGAATTCGACCACAAAAACGTCTGATCGTGTTCCACATTTTGTCCAAATGTGTTGGTGGGTTTATTGCAGAAATAAACCTGAATGTGCATTCTTTTTTACTAATTTTTAAGGTGTGGCGAACGCCATATGGCTTTTTTGTAGGCAATTGCTGCATTTTTCTTGTCTTTGAACGAACGAGTCCACCAGGGGACGGTTGTTGAGTGGACTTGTAATGGGCTAAGATTAGTAATATTTTACTTTGATTGGCTGCTTCTTTATTAATATTGCGGAAATTTAAAGTTGAATTTGCTAGTTGCTTTAGAAAACTTCATCCTATTGCCTCTCTATAGAGTTTTCAACAGTTTAAGAAACAGGCTGTTGTAGTTATGGGTGTATGGTCGCTGTAGTAGGGCCTATCGTCTGTTCGCCAAGAAGTACCAATGCTAAGGATTGATTAACAGAACATTAGATCAGTATTGGTTAGAGAGTTGTAAGTACTGAGATGTGTAGGAGAGCCATCATTTATAAAAACGAAATTTGAGGATGTGATTGATCGATAATTTTGCCTCTTTTACTGCTTGTTGACGACCCTGCTGACATGCCAGCTATTGAAATGGTCCAGTAAGTGAAACCTCTTGCATGAGTAAATTTACTCCTCCAAAGTTTCAAGAAGTGGTCGGAGCTATTGCGGCATAATTAAATACTAATTTCCCTGACTGACTATTTAGTCAGTGGCCCCTGTGTGGAGCATTGGGGATCTCTATTAATAGCTGTTGGAAGAGAACAGGGACCTACAGTTTATAGCCGAATCCGAACGGCGGTGTCTTGAATTAATAGAGACTTTCTTGGGCAATTAGCGTCTTTGAGCTAGCGATGCCAGTGCTAGGCAAATGTGCCAGTGCTATTGCGGGGATTCGAACCACTAACCTTCGGTTTGTAAAGCGAGTACTACTAATGTATTGAGCATAAGATTTAACTCAATTATGTATAGCATAAGCTTTCGCACATACCTTCATAGGTTGCACTTAATGCTCACAAAAAAGCATTAAAATTCATTTTGGCAACGGAAAGGTAGTACGGGGGTGGTGAAACTGAGAACTGAGATCAGTCAATTATTTGGCATATTGCTAGAGGTAGGTAATAAAGCCTAGATACCTAAAAATGTCCAAAGCCAAATATTACCTAAATTAGCTGTTTGGGTTTGAAGCTTGTTTTGAGGGTAGTATTATTTTTAGGGTAAATTTTAATTCTGCTGTCACCTAAGCGGTATTGGTTTGAAGAGGGGTTTTCGGGGCTGTGATTGTCCAAATTCATGTATATGAGTTAAGGAGATTGGTTGGTGTTATTGCTGAATTTGAGTAAATTTGGGTAGGTGCTGGGTAAAATATCGTTGTAGTAACAAGTGGACGTTGATTGTTGTTGGTTTTTGATTTGGGGTTTGTTGTGATGAGCTGGAGTATGATGAGCTCAGTTGTAGATGGTAACAGCGTTTTTGTCATTGTCGTTCTCTCCAGTATTTTTATGGTCCTGATTTTTTTGCTCTTAATGTGTGAGGGACATCTACGGTCGAAGCAGCTGTGTTGGTAATTAGTTAGGCAGTTTTCTTTGCAGTTTATGCAGCAATGAAGGTTTTTGCATGTCACTGGAAATTCAGGGTTCCGGTGGTATTGTTTGCCGCAATTGAGACATAGCTTCTCGCTTCTGCAAGAGTTGGTTAGGTGGCCGAGTCTTTTGGATATCTCATGTTAAAATCGTGGGGCAAGTTTATAGTATTGAATGTAATAATAATAATACTTTTTTTTTAAAATTTTTTCGCATATGATGACATTTTGGTTTATCAACTCAATTATTTCTTGTTCGCTTACTTCACGTAGACTGTTGCAAAAGATAACTCTTTTGGATATATTAAGGGTAACTTAATTCGTTTTGCTGCTTGCGTAAAGTTGACTGTTTCGCCTAATAGGGTACCATTATATTTTTGAGTTGTACTTTGGTTACTCTATCAGAGCAGCCGTTGGATTTAACTTAATCAATCAGAAAAGGTGATACATCTCTTATAGTTTCGCTTGATGTTTACGTGTAATATTTGCTTTTGTCGAGGATGAACTGCAGTTGGTTAGTGGTGTTATTTCGATCGGCAGTGTCTCCCATTGTTTATATTGTAATGCGGCAACGGCCGCTGAGACAATTGCGTATAACTGCTTTAGTTAACTGTAGGTTGTCTAATTACTTGGAACAATTGTTTTTGTAAAGTTATTTTGGATTATTTTTTATTCGGTTTTTTTAGTAAATTAGTCCGGTTTGTGCTTTGTCTTTGAAACACATCCGAGTAGTAGTTTTTAGCAAAACAGTGTACAGGGCATAACATGTAATCTCAAATTAAATAAACGAGACAAACGAACAAAAGTCGTAGCTGGTGCATACACACACGCACACAAACTGATGCCTAACTCAAAAACACTCGCAATGAGACTGAACATTTTGGACCCCATATGTTTTGTATAATACACAGTACGTGTGAGCAGAGCCCAAATCGTATGCCTATGGGATAGGCGCATCCCGACCACTGATATAAAGACACAAAAATTATATAATATAGGGTGGGCCATCTGTTGGTTTGTTTGTTAATTGCATTTTATTCGTATACAGGCCCGTATGCGAGCATAGTAATTTTCGACGACTTTTTTTTGACTAACACTCATTTGGCTGTTCTCCCATCCGTGGGCTTCAATTGTTGCGTCATTTGAATCTTTTAAGAGTGTAAATGCAGATCCGCATGCAAAATTCGACGCAAAGTGGTTCTACCAAGGTGTAATTCTTGCGAACGATGGCGCATCAATTTTCCCGGCGACTCGTCAACACTGGCCTCAACTATGTTTTTTTTTTCACAGAGCGACCATTTTTATAGTACGCCTGTACCACTGTTGTTGTTCGGTTGTTAAGCAGGGTATGTTCCGAATTATGGGTGTTTAACAACCAAACCAACAAATGGCCCATCCTATATATGCTTGCATATATGTATGCCGTTTCACACGCTGTATATGCTCACAAATAAAAGTTTTTGAAGCAAGAAATATAGTACATAATTGTGGTTTATATGATTAAATGGAAAAAAAATACAGTTTAAATGTAATACTTACAAAGTTTTATAAAATCCGAAACGCTTTTTTCGCGGCGAAGGGAGGAGTTACTACACTCATCATATAATACTATTAAAGCATCCAGTAACGCGTCTAGGGAAAATAAATGTTCCTTTGTGTTATCCCCTAATTTAAAATTTGGGATAATTTTAGTAAGGCTTCCAGAATATGATGGATGGTCACTTAAAAGAAATTGAAGAAGTTGCAATCTTTTTTTACAACTCTCATTTGTCAAATCTGAAAAGAAATAGTTAAAAACAACTTTAATAACTTGGGCGAATTATTCAATAACCAAATATTTAAGAACTTCATCCTAGCTATCTGTGCAGATTCTTTTTACAAGCAAACATTGCAGTACTTAATATATTTGGGGATAGCCATTGTTTGCCTGTCTTTCTATTGTTAAAATCGAAATAATTCTATCAAAATGTTTCATTTGTATGTGGCTTTGCCACAAGACAAGCCAAAAAAAATCTTGCTTACGAATCATACAAATTTTAGACAAGCATTTTTTACCCCACAAATGGTAATTACAAAATTCAACTTAAACAGATCAAATATGTAGCTTTCAATTGTGACGTCCTATAGCCAAAAGACTCAATTTTTAAAGTAGTAACTCAAACATGATTAGCCATGTTCGGTCCAATACTTTATAAAGAAACTCAAAGCTAATTCAATTTGTTGTGACAATATTTATTTATCAATTTATTTAAAAAAGTTTTCTGGAGCTTTAAAAATAAGTCGGACCTTGTCATAAATAAATTAATCTATAAAGATTTGGAAAACGCTAGATAAGCTGTGGACAAAGAACTCATATGCAAGCTTAAACGGTACGACTGGTCACTGGTATCATAACCCTGGGTAGCGATTGAGCCATGTCCGTCTGTATGAACGCTTACCAGCTGATGCGCATATTTACTCAGGAGATGAAGTTTGTTGAATCATTTCAATATCTTCCCCCGTTCCCCCGTAGTAGAGTTTCGCGGTTTTTAGCTACTCCGTTTAGTATTTTAATCTGATGCGACGTGGTTACGTGCATCTGTGTGTCAAAAATTAACAAAATCGTACAAATACAACAAAAGGTATAGTCAAAAATGTACTTATTTCACCCCGATTTTGCCAATAAACTATGTACATCAATATTTGACTTTACGTAATTATGGTACAAAATTACCTACAATCACCAATTTTGGTAAGTATCTATTCATGTGGCTCTAATGAACAACCTACATCAAAATTTTATCAACACTATCCTCCCGCCCCCCGCAATCGGTTTACCGTGTTTTCTCCCACACCCCTCAACATATCCACTTTAAACTTACCCCGTATACTTTAAATAACTTCTTTGAGGTAACTTTCGATTTTCGTCATTTTCCAATTGTAAAGTTCTTAGAAGGACTATCCAAAAATACAATTTGTTTCGAGAAAAAAGATACAGGGTATTACACTGTCGGGCACCGCCTCGACTGTATCACATTTTTTACTATTTTTAAATGTGTTAACAACGGTATGGAGAAAATCATTGCATTTGCAGGCGACTTGATTATTGACCATAGTGGCAAAACTATTAGTGAACTATGTTAGAGCATTAGGAAATTTTCTTATCTTTGCTCGCTCAAAAGAAGTTTAGTTCAAACCGAAGAAGAAAGCCCTCAAATTTACCATAAGAGCAGACGAGCTTTCTCCAAGTCAATAAAAACGAGTCAAGAACATATATACGCAATGTTTTTGAAAATTTTCATTGCATTATTAACTTGTCAGGAAGAAAAATATTAGCAGCTAATTTTTTAATATTTACAGTTCCTCTTTTTTTTTTTTTAATGTCGGCATTACATTATATTGCTCCTATAGGGGTGTTTCAGGGCACATAGAAAAAATCCAACTGTTTTAGATTGACAATTGGTTTGTTTATGACGATTTTGAAACTTAATGTGGCGTTGGCAAGTTTTATAAATTTCTCAAATACAATATCAAATTTTATAAAAATCAGTTTACTATCTCGTATAGCTCCGATAGGACCGATTGGTTAACAAAAACTATTTATTAAGGGTAAGTTCCATTTCTTTGTGACTTTATGTTCTGCTTAAGACATGAAGAAATATTTATTTTATACGTTCCGTTTGGTCCAGATCGGTTGTATTCGGCCATAATAACCCGACTTTTTGGTTTTCGCCATATCTCCGCCATACGTAAATGAAATATAAAAACCGAACTTGGTCCGAGCCAAATTAATATATTATATAGTCATGGAAATGAGTAGGTATACACAAAGGGGGTGAAATTAGTACATTTTTGACTACAACTTTTGTTGTATTAATGCGATTTTGTTCATTTTGACATAATTCAACAAACTTCATCTTCTGAGGAAATATACGCACCAGCTTGTAAAGTTTCGGGTCTCTAGCTCTTAAAGTCTCTGAAATCTATGTGTCCATACAGACGGACGGATGAACAGAATGACATAGCTCAATCGCTACCCGAGACTATAATAATCATTTTACTCTCTATACCTCCTATACAAGATATAAAAACATACAAAAAATTCGAAACTTCCAATCCGTAAATAAAATAAAAAATAAAATAATGTGACTTCATAGGAAATAAGTATATGTGCATAAATGTAAATTTCGAATTAATAAGTTTGTAATTTTTTTGTTTAACTAATGGTTTATTTGTCTTCTTTTATTGCTTATGACTACGTTGATACGCTTTGGCACTTTCAAGACATAACGGAAAGAGCACTCGGAGCAAAAAGAGCCAAGGCGTGCCCACCGCTGTTTATCATGATGAAGTCATATTGAATTGAAGACTGCATTAAAATTATTCCTGGGCCACACCACGCGTGTTAATTTCTATGAATTTCAAGCGTAACGGGCAGAAGGTAGCGTGGCAGTATTAACAGCAGGAAAAAAGATCTCAAACTATAAGAACTATAGAGATTAAAGGAGTTACGCATTATCGTCATCGTAGGAGAATTTCACGGTAAACACTCCCACTATACAATCTATCTGAACAAGGTATACGCAATATTTTAAAGAATAGCATGCCGCAAATGATTAAAACTTCAAAAGCTTTAGTCCAAATTGTATTTGGACCAAGTTAAAACTCGTCAAACACCCATCCGTGGATGCAAATATCATTAAAATAGTTGGGGACCTTCAGAAGTTATGAGTAAAAACGACCAAACTCAAACCGTTTTGCCTAGAAGATACTTTAAAAACAACATACATACATATGTGTGCATAGGATTTACAATATTACAACGTACACATAGACGTAATAAAAATGTAAAAGCCGGTTAAATTAAAATCCAGTGTATGGTAAACTAGTGGATACACTATTAATACAACTTCTACGTTATATCGTGGTTCATATTTATGTATGAAATCTTACGTCCATAAATTTTCATAAATGCAAAGGGAACACTTTATAAGAACATAAGAAATTAAAAATAAGAAATTATTAGAAAGCTTAGGCTAACAATTACCGCTAGTTTCGGTATGGGAGTACTCAGTATCCATTTTTAACTGACTTATGTTTTAATTTTTTTAACCATAATCATCAAAACAGGAATTTGTATATTAATAGAAGCTGAATTAAAAGTTATCGATGAACATTTGTAAATAATACACTGACGATATTAATCGGAAATGCTACAATAGCACTCTGTAAAACTCAAGGAGTATCAAACTAATAGAGACGAACACTCTCACAAAAGTACTCGGTGGCGCAAAAAATCGAAGTGTTTTCAGGGTTGACCAAGGAGTATCAAACTGTTAGAGACGAGCACTCGATACTTCTGAAAAGTACTTGCTTGCAAAAATCATGACATTTTCAGCCCTTCTTTTGTGTTGCGTGTGCGAAACGAAGAGAATGAAAGAAAATGTGTGTCGTCAGCTGTTAGCTGCCGTTTTTGTTTTGATCTTCTCTGCTTATTCATATTCGCAAATGAAAACGAAGCAGTAGCAACGCAGGCAAAATATGTGTACATTTGTAGGTTGTTAATGCAAAGGCACATGTCTATGTGCAAGAAGTTGTTCATGAAACTGTTGAAGCTTTATTGAAAAAGTTGCCGTCAAAATGTACGATTTTTATTGAATAAAACAAAATTCTTTTTAAACCCTGTACTAAAAAGCTTGCATTTATTTTGCTGACATTGTTATAGAAAAATAAAATTTTAATTGCATTATCATACAAATATTCATAGTTTTCTATTGCTTCTGCTGCATACCAAAGAATATAGAATTACTATTTGTATATATTCTTTGCCCATACATAGTTAAATATATATGTAATACATACAGAAGCAAATGACCAATGTCGCCGAATTTATTATAAGGCACTTTGTTAAACAATGCAAATCAGACGAGCAAGGTTGCCGAGTTTCTGCTATGTGGGGAACAGGTACATATACAATACATATTTGCTTATTTATGAAGATATGCCGTCGAAATGTATGATTTTTTTTATGCTTCAAAAAACTGAAACTGAATAAAACACACGAATTTGTATTTTCATAATTTGAACTAAAATTTTTACTAACACCTATTATTTTTTTAGTGTTAACTAATTTTTGTCTCTTGCTGAAAAGTATATGTTTGTATTATATGTAATTCCTTTTTTGCTATTATTTTTTGTCACTATTTTGTTTTTGCATTTGGCTGTGAGTTGAGCAATGACACACGCACACTGTGTTGTTGTTGTTGTCCTGTAAACCTTCGGTCGAGAATCTGCAACTGAGCTATCGCAGGCTTGATTAATTTGCTTGCAAAGCTTCACATACATAGAAGCAATAGCGACACTTGGGTATCAACACCGTAATACCCTACAATAGAGTCACATTATTTTTTTTTTTAGACGAAATAACCAACTGACAACAGAAACAATACAAAAATGCCAAAAATATGGTCACGTAATTTGAGTATGGCCCCTTATTATACCATGGCTGAAACCGTCATGATTTTCTGCGCCACCGAGTACTTTTTGTGCGAGTGTTCGTCTCTATCAGTTTGATACTACTTGAGGGTTTACATTTGAGTTGCTGCTGTGTGCGTGTGTGAAACAAATAGAATGAAAGATGCTATTTTTTTGTTTTTATATCTAGTCTGCTCATTCGTATTTGCAAATGTGAGCTGAGTATGAAATTGTGTAAATGAAGCAGGTAGCTCGTTGCTAAAAAAGGTTGCTTGTGTTAAGGAAGGAGGTGGGGAAAACAATAGTTTGTTTATACGTGGATCTTGGTGACAAAAATTCTGCCGTCAAAAACCATGCATGATTTTTGTTAAACTACTTTAAAAGTCTTAAATGAAATAAAACACGGGTATTTGCATTTTGATAAATGATAATAAATAAAATAAATGATGATGAAACAACTAGTTGCCCAAATGACTAATATGATGAACATCATAAACCTTCTTGTAACGAAACTTGACAAACAATAAATTAACAATTGCCACCTGGAATGCTAACGGACTGTCTTGTAAATTACTACAACTAAAATAGTTTTTTAATGACAATGCAATTGACATCATGCTTATTTCCGAAACTCACTGACAAGACGTAAGTATATAAACACGCCGACCTACTATATGTACTAATTATATAACCCACCCTGAAAACAAAGCTCGTGGCGGTACAGTAATCATAATAAAAATAACTCTAAAGTGCGTAGAAATGAACGGTTATAAAACGGAACAAATACAAGCAACTACAATCTTCATCAGAACTTCAACTGGTCCAATAAATATATCAGCTGTTTATTGTCCACCCAAGTTCAATCAATTATAAAAAAGACCAATACCTCGATTATCTAAAATCAATTGGAAACCGGTACTTAGCAGGAGGAGACTACAATGCTTAGCACATAATGTGGGATCTAGGATAACCAACGATAACGGAAGACATTTATATGAAGCCATTAAGGCATATAACAACTGCATACTAAGCACAGGAGAACCGACATATTGGCCAACTGACACTAAAAAACTTCCTGACTTGACTTCTGTATTACAAAAAAATCTAAAACGTGCGTTGGAAGTAAAACTTTCTACGCCGTTCTCGTTCCTTTACGACTTTCCTCCTACCCCGTGTCTTCTCCTTCCCCGTTCTCGTTCCTTTCTAAAACAAGACGAAAGTCACAATGACTCCTAAAAAGTTTTACTTCAAAATTTGCGCAGCGTGATCTTATTTTGTAACCAACTAAACAGCACCAAAGCCACGGCATACTAATGTAAGCCTGCCGGCTGGAGCGTTTTAATTTTGTGGCATCAACTTCCTGTCTGTTGCTTTGCAACATCAGCGGCGCAGCCGAAATCAGACAAAAACGCAAGCTAAGAAAAATATGGCAACTCTCTAAACATACAGACGAACGAAACAAAGCAACAAATGAGCTTAAACAAATTCTCCAAGAAGACAAAGATAATCGACAGAAGAAGTACCTAAGCAGCCTTGAGATAACTACAGCTACTAACTATTCCCTATGGAAAGCGACTAAGAAAGTTACTGGAGCAATCATACACAAGCCTCCAATAAAAAACAAAACTGACCCTCTGGCTGACCACTTTAAAAGAATACTTACAAATAGCATGGTCAATCAAAACATTGAGCTCTATTCTTTTCTGGAGCTTTAAAAATAAGTCGGACCTTGTCATAAATAAATTAATCTATAAAGATTTGGAAAACGCTAGATAAGCTGTGGACAAAGAACTCATATGCAAGCTTAAACGGTACGACTGGTCACTGGTATCATAACCCTGGGTAGCGATTGAGCCATGTCCGTCTGTATGAACGCTTACCAGCTGATGCGCATATTTACTCAGGAGATGAAGTTTGTTGAATCATTTCAATATCTTCCCCCGTTCCCCCGTAGTAGAGTTTCGCGGTTTTTAGCTACTCCGTTTAGTATTTTAATCTGATGCGACGTGGTTACGTGCATCTGTGTGTCAAAAATTAACAAAATCGTACAAATACAACAAAAGGTATAGTCAAAAATGTACTTATTTCACCCCGATTTTGCCAATAAACTATGTACATCAATATTTGACTTTACGTAATTATGGTACAAAATTACCTACAATCACCAATTTTGGTAAGTATCTATTCATGTGGCTCTAATGAACAACCTACATCAAAATTTTATCAACACTATCCTCCCGCCCCCCGCAATCGGTTTACCGTGTTTTCTCCCACACCCCTCAACATATCCACTTTAAACTTACCCCGTATACTTTAAATAACTTCTTTGAGGTAACTTTCGATTTTCGTCATTTTCCAATTGTAAAGTTCTTAGAAGGACTATCCAAAAATACAATTTGTTTCGAGAAAAAAGATACAGGGTATTACACTGTCGGGCACCGCCTCGACTGTATCACATTTTTTACTATTTTTAAATGTGTTAACAACGGTATGGAGAAAATCATTGCATTTGCAGGCGACTTGATTATTGACCATAGTGGCAAAACTATTAGTGAACTATGTTAGAGCATTAGGAAATTTTCTTATCTTTGCTCGCTCAAAAGAAGTTTAGTTCAAACCGAAGAAGAAAGCCCTCAAATTTACCATAAGAGCAGACGAGCTTTCTCCAAGTCAATAAAAACGAGTCAAGAACATATATACGCAATGTTTTTGAAAATTTTCATTGCATTATTAACTTGTCAGGAAGAAAAATATTAGCAGCTAATTTTTTAATATTTACAGTTCCTCTTTTTTTTTTTTTAATGTCGGCATTACATTATATTGCTCCTATAGGGGTGTTTCAGGGCACATAGAAAAAATCCAACTGTTTTAGATTGACAATTGGTTTGTTTATGACGATTTTGAAACTTAATGTGGCGTTGGCAAGTTTTATAAATTTCTCAAATACAATATCAAATTTTATAAAAATCAGTTTACTATCTCGTATAGCTCCGATAGGACCGATTGGTTAACAAAAACTATTTATTAAGGGTAAGTTCCATTTCTTTGTGACTTTATGTTCTGCTTAAGACATGAAGAAATATTTATTTTATACGTTCCGTTTGGTCCAGATCGGTTGTATTCGGCCATAATAACCCGACTTTTTGGTTTTCGCCATATCTCCGCCATACGTAAATGAAATATAAAAACCGAACTTGGTCCGAGCCAAATTAATATATTATATAGTCATGGAAATGAGTAGGTATACACAAAGGGGGTGAAATTAGTACATTTTTGACTACAACTTTTGTTGTATTAATGCGATTTTGTTCATTTTGACATAATTCAACAAACTTCATCTTCTGAGGAAATATACGCACCAGCTTGTAAAGTTTCGGGTCTCTAGCTCTTAAAGTCTCTGAAATCTATGTGTCCATACAGACGGACGGATGAACAGAATGACATAGCTCAATCGCTACCCGAGACTATAATAATCATTTTACTCTCTATACCTCCTATACAAGATATAAAAACATACAAAAAATTCGAAACTTCCAATCCGTAAATAAAATAAAAAATAAAATAATGTGACTTCATAGGAAATAAGTATATGTGCATAAATGTAAATTTCGAATTAATAAGTTTGTAATTTTTTTGTTTAACTAATGGTTTATTTGTCTTCTTTTATTGCTTATGACTACGTTGATACGCTTTGGCACTTTCAAGACATAACGGAAAGAGCACTCGGAGCAAAAAGAGCCAAGGCGTGCCCACCGCTGTTTATCATGATGAAGTCATATTGAATTGAAGACTGCATTAAAATTATTCCTGGGCCACACCACGCGTGTTAATTTCTATGAATTTCAAGCGTAACGGGCAGAAGGTAGCGTGGCAGTATTAACAGCAGGAAAAAAGATCTCAAACTATAAGAACTATAGAGATTAAAGGAGTTACGCATTATCGTCATCGTAGGAGAATTTCACGGTAAACACTCCCACTATACAATCTATCTGAACAAGGTATACGCAATATTTTAAAGAATAGCATGCCGCAAATGATTAAAACTTCAAAAGCTTTAGTCCAAATTGTATTTGGACCAAGTTAAAACTCGTCAAACACCCATCCGTGGATGCAAATATCATTAAAATAGTTGGGGACCTTCAGAAGTTATGAGTAAAAACGACCAAACTCAAACCGTTTTGCCTAGAAGATACTTTAAAAACAACATACATACATATGTGTGCATAGGATTTACAATATTACAACGTACACATAGACGTAATAAAAATGTAAAAGCCGGTTAAATTAAAATCCAGTGTATGGTAAACTAGTGGATACACTATTAATACAACTTCTACGTTATATCGTGGTTCATATTTATGTATGAAATCTTACGTCCATAAATTTTCATAAATGCAAAGGGAACACTTTATAAGAACATAAGAAATTAAAAATAAGAAATTATTAGAAAGCTTAGGCTAACAATTACCGCTAGTTTCGGTATGGGAGTACTCAGTATCCATTTTTAACTGACTTATGTTTTAATTTTTTTAACCATAATCATCAAAACAGGAATTTGTATATTAATAGAAGCTGAATTAAAAGTTATCGATGAACATTTGTAAATAATACACTGACGATATTAATCGGAAATGCTACAATAGCACTCTGTAAAACTCAAGGAGTATCAAACTAATAGAGACGAACACTCTCACAAAAGTACTCGGTGGCGCAAAAAATCGAAGTGTTTTCAGGGTTGACCAAGGAGTATCAAACTGTTAGAGACGAGCACTCGATACTTCTGAAAAGTACTTGCTTGCAAAAATCATGACATTTTCAGCCCTTCTTTTGTGTTGCGTGTGCGAAACGAAGAGAATGAAAGAAAATGTGTGTCGTCAGCTGTTAGCTGCCGTTTTTGTTTTGATCTTCTCTGCTTATTCATATTCGCAAATGAAAACGAAGCAGTAGCAACGCAGGCAAAATATGTGTACATTTGTAGGTTGTTAATGCAAAGGCACATGTCTATGTGCAAGAAGTTGTTCATGAAACTGTTGAAGCTTTATTGAAAAAGTTGCCGTCAAAATGTACGATTTTTATTGAATAAAACAAAATTCTTTTTAAACCCTGTACTAAAAAGCTTGCATTTATTTTGCTGACATTGTTATAGAAAAATAAAATTTTAATTGCATTATCATACAAATATTCATAGTTTTCTATTGCTTCTGCTGCATACCAAAGAATATAGAATTACTATTTGTATATATTCTTTGCCCATACATAGTTAAATATATATGTAATACATACAGAAGCAAATGACCAATGTCGCCGAATTTATTATAAGGCACTTTGTTAAACAATGCAAATCAGACGAGCAAGGTTGCCGAGTTTCTGCTATGTGGGGAACAGGTACATATACAATACATATTTGCTTATTTATGAAGATATGCCGTCGAAATGTATGATTTTTTTTATGCTTCAAAAAACTGAAACTGAATAAAACACACGAATTTGTATTTTCATAATTTGAACTAAAATTTTTACTAACACCTATTATTTTTTTAGTGTTAACTAATTTTTGTCTCTTGCTGAAAAGTATATGTTTGTATTATATGTAATTCCTTTTTTGCTATTATTTTTTGTCACTATTTTGTTTTTGCATTTGGCTGTGAGTTGAGCAATGACACACGCACACTGTGTTGTTGTTGTTGTCCTGTAAACCTTCGGTCGAGAATCTGCAACTGAGCTATCGCAGGCTTGATTAATTTGCTTGCAAAGCTTCACATACATAGAAGCAATAGCGACACTTGGGTATCAACACCGTAATACCCTACAATAGAGTCACATTATTTTTTTTTTTAGACGAAATAACCAACTGACAACAGAAACAATACAAAAATGCCAAAAATATGGTCACGTAATTTGAGTATGGCCCCTTATTATACCATGGCTGAAACCGTCATGATTTTCTGCGCCACCGAGTACTTTTTGTGCGAGTGTTCGTCTCTATCAGTTTGATACTACTTGAGGGTTTACATTTGAGTTGCTGCTGTGTGCGTGTGTGAAACAAATAGAATGAAAGATGCTATTTTTTTGTTTTTATATCTAGTCTGCTCATTCGTATTTGCAAATGTGAGCTGAGTATGAAATTGTGTAAATGAAGCAGGTAGCTCGTTGCTAAAAAAGGTTGCTTGTGTTAAGGAAGGAGGTGGGGAAAACAATAGTTTGTTTATACGTGGATCTTGGTGACAAAAATTCTGCCGTCAAAAACCATGCATGATTTTTGTTAAACTACTTTAAAAGTCTTAAATGAAATAAAACACGGGTATTTGCATTTTGATAAATGATAATAAATAAAATAAATGATGATGAAACAACTAGTTGCCCAAATGACTAATATGATGAACATCATAAACCTTCTTGTAACGAAACTTGACAAACAATAAATTAACAATTGCCACCTGGAATGCTAACGGACTGTCTTGTAAATTACTACAACTAAAATAGTTTTTTAATGACAATGCAATTGACATCATGCTTATTTCCGAAACTCACTGACAAGACGTAAGTATATAAACACGCCGACCTACTATATGTACTAATTATATAACCCACCCTGAAAACAAAGCTCGTGGCGGTACAGTAATCATAATAAAAATAACTCTAAAGTGCGTAGAAATGAACGGTTATAAAACGGAACAAATACAAGCAACTACAATCTTCATCAGAACTTCAACTGGTCCAATAAATATATCAGCTGTTTATTGTCCACCCAAGTTCAATCAATTATAAAAAAGACCAATACCTCGATTATCTAAAATCAATTGGAAACCGGTACTTAGCAGGAGGAGACTACAATGCTTAGCACATAATGTGGGATCTAGGATAACCAACGATAACGGAAGACATTTATATGAAGCCATTAAGGCATATAACAACTGCATACTAAGCACAGGAGAACCGACATATTGGCCAACTGACACTAAAAAACTTCCTGACTTGACTTCTGTATTACAAAAAAATCTAAAACGTGCGTTGGAAGTAAAACTTTCTACGCCGTTCTCGTTCCTTTACGACTTTCCTCCTACCCCGTGTCTTCTCCTTCCCCGTTCTCGTTCCTTTCTAAAACAAGACGAAAGTCACAATGACTCCTAAAAAGTTTTACTTCAAAATTTGCGCAGCGTGATCTTATTTTGTAACCAACTAAACAGCACCAAAGCCACGGCATACTAATGTAAGCCTGCCGGCTGGAGCGTTTTAATTTTGTGGCATCAACTTCCTGTCTGTTGCTTTGCAACATCAGCGGCGCAGCCGAAATCAGACAAAAACGCAAGCTAAGAAAAATATGGCAACTCTCTAAACATACAGACGAACGAAACAAAGCAACAAATGAGCTTAAACAAATTCTCCAAGAAGACAAAGATAATCGACAGAAGAAGTACCTAAGCAGCCTTGAGATAACTACAGCTACTAACTATTCCCTATGGAAAGCGACTAAGAAAGTTACTGGAGCAATCATACACAAGCCTCCAATAAAAAACAAAACTGACCCTCTGGCTGACCACTTTAAAAGAATACTTACAAATAGCATGGTCAATCAAAACATTGAGCTCCCAGATCCAATTGAAAATCCAGATTACGCAACACAATAAACGTCAAAAGAAGAAATAAAGCATTATAAAAAGTAAATTAAGGACAAAAAGACACCGGGATACGATTAAATAAGCGTAAATATATTAAAGGAACTACATGACGCCAGGGTTACCAGATATACGGATTTTTCAGTATTCTACAGATTTTCAAGTCTGTCGGTTTTACTGAATTTTATACTGATTTTGAAAAAAATACTGATTTTATACTGATTTCTAAGAAAACAGCATTTTTTCGTCGAATATAAGTAATTTTTCCTGCTTTATCACATGACGGAAAACAACAAAAATTCGTTATACACCATCTTGTTTTCATAAAATCAACTAAATAGGTATTGCATGTACATATAGCTGAGCTCTCAAAAAACGGTCAACACTTTCAGAGTATCCGAAAAAAAACCGCTCTCTGACGAACACTTTGAGAGAAGCGATTGCCAAAACACACTCAATTGTATTTTTTATTTTTTTCGAAAATTAAGGCCAGGAAACAGACGTGATCACAGATGGGTCGCCAGAATTCCACCTCATCTTTGACATCATCCACCGTGTTAAGGTGCTACCTCACACATCAGCTGATGTGGGGCGGGTTTATTCGACCTTCAATCTCTTTTGATCTGACAATGCACTCTTTTTTTCAACTTGGTGCTGTATAGTATAAAATACATTTTTGTAAATTTTTTTGTCTCAACTTTTCTGTCTTTGTATTTTTTTTATTATTAGCATGCTTTTATTAGCTTGACCTGTATGTATGAATGTATGTAACGAAATCTTTCAGCTTAATTTTCACCAATTTCAAGAAGTCTGATCATCTTGAAAATTTGCACGAGGTCAAGGACTGATGACAATACAATTATTTAATAACTATGTACACTAAAAGTATGCAACAGTTTTTCAAAATAATTAGTAGGCTTGTTGACAAAAATCCATGTTTGATTTTAGTCTTAAACAAAAAATTATAGTTTAAAAAAACTAAAAAAACACGCTTTAATAGTAAACCGAACTAGAAAGTAGAAAATAATTTTGATGTATCAAGAGTTTGTATTACAGCAATAGAAAATTCCGACAATCAATTACGACTAATTACTTTGGGAAAAGATTTAAGTAGAAATTAAATTATTAATAAAATAATTTAATTTAATTTAATTATAGTAAAAAAAGCGTGGGGTGCAATTTACTATATTTTCATAATGACCTTAATTTTATAAATAGCTACTACTGAAATAATTGCAATTTACTATATTTTCATAATTTATTTATAAATAACTAGTTCTGAAATAATTGTGACATTTAATATTCAAATTCACAGAGTAGTCAACAAAATTACAGACGACTTTGACAAGAAGACATATTGCGGCCTCTTTCCCTACCATTTGGAAATCGTCTTTTAGTGTCCTCCTTCACAAGAAGGGTAACAGATCCTTAGAGGCATGGTTGTTTCGATTGGAGCAGAAAGATTTCGGTGGGCTCTCCACAGTGGATGTTTTGCGCTGGTGGGAGAGAGTTGATGATGATGATGATGTGATAGGGTGTGAGTTATTTGTATCTTCCCGCACTGCGACCAGTATGTAGGTCTTTTGTGCACTTGCATATAGCTTAATTGCTCTTTATAATTTTGGCGAAGGCAATTATTCCCTTTAGCGATAGGGCTTGGTAGTCCTCTTCATCCAATGTATAGTTGTTTAAAAATTTTCCTCTGCGTCTGGTTAGCACTGGACAATTGGCTAGTAAATGCTCCATGGTTTCATCCTCTTCATTGCAATATCTGCCGGTTTCGGTGGCAGATAGACTTATCTTGGCCATGTGGTATCTACATGGGTAGTGGCCAGTAAGGGCACCGCAAAGGATGCGTAGGTCTTTTCTATTGAGTTCTAGGGCTTGTGCCCCTTTCTTTTGGTCGAACTGTAGGAATTTTTTGGAGTGACGAAGTCCTACCAAGTTATCCCAATCTTTTCTGGTTTTTTCCGAGATGACATTTATGATGTAATTTTTTGTAAAGCCATACAGAGGGCTAGGTCCTGTGAAGTCCTCCGCCCCTTTTCTGGCTTGTGTATCTGCTGTTTCATTGCCTTCAAATCCTTTGTGCCCTGGCACCCAAAGAAGTTTTACCTTATTTTGGGATTCCAAAAGGTTTAGGTTGTTGTGGCATTCGAGAACAGATTTGAATATGAATTTGTAGTTGTTGAGAGCTTTGAGTACCGCTTGGCTGTTGGATAAAAATTATATTTTTGGTCTGTTCTGTTGGTGTTGGTCTCATTGCATTAGTTATACTAAGACATGCAAGCCTTTGAATCTTGGAGAGTTGGCGTTGTGTAGTTAGTTGATTTGCCTTTTTACACCATATGACTGAGCCATATAATACGGTTGGTATTATCATTTGTTTGTAGATCCACGAGGACATTTTGGGGCTAAGACCCCATGTCCTACCAAGGAGTTGTCTCGTAGCCCATATCTGTTTAGTGGCCTTTTGTGTTGTGTTTTTAAGATGTTGTTCCCACGACAGCCTTTTATCGATTGTGCGGCCTAGGTATTTGACTTCATCTTTTAATGGTACCACCGTACCTTTTATATGTAGACTAGGGATGTTTGTGTTGCGTCTTTTTGTGTAGGAAACAATGGTTGTTTTGGTTGGATTGATGGACAACCCTTCCCTTTCACACCATTCCCAGGTTATTTTTAGAGCATCCTGCATTCGCTCAACAGCGATGTTTTCATGTTTCCCGTTTATGATAACTGTTATATAGTCAGCATACCCAATGGTTTTAAAACCTCTATTGTTGAGGCAGTTTATCAGATCATCAACAATAGACCACAGCAGTGGAGATAATACACCTCCTTGTGGACATCCTTTGACTGCATTTACACTGATCGACACATTTCCGAGATCAGCTGTTATCACCCTGTTTTGTAACATTTGGTGAATCCAGTTTATTAACAATGGGTTTGCTCCTACTTTGTTCAGGGCGCGCTTCATTGATTCATAGGTAGCATTATCGAAAGCACCCTCTATGTGCATAAAGGCACAAAGGGATATTTCTTTCGTCTCTACTGCTTTTTCTACATTAATTACCAGCTCATGTGTAGCCGTCATTGTGGATTTACCTTTTTGGTATGCAAAATTGCAATTTGTGAAGTGGATATGTTATCAGCAGATACGTTCTTATATGGTGATCAATTAGTTTCTCCATTGTTTTAAGTAAAAATTATGATAGACAAATTGGTCTATATGATTTCGGTTCGTTTGGGGGTTTGTTGCCACCCTTTGGTATGAAGATTACTTTCGCCTCCCCCATTTATTAGGGATTTAGCACAGTGTCAGACAGACCCTGAGTACCTTCACCAGAATGCGTTTAAAGTTGGTTGTACCGTTTTTCAGTAAGGCCGTAAATATAATTAAGGCAATGTGAGGTCTCGGAGGGATTATGTTTGTCCTTTGAGAGATACTCTCGCCTATGCTGAGGTTACAGCCCGGGAAATGAGATCTGGTTAGAAGCTCTATTGTTTCTGCAAACGTTGCCGTGGCTGTACCATTTGGATAATTTAAAGTACCAATATTTGCTACTTTAGTGTTTGAGGGAGTTTTGTGGATTCTGGGCGTTGCCGGTGTATCCATTAGATTTTCGCAGAAAGTCTTCCAAGATTTCCTTATTGACTTCCTTAATTCCTTATTGTAATTTGTTAGAGGCACTCGATATTGCTCCCAAGATTTTACCCTTTTTGCCTTTAGCGACGCTAGCGTGCTAATCCACCAAGGAACTTTGTTTTTTGTGCTTTTGGTTTTTTGAGGAAAATTGTTGTGATATGAGGTTATAATTGCAGTCGTTACTGTTTCGAGTGCTTCCTCAAGATCAGCTATACCCTTTTTTTGTTTGTTGAGCCCTTGTAGCTCATTACCTAGGCTTTTCCTGTAGTTAGCCCATTTTGTTGTTAAAATGTGGTTATGATCAGAGAAAGATGCCTCTTGCGAAACTCTCCAGTCTTTGATAATACCATGAATGTTATGCGAGGTTAGGGTGAGGTCAAGGACCTCCTCCCTTATCGCATTTAGAAAAGTGGGACTGTTTCACGTATTAGCTATAGCTAGGTTTGTTGTAAGTATGTATTCTAAAAGAGAATCACCCCTTTTATTTGTATCTGAGCTCCCCAAGACGACGTTGTGGGAGTTTGCGTCGCAGCCAAGGATTAGGGGTATGTTCTTACACTTGCATCATTCGACCAGACGGATCACGATGTTAGTTGAAGCTCTCTGCGTACTCCCAGGTGGTTGACTTCCATAAGTATGGCAGCCGTGTCACCATCCAGGAAATCTGTGGTTTGATGAAATTTAATATTTTTGTCTATAAAAATCGCCGCTGTGGGTCTGTCGTCTTTAACATCATAGATCAACTTACCGTTTTTGTTTGTTCGGCCGCATGTCTTACCCGTCCTGATCCAGGGCTCTTGAGAGGTACCCA
The DNA here is from genome assembly GCA_949987675.1 of Chymomyza fuscimana. NCBI lineage: Eukaryota > Metazoa > Arthropoda > Insecta > Diptera > Drosophilidae > Chymomyza > Chymomyza fuscimana. Next base: position 53,414,521 of record OX465089.1, read on the forward strand.
AGGCAAACTTCCCATCTAATTTTGCGGTAGCAGCTTTAGCGTGGTGGAGATTTGCTTTGATACATCGCATGGTTTACTGTTAACTTCAATGGTGTTGACAGGCGTTTCAGCACCTTCCTCAACACTCATATCGGCATCACCTTCTCACCCTCCGATTTTAGTTTTAGCTGGATGGCGCTGATGCCTTTATTAGTACGGCGCAGCGTTCTCCAGGTACCTACTGGAAGATCCGCATTTTGTTTTTTAACGAACAACAATATCGTTTCAGTTTCCGTCGTCGCTGCGTTGGGGAAGTAGCCCACCAGGACTTTTGGGTGAGGCATCTTGTCTTCCTCTATAGCCCATAGTGATGCCCCCATGGTGTTATGATTAGAGCAGTCTGCTTTACCCACTCCGCCGTTTTGTCGTTGCTACAGAGGAGTGTCATAAAGCCCGCTTTGTAGGTGCAACCCAGGAATTGAGGCGATACTTCGCCTTCATTCCCGTTCAGCACCGTCGTCATCAGGTCATACTGTATAAGGTCCACCTGCTTTGTGGATCGGACTGTATTTGGAAAGTCCTTTGCCAGCAGAGCAATGCGGGTACCTTTTACAGTATCCCTGAATGACGGTTTACTGTGACTTTTAGTAATGATTTGCGGCGCTTTGTGTCGTCCACCTGTGTTATCCCTTAGCGACCGTTTGCGATCAGCCGCCCCTGAAAGTGTGGCCAATATAGTTGGGCTAAGAAAGAAAACTCTATACAAACCCCAATCCAAGGTGGAACAGCGTATGCCGAGGGATGAATGGCTAGAGGGTATCTAGTTGTTAATATGCGAACTTGGGCGCCCATGCAAGGCCCCATTTCAATAAGAGTCTTACTGCGCTACCGGGGCACTGGCGTAGTGGACCGACATTCCCCTTTACTCGTTGGTCCAAAAATGAACACTAACACAAATAAAAATCAAAAAACTGACGAGAGTGGCCATGACAGCTCACAACAAGAGGTCACAACACCTCAACAAATGGAGGTAGAGCAGCCTTCAAGTGGCGCGAGCCAAGAAGCTGCCCCTCAAAACCCGATAGGCGTTGGACCAGCAACAGATTAGCCTAAAAAACTTAGCGGAGCGGGCAAAAAGAGGTTCACTTACCTCCTCAAGAAAGGGCTCAGCAGAGAAGAGGCATACGCCATAGCTTTGCTCCCAATGCCAGCCAAAAAGGGTGAACAAACTAAACCTGGCCCCAAAAGACAGAGGTTAACGGAACAAACACCTCCAGAGGCCACCCATAATAAGCGAGTTAGAGAGGATCAACCATCCACCTCCAAGGCCGCAGCAGCAGCAGCAGAAACACCCACATCAAGATCAACTAATGCGGCGAAAATGCCAACAGAAGCCAGCACCACAGCCAAGAAGAGGCAGCCCACTGCCTCCTACAAGGTTGTGGTGTCTGGCATCAAAATGGCAGTGCTCGCAAGGGACTATCCCAATACGCCCCTAACTACAGAGCAAATGAACGCCATCCAAAATCTCATTCTGGATAAGATAGTAGCGGAAAAAGAACAGGCCACAAAACCTGCATTCCTAGGAGCTACATATAAAGCAGGATATTTAGTTCTGCATTGCAAGGATGGCACTCCGACGGTATGGCTAAAAGCGACCATCACGAACGCACCACCATGGGAAGGAGCCTCACTGTGGGCCACAGAGGAATCCAAAATTCCTCACTCAAGGATTGCAGTGGGGTACTTCCCAAACTCTCAGACCCTAGAAACCTCTAGGATTCTGAATTTAGTACAAAGGCAGAACAAAGGCCTCTACGTCGACACGTGGTGTACACTGAAAAGAGCAGAAAGAGGCTCTAATGTCACTCTGGTCCTGGATGTGCACCAGAAATCAGCAGCCAGCCTGGTTGAGTCAGGAGAAAAGGTCAACTTTCGTTTTGGCCAAGTGACTCTGCGGCTAAAATCTGCGCCCGTCAATGCAGACGCACTGGCGGACAAAATGGATGCAGTGGAGTTGGAAGAAGAATAAAAATACTCAAAATACCAAATACGCAGGTAATCTATGACGTAGGTGCAGTCAAGCCACAGCAAGTAATCAACTTTTCAAAAACTTGTTTTTCATCATAGTGCAGTCTGGTTTCTGCATCTACTTTAATAAGCAATATGTGAATTATTATTGCGTTCATTATTTCGTCTGCAGTTCCTAAGGATAGTAGAGAACCTCGTATAGCTGAAGTAGAATCAATTAATTTCTGCAACGACATGGCATCTGGTTTGTTCATGGTTGGCAAATTAAACAGGCTTGATATGTAATCAGTTACTTGGCATGCCTGTACTACCTCAAGTGCAGGCCCTGATAAGCAATTAAGAAGGTAATTTAACTTATTAATTTGAGAAATCAGTTGATCGTTATCCACTAAGTTTGTAAACGCGCTCATAAAGCGCTTGTAATTTGCGTAGGTGTCATCAAACTTAGTTTGAGATTTGGTAAACGTGTATGATGTGTAGATGCTGAATTCAAAGTTGTATTTAAAAAACTTGACTCGTTGGTGCTACTACGACGCTTCTTGCTAATCGACGACATTAATAAGGCCCTTGTAGAAATGTAACACTCCTCGATCTCTGCCCTACCATTGTCAGCATAGTTTAATTCCTCTATTTGTGTCTGAATTTGGTAAGCTTGACGAAAATAAGAATCCAAAATTTGAATATTGCATTCAAGTACAGCTAGCTATATCTGCACTTTCGGTATCAACGTTTATTCTTGCATTTAAGATTGGCAGGGACCTGTGTCCAGTCTGCCCCAGAGTTGACCCCCACTGTCTTGTTGGTGGAGCAACCTGGGAAGTGGGTGTTTGTGAGTAGCTTCAGCGATTCCTCTCTTGAAGTTGTCTATTTTCCACTGGATTCTTGCAAGTATCCAGGTGTCGATGAGCATTTGGACAGCACCTTCCTTAGTCTTGCAGCGTCAGCGGTGCTTTCAATCTCGGAGCAGAAAAGCTGCCATGAGGACCGTTTGGCTTGCCGGACAGCCTTCTTATATTTTGACGACCACCAAGGAGGTTTGTCTTTCCCCCTTGGTGTTCTTTATTTACACGATTTATTAAAAGCACTATTGCATGCTTTGTTAGCGTTGTGATCACGGTGTTATTGAAATCTACCGAGTTAGGACCTTTTGGCGGATCCCCAGGGAGCGTTCTACCCACAATCTCCGCAAAGCGCCCCCAGTTTGCCGAGCGGAGGTTCCTGAATTTCCCTATAATGGACGGGGCTAGGGATATCAATGTACCTATGATCCGAAAAGGAGTGGTCACTAAGGACCCTCCAATTTTATGGTACAGAGAGTTTGATACTAAGGTAAGGTCTAGGATTTCTCTCCTATTTCTTTTAATAAAAGAAGGGTCATTACAAAATACATGCAGGGGCTTTTTTGCCAGTAGGCAGGTGCGAGCTTTACCTGAGTTTGGCGCTACTAAGAGTTTATGACAGGCTCTGGGTCTTCCAGCTGTAGTTCGGGCGCGGCTTGCTTGCCACCCGTAGTATCTGTACGATACACCCGAATCACCGCCTTCTTGTACCCATACCTCACAGTGCCGTCGACCTTGGCTAAGGCTTCCGCTGAATCTTTATTTATGATCAACATGGTGATGGACCAACTGCGTCTTCTACTTTGGCGATCCGCCAGTCATCTGTTTTCAGGTGCGGGTTACACACCTGAAACAGCTTAAGGATCTTCTCCGGCTCCTCTGGCTTAGCCGAGACCCAAGCACGAGCTCTAGGTCTGAAGGGGACATCCTTCCAGTCTACGGCCACAAGCTTTGCCCCTTGGTAGACCTTACCTAGAGCCGCGATTGCTCTTTTGTAGGCCTCTGCCGAGCGATTATCCTCACAAGCGATTGTCTTCACCGTGCCAAGGTGCCATCCGGCATCGCTGCAGAGAGACTCTCCAAGTCTTCCAAGAACCGGTCTAGCAGCTCATTTTTCACATTCGCCCACTGGTTACGGCGGACAAGACCATCCTGGTTGCCCTTGTCTAGGACACCTAGGAGTATCTTGTCCCTCGTAACCTCTGCGAAAGAGCGGTTGAGGGGCTGAAGCCGCGTTCTTTTTGGCGGGGGCGCAGTTTCTTCTGCAGACCTTAGCCGCTTTGTCTCTTCTTTGGGCTTGCCTGGGGCTTCTGGCTGGAATCCCGGCAATATTCTTCTGGCCCATTCGACCAGCCTCTTACCCTCCGGTGATTCCTCCGGAGTGGTAAGGTTTTTTTTTTGAGAATTTCTCCTGTCCGTCGCCTGTCCTGGTACGACGGTTTGTTTGGTGGTGGCATCTTCGGAGTAGCCGACTCTGAAGAGTTAGCAGCCAGCCCGCCTTGGATAGCATACCTGCTTCGCCTTTGCATCCAAGGAAAGGTTGGAGTGCCTTCCCACAGGATCCAGGGAGGACGGTGGGTTTGCTGCCTTACCCTTGCCGGCACAGTCCAGGATGGAAAGGACACCCGAAGATTCCTTTCTCACCGAGCATGCAGCTTCTTCTAACGGGAGCTTCGTCCCTTCCGTATTTTGGCGAGTTACGATCTCATTTTTGTTTGTATTTGTAAAGTTTGAATTCATTTTTGGACCCAAGAGTAAGCGGGAAGGGGAAAGTCACCAGCGGCATAGCCCGGGTACCGCGGGAAGCCATTTATTAAAACTGGAGGTCGGCAGGTATCCAGAGTTCGCAAAGTAAAGACTGAGACCCCCTCAACCATTCATCCCTCGGCCTTTGCTGTTCCACCTTAGATTGGGGTAATTTTATCGAGTTTTCTTCTCTCTCTCTCCCAGAAGTGTGGCACAATTACGGCGCGTACCACCGAGGTGGTTACACGTGAATCTCCTTGTGTCACCTACTGGCTGACGGCCAGTCGCAGTGTTTGTATCTCCACAGTTGCTGCACTTTTTCACTGACCTGTCTTCCGTGCTTTTCGGGCATTTCGCGGAGTCGTGTGATTCGCTACAAACGACGCAGACAGACCTTAGAGTACAGTATTTGGTATGGCCAAAATTCTTGGCAATTGGTGCACTGCACTGGATTTTTACGCTTGTGCGGCTCATTACCACGGTTAATTTTTGATTTATTACCATCCTTTGAGTTTTGTGGGCTGAGTTGCGCTTGATTTGGATGTAGCGATCCATACCCCTCTGCACAGCCGAACCCGCTTTTTTAGTTAACATTAACGCTTGCATTTGTTGTTTTGGTTATATTTTGTGCAAACGCAGCCGAAATCGTATTTCTGGTGACAGATCCCGTGGCAGTTGTTGTTGTTGCTGCTATTGCGATATATATGAGTAGAACCCGTTTCTAAGCTCTACTGAATTTCTACACTCATTCGATTGAGCGTTTCTCATTTTTCGCGATTTGTTCGTAGCACTTAAAATATTTTTACTAATTATGCACTTGTTTTTTACATTTAGTAGATATTTATATCACTACAGCGTCCTTTCGCCAATATTGGATCACTCCAATGCACTTTGAAATTTTTTCGCTATCAGATTCGTCCACTTTTCAGAGTTTTACGGAGCGCGCGCGAAACACGTCTGTTCACCACGAATAACAATTTTTGTCACTAACACAACTTTGTTATACCGAAGGTATAATAAGATCGTGCAAATGTATTTAAAGGTCAGAAGGAGACGTGGCAGACCCCATAAACAGTCGATACAGCCATATCTGTCTGTCCGTATTAGTAAAATTATGTCAGGGGCTATAAGTGTTAAAGAGCTGAAATTTTAACAAAAGATTCGCATAAAAGTCACGCAGATGAAGATTTTCGATTTATGTCGATATCTGGCCCTCTGTCTCCGTAAGAGAATTTCGCGGTTTACTTCTTTTTATGCGATTTTTTCAGATGTTTTATGAGTTACTCTGTTAACCAGTGCGGAGACGAATCCAAAAACCATAGATCATCAAAATAGGCACCGCCGTTCTTGAGTTATAAATGGTGTAACTAACATAACTTTCTTTCATATATATAGATATTATATTATTTATTATTAATTTTGTTTGTAGTTTCTTTTGTATTATCTTTCTTTTATCTAATCAACTGTTTATATTGTATGTTGATTTTTTTTACAAATAAATAAATAAATAAAATTGTGCAGCAGGCAGCATACGTACACAATTTTTTGCGTTCTTGTTGGATAGCATAAAAGTTTCCGATGCACAGCGATCCACCTAAACGCAAGTATTCAAAACGCGTTTTCAATACAACGGCGAGCGCTACTCAGCCTATAATTGAAAACGCGTTCTTCAGCTGTAAAATTTGTAGATCCAAATGGTTTCATAAGTTGCTCATGCAAGGGAAACGCATCGTCTCCTACTACAAAGTGCGGAGTGCGCACATTACCGATGAGTCCGGCCTTTGGAAATTTAAGGCTGCCTCTCTGCAACGCCTTTCCCAACTTGGAGTGTGAGAACGCGTTCATATCACCTTCACTACCAATATCAACGTTTGTAAAACAACATGATGTATCGCAAATGGCAAGAAGTACAACAGAATGATACCCCTAAACAAGTTTTAATAAAACACAACATATCCTTTTTATGAGTACATACCTCATAATTTTAAACAGCGCTGCCACTATTGGGTGGCGCTCGAGGAGCTACGTGCTTCCAAAGTGGAATTTCTGTTGACAATGCTTGGGTAATGGCATTGCTAGCTAATAGGCTTTTTACGCTGCGCACATCTGAGAGGAACGCATGACATTTTTTGATGATGTGAAAATGGTGCGAACTTCGCACTGACTACATCTAACATCTAACATCTTGCTGTTATATTGACAGGTGTAGCATACAACATTTAGGGAGAATGTCGAGCTGGTGAAGGTATTGCGTTTTCGGGCCACGCGCTGGTTCCGGCTTCTGTTTAGTCGGTAGCTGGGATGGGTTTCTAGGTCAAAACGAAAATGCAAGCTGCTCGTAACGCTACACATAAATTAATAAAAAAAACTCGTGTGACTGTGTAAGGAAATCGGATGGACAGGGGAAAACTAAAACTAGGTACAAAAAAAAAAAAAAACAGTCAAGGAAAAGTATCAAGATGAACCAAAAAGCTTGTAGGAGGCTGTGTAGGTGAAAAGCCACAGCAGACGCCTACCCTGCCATGATCACTATTTTTGCCCATATAAAAATTATTTAAGAAGTGATCCCAAGAAAACCTACAGCTGGTCAAGGGACCACACAGTCGCTAGGCATGGTCTCAGAAAACAAAACAACTTGGAAAGAGTTCGTTTTTACAAAATATATTATAAAATAAACTCAAACAAAATAAGACATAAGGTTAATTTAATACAGATAATAGATATAGGTCAAATTAAAAATAAAATGAATTATGGTTGAAATTTAAATATTACATTAATTCATTTTAAATTAAAATTACTAAACACAAAAAGAAAATGTATCAGTTAGGCAAAGAAATTAGCAAATTGCTTTACTTAATTTTAGTTTTTTACGTAAGCGAATAAGATCGCCCGTAAAAAAATTTAAGGGAGCAGTTAAAATGAAACAACAAAAAAAAAATGAGAACGCAAGCAGAATAAAAGCTTGCACAGCTGCGCATGCTCAAATGCAAGCAACGAAGAAAAAAAGAATGCACAAATATTTCGTTAGCGCGGCATATATATAAATGTATAAATATCAGCTGTTAATGTAACCAAAAAAAATGAATTTGGTTTCTTTTTGATTTTGTAAAAACTTACTTATTTTAAAACAAACATTAACAAAAGCAAACTAATGCTGTTTTTTCTTTCCTTCTTCGCTACTTCTTTTATTTTCTGACATCAGCTGTGTTCTAACAGCGAACAAAGATAGATATTTGGGCTTATGCTTTTGGCTCTACATTAGCTGCCAAGCCTTATAAAAAGACGCTTGGCACCAAAGAAAAAGATAAATTTAAATTTAGTTTTTCACTACCGGCTTTTTTATACTTTGCACTTTTATCTCCTTTTTTCTTTTCTCTTTTTAAAATAAAAATTATTAAGCGCTTTAATATAATTTACAACTTTTCCCTCTTATGGGAATGACGCTACTTTGGGCGGACTCCGTTGACATGACCTTATAACAGAGTCAATTCGATACTTATTAACTCTTTTACCTAGTCCTGCTAATAATTGCCCAATTAAGAAAAATTACTTGAAGGCCAAACTAAACTTATATGTAAAAATAAAAATCCTAGCATATTTTTAGGACGGACAAAAAAAAATTTATATAAAAAGTATCAACCGGCTACAAGCGCCACTACACAGGCTGACACGTACAATCAGCAATTTATGAAAATATATTAAAAATGTTATTTAAAATTAAAATATCTATATTTTTATGCGTTAATTTTCAAGATCAAATATTATTAAGGAATGGTTTTATGAATTTATGTTGAAAACATTAATTAATTGGGAGTATTAATGAGGACGACGAGCTAGTGCTAACTCGCACATACACACATACATATATATAGTACATATACATATGTGCAATCGCCACGAGCTGTTTGGATGTTTGTTGGTGTTGTGCTAAAGTGCTTCGAGTCCATTAGACCTCACCAATGCCTGAAAGCCTCTGGTTTAAAAATATTAGTAAATTCATAATTTAAATAATAAAAAATGCATGTATTTATATATAGTTTATAAGATATTTGCTCAATTATATGGGTATTACATTAAAATAAAGTCACCAGCAGTAAGAGTTATTAACCACCATAATTATTATGTTGGTTTTTTCACAAAATTAAAATTTGAGCTGCAGATTTACTTAGCGTCAGCGGTGCTGATATAGGATGAGAAGTCTAAAAACAATATGCTGATGTTTTAATGAGCCACAATTTGCGTTTATTTATTAAAATGTAAGAAATAAGAGTACAAAATATAAATTAATAAAATTGGTTTCTACTTTTTTCCCTCATCCAATTAAAAGCTCCGACTGGAACGCTTGCTGGATTGCATTGTTCGTTTTTGTTATTTATATATTGTCGCACATTTTAAATTGTGTGCCAGTTCCGTAAACATATGAGGCTTTGGCGCCTTGTTTTGAATTCAAAGTTGCCATTCTTTTTCATTGACATTGTAAACATTTTCGCAGCGAATGACAAAAATTAAGAGGTGCACAGAAAAATAATCGAATAATTTCTCATCGGGACACAATAATAGGCTTTTCACACTGAGCACATTTAAGCGGAACGCATGGGATTTTCTGAAGATGTGAAATAGCGATTCACACTGACAACATCTAACATCAAGGAGTATCAAACTAATAGAGACGAACACTCGCACAAAAAGTACTCGGTGGCGCAGAAAATCATGACGGTTTCAGCGTTTACATTTGAGTTGCTTTTGTGTGCGTTTGTGAAACGAATAGAATGAAAGAAAATGTAGGCAGTCAGCTGTTGGCTGCCGTTTTTGTTTTGATCTCGTCTGCTTATTCAAATTCGCAAATGTGTGCTGTTGTGAGCGCGCAATTATGAAAACAAAGCAGCAGCAACGCAGGTAAAATATGTATACATTTGTAGGTTGTTAATGCAAAGGCTTGTACATGTGTGCAAGAAGTTGTTCATGAAACTGTTGAAGATTTATTGACGAAAATGTTGCCGTCAAAATGTATGATTTTTATTGAATAAAACCAAATACTTTTTAAATCATGTACTAAAAAGCTTGCATTTATTTAGCTGACATTGTTATAGAAATATAAAGTAAATTTAGTTGCATTATCATACAAATATTCATAGTTTTCTATTGCTTCTGCTGCATACCAAAGAATATAGAATTACTATTTGTATATATTCTTTGCCCATACATAGTTAAATATATATGTAATACATACAGAAGCAAATGACCAATGTCGCCGAATTTATTATAAGGCACTTTGTTAAACAATGCAAATCAGACGAGCAAGGTTGCCGAGTTTCTGCTATGTGGGGAACAGGTACATATACAATACATATTTGCTTATTTATGAAGATATGCCGTCGAAATGTATGATTTTTTTTATGCTTCAAAAAACTGAAACTGAATAAAACACACGAATTTGTATTTTCATAATTTGAACTAAAATTTTTACTAACACCTATTATTTTTTTAGTGTTAACTAATTTTTGTCTCTTGCTGAAAAGTATATGTTTGTATTATATGTAATTCCTTTTTTGCTATTATTTTTTGTCACTATTTTGTTTTTGCATTTGGCTGTGAGTTGAGCAATGACACACGCACACTGTGTTGTTGTTGTTGTCCTGTAAACCTTCGGTCGAGAATCTGCAACTGAGCTATCGCAGGCTTGATTAATTTGCTTGCAAAGCTTCACATACATAGAAGCAATAGCGACACTTGGGTATCAACACCGTAATACCCTACAATAGAGTCACATTATTTTTTTTTTTAGACGAAATAACCAACTGACAACAGAAACAATACAAAAATGCCAAAAATATGGTCACGTAATTTGAGTATGGCCCCTTATTATACCATGGCTGAAACCGTCATGATTTTCTGCGCCACCGAGTACTTTTTGTGCGAGTGTTCGTCTCTATCAGTTTGATACTACTTGAGGGTTTACATTTGAGTTGCTGCTGTGTGCGTGTGTGAAACAAATAGAATGAAAGATGCTATTTTTTTGTTTTTATATCTAGTCTGCTCATTCGTATTTGCAAATGTGAGCTGAGTATGAAATTGTGTAAATGAAGCAGGTAGCTCGTTGCTAAAAAAGGTTGCTTGTGTTAAGGAAGGAGGTGGGGAAAACAATAGTTTGTTTATACGTGGATCTTGGTGACAAAAATTCTGCCGTCAAAAACCATGCATGATTTTTGTTAAACTACTTTAAAAGTCTTAAATGAAATAAAACACGGGTATTTGCATTTTGATAAATGATAATAAATAAAATAAATGATGATGAAACAACTAGTTGCCCAAATGACTAATATGATGAACATCATAAACCTTCTTGTAACGAAACTTGACAAACAATAAATTAACAATTGCCACCTGGAATGCTAACGGACTGTCTTGTAAATTACTACAACTAAAATAGTTTTTTAATGACAATGCAATTGACATCATGCTTATTTCCGAAACTCACTGACAAGACGTAAGTATATAAACACGCCGACCTACTATATGTACTAATTATATAACCCACCCTGAAAACAAAGCTCGTGGCGGTACAGTAATCATAATAAAAATAACTCTAAAGTGCGTAGAAATGAACGGTTATAAAACGGAACAAATACAAGCAACTACAATCTTCATCAGAACTTCAACTGGTCCAATAAATATATCAGCTGTTTATTGTCCACCCAAGTTCAATCAATTATAAAAAAGACCAATACCTCGATTATCTAAAATCAATTGGAAACCGGTACTTAGCAGGAGGAGACTACAATGCTTAGCACATAATGTGGGATCTAGGATAACCAACGATAACGGAAGACATTTATATGAAGCCATTAAGGCATATAACAACTGCATACTAAGCACAGGAGAACCGACATATTGGCCAACTGACACTAAAAAACTTCCTGACTTGACTTCTGTATTACAAAAAAATCTAAAACGTGCGTTGGAAGTAAAACTTTCTACGCCGTTCTCGTTCCTTTACGACTTTCCTCCTACCCCGTGTCTTCTCCTTCCCCGTTCTCGTTCCTTTCTAAAACAAGACGAAAGTCACAATGACTCCTAAAAAGTTTTACTTCAAAATTTGCGCAGCGTGATCTTATTTTGTAACCAACTAAACAGCACCAAAGCCACGGCATACTAATGTAAGCCTGCCGGCTGGAGCGTTTTAATTTTGTGGCATCAACTTCCTGTCTGTTGCTTTGCAACATCAGCGGCGCAGCCGAAATCAGACAAAAACGCAAGCTAAGAAAAATATGGCAACTCTCTAAACATACAGACGAACGAAACAAAGCAACAAATGAGCTTAAACAAATTCTCCAAGAAGACAAAGATAATCGACAGAAGAAGTACCTAAGCAGCCTTGAGATAACTACAGCTACTAACTATTCCCTATGGAAAGCGACTAAGAAAGTTACTGGAGCAATCATACACAAGCCTCCAATAAAAAACAAAACTGACCCTCTGGCTGACCACTTTAAAAGAATACTTACAAATAGCATGGTCAATCAAAACATTGAGCTCCCAGATCCAATTGAAAATCCAGATTACGCAACACAATAAACGTCAAAAGAAGAAATAAAGCATTATAAAAAGTAAATTAAGGACAAAAAGACACCGGGATACGATTAAATAAGCGTAAATATATTAAAGGAACTACATGACGCCAGGGTTACCAGATATACGGATTTTTCAGTATTCTACAGATTTTCAAGTCTGTCGGTTTTACTGAATTTTATACTGATTTTGAAAAAAATACTGATTTTATACTGATTTCTAAGAAAACAGCATTTTTTCGTCGAATATAAGTAATTTTTCCTGCTTTATCACATGACGGAAAACAACAAAAATTCGTTATACACCATCTTGTTTTCATAAAATCAACTAAATAGGTATTGCATGTACATATAGCTGAGCTCTCAAAAAACGGTCAACACTTTCAGAGTATCCGAAAAAAAACCGCTCTCTGACGAACACTTTGAGAGAAGCGATTGCCAAAACACACTCAATTGTATTTTTTATTTTTTTCGAAAATTAAGGCCAGGAAACAGACGTGATCACAGATGGGTCGCCAGAATTCCACCTCATCTTTGACATCATCCACCGTGTTAAGGTGCTACCTCACACATCAGCTGATGTGGGGCGGGTTTATTCGACCTTCAATCTCTTTTGATCTGACAATGCACTCTTTTTTTCAACTTGGTGCTGTATAGTATAAAATACATTTTTGTAAATTTTTTTGTCTCAACTTTTCTGTCTTTGTATTTTTTTTATTATTAGCATGCTTTTATTAGCTTGACCTGTATGTATGAATGTATGTAACGAAATCTTTCAGCTTAATTTTCACCAATTTCAAGAAGTCTGATCATCTTGAAAATTTGCACGAGGTCAAGGACTGATGACAATACAATTATTTAATAACTATGTACACTAAAAGTATGCAACAGTTTTTCAAAATAATTAGTAGGCTTGTTGACAAAAATCCATGTTTGATTTTAGTCTTAAACAAAAAATTATAGTTTAAAAAAACTAAAAAAACACGCTTTAATAGTAAACCGAACTAGAAAGTAGAAAATAATTTTGATGTATCAAGAGTTTGTATTACAGCAATAGAAAATTCCGACAATCAATTACGACTAATTACTTTGGGAAAAGATTTAAGTAGAAATTAAATTATTAATAAAATAATTTAATTTAATTTAATTATAGTAAAAAAAGCGTGGGGTGCAATTTACTATATTTTCATAATGACCTTAATTTTATAAATAGCTACTACTGAAATAATTGCAATTTACTATATTTTCATAATTTATTTATAAATAACTAGTTCTGAAATAATTGTGACATTTAATATTCAAATTCACAGAGTAGTCAACAAAATTACAGACGACTTTGACAAGAAGACATATTGCGGCCTCTTTCCCTACCATTTGGAAATCGTCTTTTAGTGTCCTCCTTCACAAGAAGGGTAACAGATCCTTAGAGGCATGGTTGTTTCGATTGGAGCAGAAAGATTTCGGTGGGCTCTCCACAGTGGATGTTTTGCGCTGGTGGGAGAGAGTTGATGATGATGATGATGTGATAGGGTGTGAGTTATTTGTATCTTCCCGCACTGCGACCAGTATGTAGGTCTTTTGTGCACTTGCATATAGCTTAATTGCTCTTTATAATTTTGGCGAAGGCAATTATTCCCTTTAGCGATAGGGCTTGGTAGTCCTCTTCATCCAATGTATAGTTGTTTAAAAATTTTCCTCTGCGTCTGGTTAGCACTGGACAATTGGCTAGTAAATGCTCCATGGTTTCATCCTCTTCATTGCAATATCTGCCGGTTTCGGTGGCAGATAGACTTATCTTGGCCATGTGGTATCTACATGGGTAGTGGCCAGTAAGGGCACCGCAAAGGATGCGTAGGTCTTTTCTATTGAGTTCTAGGGCTTGTGCCCCTTTCTTTTGGTCGAACTGTAGGAATTTTTTGGAGTGACGAAGTCCTACCAAGTTATCCCAATCTTTTCTGGTTTTTTCCGAGATGACATTTATGATGTAATTTTTTGTAAAGCCATACAGAGGGCTAGGTCCTGTGAAGTCCTCCGCCCCTTTTCTGGCTTGTGTATCTGCTGTTTCATTGCCTTCAAATCCTTTGTGCCCTGGCACCCAAAGAAGTTTTACCTTATTTTGGGATTCCAAAAGGTTTAGGTTGTTGTGGCATTCGAGAACAGATTTGAATATGAATTTGTAGTTGTTGAGAGCTTTGAGTACCGCTTGGCTGTTGGATAAAAATTATATTTTTGGTCTGTTCTGTTGGTGTTGGTCTCATTGCATTAGTTATACTAAGACATGCAAGCCTTTGAATCTTGGAGAGTTGGCGTTGTGTAGTTAGTTGATTTGCCTTTTTACACCATATGACTGAGCCATATAATACGGTTGGTATTATCATTTGTTTGTAGATCCACGAGGACATTTTGGGGCTAAGACCCCATGTCCTACCAAGGAGTTGTCTCGTAGCCCATATCTGTTTAGTGGCCTTTTGTGTTGTGTTTTTAAGATGTTGTTCCCACGACAGCCTTTTATCGATTGTGCGGCCTAGGTATTTGACTTCATCTTTTAATGGTACCACCGTACCTTTTATATGTAGACTAGGGATGTTTGTGTTGCGTCTTTTTGTGTAGGAAACAATGGTTGTTTTGGTTGGATTGATGGACAACCCTTCCCTTTCACACCATTCCCAGGTTATTTTTAGAGCATCCTGCATTCGCTCAACAGCGATGTTTTCATGTTTCCCGTTTATGATAACTGTTATATAGTCAGCATACCCAATGGTTTTAAAACCTCTATTGTTGAGGCAGTTTATCAGATCATCAACAATAGACCACAGCAGTGGAGATAATACACCTCCTTGTGGACATCCTTTGACTGCATTTACACTGATCGACACATTTCCGAGATCAGCTGTTATCACCCTGTTTTGTAACATTTGGTGAATCCAGTTTATTAACAATGGGTTTGCTCCTACTTTGTTCAGGGCGCGCTTCATTGATTCATAGGTAGCATTATCGAAAGCACCCTCTATGTGCATAAAGGCACAAAGGGATATTTCTTTCGTCTCTACTGCTTTTTCTACATTAATTACCAGCTCATGTGTAGCCGTCATTGTGGATTTACCTTTTTGGTATGCAAAATTGCAATTTGTGAAGTGGATATGTTATCAGCAGATACGTTCTTATATGGTGATCAATTAGTTTCTCCATTGTTTTAAGTAAAAATTATGATAGACAAATTGGTCTATATGATTTCGGTTCGTTTGGGGGTTTGTTGCCACCCTTTGGTATGAAGATTACTTTCGCCTCCCCCATTTATTAGGGATTTAGCACAGTGTCAGACAGACCCTGAGTACCTTCACCAGAATGCGTTTAAAGTTGGTTGTACCGTTTTTCAGTAAGGCCGTAAATATAATTAAGGCAATGTGAGGTCTCGGAGGGATTATGTTTGTCCTTTGAGAGATACTCTCGCCTATGCTGAGGTTACAGCCCGGGAAATGAGATCTGGTTAGAAGCTCTATTGTTTCTGCAAACGTTGCCGTGGCTGTACCATTTGGATAATTTAAAGTACCAATATTTGCTACTTTAGTGTTTGAGGGAGTTTTGTGGATTCTGGGCGTTGCCGGTGTATCCATTAGATTTTCGCAGAAAGTCTTCCAAGATTTCCTTATTGACTTCCTTAATTCCTTATTGTAATTTGTTAGAGGCACTCGATATTGCTCCCAAGATTTTACCCTTTTTGCCTTTAGCGACGCTAGCGTGCTAATCCACCAAGGAACTTTGTTTTTTGTGCTTTTGGTTTTTTGAGGAAAATTGTTGTGATATGAGGTTATAATTGCAGTCGTTACTGTTTCGAGTGCTTCCTCAAGATCAGCTATACCCTTTTTTTGTTTGTTGAGCCCTTGTAGCTCATTACCTAGGCTTTTCCTGTAGTTAGCCCATTTTGTTGTTAAAATGTGGTTATGATCAGAGAAAGATGCCTCTTGCGAAACTCTCCAGTCTTTGATAATACCATGAATGTTATGCGAGGTTAGGGTGAGGTCAAGGACCTCCTCCCTTATCGCATTTAGAAAAGTGGGACTGTTTCACGTATTAGCTATAGCTAGGTTTGTTGTAAGTATGTATTCTAAAAGAGAATCACCCCTTTTATTTGTATCTGAGCTCCCCAAGACGACGTTGTGGGAGTTTGCGTCGCAGCCAAGGATTAGGGGTATGTTCTTACACTTGCATCATTCGACCAGACGGATCACGATGTTAGTTGAAGCTCTCTGCGTACTCCCAGGTGGTTGACTTCCATAAGTATGGCAGCCGTGTCACCATCCAGGAAATCTGTGGTTTGATGAAATTTAATATTTTTGTCTATAAAAATCGCCGCTGTGGGTCTGTCGTCTTTAACATCATAGATCAACTTACCGTTTTTGTTTGTTCGGCCGCATGTCTTACCCGTCCTGATCCAGGGCTCTTGAGAGGTACCCAAGGCAAACTTCCCATCTAATTTTGCGGTAGCAGCTTTAGCGTGGTGGAGATTTGCTTTGATACATCGCATGGTTTACTGTTAACTTCAATGGTGTTGACAGGCGTTTCAGCACCTTCCTCAACACTCATATCGGCATCACCTTCTCACCCTCCGATTTTAGTTTTAGCTGGATGGCGCTGATGCCTTTATTAGTACGGCGCAGCGTTCTCCAGGTACCTACTGGAAGATCCGCATTTTGTTTTTTAACGAACAACAATATCGTTTCAGTTTCCGTCGTCGCTGCGTTGGGGAAGTAGCCCACCAGGACTTTTGGGTGAGGCATCTTGTCTTCCTCTATAGCCCATAGTGATGCCCCCATGGTGTTATGATTAGAGCAGTCTGCTTTACCCACTCCGCCGTTTTGTCGTTGCTACAGAGGAGTGTCATAAAGCCCGCTTTGTAGGTGCAACCCAGGAATTGAGGCGATACTTCGCCTTCATTCCCGTTCAGCACCGTCGTCATCAGGTCATACTGTATAAGGTCCACCTGCTTTGTGGATCGGACTGTATTTGGAAAGTCCTTTGCCAGCAGAGCAATGCGGGTACCTTTTACAGTATCCCTGAATGACGGTTTACTGTGACTTTTAGTAATGATTTGCGGCGCTTTGTGTCGTCCACCTGTGTTATCCCTTAGCGACCGTTTGCGATCAGCCGCCCCTGAAAGTGTGGCCAATATAGTTGGGCTAAGAAAGAAAACTCTATACAAACCCCAATCCAAGGTGGAACAGCGTATGCCGAGGGATGAATGGCTAGAGGGTATCTAGTTGTTAATATGCGAACTTGGGCGCCCATGCAAGGCCCCATTTCAATAAGAGTCTTACTGCGCTACCGGGGCACTGGCGTAGTGGACCGACATTCCCCTTTACTCGTTGGTCCAAAAATGAACACTAACACAAATAAAAATCAAAAAACTGACGAGAGTGGCCATGACAGCTCACAACAAGAGGTCACAACACCTCAACAAATGGAGGTAGAGCAGCCTTCAAGTGGCGCGAGCCAAGAAGCTGCCCCTCAAAACCCGATAGGCGTTGGACCAGCAACAGATTAGCCTAAAAAACTTAGCGGAGCGGGCAAAAAGAGGTTCACTTACCTCCTCAAGAAAGGGCTCAGCAGAGAAGAGGCATACGCCATAGCTTTGCTCCCAATGCCAGCCAAAAAGGGTGAACAAACTAAACCTGGCCCCAAAAGACAGAGGTTAACGGAACAAACACCTCCAGAGGCCACCCATAATAAGCGAGTTAGAGAGGATCAACCATCCACCTCCAAGGCCGCAGCAGCAGCAGCAGAAACACCCACATCAAGATCAACTAATGCGGCGAAAATGCCAACAGAAGCCAGCACCACAGCCAAGAAGAGGCAGCCCACTGCCTCCTACAAGGTTGTGGTGTCTGGCATCAAAATGGCAGTGCTCGCAAGGGACTATCCCAATACGCCCCTAACTACAGAGCAAATGAACGCCATCCAAAATCTCATTCTGGATAAGATAGTAGCGGAAAAAGAACAGGCCACAAAACCTGCATTCCTAGGAGCTACATATAAAGCAGGATATTTAGTTCTGCATTGCAAGGATGGCACTCCGACGGTATGGCTAAAAGCGACCATCACGAACGCACCACCATGGGAAGGAGCCTCACTGTGGGCCACAGAGGAATCCAAAATTCCTCACTCAAGGATTGCAGTGGGGTACTTCCCAAACTCTCAGACCCTAGAAACCTCTAGGATTCTGAATTTAGTACAAAGGCAGAACAAAGGCCTCTACGTCGACACGTGGTGTACACTGAAAAGAGCAGAAAGAGGCTCTAATGTCACTCTGGTCCTGGATGTGCACCAGAAATCAGCAGCCAGCCTGGTTGAGTCAGGAGAAAAGGTCAACTTTCGTTTTGGCCAAGTGACTCTGCGGCTAAAATCTGCGCCCGTCAATGCAGACGCACTGGCGGACAAAATGGATGCAGTGGAGTTGGAAGAAGAATAAAAATACTCAAAATACCAAATACGCAGGTAATCTATGACGTAGGTGCAGTCAAGCCACAGCAAGTAATCAACTTTTCAAAAACTTGTTTTTCATCATAGTGCAGTCTGGTTTCTGCATCTACTTTAATAAGCAATATGTGAATTATTATTGCGTTCATTATTTCGTCTGCAGTTCCTAAGGATAGTAGAGAACCTCGTATAGCTGAAGTAGAATCAATTAATTTCTGCAACGACATGGCATCTGGTTTGTTCATGGTTGGCAAATTAAACAGGCTTGATATGTAATCAGTTACTTGGCATGCCTGTACTACCTCAAGTGCAGGCCCTGATAAGCAATTAAGAAGGTAATTTAACTTATTAATTTGAGAAATCAGTTGATCGTTATCCACTAAGTTTGTAAACGCGCTCATAAAGCGCTTGTAATTTGCGTAGGTGTCATCAAACTTAGTTTGAGATTTGGTAAACGTGTATGATGTGTAGATGCTGAATTCAAAGTTGTATTTAAAAAACTTGACTCGTTGGTGCTACTACGACGCTTCTTGCTAATCGACGACATTAATAAGGCCCTTGTAGAAATGTAACACTCCTCGATCTCTGCCCTACCATTGTCAGCATAGTTTAATTCCTCTATTTGTGTCTGAATTTGGTAAGCTTGACGAAAATAAGAATCCAAAATTTGAATATTGCATTCAAGTACAGCTAGCTATATCTGCACTTTCGGTATCAACGTTTATTCTTGCATTTAAGATTGGCAGGGACCTGTGTCCAGTCTGCCCCAGAGTTGACCCCCACTGTCTTGTTGGTGGAGCAACCTGGGAAGTGGGTGTTTGTGAGTAGCTTCAGCGATTCCTCTCTTGAAGTTGTCTATTTTCCACTGGATTCTTGCAAGTATCCAGGTGTCGATGAGCATTTGGACAGCACCTTCCTTAGTCTTGCAGCGTCAGCGGTGCTTTCAATCTCGGAGCAGAAAAGCTGCCATGAGGACCGTTTGGCTTGCCGGACAGCCTTCTTATATTTTGACGACCACCAAGGAGGTTTGTCTTTCCCCCTTGGTGTTCTTTATTTACACGATTTATTAAAAGCACTATTGCATGCTTTGTTAGCGTTGTGATCACGGTGTTATTGAAATCTACCGAGTTAGGACCTTTTGGCGGATCCCCAGGGAGCGTTCTACCCACAATCTCCGCAAAGCGCCCCCAGTTTGCCGAGCGGAGGTTCCTGAATTTCCCTATAATGGACGGGGCTAGGGATATCAATGTACCTATGATCCGAAAAGGAGTGGTCACTAAGGACCCTCCAATTTTATGGTACAGAGAGTTTGATACTAAGGTAAGGTCTAGGATTTCTCTCCTATTTCTTTTAATAAAAGAAGGGTCATTACAAAATACATGCAGGGGCTTTTTTGCCAGTAGGCAGGTGCGAGCTTTACCTGAGTTTGGCGCTACTAAGAGTTTATGACAGGCTCTGGGTCTTCCAGCTGTAGTTCGGGCGCGGCTTGCTTGCCACCCGTAGTATCTGTACGATACACCCGAATCACCGCCTTCTTGTACCCATACCTCACAGTGCCGTCGACCTTGGCTAAGGCTTCCGCTGAATCTTTATTTATGATCAACATGGTGATGGACCAACTGCGTCTTCTACTTTGGCGATCCGCCAGTCATCTGTTTTCAGGTGCGGGTTACACACCTGAAACAGCTTAAGGATCTTCTCCGGCTCCTCTGGCTTAGCCGAGACCCAAGCACGAGCTCTAGGTCTGAAGGGGACATCCTTCCAGTCTACGGCCACAAGCTTTGCCCCTTGGTAGACCTTACCTAGAGCCGCGATTGCTCTTTTGTAGGCCTCTGCCGAGCGATTATCCTCACAAGCGATTGTCTTCACCGTGCCAAGGTGCCATCCGGCATCGCTGCAGAGAGACTCTCCAAGTCTTCCAAGAACCGGTCTAGCAGCTCATTTTTCACATTCGCCCACTGGTTACGGCGGACAAGACCATCCTGGTTGCCCTTGTCTAGGACACCTAGGAGTATCTTGTCCCTCGTAACCTCTGCGAAAGAGCGGTTGAGGGGCTGAAGCCGCGTTCTTTTTGGCGGGGGCGCAGTTTCTTCTGCAGACCTTAGCCGCTTTGTCTCTTCTTTGGGCTTGCCTGGGGCTTCTGGCTGGAATCCCGGCAATATTCTTCTGGCCCATTCGACCAGCCTCTTACCCTCCGGTGATTCCTCCGGAGTGGTAAGGTTTTTTTTTTGAGAATTTCTCCTGTCCGTCGCCTGTCCTGGTACGACGGTTTGTTTGGTGGTGGCATCTTCGGAGTAGCCGACTCTGAAGAGTTAGCAGCCAGCCCGCCTTGGATAGCATACCTGCTTCGCCTTTGCATCCAAGGAAAGGTTGGAGTGCCTTCCCACAGGATCCAGGGAGGACGGTGGGTTTGCTGCCTTACCCTTGCCGGCACAGTCCAGGATGGAAAGGACACCCGAAGATTCCTTTCTCACCGAGCATGCAGCTTCTTCTAACGGGAGCTTCGTCCCTTCCGTATTTTGGCGAGTTACGATCTCATTTTTGTTTGTATTTGTAAAGTTTGAATTCATTTTTGGACCCAAGAGTAAGCGGGAAGGGGAAAGTCACCAGCGGCA
Organism: Chymomyza fuscimana; assembly: GCA_949987675.1. Classification (NCBI taxonomy): domain Eukaryota; kingdom Metazoa; phylum Arthropoda; class Insecta; order Diptera; family Drosophilidae; genus Chymomyza; species Chymomyza fuscimana. The sequence goes on from OX465089.1 coordinate 53,435,773, forward strand.
TAGCCCGGGTACCGCGGGAAGCCATTTATTAAAACTGGAGGTCGGCAGGTATCCAGAGTTCGCAAAGTAAAGACTGAGACCCCCTCAACCATTCATCCCTCGGCCTTTGCTGTTCCACCTTAGATTGGGGTAATTTTATCGAGTTTTCTTCTCTCTCTCTCCCAGAAGTGTGGCACAATTACGGCGCGTACCACCGAGGTGGTTACACGTGAATCTCCTTGTGTCACCTACTGGCTGACGGCCAGTCGCAGTGTTTGTATCTCCACAGTTGCTGCACTTTTTCACTGACCTGTCTTCCGTGCTTTTCGGGCATTTCGCGGAGTCGTGTGATTCGCTACAAACGACGCAGACAGACCTTAGAGTACAGTATTTGGTATGGCCAAAATTCTTGGCAATTGGTGCACTGCACTGGATTTTTACGCTTGTGCGGCTCATTACCACGGTTAATTTTTGATTTATTACCATCCTTTGAGTTTTGTGGGCTGAGTTGCGCTTGATTTGGATGTAGCGATCCATACCCCTCTGCACAGCCGAACCCGCTTTTTTAGTTAACATTAACGCTTGCATTTGTTGTTTTGGTTATATTTTGTGCAAACGCAGCCGAAATCGTATTTCTGGTGACAGATCCCGTGGCAGTTGTTGTTGTTGCTGCTATTGCGATATATATGAGTAGAACCCGTTTCTAAGCTCTACTGAATTTCTACACTCATTCGATTGAGCGTTTCTCATTTTTCGCGATTTGTTCGTAGCACTTAAAATATTTTTACTAATTATGCACTTGTTTTTTACATTTAGTAGATATTTATATCACTACAGCGTCCTTTCGCCAATATTGGATCACTCCAATGCACTTTGAAATTTTTTCGCTATCAGATTCGTCCACTTTTCAGAGTTTTACGGAGCGCGCGCGAAACACGTCTGTTCACCACGAATAACAATTTTTGTCACTAACACAACTTTGTTATACCGAAGGTATAATAAGATCGTGCAAATGTATTTAAAGGTCAGAAGGAGACGTGGCAGACCCCATAAACAGTCGATACAGCCATATCTGTCTGTCCGTATTAGTAAAATTATGTCAGGGGCTATAAGTGTTAAAGAGCTGAAATTTTAACAAAAGATTCGCATAAAAGTCACGCAGATGAAGATTTTCGATTTATGTCGATATCTGGCCCTCTGTCTCCGTAAGAGAATTTCGCGGTTTACTTCTTTTTATGCGATTTTTTCAGATGTTTTATGAGTTACTCTGTTAACCAGTGCGGAGACGAATCCAAAAACCATAGATCATCAAAATAGGCACCGCCGTTCTTGAGTTATAAATGGTGTAACTAACATAACTTTCTTTCATATATATAGATATTATATTATTTATTATTAATTTTGTTTGTAGTTTCTTTTGTATTATCTTTCTTTTATCTAATCAACTGTTTATATTGTATGTTGATTTTTTTTACAAATAAATAAATAAATAAAATTGTGCAGCAGGCAGCATACGTACACAATTTTTTGCGTTCTTGTTGGATAGCATAAAAGTTTCCGATGCACAGCGATCCACCTAAACGCAAGTATTCAAAACGCGTTTTCAATACAACGGCGAGCGCTACTCAGCCTATAATTGAAAACGCGTTCTTCAGCTGTAAAATTTGTAGATCCAAATGGTTTCATAAGTTGCTCATGCAAGGGAAACGCATCGTCTCCTACTACAAAGTGCGGAGTGCGCACATTACCGATGAGTCCGGCCTTTGGAAATTTAAGGCTGCCTCTCTGCAACGCCTTTCCCAACTTGGAGTGTGAGAACGCGTTCATATCACCTTCACTACCAATATCAACGTTTGTAAAACAACATGATGTATCGCAAATGGCAAGAAGTACAACAGAATGATACCCCTAAACAAGTTTTAATAAAACACAACATATCCTTTTTATGAGTACATACCTCATAATTTTAAACAGCGCTGCCACTATTGGGTGGCGCTCGAGGAGCTACGTGCTTCCAAAGTGGAATTTCTGTTGACAATGCTTGGGTAATGGCATTGCTAGCTAATAGGCTTTTTACGCTGCGCACATCTGAGAGGAACGCATGACATTTTTTGATGATGTGAAAATGGTGCGAACTTCGCACTGACTACATCTAACATCTAACATCTTGCTGTTATATTGACAGGTGTAGCATACAACATTTAGGGAGAATGTCGAGCTGGTGAAGGTATTGCGTTTTCGGGCCACGCGCTGGTTCCGGCTTCTGTTTAGTCGGTAGCTGGGATGGGTTTCTAGGTCAAAACGAAAATGCAAGCTGCTCGTAACGCTACACATAAATTAATAAAAAAAACTCGTGTGACTGTGTAAGGAAATCGGATGGACAGGGGAAAACTAAAACTAGGTACAAAAAAAAAAAAAAACAGTCAAGGAAAAGTATCAAGATGAACCAAAAAGCTTGTAGGAGGCTGTGTAGGTGAAAAGCCACAGCAGACGCCTACCCTGCCATGATCACTATTTTTGCCCATATAAAAATTATTTAAGAAGTGATCCCAAGAAAACCTACAGCTGGTCAAGGGACCACACAGTCGCTAGGCATGGTCTCAGAAAACAAAACAACTTGGAAAGAGTTCGTTTTTACAAAATATATTATAAAATAAACTCAAACAAAATAAGACATAAGGTTAATTTAATACAGATAATAGATATAGGTCAAATTAAAAATAAAATGAATTATGGTTGAAATTTAAATATTACATTAATTCATTTTAAATTAAAATTACTAAACACAAAAAGAAAATGTATCAGTTAGGCAAAGAAATTAGCAAATTGCTTTACTTAATTTTAGTTTTTTACGTAAGCGAATAAGATCGCCCGTAAAAAAATTTAAGGGAGCAGTTAAAATGAAACAACAAAAAAAAAATGAGAACGCAAGCAGAATAAAAGCTTGCACAGCTGCGCATGCTCAAATGCAAGCAACGAAGAAAAAAAGAATGCACAAATATTTCGTTAGCGCGGCATATATATAAATGTATAAATATCAGCTGTTAATGTAACCAAAAAAAATGAATTTGGTTTCTTTTTGATTTTGTAAAAACTTACTTATTTTAAAACAAACATTAACAAAAGCAAACTAATGCTGTTTTTTCTTTCCTTCTTCGCTACTTCTTTTATTTTCTGACATCAGCTGTGTTCTAACAGCGAACAAAGATAGATATTTGGGCTTATGCTTTTGGCTCTACATTAGCTGCCAAGCCTTATAAAAAGACGCTTGGCACCAAAGAAAAAGATAAATTTAAATTTAGTTTTTCACTACCGGCTTTTTTATACTTTGCACTTTTATCTCCTTTTTTCTTTTCTCTTTTTAAAATAAAAATTATTAAGCGCTTTAATATAATTTACAACTTTTCCCTCTTATGGGAATGACGCTACTTTGGGCGGACTCCGTTGACATGACCTTATAACAGAGTCAATTCGATACTTATTAACTCTTTTACCTAGTCCTGCTAATAATTGCCTAATTAAGAAAAATTACTTGAAGGCCAAACTAAACTTATATGTAAAAATAAAAATCCTAGCATATTTTTAGGACGGACAAAAAAAAATTTATATAAAAAGTATCAACCGGCTACAAGCGCCACTACACAGGCTGACACGTACAATCAGCAATTTATGAAAATATATTAAAAATGTTATTTAAAATTAAAATATCTATATTTTTATGCGTTAATTTTCAAGATCAAATATTATTAAGGAATGGTTTTATGAATTTATGTTGAAAACATTAATTAATTGGGAGTATTAATGAGGACGACGAGCTAGTGCTAACTCGCACATACACACATACATATATATAGTACATATACATATGTGCAATCGCCACGAGCTGTTTGGATGTTTGTTGGTGTTGTGCTAAAGTGCTTCGAGTCCATTAGACCTCACCAATGCCTGAAAGCCTCTGGTTTAAAAATATTAGTAAATTCATAATTTAAATAATAAAAAATGCATGTATTTATATATAGTTTATAAGATATTTGCTCAATTATATGGGTATTACATTAAAATAAAGTCACCAGCAGTAAGAGTTATTAACCACCATAATTATTATGTTGGTTTTTTCACAAAATTAAAATTTGAGCTGCAGATTTACTTAGCGTCAGCGGTGCTGATATAGGATGAGAAGTCTAAAAACAATATGCTGATGTTTTAATGAGCCACAATTTGCGTTTATTTATTAAAATGTAAGAAATAAGAGTACAAAATATAAATTAATAAAATTGGTTTCTACTTTTTTCCCTCATCCAATTAAAAGCTCCGACTGGAACGCTTGCTGGATTGCATTGTTCGTTTTTGTTATTTATATATTGTCGCACATTTTAAATTGTGTGCCAGTTCCGTAAACATATGAGGCTTTGGCGCCTTGTTTTGAATTCAAAGTTGCCATTCTTTTTCATTGACATTGTAAACATTTTCGCAGCGAATGACAAAAATTAAGAGGTGCACAGAAAAATAATCGAATAATTTCTCATCGGGACACAATAATAGGCTTTTCACACTGAGCACATTTAAGCGGAACGCATGGGATTTTCTGAAGATGTGAAATAGCGATTCACACTGACAACATCTAACATCAAGGAGTATCAAACTAATAGAGACGAACACTCGCACAAAAAGTACTCGGTGGCGCAGAAAATCATGACGGTTTCAGCGTTTACATTTGAGTTGCTTTTGTGTGCGTTTGTGAAACGAATAGAATGAAAGAAAATGTAGGCAGTCAGCTGTTGGCTGCCGTTTTTGTTTTGATCTCGTCTGCTTATTCAAATTCGCAAATGTGTGCTGTTGTGAGCGCGCAATTATGAAAACAAAGCAGCAGCAACGCAGGTAAAATATGTATACATTTGTAGGTTGTTAATGCAAAGGCTTGTACATGTGTGCAAGAAGTTGTTCATGAAACTGTTGAAGATTTATTGACGAAAATGTTGCCGTCAAAATGTATGATTTTTATTGAATAAAACCAAATACTTTTTAAATCATGTACTAAAAAGCTTGCATTTATTTAGCTGACATTGTTATAGAAATATAAAGTAAACTTAGTTGCATTATCATACAACTATTCATAATTTTCTATTGCTTCTGCTGCATACCAAAGAATATAGAATTACTATTTGTATGTATATATTCTTTGCCCATATATACATTAAATATATATGTAATACATACATATACATATATATATATGTATGTACCTAGCGGAAGCAAATGACCAATGTTGCCGAATTTCTTATAATGCCTTTGTTAAACAATGCGTATCAGACGAGCAAGGTTGCCGAGTTTCTGCTGCATATGCATGTGGGGAACAGGTACATATACATACATATGTATGTGCATTCATAGTTTCTGTGCAAGTGTGTATGTGCAAGAAATCGTTGCCAAGAAGCTTGTGAAGCCTTATTTATGAAGATGTGCCGTCGAAGTGTATGATTTTTTTTGATGCTTAAAAAAACTGAAATTGAATAAAACACACGAATTTGTATTTTCATAATTTTAACTAAAATGTTTACTAATACCTCTTATTTTTTAGTGTTAACTAATTTTTGTCTCTTGCTGAAAAGTATATGTTTGTATTATATGTAATTCCTTTTTTGCTATTATTTTTTGTCACTATTTTGTTTTTGCAGTTGGCTGTGAGTTGAGCAATGACACACGCACACATTGTTGTTGTTGTTGTCCTCCAAACCTTCGGTCGAGAATCTGCAACTGAGCTATCGCAGGCTTGATTGATTTGCTTGCAAAACTTCACATGGAAGCAATAGCGACACTTGGGTATCAACACAGTGATACCCTACCATAGAGTCAAAATATTTTTTCAGACGAAATAACCACCTGACAACAGAAACAATAAAAATATAACTATTTACTTTTTATTATGTTTAAAAGAATACCAATTAACTAAGGATGAAACAAAAATTATTTCATATATTCAATGTGCGCAAAATGTTTAGAGCTCTATGGTACAGGCGGGCAGAGTAAAAGCGTGAATCTAAAAATAGAGCAAGGATTTCCCGTGAGCTGGCAATTGAAGTCGGCTTTAAGCTTCGTTGTTTAGTTAAATTTATAGATCGTTAGTTTCTCACAATTCAATACTTTCGGAGTATGTGACTGTTTTAACACTTGTAGAACAGATTCACGTATACAATGCAAAAAAGGGTATTTAACTATCGACTCTCATTCTGTTGAACGAAAAATATCTATGCACATTGTACATATATGTATGTATGTAGTTGTATGTGTGGGAAAAAAGGGATTCGCGTGACCGCCGATCCGAGAATAGAGCGCCATGCTGCACAGTGGGTGGAATACCAATCAACTGAAGATTCACTTTAACCCTTAACGGTCGAAAGTCCCGCTACGGGGACTTGTATTTAATGCTATAAAAATCGTTCGATCGTTAAGGGTTAAAATCTAAATTGGCCCAAAATTTATTGAATTCGATTTATAATATACCAGGATGGTAAACGGCAACTGCTCTTTTTGCTTGCCCTGCTTATTAGTGCAGTTGTAAAACTTTGTTTTTAATTAAAGTTAAAGGTATGTAACAGCAAAAATCTAAAATTGGTTGTGGAGTCTAATTGTGTTTTTTCCGAAGATGTTATTTTATTTGGAACACTAGTAGGAAAAGTAACTTCTGAGATAACTCTAAAATTACTATAGTGTCTTGTGATGTTTGCTTGAACAAAACTCGTCGAAAATGTTGGTGAACAAAAAATATTTTAAATTTGATGGTAGTTGGTTGATTTTTTCAAAAGATGTTAATCGCCGCTAAATTATTAATTTCCCCCACTGTGCACTTGGATGACTATGCGCTGACTGAAGAGAAAAGGCAACAACAACGACCAATAAAACTGCACTAGCTACAACAAAAGCAGCACTAACAACAACAAGCCGCAACAAGAATAGAATAAGCCTGTGATCAATATTTAAATGAATGTTTTTTTTTTTTTAATTTCTGTAGCAAAAATGTTTATTTTCCAGCAAAAAAAAACAAAAATTGTCAATAATAAACAAAAATAATTTTTATACAATTTTTTTTTTTTTTTTTTTTTGCATTTTATTTACATTCTGTCTTTATTAGACATTTAGTAAATTTACTAAAATAGTTAATACAATTTTAATATAATAGCAAGTTTCCATCGAAACTTACTATCGTGTTATATAAAAATTTGAAATAAATTTATGAAAATAAAAATGCATGTGTTTCATTTAATTTCAGTTTATAACAGCACCCAAAAAAAGTTATACATTTTAATACGGTCAACAGCTTCAAAGATAAAAGAAATCATATAGACCAAAAAAGACAAATATAACCGTTGACACTCCTCCAAACCCCTCTCATTTCATCAACTGCTTTACATTCATAATTCCATACGCACAAATATACACAGTAGCACATTTGCAAGTTGGAATGAGCAGACAAGAGAAACTACGACAAGAACAACAGCAGCAACTAACACCTGCAGCAGCATTAGCCGCACTAACAACAACAAGAAGCACAAAGCAAAACAATTACACAAATGTGTAGTTTTTTTATTTCATTGTTTGAAATTTAAACTTTTAATATTCATAGAGACACATATACATTGTCCCGCCAACGTCTATGAATTTATATAGCATACATACAAAATATTAACAAGCGGAAAAGATCAAAACAAAAAAAGCAGCTAACAGCTATCACATTTTCTTTCATTCTCTTTAACTCGAAAGCAAAAGCTGAAAACATCATGATTTTTGCAAGCCAACAGCTGACCGCCTACATTTTCTTTCATTCTATTCGTTTCACAAACGCACACAAAAGCAACTCAAATGTAAACGCTGAAAACGTCATGATTTTTGCAAGCAAGTACTTTTCAGAAGTATCGAGTGTTCGTCTCTATTAGTTTGATACTCCTTGATCTAACATCTAACATCTTGCTGTCATATTGACAGGCTGACACGTAAAATCAGCAATTTATGAAAATATATTAAAAATGTTATTTAAAATTAAAATATCTATCTTTTTATGCGTTAATTTGCAAGATCAAATATTATTAAGGAAGGATTTTATGAATTTATGTTGAAAACATTAATTAATTGGGAGTATTAATGAGGACGACGAGCTGGTGCTAGCTCGCACATACACACATACATATATATAGTACATATACATATATGCAAGCGCCACGAGCTGTTTGGATGTTTGTTGGTGTTGTGCTAAAGTGCATCGAGTCCATTGGACCTCACCAATGCCTGAAAGCCACTGGTTTAAAAATAATAGTAAATTCATAATTTATATAATAAAAAATGTATGTATTTATATGTAGTTTATAAGCTATTTGTTCAATTAGATGGGTGCTACATTAAAATAAGGCCACCAGCAGTAAGAGTTGTTAACCACTATAATTATTAAGTTGGTTGTTTAACAAAATTAAAACTTGAGCTGCAGATTTACTTAGCGTCAGCGGTGCTGACATAGGATGAGAAGTCAAAAAACAATATGCTGATGTTTTAATGAGCCACAATTTGCCTTTATTTATTAAAATGTAAGAAATAAGAGTACAAAATATAAATTAATAAAATTGGTCTCTACTTTTTCCCTCATCCAAGTAGAAGCTCCGACTGGAATGCTTGCTGGATTGCGTGTTACGTTTTTGTTATCTATTTATTGCCGCACATTTTAAATTGTGTGCCAGATCCATAAACAAATGAGGCTTTGGCGCCTTGTTGAATTCAAAGTTGCCAGTCTTTTTCAATGACATTGTTTACATTTTCGCAGCGAGTGACAAAAATTAGAGGTGCACAGAAAAATAATCGAGTAATTTCTCATCGGGACATAATAAGATAGGAACATTTCCACAAGATGTTGGAATGATGTAAAAATTTTCGGAACGGCAGATTCATACGTAACATCTTCGACATAAGATGTTAGATGTTAAATGTGCCCCAGTGTGAATAGGCTATAAAGTAGCATTTGTTTGCAAGTAGTAATCTATTGTCAACTTCCTTCGATATATTATTCTCGCTATCAACCTTTGAGCCCAGATATGTGAACTCTCTAACCACATCAAAATTGTACGGGCCAACTTGAAAAGATGGGCCAAATTGGTCTCGTCCTCGTTGCATTCTTGTGACCATCATTAGCTTTGTCTTTGATTCATTGACTCTAAGGCCGACCTTCTTAGCTGCTTCATCCAATTTCAGGAAGCTTTCTCGTAGATCTGTCACTGACCTGGCAGTAAGGTCGATGTCATCAGCGTATGCAAGTAATTGAACCGACTTGTTGAGGATGTTACCTCTGGTGTTTATACCAGATTCCCGGACAGCGCTTTCGAGTGCTAAGTTGAAGAGAGCGCAAGACAGCCCATCGCCTTGTCGTATAGGGTATTAGGTCAAAGAATTATCTTTAGTTTTTTGTTTATAAGGCTCACAAGTTTCTACATACCAATCGTTTGTATCTTTAAATTAGACAAGTAGTATGCACGTAAATATACTAACCAATTAGTCAGTTTATAGGACTAGAGCTGCCTTACTATGCGAATGTCAGATACCAACGTAAGGATAACGACAATTTTTTTTTAAAAATTTGTTTGCCTTAGTCTTTGGAGTCCGAGGTTTGAGTGTTTATGCGGACAGACGGACATGGTTGTATTGACTAAATTGAAGTTATTTATGGATATTTAATATTCTAATACTCAAAATACAGACCATCGACTTTAATTTAATGCTCATTAGGGAAATAATCGCCTGGCATATTTAGATAAGTTATAAGATACAAGTTTAGAAACTGATCAAATCAAACCCACTCTATGGCATCAATACAATTTTTATACCTTGTACCTTAAGGTGAGGAGTATATTAAGTTTATGCAAAAATGGGAAACGCAGGAGTAGATTACGCCTTTGCATTTGTTAAGAGTATGTATTGTGCTCAGTTACGGTAATTTCTATCGTTTCGGTGAGTAACTTCAAATTTAGTAGCTTTTCCGTTTGCTTTTGGTTTTTAGTTTTTATCATGAAATCTTCGTTTCGTAGTTTTTTGCAGTGCTCTACTTCTCCTCCGCATGTATGGTCAATTACTTTTTTAATAAGGAAGGATGACACATCGGAAAGAGTTATGTTGTTATTGGAGGTGCGTTTCATAATTAGGTATTTACTTTTTTTATTTTGACACTTGTTCTAGACTTATAATATATATAGACTCACTGCTTACGCACACACAATGAAATTGACACGTCCGTTTGCTTCGGCTGTTAGTCAGAGACGTATAAATGACATATGTTTGGAGTTTATTTGAAATATTTAATCGAAATGGATACCCGGTTAAAAGTAATAATAATCCTTTTTCATGTACAAGAATGTACACTTTAAGAGCACGCAATGTTATTGTACTGCCGCTCTGTGCGCAATAGATGTTGTGGCGCTGTGTTGGATGCTGGTTTGATACAGAATCCACCCTTGCGAGTGGTCTACTATTTATTCAATTTATTTCTAGGTTACATAATAAACGCTGTGTTGAAAGCAGCAGCGTACTTAAAACTAGATATATAAACTGTATATAAGAATGTCAAGTCCGAGAATAGAGCGCCATGCTGCACAGTGGGTGGAATACCAATCAACTGAAGATTCACTTTAACCCTTAACGGTCGAAAGTCCCGCTACGGGGACTTGTATTTAATGCTATAAAAATCGTTCGATCGTTAAGGGTTAAAATCTAAATTGGCCCAAAATTTATTGAATTCGATTTATAATATACCAGGATGGTAAACGGCAACTGCTCTTTTTGCTTGCCCTGCTTATTAGTGCAGTTGTAAAACTTTGTTTTTAATTAAAGTTAAAGGTATGTAACAGCAAAAATCTAAAATTGGTTGTGGAGTCTAATTGTGTTTTTTCCGAAGATGTTATTTTATTTGGAACACTAGTAGGAAAAGTAACTTCTGAGATAACTCTAAAATTACTATAGTGTCTTGTGATGTTTGCTTGAACAAAACTCGTCGAAAATGTTGGTGAACAAAAAATATTTTAAATTTGATGGTAGTTGGTTGATTTTTTCAAAAGATGTTAATCGCCGCTAAATTATTAATTTCCCCCACTGTGCACTTGGATGACTATGCGCTGACTGAAGAGAAAAGGCAACAACAACGACCAATAAAACTGCACTAGCTACAACAAAAGCAGCACTAACAACAACAAGCCGCAACAAGAATAGAATAAGCCTGTGATCAATATTTAAATGAATGTTTTTTTTTTTTAATTTCTGTAGCAAAAATGTTTATTTTCCAGCAAAAAAAAACAAAAATTGTCAATAATAAACAAAAATAATTTTTATAAAATTTTTTTTTTTTTTTTTTTTTGCATTTTATTTACATTCTGTCTTTATTAGACATTTAGTAAATTTACTAAAATAGTTAATACAATTTTAATATAATAGCAAGTTTCCATCGAAACTTACTATCGTGTTATATAAAAATTTGAAATAAATTTATGAAAATAAAAATGCATGTGTTTCATTTAATTTCAGTTTATAACAGCACCCAAAAAAAGTTATACATTTTAATACGGTCAACAGCTTCAAAGATAAAAGAAATCATATAGACCAAAAAAGACAAATATAACCGTTGACACTCCTCCAAACCCCTCTCATTTCATCAACTGCTTTACATTCATAATTCCATACGCACAAATATACACAGTAGCACATTTGCAAGTTGGAATGAGCAGACAAGAGAAACTACGACAAGAACAACAGCAGCAACTAACACCTGCAGCAGCATTAGCCGCACTAACAACAACAAGAAGCACAAAGCAAAACAATTACACAAATGTGTAGTTTTTTTATTTCATTGTTTGAAATTTAAACTTTTAATATTCATAGAGACACATATACATTGTCCCGCCAACGTCTATGAATTTATATAGCATACATACAAAATATTAACAAGCGGAAAAGATCAAAACAAAAAAAGCAGCTAACAGCTATCACATTTTCTTTCATTCTCTTTAACTCGAAAGCAAAAGCTGAAAACATCATGATTTTTGCAAGCCAACAGCTGACCGCCTACATTTTCTTTCATTCTATTCGTTTCACAAACGCACACAAAAGCAACTCAAATGTAAACGCTGAAAACGTCATGATTTTTGCAAGCAAGTACTTTTCAGAAGTATCGAGTGTTCGTCTCTATTAGTTTGATACTCCTTGATCTAACATCTAACATCTTGCTGTCATATTGACAGGCTGACACGTAAAATCAGCAATTTATGAAAATATATTAAAAATGTTATTTAAAATTAAAATATCTATCTTTTTATGCGTTAATTTGCAAGATCAAATATTATTAAGGAAGGATTTTATGAATTTATGTTGAAAACATTAATTAATTGGGAGTATTAATGAGGACGACGAGCTGGTGCTAGCTCGCACATACACACATACATATATATAGTACATATACATATATGCAAGCGCCACGAGCTGTTTGGATGTTTGTTGGTGTTGTGCTAAAGTGCATCGAGTCCATTGGACCTCACCAATGCCTGAAAGCCACTGGTTTAAAAATAATAGTAAATTCATAATTTATATAATAAAAAATGTATGTATTTATATGTAGTTTATAAGCTATTTGTTCAATTAGATGGGTGCTACATTAAAATAAGGCCACCAGCAGTAAGAGTTGTTAACCACTATAATTATTAAGTTGGTTGTTTAACAAAATTAAAACTTGAGCTGCAGATTTACTTAGCGTCAGCGGTGCTGACATAGGATGAGAAGTCAAAAAACAATATGCTGATGTTTTAATGAGCCACAATTTGCCTTTATTTATTAAAATGTAAGAAATAAGAGTACAAAATATAAATTAATAAAATTGGTCTCTACTTTTTCCCTCATCCAAGTAGAAGCTCCGACTGGAATGCTTGCTGGATTGCGTGTTACGTTTTTGTTATCTATTTATTGCCGCACATTTTAAATTGTGTGCCAGATCCATAAACAAATGAGGCTTTGGCGCCTTGTTGAATTCAAAGTTGCCAGTCTTTTTCAATGACATTGTTTACATTTTCGCAGCGAGTGACAAAAATTAGAGGTGCACAGAAAAATAATCGAGTAGTTTCTCATCGGGACATAATAAGATAGGAACATTTCCACAAGATGTTGGAATGATGTAAAAATTTTCGGAACGGCAGATTCATACGTAACATCTTCGACATAAGATGTTAGATGTTAAATGTGCCCCAGTGTGAATAGGCTATAAAGTAGCATTTGTTTGCAAGTAGTAATCTATTGTCAACTTCCTTCGATATATTATTCTCGCTATCAACCTTTGAGCCCAGATATGTGAACTCTCTAACCACATCAAAATTGTACGGGCCAACTTGAAAAGATGGGCCAAATTGGTCTCGTCCTCGTTGCATTCTTGTGACCATCATTAGCTTTGTCTTTGATTCATTGACTCTAAGGCCGACCTTCTTAGCTGCTTCATCCAATTTCAGGAAGCTTTCTCGTAGATCTGTCACTGACCTGGCAGTAAGGTCGATGTCATCAGCGTATGCAAGTAATTGAACCGACTTGTTGAGGATGTTACCTCTGGTGTTTATACCAGATTCCCGGACAGCGCTTTCGAGTGCTAAGTTGAAGAGAGCGCAAGACAGCCCATCGCCTTGTCGTATAGGGTATTAGGTCAAAGAATTATCTTTAGTTTTTTGTTTATAAGGCTCACAAGTTTCTACATACCAATCGTTTGTATCTTTAAATTAGACAAGTAGTATGCACGTAAATATACTAACCAATTAGTCAGTTTATAGGACTAGAGCTGCCTTACTATGCGAATGTCAGATACCAACGTAAGGATAACGACAATTTTTTTTTAAAAATTTGTTTGCCTTAGTCTTTGGAGTCCGAGGTTTGAGTGTTTATGCGGACAGACGGACATGGTTGTATTGACTAAATTGAAGTTATTTATGGATATTTAATATTCTAATACTCAAAATACAGACCATCGACTTTAATTTAATGCTCATTAGGGAAATAATCGCCTGGCATATTTAGATAAGTTATAAGATACAAGTTTAGAAACTGATCAAATCAAACCCACTCTATGGCATCAATACAATTTTTATACCTTGTACCTTAAGGTGAGGAGTATATTAAGTTTATGCAAAAATGGGAAACGCAGGAGTAGATTACGCCTTTGCATTTGTTAAGAGTATGTATTGTGCTCAGTTACGGTAATTTCTATCGTTTCGGTGAGTAACTTCAAATTTAGTAGCTTTTCCGTTTGCTTTTGGTTTTTAGTTTTTATCATGAAATCTTCGTTTCGTAGTTTTTTGCAGTGCTCTACTTCTCCTCCGCATGTATGGTCAATTACTTTTTTAATAAGGAAGGATGACACATCGGAAAGAGTTATGTTGTTATTGGAGGTGCGTTTCATAATTAGGTATTTACTTTTTTTATTTTGACACTTGTTCTAGACTTATAATATATATAGACTCACTGCTTACGCACACACAATGAAATTGACACGTCCGTTTGCTTCGGCTGTTAGTCAGAGACGTATAAATGACATATGTTTGGAGTTTATTTGAAATATTTAATCGAAATGGATACCCGGTTAAAAGTAATAATAATCCTTTTTCATGTACAAGAATGTACACTTTAAGAGCACGCAATGTTATTGTACTGCCGCTCTGTGCGCAATAGATGTTGTGGCGCTGTGTTGGATGCTGGTTTGATACAGAATCCACCCTTGCGAGTGGTCTACTATTTATTCAATTTATTTCTAGGTTACATAATAAACGCTGTGTTGAAAGCAGCAGCGTACTTAAAACTAGATATATAAACTGTATATAAGAATGTCAAGTGCGCCGTCTAATCTTTATGGGAGCACAAGTGATATTTGACCTACGCAATGCAGGCCGCTTATCCCTTGATAACTTATGCACCACATACACAATCCCACACATAAGCAGGCACATATTCAAGCCACTTGAGGACTACATAATAAGAACAGTCATTAACCATCCCCATAATGTGCGCTGCAAGGATTCCGATGTGACGTCTTATGTTCATGTCTGAACATTCATCTTTTAAATTTAAGAAATTTTCTGAAGATACAAATGTTCAAATTAAGTTTTCCAGTCCAAGATATGCTCAAAGTAATGGGCTGGCGGAAAAGGGAGTAGGGATTGCAAAAAATACTATACTAAAGAGATGTTATCAAACACAAAAGGTGAATTATTTCAGTATATAGCATAGCCAAGGCCCCGCAGCCAGTGTTTTGTAAACTTCTCTATCTCTAATAATAATAATAATTTCAGTATTAACTGTTAGAATACAATACAACTCCTGTAGCAAGTATGCAATTGTAACGACCTCCGGTTTGTCCGGAACAACGGCTGGGATAGCTCAGCTATGCCCAAGGTAAATGTCACAACAAAATTTATATTTTGAAACTTTCGACTCCTTGAGGATCATCTCCGGTTCCTTGAAGGATGCCGGGATCCAGATAATGGCACGAGGTCTGCTCGGCACGTCTTTCCACCTACAGCCTCTAGATTTTCGCCCGGGTAGACCTCGCCCACTCTCAATACGGCCGCTTTGAAAAGCTCAGCTGATCTAGCCCCTTCACAGGCAATCACCTTAACGTTGCCCTGGTACCACCCGACATCTTTGCAGTGTAACGACCTCTGGTTTGTCCAGAACAACGGCTGGAATAGCTCAGCTATGCCCAGGGTAGATGTCACAACGAATTTGTAATTTGCTGAAACTTTCGATATCTTAAATAAAACACAATTCGTTTTAAGTTTTAAATGTATTGTTGAGTTGGGTGGCTTCTGTGTGTGTCTGTGTCTCCTGGTGTTTTCCCTTTTTTTTCCCAATAAATGAAAGTCGTTGTATGTGATGTTTAGGTTGTTTATTTGTGTTTCTTCGCCTTAGCCTTAGCTATAGCGGCGGTATTAATAGGCTGAAAATTGTTTGTATTGCAAAATCGGAAATACGCGTGCAGCGGGTCTGCTTACGTTATTGTGTTATTTGGTACTAGATTAATGCTGCTCAGCTCAGCATAGCGGAGACCGAGATTAGTGCTCGGGTGCTTTTCACCACAGTAGGCGGAGCCTATGATCGGTGAGCGAGCTGAGAGCGAGCTTTGAGAGATGCTCAGCACGGAGCGTGGCTTAACCCTCTCATGCCGTTGTGGCATGAACATGCCGGCCCCCTTGCAACGTGTAGTTGCGAAAGGAGCTGCACTAGGAAAAAATATGTGAGGATTAAGCCGAGTGCTGGCTGCAGTATTTAATAACTGCACGATCCGGAAAGGATCCACCCAAAAACGGTGCTCTGGGCGACTGGAAGTCCCGGTTGGCTAGCTAGGAAGCCGGACTTCATGACACTCGGGTAAGCGTCAGCTCCTAGGACGATCGAGACGGACGATGGGCGATGGAAGCCTTCGTCGGCGAGCTTCACGTCAGAAAAGTGAGCCCGTACTGCATCGCCGACGCTCCGAATGGGTGTCCTCACGTGCAGCTGCGAGTCCACCTTAAAAATTACTTCAATGCGCGTGGATGGATCCAGGCGCGATCCGATTATGGCCGTGCAGGCCCGTACTTACTTGTTGATAAGCACTGCCCTTAACCGTTTCTCGTCGTTCAGTCGCAGGAATGCTCGGCATCTCCGGAGGGAGTGGATGCCACAGCAAACCCTACACCGAAACGAGTCCACTCCTCTGGGACCCGCTCTTTGATTGCGCTGACGTGGAGCCATTAGGACGGAAGTGACGCAACTGTGAGTACATAAGAGGAAAACATATTAGTACGAATTTTTTAAAGGGATGGTCAAGATGGCTAGGGGCTACTTATAGTAGTTAGACGCTCGGTTGGACAGGGAGCAGGACGAGTTTGGAGACTGGTCGCTTAATAGGTCCGCGTGCCGTTAGAACATCAACGACGCGAACTTGACTGTCGGATCCAGGATATGCGTGTTGGACACGACCTAATCGCCATTCGCATGACGGGAGGTTGTCTTCCTTGACAACAACCATATCGCCGCATTGGACATTTCTTTGGGAATGCTGCCACTTGTTCCTCTTGTGCAGCTCGACTAAATACTCATTTTTCCAACGGATGCAAAATTGTTGGTTGAGGGCTTTTAGTCTTTTCCAGCGGTTCAGGATTGACATCGCTTCTTCCGGGATTTCAGGCTCCGCCGTGGATAGCAGAGGTCCGCCGATCAAAAAATGGCCTGGAGTCAGCGCCAACATATCTGTTGGGTCCTCTGACATCGGAGCAATTGGTCTGGAATTGAGACATCCTTCGATTTTACAGAGCACCGTGGAGAGCTCCTCGAAGGTGTATTTAGTTGTGGAAGTAGATTTGTAGAAGAGCGTTTTGAAGCTCTTGACGCCTGCTTCCCACAGTCCGCCCATGTGTGGAGCACCAGGCGGTATGAAATGCCAGGACAAATTATTTTGGCTATATGAGGAGATAATAGCCTCCTTGGTGGCCTCCAAGAAGTCACGCGAGAGAATCGCTGAGGCTCCCACAAAGGTCTTCCCATTGTCGGAGTGGACTTGGTTTGGACAACCTCGTCTCGCCACGAAACGTGCGAAGGCCGCTAGGAACTTTTCGGTGGTGAGATCCGATGTAGCCTCCAGATGAATAGCCTTGGTCGTGAAGCACACAAAGACGCAAACGTACCCTTTGGTTATAAGGCACGCTCGACCTGTGTAGTTCTTTACGTCGAATGGTCCAGCGAAGTCAACGCCTGTGTGGGTGAACGGTCGGGAAAAGGTCGTTCTCTGCGCAGGAAGTTCCCCCATCAGCTGCGACTGCACGCGTTTGCGGTAAATCGTGCAGACCTTACAGGAGTGTAAGATGGACTTCGTCATATTTCTTAATTTCGGTATCCAGTACCTGCACCGAATAAGCCGCATCATGAGCTGGCTTCCTCCATGGAGTGAGATGCGGTGCGTAAAGTGGACGAGAAGGCGGGAGAGAGGGCAGCTGTAGGGGAGAAGAATTGGGTGGCGCTCGTCATATTGTAACGATTTGGATGCGCTCAATCGTCCACAAGCCCTGATGATGCCGCTCGCATCGATAAAGGGGTTCAAGTTGCGGATGTCACTGTTTGTTGGGACCGGACGTTTAACCTTCATGAGCTGGTACTCCTTAGCGAAATGTCTTCTCTGCGTTAACTGGATGAGCAGCTGCTGAGCGTTGGAAATCTCGGCAGCGCTGAGAGGACGAGTGGAGGGAGTTGGCTCACGCTTGCTGCGTGCTGCGAAGCGGAGTACGTACGCCATCACGCGCAACGCTTTGCCCAGATCCGAGTAGCGGTCAAGGAAATCAGCCTCTGGCGGGATTACTGCCAAGTGAGTCTTGACCGCACGTTGCTCCAGGTCGGTTTCCAAGACCGTTGACTGTGGAAGTTGGGGCAAGATTGCGGTGCACATGTCAGCCAAGAGCACCGCCCCACAGAGTTCTAGGCGCGGCACTGAGATAGTTTTCACCGGAGCCACTCGTGTTTTGGCTGTGAGTAGGTGAACAGTGGAAACGTCGCCATACATAGTTCGGATATAGATCGCTGCACCATATGCTTGTTGGGAAGCATCGCAGAATCCGTGAACTTGTATTTTTGATTGTTGGGTGGATCTTACCCATCGGGGGACGCGGATATGGTCTAGCGCAGGGTAAGCAAGCAGGAATTCTTGCCATTTTTGGAGCAAGTCCTCGGTTAATGGGTCATCCCATCCCAGTTCCCGGAGCCATATCTCTTGCATAAACATTTTTGCGCGGACAATAAACGGAGCCAACCATCCTGCTGGGTCAAAAAGTTTTGCAATTTGAGATAGGACTTCCCTCTTTGTGGTGAATGGACGTTGATCCAGCTTGGAGGTGACGAAGTAAAAGTCATCAGAGGTCGCTTGCCATCTAATTCCTAAGGTCTTCGCCACGCTGGCGTCTTCGATTTCCAGGAAATCCTCATTGAGTAAATGGTCCTTGGGAATGTGCACCAGTATATCCTTTTTATTAGATGTCCATTTGCGGAGTGGAAATCCAGCCGACTGCAGCGTCTCTTGTAGATCCTTCACCGCTGAGACAGCTTCTTGTTTAGTGTGAGCACCGGCTAAGACATCATCCACGTACATGTAACGTCGAATGATGCCACTAGCCACGGGGTGTTGAGGAAATGCGTCGTCTGCGAGCTGGTGGAGCACACGGATAGCCAGGAATGGCGCGCAGTTTACTCCGAACGTCACTGTAGTCAGTTCATAGTCGCCCAATTCGCCTCTAGCATCTCGGAACAGGATCCGCTGAAACGGTGTATGCCTTGGATCGACACGGATTTGTCGGTACATCTTCGTGATGTCTGCATTGAAGACGTATCGGAAAAAACGCCATTTCAATATTTGTATTGTAAGGTCCGACTGGAGAACAGGACCAGGATATAAAATGTCGTTCAGACTATTGCCATTTAGGGATTTGCAGGATGCATTGAAGACCACACGCACTTTGGTCGTAGTGCTATCTGGCTTAATGACAGCGTGGTGCGGAAGATAAAAGTGATTAGTGGAAGTGCTTGGAGACACTCGTTTCATGTGGCCTAGATCTGCATACTCTTGTATCACAGAATCATATTCAGCCTTTAAATTAGGGTTCCGCTTCAGTCTTGCTTCATTTTTTAGGAACTGACTCAGCGCGATAGGACGCGAAAGACCCAAATCAATATTTTCTGGGGTTTTGAATGGCAGTGATACCACATATCGACCATCTTGTTCTCTTCTTGTGGTTTCAGCAAAGTTTTGCTCACACACCATGTCAGCGCTTTTCACGAGCTTCAGCGGAATATCCTCCACCTCCCAAAACTTTGTGAGGAGCTGTTCAATATTTGGCTCTTGCCGAACGGAAATCTTGGTCGAAAAAGAGGAAATTGACTTGGATGGACCAGTTGATACTGGACCCGTGAGAATCCAACCGAAGATTGTTTCCTGGCCTAGGAGAGAGCCACCAATATTGTGTTGGGTTCCTTTAAGCAGTATGGACGGAAGAATGTCCGCGCCGATAAGAACATCAACTTGAGAGCTCTTCAGGAAATTAGGATCTGCCAACTGAATGTCTGGCAGATTCTTAAGCGCAGTGCGCGAAATAGAGTGAGATGGGAGGTTGCCTGCTAGGATCGGGAGTACGTAGGCAGACGCTTCGATTTGGAGTCGTGGCTTATCGCGAGCCGCTAATTTAAAGTGGCAGATTTTGTGTGACTGAGCCGTTAATGCATGGTTCAGTCCGACCACTTGCGCCTGGACATTTTGGGAAGGCAACTTTATGGTGTTTCGTAGCTTCTCGGTAATGAATGTGCCCTCTGAGCCTGAGTCTATCAGAGCTCGGGCTGTAAAAGTGGCTCCTAAGTGGCAGACGTTGACTAGCGCCGTACCGAGAAGGACACCTTGTTGGCTGGAAGCGAAATAGTTTTGCACATTGGCTTGCGACGGAAGAGTAGTGGACTGTATGGTTTGAGTGGATTGAGGAGGGGCCACGTAAGTGGACTGCGAAGAGGAAGTTTGAGGGGCGCCACGATGGAGAAGGGAATTGTGACGCCCTCTGCACGTGAAGCAATTGTGTGTGCTTGTGCAGTCTTTAAGCGCGTGTGTTCTTGCAAAACAATTCAGACACAGTTTTTGTTGTCTGATGCTTGCCTCTCTCTCCACGACGGACATTTGTAAGAAGCGTGGACACAGACGCACAGGATGATTCTCCTTGGAGCATACCTTGCAAACTTGCTTTGGGGCTGGCGTCTTAGCTTGGATTTTTGCTTCGAATGCGTTTAAGCGGTTGGGGGCTGGATCCTTCCTAGAGGGCCTTGGATGGATCTGCGTGCTTATCGAAGGCTTGAGGTCTTCTATCGCCTCGAGCGTTCGATATCGCTCAACGAGGAATGCGTTGAGGTCCAGCCAAGAGGGGATGTCCGATTTGCCCTTAAGGGACTGCTCCCATAAGGATAGCGAAAGTTTAGGGAGTTTCGAGGAGCACAGGAACACAAGCAAGCAGTCCCAGTTAGCAGTCGAAATGCTAGAGTGCTCGAGTGCCAACAAACAATTTTGGATCGTGCTTTGTAGCTCTTTTAACGCGGATCCTGACTCGTTGGAGACTGAGTTCAGGTTGAGCAGAATCTTTAATTGGCTATTGACCAGTAACCTTTTGTTTTCGAAGCGATCCTTGAGATTATCCCAAGCCGCCTGAAAGCCGTCATTGGTGAGCGGGGATTTAGCCACAATGGCGTTTGCTTCACCTTTTGTTTTTGAGAGCAAATGAAATAATTTTTCTACTGGAGTGAGTCGCGCATTGTTAATGTACACCGCTGTAAATAAGTCACGGAATGTGGGCCATAACAGATAGTCTCCGGAAAAGACTTCTGTATGACAAGGCGGAAGGGAGATATTATGACTTATTTGGGTCTCTTGAGGTGGCTGTCGAGCGGACTGTGCATTTCTTGCGGAAAATATGTCAATGCGTTGGGTGAGAAGAGCTATGCACCGCTCGTACGTTGTGTACGATTGATCATATTTTGCACGAACGACTTGTAAGTCGTTTCGGGACTCATCGCTATCTAGTGCAATTAACGCTCTGGAACAGGTCTTGTATTCCTGCGCTACCTGTTCCCAAAGCGTCTGCGTTGTATCACGCCGCACTTGTAAAGTGTAGGGGGATGCCTCTGTAACAGACGCGGAATTTATGCGCTCTTCAAAATGGATGAGGTCGTCAGTGGAGGCAATGAAATTTGCTAGGGCCATATTGCTCGTTGCTTTTCTAAGCTGCGATTGACTGCGTGTAGCAACCTTGCTTGAAGTGGCTCCTCCTGTGGGAGTAGCAGTTTTGGCAGCTAACTTTAAAACCGTAGGAACCGTTAGCCGATGCGCCGAAGCAGGTTTCTTCTGCTCACTGCGAGTTACTGGCGATGGAGTTGAGGTTTGTGTACTTATTCTTGGAGGAGCGGAAGAAGTACGGCGAGCTGATGATTCAGTTGGAGGGGCTAGCTTTTTCGGACAGGACGGTTTTTGTTCCTTGTCACTGCCGGTTGGCATAATATGCACTTAGCTAGGAAACAAAATGGAATAGTGCGCTACCTTTAGCGGAAAATTATCAGATGATGTGCACTTGTGCTTGTCTCTACTTGGAAACGCAGAACGAGCTTGAGGTTTGGAGGTTTATTGTACCTTTTTTTTTTTTTTATTGTTATTTGGGGTGGATACAAGGGGTAATTTATTATACTAATGCTATAAACTTATTATAATAAAGATAAAAAAATATATTTAAATATTATAATTTTCTCCCTTTTTTTTTTATTAGAATTTACAATGTTAACAATATTTAATATTTCGATGTGTATGTAGATAAATATATATATATGGTTGTAGATGTGGTTAGATATGTATGGTTGTAGACGTGGATAATTATATATTGTTGTAGATGTGGATAATTATATATTGTTGTAGATGTGGATATGTTATATTTTGCGTGTGTAGTTAAACAAATATATGTTGTATGTGTATATATATATTGTATGTGGATATTATATGTTGCGTGTGTAGTTAAACATATATTTGTTGTATGTGTATATATATATGTGGTGTGTAGATAAATAAATATTTGTTGTATGTGTATATATATATGTTGTGTGTAGATAAATAAATATTTGTTGTGTGTAGATAAATAAATATTTTGTCTGTGGATATATGTATGGCGAGTAATATAATAATAATAATTTTTATTTATTTATTATTATTATTATTTTTTGTTTTTTTTTTTTTATTTACATCCAGGTAAACCAATTTATATTCTTATTTATTGGAAATAAATCGAGTTAAGATTTGATTTAACTTTAATGTATATAGGTTATATTTTTGGAATATAGTTGTAGGGTACAACTATATCGTGTGGATTGTGCGTGCAAGTGCTATTGGATAACAGCGAATAATGTGCAAACTTGGAAATATGAACGAGTGTGTGTGTTTTTTGCGCGGATAACGGAGGAGGAGGAGATATGCTCAACCGAAAAAAAGAGCTTCTCATAAAACGAGGTTAAGTGCATTGGTTTTATATTAACTTTTTTGGCGCTTTATTTTTGTTGGAGGAGAGGAAAAAAAAATTTTTTTTTTTTTTTTTTTTTATATATATTTTTTTTTTTTGTGTATTTGTTGTAATTGTGTAAATCAATATTGGTTTCCACTTGCACAAAATAATTAATTAATTAGGCGCCAAAAAATAAAAATATAAAAGAAATATAAACCGTAGCACTATAGGGTTAATGCCGCGGCCGTTAGAGTTATTTTATTCTCTTTCACACACACACTTCGCACTGCACTTGCTGGTTTTATTTTTTTCTCTTTTGGTGGTGGGTTTTTTACACACTGGAATGCTGTAATGTTTGTTGTTGGTTTTTTTTTTCTTTGCACTTTTTGTTCTCGCTTTTACATGTGGATTTTTGGTTTTGCAAGAATTTATTTTATTGTAATTATGTTGCACTGCACGCACTTTTATTATATAACACTACATACATACTTGGATAAAAAAGTGGATTGTAATGGGGCAGAAGTCCACCGATGCTTGTTGTGGGGTCGAGCGGATCCGGCTCGAAGGACCAAATGTTGAGTTGGGTGGCTTCTGTGTGTGTCTGTGTCTCCTGGTGTTTTCCCTTTTTTTTCCCAATAAATGAAAGTCGTTGTATGTGATGTTTAGGTTGTTTATTTGTGTTTCTTCGCCTTAGCCTTAGCTATAGCGGCGGTATTAATAGGCTGAAAATTGTTTGTATTGCAAAATCGGAAATACGCGTGCAGCGGGTCTGCTTACGTTATTGTGTTATTTGGTACTAGATTAATGCTGCTCAGCTCAGCATAGCGGAGACCGAGATTAGTGCTCGGGTGCTTTTCACCACAGTAGGCGGAGCCTATGATCGGTGAGCGAGCTGAGAGCGAGCTTTGAGAGATGCTCAGCACGGAGCGTGGCTTAACCCTCTCATGCCGTTGTGGCATGAACATGCCGGCCCCCTTGCAACGTGTAGTTGCGAAAGGAGCTGCACTAGGAAAAAATATGTGAGGATTAAGCCGAGTGCTGGCTGCAGTATTTAATAACTGCACGATCCGGAAAGGATCCACCCAAAAACGGTGCTCTGGGCGACTGGAAGTCCCGGTTGGCTAGCTAGGAAGCCGGACTTCATGACACTCGGGTAAGCGTCAGCTCCTAGGACGATCGAGACGGACGATGGGCGATGGAAGCCTTCGTCGGCGAGCTTCACGTCAGAAAAGTGAGCCCGTACTGCATCGCCGACGCTCCGAATGGGTGTCCTCACGTGCAGCTGCGAGTCCACCTTAAAAATTACTTCAATGCGCGTGGATGGATCCAGGCGCGATCCGATTATGGCCGTGCAGGCCCGTACTTACTTGTTGATAAGCACTGCCCTTAACCGTTTCTCGTCGTTCAGTCGCAGGAATGCTCGGCATCTCCGGAGGGAGTGGATGCCACAGCAAACCCTACACCGAAACGAGTCCACTCCTCTGGGACCCGCTCTTTGATTGCGCTGACGTGGAGCCATTAGGACGGAAGTGACGCAACTGTGAGTACATAAGAGGAAAACATATTAGTACGAATTTTTTAAAGGGATGGTCAAGATGGCTAGGGGCTACTTATAGTAGTTAGACGCTCGGTTGGACAGGGAGCAGGACGAGTTTGGAGACTGGTCGCTTAATAGGTCCGCGTGCCGTTAGAACATCAACGACGCGAACTTGACTGTCGGATCCAGGATATGCGTGTTGGACACGACCTAATCGCCATTCGCATGACGGGAGGTTGTCTTCCTTGACAACAACCATATCGCCGCATTGGACATTTCTTTGGGAATGCTGCCACTTGTTCCTCTTGTGCAGCTCGACTAAATACTCATTTTTCCAACGGATGCAAAATTGTTGGTTGAGGGCTTTTAGTCTTTTCCAGCGGTTCAGGATTGACATCGCTTCTTCCGGGATTTCAGGCTCCGCCGTGGATAGCAGAGGTCCGCCGATCAAAAAATGGCCTGGAGTCAGCGCCAACATATCTGTTGGGTCCTCTGACATCGGAGCAATTGGTCTGGAATTGAGACATCCTTCGATTTTACAGAGCACCGTGGAGAGCTCCTCGAAGGTGTATTTAGTTGTGGAAGTAGATTTGTAGAAGAGCGTTTTGAAGCTCTTGACGCCTGCTTCCCACAGTCCGCCCATGTGTGGAGCACCAGGCGGTATGAAATGCCAGGACAAATTATTTTGGCTATATGAGGAGATAATAGCCTCCTTGGTGGCCTCCAAGAAGTCACGCGAGAGAATCGCTGAGGCTCCCACAAAGGTCTTCCCATTGTCGGAGTGGACTTGGTTTGGACAACCTCGTCTCGCCACGAAACGTGCGAAGGCCGCTAGGAACTTTTCGGTGGTGAGATCCGATGTAGCCTCCAGATGAATAGCCTTGGTCGTGAAGCACACAAAGACGCAAACGTACCCTTTGGTTATAAGGCACGCTCGACCTGTGTAGTTCTTTACGTCGAATGGTCCAGCGAAGTCAACGCCTGTGTGGGTGAACGGTCGGGAAAAGGTCGTTCTCTGCGCAGGAAGTTCCCCCATCAGCTGCGACTGCACGCGTTTGCGGTAAATCGTGCAGACCTTACAGGAGTGTAAGATGGACTTCGTCATATTTCTTAATTTCGGTATCCAGTACCTGCACCGAATAAGCCGCATCATGAGCTGGCTTCCTCCATGGAGTGAGATGCGGTGCGTAAAGTGGACGAGAAGGCGGGAGAGAGGGCAGCTGTAGGGGAGAAGAATTGGGTGGCGCTCGTCATATTGTAACGATTTGGATGCGCTCAATCGTCCACAAGCCCTGATGATGCCGCTCGCATCGATAAAGGGGTTCAAGTTGCGGATGTCACTGTTTGTTGGGACCGGACGTTTAACCTTCATGAGCTGGTACTCCTTAGCGAAATGTCTTCTCTGCGTTAACTGGATGAGCAGCTGCTGAGCGTTGGAAATCTCGGCAGCGCTGAGAGGACGAGTGGAGGGAGTTGGCTCACGCTTGCTGCGTGCTGCGAAGCGGAGTACGTACGCCATCACGCGCAACGCTTTGCCCAGATCCGAGTAGCGGTCAAGGAAATCAGCCTCTGGCGGGATTACTGCCAAGTGAGTCTTGACCGCACGTTGCTCCAGGTCGGTTTCCAAGACCGTTGACTGTGGAAGTTGGGGCAAGATTGCGGTGCACATGTCAGCCAAGAGCACCGCCCCACAGAGTTCTAGGCGCGGCACTGAGATAGTTTTCACCGGAGCCACTCGTGTTTTGGCTGTGAGTAGGTGAACAGTGGAAACGTCGCCATACATAGTTCGGATATAGATCGCTGCACCATATGCTTGTTGGGAAGCATCGCAGAATCCGTGAACTTGTATTTTTGATTGTTGGGTGGATCTTACCCATCGGGGGACGCGGATATGGTCTAGCGCAGGGTAAGCAAGCAGGAATTCTTGCCATTTTTGGAGCAAGTCCTCGGTTAATGGGTCATCCCATCCCAGTTCCCGGAGCCATATCTCTTGCATAAACATTTTTGCGCGGACAATAAACGGAGCCAACCATCCTGCTGGGTCAAAAAGTTTTGCAATTTGAGACGTTGATCCAGCTTGGAGGTGACGAAGTAAAAGTCATCAGAGGTCGCTTGCCATCTAATTCCTAAGGTCTTCGCCACGCTGGCGTCTTCGATTTCCAGGAAATCCTCATTGAGTAAATGGTCCTTGGGAATGTGCACCAGTATATCCTTTTTATTAGATGTCCATTTGCGGAGTGGAAATCCAGCCGACTGCAGCGTCTCTTGTAGATCCTTCACCGCTGAGACAGCTTCTTGTTTAGTGTGAGCACCGGCTAAGACATCATCCACGTACATGTAACGTCGAATGATGCCACTAGCCACGGGGTGTTGAGGAAATGCGTCGTCTGCGAGCTGGTGGAGCACACGGATAGCCAGGAATGGCGCGCAGTTTACTCCGAACGTCACTGTAGTCAGTTCATAGTCGCCCAATTCGCCTCTAGCATCTCGGAACAGGATCCGCTGAAACGGTGTATGCCTTGGATCGACACGGATTTGTCGGTACATCTTCGTGATGTCTGCATTGAAGACGTATCGGAAAAAACGCCATTTCAATATTTGTATTGTAAGGTCCGACTGGAGAACAGGACCAGGATATAAAATGTCGTTCAGACTATTGCCATTTAGGGATTTGCAGGATGCATTGAAGACCACACGCACTTTGGTCGTAGTGCTATCTGGCTTAATGACAGCGTGGTGCGGAAGATAAAAGTGATTAGTGGAAGTGCTTGGAGACACTCGTTTCATGTGGCCTAGATCTGCATACTCTTGTATCACAGAATCATATTCAGCCTTTAAATTAGGGTTCCGCTTCAGTCTTGCTTCATTTTTTAGGAACTGACTCAGCGCGATAGGACGCGAAAGACCCAAATCAATATTTTCTGGGGTTTTGAATGGCAGTGATACCACATATCGACCATCTTGTTCTCTTCTTGTGGTTTCAGCAAAGTTTTGCTCACACACCATGTCAGCGCTTTTCACGAGCTTCAGCGGAATATCCTCCACCTCCCAAAACTTTGTGAGGAGCTGTTCAATATTTGGCTCTTGCCGAACGGAAATCTTGGTCGAAAAAGAGGAAATTGACTTGGATGGACCAGTTGATACTGGACCCGTGAGAATCCAACCGAAGATTGTTTCCTGGCCTAGGAGAGAGCCACCAATATTGTGTTGGGTTCCTTTAAGCAGTATGGACGGAAGAATGTCCGCGCCGATAAGAACATCAACTTGAGAGCTCTTCAGGAAATTAGGATCTGCCAACTGAATGTCTGGCAGATTCTTAAGCGCAGTGCGCGAAATAGAGTGAGATGGGAGGTTGCCTGCTAGGATCGGGAGTACGTAGGCAGACGCTTCGATTTGGAGTCGTGGCTTATCGCGAGCCGCTAATTTAAAGTGGCAGATTTTGTGTGACTGAGCCGTTAATGCATGGTTCAGTCCGACCACTTGCGCCTGGACATTTTGGGAAGGCAACTTTATGGTGTTTCGTAGCTTCTCGGTAATGAATGTGCCCTCTGAGCCTGAGTCTATCAGAGCTCGGGCTGTAAAAGTGGCTCCTAAGTGGCAGACGTTGACTAGCGCCGTACCGAGAAGGACACCTTGTTGGCTGGAAGCGAAATAGTTTTGCACATTGGCTTGCGACGGAAGAGTAGTGGACTGTATGGTTTGAGTGGATTGAGGAGGGGCCACGTAAGTGGACTGCGAAGAGGAAGTTTGAGGGGCGCCACGATGGAGAAGGGAATTGTGACGCCCTCTGCACGTGAAGCAATTGTGTGTGCTTGTGCAGTCTTTAAGCGCGTGTGTTCTTGCAAAACAATTCAGACACAGTTTTTGTTGTCTGATGCTTGCCTCTCTCTCCACGACGGACATTTGTAAGAAGCGTGGACACAGACGCACAGGATGATTCTCCTTGGAGCATACCTTGCAAACTTGCTTTGGGGCTGGCGTCTTAGCTTGGATTTTTGCTTCGAATGCGTTTAAGCGGTTGGGGGCTGGATCCTTCCTAGAGGGCCTTGGATGGATCTGCGTGCTTATCGAAGGCTTGAGGTCTTCTATCGCCTCGAGCGTTCGATATCGCTCAACGAGGAATGCGTTGAGGTCCAGCCAAGAGGGGATGTCCGATTTGCCCTTAAGGGACTGCTCCCATAAGGATAGCGAAAGTTTAGGGAGTTTCGAGGAGCACAGGAACACAAGCAAGCAGTCCCAGTTAGCAGTCGAAATGCTAGAGTGCTCGAGTGCCAACAAACAATTTTGGATCGTGCTTTGTAGCTCTTTTAACGCGGATCCTGACTCGTTGGAGACTGAGTTCAGGTTGAGCAGAATCTTTAATTGGCTATTGACCAGTAACCTTTTGTTTTCGAAGCGATCCTTGAGATTATCCCAAGCCGCCTGAAAGCCGTCATTGGTGAGCGGGGATTTAGCCACAATGGCGTTTGCTTCACCTTTTGTTTTTGAGAGCAAATGAAATAATTTTTCTACTGGAGTGAGTCGCGCATTGTTAATGTACACCGCTGTAAATAAGTCACGGAATGTGGGCCATAACAGATAGTCTCCGGAAAATACTTCTGTATGACAAGGCGGAAGGGAGATATTATGACTTATTTGGGTCTCTTGAGGTGGCTGTCGAGCGGACTGTGCATTTCTTGCGGAAAATATGTCAATGCGTTGGGTGAGAAGAGCTATGCACCGCTCGTACGTTGTGTACGATTGATCATATTTTGCACGAACGACTTGTAAGTCGTTTCGGGACTCATCGCTATCTAGTGCAATTAACGCTCTGGAACAGGTCTTGTATTCCTGCGCTACCTGTTCCCAAAGCGTCTGCGTTGTATCACGCCGCACTTGTAAAGTGTAGGGGGATGCCTCTGTAACAGACGCGGAATTTATGCGCTCTTCAAAATGGATGAGGTCGTCAGTGGAGGCAATGAAATTTGCTAGGGCCATATTGCTCGTTGCTTTTCTAAGCTGCGATTGACTGCGTGTAGCAACCTTGCTTGAAGTGGCTCCTCCTGTGGGAGTAGCAGTTTTGGCAGCTAACTTTAAAACCGTAGGAACCGTTAGCCGATGCGCCGAAGCAGGTTTCTTCTGCTCACTGCGAGTTACTGGCGATGGAGTTGAGGTTTGTGTACTTATTCTTGGAGGAGCGGAAGAAGTACGGCGAGCTGATGATTCAGTTGGAGGGGCTAGCTTTTTCGGACAGGACGGTTTTTGTTCCTTGTCACTGCCGGTTGGCATAATATGCACTTAGCTAGGAAACAAAATGGAATAGTGCGCTACCTTTAGCGGAAAATTATCAGATGATGTGCACTTGTGCTTGTCTCTACTTGGAAACGCAGAACGAGCTTGAGGTTTGGAGGTTTATTGTACCTTTTTTTTTTTTTTATTGTTATTTGGGGTGGATACAAGGGGTAATTTATTATACTAATGCTATAAACTTATTATAATAAAGATAAAAAAATATATTTAAATATTATAATTTTCTCCCTTTTTTTTTTATTAGAATTTACAATGTTAACAATATTTAATATTTCGATGTGTATGTAGATAAATATATATATATGGTTGTAGATGTGGTTAGATATGTATGGTTGTAGACGTGGATAATTATATATTGTTGTAGATGTGGATAATTATATATTGTTGTAGATGTGGATATGTTATATTTTGCGTGTGTAGTTAAACAAATATATGTTGTATGTGTATATATATATTGTATGTGGATATTATATGTTGCGTGTGTAGTTAAACATATATTTGTTGTATGTGTATATATATATGTGGTGTGTAGATAAATAAATATTTGTTGTATGTGTATATATATATGTTGTGTGTAGATAAATAAATATTTGTTGTGTGTAGATAAATAAATATTTTGTCTGTGGATATATGTATGGCGAGTAATATAATAATAATAATTTTTATTTATTTATTATTATTATTATTATTTTTTGTTTTTTTTTTTTTATTTACATCCAGGTAAACCAATTTATATTCTTATTTATTGGAAATAAATCGAGTTAAGATTTGATTTAACTTTAATGTATATAGGTTATATTTTTGGAATATAGTTGTAGGGTACAACTATATCGTGTGGATTGTGCGTGCAAGTGCTATTGGATAACAGCGAATAATGTGCAAACTTGGAAATATGAACGAGTGTGTGTGTTTTTTGCGCGGATAACGGAGGAGGAGGAGATATGCTCAACCGAAAAAAAGAGCTTCTCATAAAACGAGGTTAAGTGCATTGGTTTTATATTAACTTTTTTGGCGCTTTATTTTTGTTGGAGGAGAGGAAAAAAAAATTTTTTTTTTTTTTTTTTTTTATATATATTTTTTTTTTTTGTGTATTTGTTGTAATTGTGTAAATCAATATTGGTTTCCACTTGCACAAAATAATTAATTAATTAGGCGCCAAAAAATAAAAATATAAAAGAAATATAAACCGTAGCACTATAGGGTTAATGCCGCGGCCGTTAGAGTTATTTTATTCTCTTTCACACACACACTTCGCACTGCACTTGCTGGTTTTATTTTTTTCTCTTTTGGTGGTGGGTTTTTTACACACTGGAATGCTGTAATGTTTGTTGTTGGTTTTTTTTTTCTTTGCACTTTTTGTTCTCGCTTTTACATGTGGATTTTTGGTTTTGCAAGAATTTATTTTATTGTAATTATGTTGCACTGCACGCACTTTTATTATATAACACTACATACATACTTGGATAAAAAAGTGGATTGTAATGGGGCAGAAGTCCACCGATGCTTGTTGTGGGGTCGAGCGGATCCGGCTCGAAGGACCAAATGTTGAGTTGGGTGGCTTCTGTGTGTGTCTGTGTCTCCTGGTGTTTTCCCTTTTTTTTCCCAATAAATGAAAGTCGTTGTATGTGATGTTTAGGTTGTTTATTTGTGTTTCTTCGCCTTAGCCTTAGCTATAGCGGCGGTATTAATAGGCTGAAAATTGTTTGTATTGCAAAATCGGAAATACGCGTGCAGCGGGTCTGCTTACGTTATTGTGTTATTTGGTACTAGATTAATGCTGCTCAGCTCAGCATAGCGGAGACCGAGATTAGTGCTCGGGTGCTTTTCACCACAGTAGGCGGAGCCTATGATCGGTGAGCGAGCTGAGAGCGAGCTTTGAGAGATGCTCAGCACGGAGCGTGGCTTAACCCTCTCATGCCGTTGTGGCATGAACATGTATATTATCCGCCGTTTTGCGGTATTTTTTCCTCCACACTTAATTTGAGCCGACCTAGATTTACAAATCTCTCTTTAAACAAATAAATGATTATAGACAAAAGGTTTTTGGTATTTAACAAAATTTAGTAAAGGGATAGATAGCAAGATTTTATGTTGGTCTTATTACTAAATACTAAAGCTAACTTCCCCTCCAAGACTTACAGGTCTGTAAGATATAAATCCTGGTAGCAAACGTTTCTCTCTTGACGAGACGCTTATCCAGATATACAATTCTGATAGCAAAACGTTTCTTTATTGCGGAGATGATTTTTAAGTCTAACGTAACTTAGTTCTACGCCACTTGGCGATACGCTAACCCAGAGGTTTGTCCTGGTGGCAAAATGACTTCTTGAATGTATGTACGGACGCAGTGACTCCGTCGCGGTCGCACTCGGTGCGCTACTAATTGAAATGTCTTTATCTCCTTGCTTCTGTGCAAGTATTTTGTATTATTAGTTTTCCCGCATACGCCTTAAAACTTCGGCACTGACTATTTTTTTATTAACGGGTTTTTCCACTATTTAGGATAATTATTTGGGCTATTTTGCCTTTCCGTCAAAATTGTAATTTAACAAATTCTGTCACTTCACTCTTCTTCTTCACTTTTTCTTAAATGCTCTTGGCTAGATTTTTACACGTCACTCAACTATTGCTTCACTTCTTGACTTTTGCACTTCGGCGATTATTTCTCGACTGACCCCGATTTGGCTGGCGATCCGTCTTATATAGGCATATGATCGGCACCAAATCGTGGAATTCCCGCCCAAACCTATACTAACAACTCCTAAACTGTACTCTGCTTATCTAACTACCTATTTTCCCTAAAAAGACAGAGTACACCCTACCTGAAACTATCCCTATTCCCTACTCTACAGTCACACCTATGCACTACTGCTTTCTCCTACCTATTAAGCGCACCAAAATCCCGGCCAATAGTGTGAGAACTCTCTCCAGCCCTTGTTGGTATTGGTGAGAGTACTTTCTCCAAGCAGTACAAGCAGTGTCCCTATGGCCCTATTGGCAAAACTAGCTAAATGTTGTGAGATTAACACCTGCCCAATTATTCTTTGGAAGGCAGATTAAAACAAAGTTGCCAGTAGTAAGTCAGACATTGCGTCGAAACAACTTAAGTGAGTAGGAGATACAAATAAAAATTGAGAATAAAAAAAGTAACCAAACATATTATTATGACAGGAACGCAAGATCGTTACCAGTATTAAAAATAGGAGATCTTATTATATTTAAAAGATGGCGTACGTTAAAGTCGGGCGCGGACGACTTTGGGATACCCTATCACCACATCGCAATTAAAACCGGTATATTGCTTCAGAACTCTAAAAGATGTTTATTTCCCAAAGGTTACGATATCTTTATAAACAAGCGAAACATGCCAAATTTTGTACAAAAATCGATTTTTTGCCGATCGGTCCTTTGGGGGCTATATGATATAGGCAACCGATTTTGATCAAATTTGGTTTAGTTACTCTAAAAAACTGCTGAATGCCAACTTTGGTTATGATACCTTCATAAACAAACGAAATACATCGAAAGTTATATAAAAAAAAATTTTTTGGCCTATTGGTCCTATGGGAGCTATATGATATAGTCAACCGATTTTGATCAAATTTGGTACAGTGTTGAAGAAAAAAACTTCCGAATGCTAAATTTGGCTACGATATCTTTATAAACAAACGAATTATCCATCTAAAACTTTTCGTTTTTTTCGAGGTCCTCTGAAACACCCCTATGGGAGCTATATAATGTAACCCCGATATCGAAAAAATAAAATAAACTTGTCTCCTATGGAATAATAAGGGATCTAATCTGAAAGTTTGGTTGCCCTAGCTCTTAGCTCTCTCTCTAGTCACCCTAATCATACTTTAGGTAACTTTGGGGGGTCTCCGACGTTTTCTTCTGTATGTTACATACATTTTAGGCTTGCACAAACTTAATATACCCTTTGTACCATACGATACAGGGTATAAAAAAACGGCAGTCAATGGCATTATGGAACAGTCACGGGTATTGTCAATAATATTCGTTCATATATTGTTAAAGACACTTTTGGAGATCACTATAAACGAAATCGTAAATTTATAGCCAAGTCAAATAATCTTGATTTCAATGCAAGTGATTTAATGTACGAAGAAAACATAAAAGATAATAATAGTCGAGACATTGAAGAAATGAAAGAAATTAAAATTGTACCGTTGCCAAATCAAATAAACAACCCAAATAATTGTGAAGCTCATGAACAGCCACTGTTAGACAGCTCACTAGCAGAGGAACATGAAACATCTTATAGAGACGATTCAGATGGTGAGGGCTCTAAATCTAAAATAACTAACTCAGAAAATGTAACTGAAAATAAAATGTCAAACCAACCCAAAGTGACTTATTAAACAAATAAGTCGCTCGCCAACGCCAATTTTCAACATTTTTACATACAAAATGCAGCTAAGCGAACAGCAAGAGACAAAACAGAGGGACCGATAATTATTATAATTCAGCCGGCTGCTTGCTTTGGTGTCGCGCACGTAGGCAGCGTAGTACAAAAGTGGCGCTTATGAGCGACTTATTTGTTCGATTGCTGGAAAACTATTAATCGTAGAAAAGTGATGGACGACTCATTTTGTAGATAATTTAAATTACATTAACAAAATATATGGGTAAAATTTCCGAAAAAAACTACCTGTTTTGAAATATTCGTAAAACACCAAACACCATTTCCAACTTTTAACTTTAAACAAGTATTGTGCTTGAACCAATTAATCTAAAACCTTGATTTAAGTTTTGTTTGATAGATAATTTAATTTTATATTATTATAATATATTTATTTATATATTTTAATATTGACCTTTAAACCATCAGTCTAAGTTTTATAGAAAAAAAGATATCATGCAAAAACCGTAGCAACATATAATGTCAGGGGGCGGTGCCACGCCCCCACCCACAAATACGAAAACTCGGTTTTAGGCTTAGAGCAAGGTTCTTAACGATCCCTGAAAGTTTCATCCATTAAGTATTTTTTTCCAGATGAAACTGCAGATTTACTGTACTAGATATGGATGGGATTAAAATATAAGCTTTAAGATCTTATTGTTAATTTAAGAAAAAAGAAACTTTGTAATAATATCATGCTATAGGCTTTTCACACTGAGCACATTTAAACGGAACGCATGGGATTTTTTGAAGATGTGAAATAGCGATTCACACTGACAACATCTAACATTTAACATCTTGCTGTCATATTGACAGGCTGACACGTAAAATCAGCAATTTATGAAAATATATTAAAAATGTTATTTAAAATTAAAATATCTATCTTTTTATGCGTTAATTTGCAAGATCAAATATTATTAAGGAAGGGTTTTATGAATTTATGTTGAAAACATTAATTAATTGGGAGTATTAATGAGGACGACTAGCTGGTGCTAGCTCGCACATACACACATACATATATATAGTACATATACATATATGCAAGCGCCACGAGCTGTTTGGATGTTTGTTGGTGTTGTGCTAAAGTGCATCGAGTCCATTGGACCTCACCAATGCCTGAAAGCCACTGGTTTAAAAATATTAGTAAATTCATAATATATTTCAAAAAAAGTATGCAATTTAGCTACTTGTTCAATTGGATGGGTGCTACTACATTAACATAAAGTCAACAGCAGTAGAAGTTATTGACCACCATAATTACTAAGTTAGTTTTTTAGCAAAATTAAACCTTGAGCTACACATTTTCATATGTCAATCACCGTCGGTGCTATAGTAATTGTCAAAAACAATATGCTGATTTTTTAATGAGCCACAATTTGCCTTTGTTTATAAAAATCTAATAAATAAGAGATACAAAATATAAATCAATAAAATTGGCTTTTACTTTTTTCCCTCATCCAACTAGAAGCTCCGACTGGAACGCTTGCTGGATTGCGTTGTACGTTTTTGTTATCTATATATTGCCGCACATTTTAAATTGCGTGCCAGTTCCGTAAACATATGAGGCTTTGGCGCCTTGTTTTAAATTCAAAGGTGCCAGTCTTTTTCAATGAACTTGCTTACATTTTCGCAGCGAATGACAAAATTTAGAGGTGCACAGAAAAATAATCGAGTAATTTCTCATCGGGACACAATAAGATAGGAACATTTCCACAAGATGTTGGAATGATGTTGAAATTTACGGAACGGGTAATTCCGTAGCATCTTCGACATAAGATGTTGGATGTTAAATGTGCCCCAGTGTGAATAGGCATAACATCTTCGACATAAGATGTTAGTCAGATGTGCCCCAGTGTAAAAAGCCTATAAATCGATTGCTCCACAACCCAAACAAAGTATTCAAAACTTCCGAAGACGTAAAAAATTTTCAGCGAATACTGCCGGGTTTTGTACCATGGCCTCGAACTAAAATACCACGAAATGTAAATATTCAATTGAAAATGCAATAATGTGCTTTAAAATACGTCTCTGCAACATCGTACACACTCAAAATACGTCTCTGTAAAATCGTCCACACTCAGCTCTGCGCATTAAATATGGGTTCACCTTAGCACTCCAATTCTTTCTGGGTTTTGTCTTCTCTCGTCGCTTTTTTCTCCATCCAATACTTCAGTGGCAATCCAAGTCATTTTTATAGCATTGTTTACACATAATAGCGCAAGAAATAAACTTTGACGATAATTCAAGTTTTTTAGATGCTTTATACCGCGCTTTTAAAAATTTACTGTTTGTAAACAAAAAACAGCTGATTATTGATGATAATTTGGATAAATTGCAAATTTTGTTATTATAGACAGACTTTTCGGTTCGTAACCAAAACAAGTCGCACTTTTTGATAGGTGTAAAACTACATGAAAGAAAACAAAACTTCTTATAAAAAAACACTGTGTTTTCTTTCAGGCGGTTTTACACTGCTGCGTATTAGCCTTTAACAAAAATGCGAAATTTGCGTTGAAGTCTCGTGTGCCACATATCAGTAAAAATCGATTGTATTCGTTGATCGACTTTTCGCCTCTTTTGTTGTTTATATTCGTTGATTAGTAAAAGCAAACTTATGTACAAAACTGTATTTTAATGTTGTCGTTGCATGTCATATATTCCTTTTTACAATACAAATTTACAGATTTGTTCCACCGATATACATACTTGGAACGAGATGAGCGTTCAACTATAACTCAAATACTTTGAAATCATTCAAGTTTTGTTGTGAAACCTGTAAAAAAAATGCAATTCAGAAGTGAATTTTTTAAACTATAAAAAAAACCCGCAATAATGAGTTGTGATTTTACGATGAAATATTAAATTGTCCATAAGCTCGCTTTGGTCATATGTATGTACATATTTATGTACTTGTATTAAATAATATTTCTGTTCTGGATTTTCATACTACTTTTCAATTGGAAGTGGTATGTTATGCATATGTACAATATAATTATGTGTAGTCAATTTTTTTTTTATTAGTTTTCTTGCTAAAAGGCAATAATTACAACAATTATTTACAAATACATGTTTTTCTCACCATATGAAATTAATTTTCACATACAAGCATATGCACATGTATCTTAAACTAAAAACGAAAAACATTGCGTACATGTACCAAAAATATATACACAAGCTTTCTTAGGTTGTTATATGTAAAAAAAAGGTATACGAAGATAGAAATATCATATAAACAAATTACATATTAGGCAATACAAAATATTAAAAAGATTTTTAAGTCTCAGAGTGATATCAGACTCTACCATTGATCTTCATAAACGAACCAATATCGAAATGGTTGTTACTAGACTGTTACTACTATCGGTTAGCCAACTAGCTTTACAGCTAATTTAAGTATCCATTGGGTTCCGGAATAATTTTCCTCCAACCGTAAATTATCTATGTAACTAAACCAGTAATGTTTTTAGTTTTCATTCGTTAAGGTTTAAGTGAGAAAAGTTCATATTAGAAAGCCTATATGTACTCTTAATATTTAAGATTATTATTGTACAAAGAATGGAAACAGACAATTAAGGGTACGACTTATTTTTATTTCCAAGCTATTGCTTGAATTTGGATTATGTTTACCAGTTCGGCATTGAATTTTGCAATATTTTCAAAAGGTGTCGTTTTTTTTCTTTGTCAGGTGGAAAGATAGTCGACTCCACAATTAAATCTTATGTACATACACATAATGTTGAAGTTATTAGTGATTTGTGCAATGTAACAGGTGGAAGAAGTCATTGCAGGTCACTACGTTTTTATACCATGTATCTGTAAGGTACGAAGGGTATATTAAGTTTATGCAAGCCGAAAATATATATAACATAGAGAAGTTCACGTCGGAGACCTCGCAATGTTATGTATATGTCATATCCGTCTATCAGTCTGTATCAACGCCCAGATCTCAGATATGATAAGAGAGAGCTAGAGCAACAAAATTTCCAATTTATATCCCTAATTATATAACGAGAAACAAGTTTATTTTACATTTTTGATGTTGAGGTTATATTATATTGCTTCTATAGGGGCATTGCAGAGCAGCTCGAAAAAACCAAAGCCTTTAGATGCAGAATGCGTTTTTATTTTATTATTCAGAAAGTGTTTGGAGTTCTCAAGCACTGCACCAAAATAGTTTGAGTTTATCATATAGCCCCCATAGGACGGTCAAAACAACGTTTTCAGGGAATTCTTCGTTTGTTTCTACAGATTTAGAATTTCCAAGCACCCTACCAAATTAGATCAAAATAGGTTGACTTTAACATATAGCCCCCAAAAAATCGACCAGCGGTGGGCACGAAATTGTCGTACCGGAGCACTACAACAACATCTACAACAAAAAGCTATCCTCGAGTAGAATAATAAAACACACTATGTGGGTATTTTGTTTTTGTAAGTTCAGCTGCGTAGTAGGCGATCTGCTTGTGCGTGCAAAAAAATGTGCACATACAAAGACACTGAAAAACCATATGAATTTATATGACAATATTAATTCACAAAAAAAATCACTATGGTTACCAAATTAAGTATGTATTTTTTT
The DNA here is from genome assembly GCA_949987675.1 of Chymomyza fuscimana. Classification (NCBI taxonomy): domain Eukaryota; kingdom Metazoa; phylum Arthropoda; class Insecta; order Diptera; family Drosophilidae; genus Chymomyza; species Chymomyza fuscimana. The sequence goes on from OX465089.1 coordinate 53,474,658, forward strand.
TTTGTGCTCAGTGTAGTTTCACAAAACTTTCAATTTAGCTTTGTCTGTCCGTCCGTCTGTCTGCATTGCCTGTAACTCGAAGACCGAAAGAGCTAGGAGCATGCAATTTTTCCACAAGGTGCGTCTAATGGTCTAGTTCTTTCTCTTTCCTCAATAGAATTTCCCGGTTTATTTTCAACCATTATGAAATCCCACCAAAAACATGTTTATATAAAAGTTACAGTCAATATAATCGGTACGTGGACTCCTGAAGGCTGTAATATGAAAAATAATTTTACATTTACGAGGGTCCCTATTTATATCTTGCGCCTTACAATAAAAAAATAGTAACAGAAATGGCTTGTTTTTTTTTAAACATTTATTCTTAACAAACAGGTATGGTACATCATGAAATAAAAAAATGTAGCAGTATTAAATAAAACTAATCACTGTCTCTAGACGAGCGCTCGTGACAAAAATAATAGTCTATAATTCCAATTTTCAAAGATATATAAAAAGAATTTCTAAATGATTATAAAATGTACATACTTAAGTATATAAATGGGGTTGCAATGGCTTTATTGTTTTTCGAAACAATTATCCACTCTGATCGAGTTATCTCCATTACATGCATTTTGAACGTATCGACTATTTCTTCGGGGGTAAAAAATCGCTGACTACGCTATTTTGCGCTCTTGTAATAAATCATGTAACAAAAATTTTCACCGTTCAATTAAATTCATTTTGCTAAGAAAAAATTTTCAAGCCGCTTTAAAAGTACAAAAAATGTTTGTCGTTCAAAACGTTGTAAGTACGTTTATATTAAATAATGTCAAATAGAATTTGGCACCATTAGTATTATAATAATTAATTTCCCTGACTAACTATTTTGTCAGTCACCCGTGGGCGGAGAAGTTGGATCTTTATTAATAACTGTTCGAAGAGAACAGGGATCTACAGTTTATAGCCGAATCCGAACGGCGGTGTCTTGAATTATTAAGAGATTTTTTTGGGCAAATAGCGCCTTTGAGCTAGCGATGCCAGTGCTAGGCAACTGCACCAGTGCTTCTGCTGGGAATCGAACCACCCACCATTGGGCTGCAAAGCGAGTACGCTACCACTAAACCACCATTAGTATTGCCAAAGCGCAAAAATCACTAGTGACCCTCGTATCATTATTTAACATTTAAATTGGTTGGAAATTTTGGCAGTTATAACCAAAAATAAAGAAGCTGTACTTAAAATAACTTGTAGGTAGAAGTGTCTCAAAGAAGCTAGTCACCGAAATGGGTGTGTAGACTCATTCATCATAAGCAGCGGTGGCACGAAAAATAACGGAAAGAGCCCTACAACTACATCTACAACAAAAGTCCCGTTACGGTCGCACAAGCAATTCTCAAGTAGGGCAATAAAACTTGCACACTATGTGTATTTTTTTTTTTAAGTTGCGAGTAAAGACGATATGTATTTTGTTTTTGTAAAATTGTCGGCTTTCTGCTTGTGCGTCTGGCTGGTGACACTTGCAACAAATAACGGAAAGAGCACTCGGCGCAAAAAGAGCCGACCGCTGATCATAAGCTTAAAAATTCATACGCCTCAAAATCGCATGAATTATGGAAGCACAAGATATATTTCGGGATGTCCCGACTCTAACCACGCCCTTGTTTTTTAATAAAAATTTCTAAAACCATTTTTTTTATTTCAGAATAAATACTTAAAATGGAAGAGCATAATCAGTCAATTTTACAAGTCCCCAACTTACCTGACTGCCAGAATTTGCATAAGTCAGACAAGTGCTTAACTGAATCAACGTTTATTCCAAAAATGAATACGTTTATAAATCTGCCGAAAAATATTAATTATGAAAATTGTTTTACAACAACGGAAAAGTCTTTTGTATTAGAAGATAATACAGAAATGGTATCATGTTTGGAATCTGACCCTGAGACAAAAAAAATGGTAAACAGTGACTCAAGTCAAGAAAGCGAGAACAATGAAAAAATCGGAACTGGAATTACATGTGCACAAAAACGCAAAAGTACCTTGACACTAGAAGACAATTTAAAATTAAAAAAAGAGGTAGCAACCGCAGATGAAAAAAAAAATATTCCCCTTAGAAAAAACATAAGAGATGTAATGAACGAAAAAAATTTAGACACAATTACACTTGCGGCTCAAAGGGAAGAGTCTGAACGGTTAGCCCGAGTGGTGGGGCAGCAGAAATCCATGCGTGAAATTCAAAAGCAAGTTGTTCATAAGCAAATTTTTCGAATTCTTCAGCTGGAAGATGCGGAGACATTGGAAAATAATTCAGTGTCAAGTCTTAATACATCTATGGAGGTCCCAGATGACGATATTAATTCAGCTACTTGCGAACAAACGAATAATAACTTTTGTTGTGGTATTGATGAAGAACAAGAAGATACCAGTAATGCGGACGTGTGCAATGAGGTTGTTACAATAGAAGATAGTTCCGATGATGACTGTATATTGCTTTCCGAGAAAGAGGATGAGGACTTTAATGATACAGAAGACGCAACGAATAGCGGTATGCACGTAAAAGATGCATACAATATTCCCGATGAATGTGGCCGAATCGTTGTTAATATTGCACATCCTGATGGCGAAGAAACTTTATATTTGGCACCACAGATAGCTAAAGTAATAAAACCGCACCAAATCGGCGGCGTACGATTTTTATATGACAACATAATAGAATCTACTAGAAGGTTTAAAAAATCAAGCGGTTTTGGATGTATACTTGCGCACTCTATGGGGTTAGGAAAAACTCTACAAGTTGTTTCATTCTGTGATATTTTTTTAAGGCATACATCTGCAAAGACGGTTCTTTGCGTTATGCCTATAAATACACTGCAAAATTGGTTAAGTGAGTTTAATATGTGGATTCCACGTCAATCGTCAGATAAAAACATTCGTCCGCGAAACTTTGACATTTATGTTCTAAACGATCAACAAAAAACTCTTACTGCTCGATCTAAAGTAATATTAAATTGGTCTCAAGAGGGAGGAGTTTTGTTGATTGGATATGAATTGTTTCGACTTTTGGCTTTAAAATTAGTTACAACGAGAAAAAAGAAAGGGAGCAAACATAATGCCACCGTTGATGATGGGGAATCAAGCAAAGATCTTATCAACATGGTTTTTGAAGCTTTGGTAAAACCGGGACCAGATTTAGTCATCTGCGACGAGGGGCATCGCATTAAAAATTCGCATGCTGGAATATCTCTTGCGTTAAAGCAAATACGCACACGTCGTCGAATAGTTTTAACTGGTTACCCATTACAAAACAACTTGTTGGAATATTGGTGTATGGTAGATTTCGTACGCCCTAATTATTTGGGAACAAGGACGGAATTTTGCAATATGTTTGAAAGACCCATACAAAACGGCCAGTGCGTTGATTCCACTCCAGACGACATCAAGTTAATGAGATATAGGGCTCACGTCCTTCATTCTTTGCTGCTAGGATTCGTTCAGCGACGTTCCCATACTGTTTTGCAAAGTACTTTACCGGAGAAATTGGAATATGTTATTCTTGTTCGAATGACACCATTTCAAAGAAAGCTTTATGATACTTTTATGACTGATGTTGTAAGAAAGAAAGCATTCCCTAACCCTTTGAAGGCTTTTGCTGTGTGCTGTAAAATTTGGAACCACCCCGATGTATTGTACAATTTCCTAAAAAAATTTGAGACTGATTTAGATTTAGAAATTGATGAAGAGCCCTCAAAAAATGGAGCATGTTCTGTTGCAAATTCATCCTTGCCTTCGGTATTACCAAACCCAAAAATAAGTTATAGTGACAGTCTACTAGGTATTACCTCAGAAGATCTGGAAAAACCCCCTATTGTCAATAACGTTAGCGATTCACCTGGTTTATGTCCATCATCGTCAATTTTAAACAAAGGCTACTCTCAAAAAAGGCAAGTAATTTTTTTAACTGATCTAGCATTGACTAAAATGTTTAATTGCAGGTCCTCCAACAGTTTTGACATGCAAAAGGATGAACTCAATAGTTTTAATGCTTACAATTCTGATGGAAGGGGAAACTATTGGCTTGATTCATCAATTCCATCGAAGCCAAGTTGCGTTGAAGTTTTGTTAAAACAAACTGGTCCCAATTTGGAAAAGGATTTTGAAAACATTGCCGGCTCATCTGAAATAGTTGATTTAGACACAAATGAAATAAAAACAATAGAAACCAATATTCAGACAAGCTCTGCAGTTCTACAAAATAATGTTCCTTCAGACAATGCAAATGGCATTGAAGGTAGTTTGCAAATAGCAAAGAACCCAAACAGTATTATATATGATGTAAACAAAAAGGGAATGAAGACCAAAAGAAGCGACGAATTTTCCTGTTCTTGGGCTGTTGATTTGATGAAGGACTATGTTCCCGGACAGATTTCGAATTCACCGAAGATGGAGATATTTTTCTGCATCATCAAAGAAAGCATATATATGTGTGATCGCGTCTTATTATTTAGTCAGAGTTTATTGACTTTAAATCTAATAGAGGGCTTTCTTAAAAACACAAGCGTTCCCGGGACGAATGACCTATGGACACGAAATGTTTCGTATTTTCGTAAGTACTTGTGTTATTTATTAGTAAAATTACAATATCACAAAAATAGTAACAAATAACTAGATAATGAGTCAAGCTCAGTTGCCATCATTCGATAAGTTCCTGTGCTAATTTTAGATTTTCGTTTTTACTCCACCGACCATAGAGCTCTAAAAATTTGGCGTATACTGTATAAGCGGTACACATCTTAGTGCTTATTTTATCTTTGGACTGACATAATTATTTTCCTCCAACGCGTGTGTCTTCTTCTGTCTCAGAGAGACATTATTCAGTAGAATTCTATTTTGGACATAAATTTTAAAATTAAAAAAAAAAATTTGTTTGTGTGTTTCTACAGTTTTATTTTTTATTTTTGTTTAGAAGATTAACTTATAATTGAAATTATAAGAAACCTATACTTATTAGCCGTAGCATCAGTGTCTTTCAGCTTAATTTGTATTTACAAAGATTGGTATTTAGTTATGTCTAGGAATTAAATAATAATAAATATGTTTGGGGATTAAACATTTTTTTATGAATTTAATGATATTTTTAAGCGTATCTGGGTTAGAGAGGGATAATGATTCAATTGGATCAGAGGTATTAAAATAGAGGTTTCTGTTAGTTTCAAAGGCAGGGCATTCTGAAAATATGTGGTGGATCGTGAGTATGGCGTCTGTATTACAAAATTGGCAATATCGTCCCCTGGCTGCGTCGTAGAGATAGGAGTGGGTTAGTTTTGTGTGCCCTATGCGTATTCTTGTGAGCTTAATGATATCCAATCGTCTTGTATAAACTGGTTTGTATTTATGCAAGAATTCAACGACTGTGTTTCGTCGGTGATCCTGTTTGTACCAAGTGGAAGTTTTAGATAGCAAGCCCAGAAATGTCGCGATGATTAAAGTTTTGTGTAGTTAACAAAGGCTCTTTGCATGCTTCTTTAGCTGTAGTGTCAGCGAGCTCATTACCCGCAATAAGGGTGTGTCCTGGGACCCATATTATTTTAATTTTCTTGTTATCAGTCAGTATGTTCCGTATGTAATTTGAGTATATGCACTTAGTATTTGCGGCATTTTGGATTGCTATTAGTTCAGCTGAGTATACTGAAGTATGGATTGGTAGAATAGATTTTGAGATACAACTCTCAGAAGTTGTAATACTGTAGCTTGTGGTTTGGTTGAGGTTTGATGCATCCGTATATATAAATTGAAAGTCTTTTAAAGTATCTTTGATTTCAAGAAACAATTTTTGAAAAATTTGTGGGTTGGTGCTGTTCTTTTTATACGTGCTTAAGTTTAAATTTATGGATTCATTGTCAAAATGCCAATACGGGGGGTTTTTAATAGAACTCAATTTAGGAGGCATGATAGGAAAATCATATTTAGAGCATGACTGAATGATTTTAGAAAGTGCGGATTGATGTTTATGTTTAGAGATGAGTTTCGATTTTACTACTGATTTTATAAGGGGGAAAATGGGGGAGTTTTGGCTATTTAATAGTGACTTAATTTGCGTAGTAGTTATTAGTTCACGTCTCATTTCTATTGGGTAAATGTAGGACTCGAGAAGTAAACTATATACTGGAGAAGAAAAGAATGCACCTATACCGGCCCTTAAGGCGGAATTTACTATTGTTTGAATTTGTTTTAGGTTGGATTTGGTACTATATCCATAGATGTATAGTGCATAGTCTATCTTTGGTATAATTAGTGACTTTATTACAGAAATGATAGTGAGTGTATTACAATTAAATTTGTTGCTAGAAAGTGATTTTATAATTTTGAGACGGGTTTGTAAAGGGACTATAAGGGATTTTATGTGTGAGATCCAGTTGTATTTAGAATTGATGGTAAGGCCGAGAATTTTGAGGGAACTAACATTTGAGATGTTTAAGTTATTGGATTGTAGGTTGGAACTACAGTTAATTTTGCGACAAATATGAATATGTTTACACTTCTCTAATGAGAGAGATGCACCTGAATATTTTGCCCATTCGAGGATTTCTGATAAGATGTTGAAATCGATCTGTAAATTTTTAGATTTTCCTAGCGGTTTTATGATGTTGAAGTCGTCTGCGTATGCGATGAAGGATATGTCTTTGTGTAGGCTAATGATATCTAACAGTTTATTATAAGCTATAGTAAAAAGGACAACAGAGAGTGGGGATCCTTGGGGGATGCCATTGTGTAGCGGTAGAGTATTTGAATAGTGGTTTGTAATTCTGACTTTTATTTTACGTTTGGTCATAAAGTGTTTAATGTAATTTATAATACGGGGCCCGAGTTTCCAGGCAGTAAGTTGATCTAGAATCGTGTGTATACCAATTTTGTCAAAGGCTTTTTCAAAATCCAAGGATAAAATGGAGATGTGATTTCGTTTTTGTAAGGATCTGCTAATCAGATGATCTACTATGAGTAGAGCTTCTGTAACAGATTTGCCCTTTTGAAATCCCACCTGATGATTGTTAATAAGTTTGTTGTTGCCAACAAACCACCAAAGTCTTTTGGCTATCATTTTATCCAGTACTTTTGTAAGACAAGAAATGAGTGATATGGGGCGGTAAGATTTAAGTAGAGTTTTATCGGAGT